>CM060312.1:23036460-23043960 GCA_030674185.1 Monoplex corrugatus
TTTAGTCCTCTCTAGAGACGTTCCTCAGAACGACGGGTCTAACAGGGCCCGTTAGCTCAGGTGGTTAGAGCGCCATGATGACAACATAGGTGTCGTGGGTTTGATCATCACTCATTGTTATTGTTATTGTTGTTTAAATCCCAGCCGACTGCGTAGAGCCATATCAAGGCTATTAGCGTTTCAAAACATACAAAACTTCAACAGGAAAAAAAAAAAAAAAAGAAATTAAGTACACATATCAATGCATTCGTGCACATAATCTACTAAGGACATGCCCCTGGAGTTTACCACTCCATCCAATTTATCGCATAGGTTATTAAAAAATACACCTAACTACAACTGTAAGCATACCTAAGGACATCAAAACATTACAAAAACGGGCCCAAATTATCTAGAATTGCTTCCGCATATCTCGCCTCCTTAGAGCCAAAAATGCATTTAATTCATGTTCCCAATCATCAACTCTAAGAAAAAGTATGTAAAATTTCACTGAACGCATACAGGTGAATGGACCAGCGAGGCAGAAAATGACAGAAAGCAAAGGAACAAGGCAGAAACAAAGAGAATGACGAAAGAGGAAAGTCCTAGCACAGAATTTCCAGAAAGTGGGGATACTATTTACAGTGAAAGAGCCCCCGACGTCACCACGGGGGATGGATCATTAGTCAGGCCACAGAGTATTTTAAGACCTAATCAGCATGCTGGGTTTATGTGAAGGCTTACAGCATGTGCCACGATCATTTTGGATCTTTTTCATTATGTGGTATCTGTGGCGTGTGTATGTACATATGGAATGCATTCTGAGCACGGAAGCACTTCCTTGAGAAAACTGATCCCAGTGGTCTAGTGCATTACTAGCTGTATTGCTGTTACCAGCAGAGAACTCAACGTGATTCCTGCGATTTGCCTTCTTTAGCAGAATTATGAGTTACCTATATTCACAAAAAGTCCTTCATGCGCAAACTTAATATTGCTCACCCCCCCCCCCTTTTTTTTTTTTTTAATATTTTTGTTGTGGGGTTTATGGTTTTTGTGGTAAAGGGTGGGTGGCTTCAGTCTCTTACATATCTGCTCCTGCTTCCCCCCCCCCCCCCCCCCCCCACACACAGACACCTCTTTTTTTCTTAACCCCATTTAATTTTCGTTCCATCTCCTCTTTGAGTTGTTTTGTCTTTCTTCTCCCTCGTTGTGTGTCATATCCTCTATGTTGTTTTTGTTGTTAATGTTGTAACTGCTGTTGCTGTTGTTTGTTTGCTACTGTTGTTGTTGTTGTTTGTTTGTATCTCTGCTTGCCCCATTTATTCTTTGTCCTGCTTTCTCATTTCCCGATGTCTTTCTGTTTTTCTAGTTTGTGTCGTGGCTCTTGTTTGTTGTGACTCTTTAGCACCCCACCTGTTCATCTTCCATACATCTCATCTTTTCTTTAAGCTATTGTCCTCTCTGTCCCATTGTTCTTTGGCCTGTATCATAATTATGTTCTGTCGTCGTTCTTCCTCTTCTTTGAGTCATCGCCTTTTCCTGATATCAAACTTTTATATAATGTGTTCTCTTTATCTTTGTATTCTTTGAGCCAAGTGTATGATTCATCTTTTCTGTGACGTATCTTTTTGTATAAATATGCAGTGTTGTTGCTTGCATCTCACCTCTTCTGCGTTTCGTAATCGTTCTTTCTCTGCTCTTTGTTTATGTTTCATACTTGTTTCCCTCTAATTTTCTTTATCTTGGATTTGTTTCCTTAACGTTTAGGCATCCTCTTTGCTTGTGTCCTGTTGTTTTTGCTGTATCACTTTCCTTTCACCATTTTGCACCTTACAAGATTTTTTTTTTGTATATCTTTGCTCCATCTTCTCTGTGTCCTATGTTGTATTTGTGCAATCCATTTTGTGAGCCACATTTCCATTCTCATTTGTATAACATGTCTTTTGACATCAACCCCTTGACTTCGTGTGTCTACCTTTTGTCTCATTTTCTGTAGAAACTGTCAGTGATGTTTGATTATGGTAATGTAGTCTTTTTTTTATTATTTTAGAACATAAGTCGGTGAACAATGCTTGGTGGAACATTTTGTCACCTGCCGATCAATGACTGTGCATTTGTCGTGACGATATAGCGATGGATGGTGCGTACCTTCTCTAAAACAAGGACCGGATGTGCCCTCAAAGTACCATCAGTCAGCGACAAGGGAGTAAACTCCTGATAACGGCTTTTTACCTCGGCTAAGTTCATTGAGAAAAGGAAGCAATGACGAGAGAGTGAGGGAGTGAAGAGAGGAGGTGGGTAAAAAACATTTCGCCGGGGACACTTTTACAGACGTTTGACTTTGAATGGGATCAGACACGGACAGATCACTGGCCTGGCGCACGTCAACCGAGTGAAATGTCGTGAGGCTGGCTGAGAGTTTGAATGGGGCTTTGATGAGCTGTGACAGTGAGTGGAGAGGTTCTGAAACGCCGAGTGGAATGAGCTATGTAAAAGATACAGGGGCTGTGCAAAAACAAAACTATTGGGTTGTGTGAAGGATCTAGAACCCTTCATGTCAACACAGCCATTATTGGTGATCCACAGGCATGAAGTCCGTGTTTGAAATGTGAAAGATGCTTCAGCCTGCAAGCCCAGAACTGGATTAATGTCTGTTTGATCAGATGCGGGTATAAAGAGGAGGGTTATGGATGGAGGAGGTGGGTCATAGACTCAGGAGAGGTGGTGTGAGGTTCTATGAATCTCATTGTACAGATGCCAACATCAGACAGTGAGTGCTGGCAGCACCGTCCATCTGTTGTGACGGCCTGAGAGTATGACAGAGACTGCTTGCTTAATGCGTCTTTGATTCTAGCACTGATGGGAACGCTCAGACAATGACTGAACAATACTGGAGAGAGGGATCTTGCCGTCACTCACTGATGCTTTTTCTCCCACCCCTTCCCTTCTGCTCTTTGCCCTCCCGCACAAAGAAGCGTTTTTTACAGGGATCTGAAGAGTAGGATCTTTGACGTGCAAAGAAAAACATGTCAGAACTTTATGACCATTGATTTTGTGTCAAATATTGAACATCAATAAATGGTTAGCTTCGTTTCAAGCTAACACATTATGTATGTCGTTTTGAGTGCCTTTGTATGTATGTGTGTATGTATGTATATGTATGTATGTACGTTTGTATGTATGTATGTTATGTATGTATGTATGTATGTATGTGTGTGTGTATGTATGCATGTATGTATGTGTGTATGTATGTATGTATGTCTGCTTGTGGGTTGGTAGGTAGATATGTTCATATGTATATAGGTAAGTAGGTAGGTGTGCGTTTGTGTCGTGTGTGGTTGTGTGTGTATGCATGTGTGTGTGCGTGTGTACATGTGTGTGCGTGTGTGTGTGGGGGTGTGTGTGTGTGTGTGTGTGGTGTGTGTGTGTGTGTGTGTGTGTGTGTGTGTGTGTGTGTGTGTGTGTGTGTGTGTGGTGTTGTACCAAAATCCTGAAGCAAACTACGTCTGGGAAGGACAAGGAACTATATTCTGCATGCTGCATGTTTCCCTAAAAGACTCTCTCTACGTTTGGAAGACAGACAAAAAGATTATGGGAAGACCATAACATCAGATTCGTCACAAAGAATGATTGTACACCTACCAACGACTCATTTAACAGCTTGAATGGTTCCAACAAACATGTCTCTGCAGGATCTGCATCATGACATAAAGTGATCGAATAACCAACCTTCAGGTTCTGAAAAAGTGTGTTTTAGCTTCGTCAGACGAGGCACATGGCTCACATGTAAGACAAGGACGCTTCTGTATGGAGATCTGAAGTAAGAATACAGTGACCAGGTAAGATCATCATCATCATCATTATCATTATGTGCCCTGCCGCATGGCGTTGGCTATCATGGCCCTCCGTATGTACCCCTTGTCGCCGCAAGCGCATCTTCCACCTTCTCTGTCCTCAGCCACCCTGCAAGTCCGTCCGATATTTTCTCTTTGGGTCTACCTGGTGCTTCTTTTCCCTCCGGCTTTCCTGTTGTGACCAAGTGCTTTAATCTCTTTCCTCATAAAATGGCCTGTAAATGTTGCTTTTATTTTTACTTTTTCTAATCTTCCTTATCAATGATCTTCTTATGTCTTCCTCCGTCAAGACTGTCTCAATTGTTTTCTTTGGGACAACACCATTGTACTTTCTGATTCAGTCAAGAATCTTGGCGTTGTTCTTTATCCTCAATTCACCATGCAGAAATTCGTCATCCAAACCTGTCAATCATGTTACTGTCAACTGCGACGTTTCAGTTCTGTTTGTCATTATCTTTCAACTTCAGCAGCATCTAAACTCGCTACTTCTCTTATCTTGTCTCGTATCGATTATTTTAACTCTCCGCTCTCTGGCTTGCCTACCTCTTTTATCGCGTGTCTCCAGCATAGTCAGAATTCTGTAGCCCCCGTCTTGCCCTTCGGAAAAAGAAACATGATCATAATTGTCACCCCTTTGCTTCACTCTCTCCATTGATGGCCTGTTTCTCAAAGAATTTCATTTCATACAAAGCAAGAACCATGCTACAAGCGTATCAATGGCATTGCACCTATTTATCTTTCTGACCACTTCCGAATGTAAATCCTGGCCTGACCTCTTCGTTCTGCTTCTGATACTACTTGTTTACAAATTCCTCGATACAGATGTTCAACCGTCGGTCGCCGCTCTTTTCTGTGTCTGGTCCACACAACTGCAACGATCTTCCCCTGCCTGTTCGATAGTCACATTCTCTGTCGTCTTTCAAATCTAACTTGAAGACATACCGTTTCGTCCAGCAGTGATTTTCCCCTTAATGTGCCCACCCTTTTGTCCTACTCCCCTCCTGTTCTCCCCGTCCTGTCTGTGTGTGTTTTGTACCCTTTAGGTTTCGTCATGGTCAGTGAATGCTTTGGAGAATGATGCCAGTGTGGACTTTGATTTGATTTATACATCGACACTTGGCGCCGTATAAATGTCATTATTAATATTGTTGATATCATTATTATTAAATGTTATTATTATTATTATTATTATATTATCTTATTGTTATTGTTGTTGTTATTATTAGTATATTGTTATTATGTCATTATGATAATTATTATTATTATTATTATTGTCGTTGTGATTGTTATTGTTATTGTCACTATTATTGTTGTTGCTGCTGCTTCTGCTGTCATTGTTGTTGTCGTCATCATCATCATTATTATTTTTATTATTATTATTATTATTATTATCGTTGTTGTTATTGTTGTTGTTGTTATCATTATTGTTATCGTTATTATTATTATTATATATTATTATTATTATTATTGTTATTATTGTAGTGTTGTGGAATATTCTTTGTTTTTGTGTTAAGTTTATTTGGGGGGATTGCGCCTGAAAAGACACAAAAAGGCGGTCATGTGGGATGAAGAAAAGCAACGAATAAATCCTTTATGAAACACTCAAATTCATTTGTTTACCCGTGCGAGCGTGGCTCATAGTTTACACACATAAGTAGGGAAGCAGCAACAACAACAGCTATGAGGCAAACATCACATCACTATTATTATATTATTATTATTATTATTATTATTATTATTATTATTATTATCATAATCGTTATTATTATCTTTAGTAGTATTATTATTATTATTGTTGTTGTTGTTGCTATTGTTATTTTACTATTATTATTACTATTATTAATAACACCACCACAAAATTGCCTGCAGTCATACAAGCTGGCGACAGCTGCACACTCGGCTCACAATCACATTTGAACAGCATGGACCAGCCTACCATTCAACAGAAATGGGAGCAACAGAAGCAGAATTCAAGTCTGCCAGACCCTTTTCCATACAGAGCCAGGGAAAGAACACGTGCGCCCAGGACTGGTCTTGTGTCCCACATGGAGACCAACAACAGGCAATAAGGTTCCAGTCTTCTTACTCAGATCACATCAGCGGGAGATTGTATCATCACAAATGAAGACCAAGGAAGACCTGTGTTGATGGTCCGAAGAGATTTTGTCACCACACTGCATCTGTCTCTACTTCAGGCTTTCCAGATCATTGCTGACCATCGACTCTTTCTACTTCGCAATACATGTGACGATATAAGTGAAGAGACAAAAAGAAGAAAAGAGAAAAACAATGAACAATTTACTGCTTTCATTGTTAGCACAAAAGCCAGGAATTTTTTTTCATCACTCTGAAATGTTCCTTGAGGATTAACCACAATCCTGAATGAGTGAGAAATGAGAGTTGACAAGGCAAACATTTAGCCTGTTCTAATTTCCCCTCCCTCTCTTCGCAGATCTCAGCCGCCAGGAGGTGTCATCTTGTAGAGACTATGGAGAAAACATCATCTCATCTTTAGCGTCCTTTAGTGTTTACTGTACTGGTGAAAGGGAGACAAGTGTTCTGTACATAACGCTATTGGAATTGGGGTCTTGACACCTCCAAATGTTGTGTATTCTCCTTTCCTTTCCTACCACTACAGCTGAACTTCAGAACTATATCTGATTGTTTTCTATTTAAAACAAGTAACAAAAAAATAGTTTAAACAATGAAAATAAAGAAAACAGAAAGTACAAAATAAAATAGCATGGCTATACAGTATGCATGTTTTTCAGTCCATTCGTCTATTCAGTCTTTCATTCCACCTTTGAGTAGAACATTTCCACAATGATTTGCAAGTTGTTGCTGGATCTTCAAATTTGGATCTGTTTGTGACACAGATTCAGTTTTTGTTTCGTTTTTCTTACGATTGCATTTCCATAATGCTGCAGACGCCATGTCCTGTGAAAGATACCAGAGCCACAAGAAAGGATAGAATGAACACTCATCAACACGATATCAATTTTCTCAACAGCTGTAGCATTAACACCGCCCATTGTGAAGGAATTGTCCATGACCGAGTAAGCTGGCAACGGCAGAGCACTCTGGAGGCAGTCACACTGAGACCAGCACAGGACAGCTTCTATTCAACAGAAAATGTAGCAACAGAAGCACAACCCAAGTTCACAGGACTTTTGTTCATGCAGAACCTGCAAAAGAAGATGTGCTTTCGGACCGGTCTTCTATCGCACATGGAGACCAATAAGAGGTAACGACAACCAAGCATTCCTGTTCGTCCACATCAGATCAGCAAGAGTCTGTCATCACAAGTGAAAGATCTGCACAGGTAGTGTAAAAGACATTTTGTCATCGTGCATCTCCACTTTCCAGCTCTCTACTCAGCATCATATCCATGATGGTATGAATGGTCAAAAAAGTAAAAAAAACAAATAGTTTGTTGCTGCCTCTGTCAGCACAAAATCCAATCATATTTTCTCGTCATTCTGCCACGTTCCTGTGGATTTACCCCAGCAATGTATGAGCAGGAAACGGGAGGCGACAAGACGAACATTTTATCGGATTCTCATTTCCCCTCACCCTCTTCAAGGGTCTCAACCAGCAGTCGGGCCATCTTACAGGGATTGTGGAGAAAACATCACCTCCTCTTAAACGCCCTCTGGTGCTTACTGTG
>CM060312.1:23046460-23081460 GCA_030674185.1 Monoplex corrugatus
CACAGACATACATGCACACACCGCCACACACACACACACACACACACACACACACATACACACACACACGTACACCACACACACACACACACACACACACATACACACACACACACACACACACACACACACACACACATATATACACACACACACACACACACACACACACACACACACACACACACACACACACACACACACACACACACACACAACACACACACACACACACACACACACACATGGGCGCGTGCACGAACAAACGGAACAGAATTACAGCACCCACGCCACGTCCTGTTTTTGAATTTACAAAAAGCAAAATCATGGATAGAAACGAACAGAGAAACCAAATTTCAAACAGATTAATGGGTTTGCCAGGTTCCTTACGATAAAGAGACCCATCTTTTTTTACATGCACACCTAACGGGTATGTCAACGTATCATCGTCTTCTCATAGATCGATGCGCATATGATCGCAGTTTTAAATTAGTGTCCAGCAGGAAGATAATAAGATGATATCAAAACATAGTGTTATCTTGTCAAGATCAAGACAAAAAAAAAACCCAAACTTAACATAGCATTGCAGCCTTCTTAGAAGGAAAATACATTGAAAGAGGGTGAGGCGCCATGGTTTTGTTGATAAAAGATAAATGAATAAGGAAGTAAAACAACTTCAGTCTACGTACTCTGTTATGAGTATGAAAGGATGCGAAACAAGCAAGATACAAATCAAGCAACATCCATGAAGAAAACTGTTTTGAAAGCAGAAAGAAAAGAAGTGGCTAGGCCTAGTCAAAGTCAAGAGTCTTTGCAAGTACATGCAGAAATCCATATCCAGCCAGATTTATCTGTGGATTTCCACCTTTATATCAGTGAAAAGTGAAGGCATATTTGTGATACAGGCATCACGGTTTGAGCTGAATCAGACCTTAATCCATCCATATTTCATGAGTTCAAAGAGAAAACAACATATGCTTCAGCATCACTTGCTGCTGTAGAAAGATTTTGGAACGGCAAGGAACAAAGGACTGAAGTCAGTAAAATCACAAAAGATGTACTGCTGACAGGAGACATTCAGAAAGAGATGTAGATGGTACACGCACGAAGGCCATGGCTTTTCAGAAGGGAGATAATCAAATGAATGTACATTGGTGATGACAATAATTATGCTATAATACATCGTTATGGTTTAAACAACTGACAGGAGAAAGAGAGACAGACAGACAGACAGAGACAGAGAGACAGACAGAGAAACAGAGACAAAGACAGAGAGACAGACAGAGACAGACAGAGAGAGACAGGCAGATAGAGAAGGAAGGAGGGGCTTTGAACAGTAATAGGTTGGCCTTTAGAATGCTGTGTGTATGTATTGATTTAAAAGACAAGAGATTAGAAAGAGCTCAACAAAACTCTTGTCCATGCGATTCCATCTTCACAGCTTTGGCTCCCTTGGCAAAGTGCACACAGGAAGTGATGTCAGTGTAAGCGTACTGGGGCCGCCAAAGAGGAAGAGTCAACATGAGACGTCCATTTAGTGTGCAATCAAGTAGGACACCGCCTTAGGCTGGGTGTGCAAGGGAGGGAACTATGTTTCTATGAGCTGGGTGTAATATCTGGGAGTGATTGTTAGACATGCTAGTGTCTATGACGGTTTCTTAGATATGTAAAATGCTCAAATGACTGGGGTGTTTGATGAGTAAGGGATCTACGATAGAATCAGCTTCATTTTCTTCTCAGTAAAGTTTTTGTTTTCTTCTTGAGCCCTTTTTCATACCAAATCATCTCATGTGTAGATAATTATCTGTTTTCCTCTTGAAACCTTTTTCATACCAAATCATCTCATGTGTAGATAATTATCTGTTTTCCTCTTGAAACCTTTTTCATACCAAATCATCTCATGTGTAGATAATTATCTGTTTTCCTCTTGAAACCTTTTTCATACCAAATCATCTCATGTGTAGATAATTATCTGTTTTCCTCTTGAAACCTTTTTCATACCAAATCATCTCATGTGTAGATAATTATCTGTTTTCTTCTTGAGACCTTTTTCATACCAAATCATCTCATGTGTAGATAATTATCTGTTTTCTTCTTGAGACCTTTTTCATACCAAATCATCTCATGTGTAGATAATTATCTGTTTTCCTCTTGAAACCTTTTTCATACCAAATCATCTCATGTGTAGATAATTATCTGTTTTCTTCTTGAGACCTTTTTCATACCAAATCATCTCATGTGTAGATAATTATCTGTTTTCCTCTTGAAACCTTTTTCATACCAAATCATCTCATGTGTAGATAATTATCTGTTTTCCTCTTGAAACCTTTTTCATACCAAATCATCTCATGTGTAGATAATTATCTGTTTTCCTCTTGAAACCTTTTTCATACCAAATCATCTCATGTGTAGATAATTATCTGTTTTCTTCTTGAGACCTTTTTCATACAAAATCATCTCATGTGTAGATAATTATCTGTTTTCCTTTGAAACCTTTTTCATACCAAATCATCTCATGTGTAGATAATTATCTGTTTTCCTCTTGAAACCTTTTTCATACCAAATCATCTCATGTGTAGATAATTATCTGTTTTCCTCTTGAAACCTTTTTCATACAAAATCATCTCATGTGTAGATAATTATCTGTTTTCCTCTTGAAACCTTTTTCATACCAAATCATCTCATGTGTAGATAATTATCTGTTTTCCTCTTGAGACCTTTTTCATACCAAATCATCTCATGTGTAGATAATTATCTGTTTTCTTCTTGAGCCCTTTTTCATACCAAATCATCTCATGTGTAGATAATTATCTGTTTTCCTCTTGAGACCTTTTTCATACCAAATCATCTCATGTGTAGATAATTATCTGTTTTCCTCTTGAAACCTTTTTCATACCAAATCATCTCATGTGTAGATAATTATCTGTTTTCTTCTTGAGACCTTTTTCATACCAAATCATCTCATGTGTAGATAATTATCTGTTTTCCTCTTGAAACCTTTTTCATACCAAATCATCTCATGTGTAGATAATTATCTGTTTTCCTCTTGAAACCTTTTTCATACCAAATCATCTCATGTGTAGATAATTATCTGTTTTCCTCTTGAAACCTTTTTCATACCAAATCATCTCATGTGTAGATAATTATCTGTTTTCCTCTTGAAACCTTTTTCATACCAAATCATCTCATGTGTAGATAATTATCTGTTTTCCTCTTGAAACCTTTTTCATACCAAATCATCTGCCTTAGGTTGGTTGTGCAAGGGAGGGAGCTATGTTTGTATGGACTGGGTGTAATATTTGAGTGATTGTTAGACATGCTAGTGTCTATGACGGTTTCTCAAAAGTATTGTGTAAAATGCTCAGCTAACTAGGATGTTTGATGACTAAGGGATCTACAATAGAATAAGCTTCTTTTTCGTCTCGGTAATTGTTTGTTTTCCTTATGCTTTAAATCTTTTCATACCAATTCATCTCATGTGTAGATAATTATCCTTTCTTCTATCCTCTTGAGGCCTTTTTCATACCAAATCATCTCATGTGTCGATAATTGTATCTCATTTACCTAGAGGAAACTGAAACTGATTCTAGTGAATCTCTTTTTACCATCAATTGTGGCAGAATCTGGCGTCAGTCAGTATTTGCATTATTTGGTAAATTTTCAAGTCTCTTCTATGTTTGTTCCAGCCCATTTTCGTCTCATTTTTTTCATCCTATCTTTTCTTTTTTCCCCTTTATTTTGTGTCATCATTTTGTTGTTGTCGTTGTCACTGTTGCTGGTGCTGTAATTGTTTGTTTTTCTTTTATTCCATATACGCTTTGTTCTGTTTTCTCCTTTCCCAGTATCTTTATTGCCTGTTCTAGGTTTTAATCATATCGCTTGTTTGTTGTAGTGATTCCTTTCTACCTCATTTCATCACCTTGCAATATATTCCTTTTGTTGTCCTGTCTGTTTCATTGTTCAAGGCTCAAGATATCTATCTTTTTCAAAACAGCAAAGCAAAGTGGTCTGTAGGCATATTAAGTCAGATTATAATACACACGGACACACACACACATATACACACACACACACACACACACGCACACACACACGCACACACACACGTACACACGCACGCACACACACACACACGCGCACACACACACACACACACACACACACACACACACACACACACACACGTGCAATAAATCTGCTCTCACACACATGCGCTCGCATACATGCAGAACTGACGGTGCAAGGCGTACAGACATCAAAACGTCGATTGACGTACAGATGATCAGCTGACTTAATTCAGAGTGAGAAGTCACAACCGTCACGCCAAAAACATTACACGAGGAGGACAGACCTGGTGAAATTAAATTGCCAAACTAAAATTTCATGCAACATATCAGGTACAACAATGGAAGTGGCTAAACATCTTTTTTTTATTATCACGCAATGCAAAATAGATCAATTGTTTTGTATCATGATTTTGCAACAACAAAAAATGTTGATGAGAAAAATGACAGGCGTTCGGCAATTGAGGTTAAAAATCCTTCCACGTGCAGTGTATACGAGGACTAGCGGGTGAAAATTGTTATAAGAAGCCTTAGAATATTGTGATCACCTCTTCTGAGGGGGATGAGCCCCGAGGAAAGAAGCTAACGGAAGCCGACCATCCAGCTGTGTGTGACAAATATTAAACAACATAATGCCATTAAATGTACGTTATGACAGTTTTCCAGTGCATACACTAAAAGCTTCAAATACTCTCGCACGATTCAAATGAACAAAACTAGCGGAACTACCTTCACCAGGCATCCCCAACAGGGTGATAGCTACAAAAAGGCCAGAAAAAAAACCACGGAAATGGAATTAGAATGCATATACAATTCACAAAACAAGATAGGTGCAAATTTTCGGCCAACTGGTCTTTGTCAAGCATACTCAAAAAGATAACAAAAAACCAAACACACAAAACTTAAGAATACAGCGACAAAACGATTCTAATGTTTTGCTGAGGAAGAGAAAATGACAATTTTCTTCAGCTCAGCGCAAAACCAGGAAAGCTGTTTATGCACTAAGTTTTGTGTATCTGTTTCTTTGTAGTCTTTTGTGTACGCATGGCAAAGGCCAGTTGGCCGAAAATTTTCGCCTGTCTTGTTTTGGAGAATCAACTACAAGTTTTCATTCTCTTTCTCTTTGTGCGTGCTTCTGGTTTCTGGTAGCTTGAATGCTGGCAGTTATGTCGATTCAAACAAGACTTAGTTGTTTCGACATGTCCAGATTAGACATAAACCATGGAAATCCCATTGTCATCTGCTGTTACATTTCTCGATATCACGTAATATTTATCTGTCTTCATCACTGTTTGATACTGTATTCTGTGCAGAACGGTTTCCTTGTTATTTCAATGAATGAAAATGATGGTCATGTTCTGACAAATCTCTTTGACCTGCATCGAAGTTTTCTTCCTTTTTCATCTTCCTACATCTTTCTCCTCTTGAATGTTCTTTTTCTCTAGATATTCGTTTCCATGATGTAACATTTCGTTATTGTTCTATTCTTTTATGCGTATGTCTGAGCCAGCTCTTCTATGAAATGTCCTCTTTTCCAGTTGTGCACTTTTGATGCTTGCATCTCACTTTTGTGTTTGGCATTTGCTCCGTCTCTGCTCTGACTTTTTATTTCGTCCTGTTTTCTCGTAATGTCTTCCCGTAATGTGAGCCTTTTCTTAACTTTAAAGCATCGTCTTTACTCGTGCCCTGTGTTTCCTATATGTCATCTTTCCTTGTCTCTATTTTGCGCTATAAAACTCTTCGTTTTCTTTTTTCTCCTTCTTCTCTGTGTCCCGTCTTATCTGTGTGCAACCAACTTTGTGGGCCATATTTATATTTTAGTCTTTATAGCATCTGTTTTGGTGTCTTCTTCGTGTGTTCGTTTGTGTACCTTTGTCCTATTTTCTACAAAGATATGTCTGTAATGTTTGATTATGGTTGTTTAGTCTTGATGTTCCACTACATAAATGATTATTGCTTTGTCGAACATTTTATCACTTGCCCTTCAGTGGCCGTATTTTTGTCATGACGGTATAACGATGGTTAGAACCTACCGACTTTAGAATAATGACTGGAAGTGCGCCTAGAGTGGGAGAAAACAATAAATAACAAATCCCAGTCATCACATCTATCATTTACCCTCAGCCAGTTTCCATCCCTTCTGTTCCTACGTCAGATCAACCAAGAGCCCCTCCAAACGTTACTATTCAAACTTGATAACTAAATCCAAAACAAGTGTGACTGGCCGCGTTCAAGCAAACAGGAACGAGAAAAAACACGAAAGAAGAATACGAACGCGTATTTAATACGACAAAACAAGACAGGCGCAAATTTTTGGCAAGCGTAAGATTACAAACAAACAAACACTAGATACAAAAAAATTTGAGAAAAAGACTGAAACTTCCCTGCTGCTGTGTTCAATGTGAGAAAAGGAACAAACTTTTCTCACATTGAACACAGTCAGCAGGGAAGTTTCAGTCTTCTTCTCAATTTTTTTTTTTTTTTTTTTTTTTTTTGTATCTAGTATTTGTTTGTACTCTTACGTTTGGCCGAAAATTTGCGCCTGTCTTGCTTTGTTGTATTAAATACGCGTTCGTATTCTTCTTTCGTGTTTTTTTTTTCTGGTTCAAACTTGATAACTGTCAAAACCAATCTGAATGTAAAGTGCGACTCTTTTTTTTTCATTGATTGAATGTATTTGAACGCACTCACCATAGAGCTGTACAAATAACCTCACAAACAGAATGCTTATGGATGAGTTTCCTCATTTTCTGGACTTGTTTAGTGCATGTGATAATCTTTTTATCTAAGAAGATGTTAACTTTCATGTGGATTTGCTTCTAATACCATGTTTCCTCTTAAAAAAAACCGTGACTGACAGTTACAGCCTCTACCAGCTTATAGCTGTTTCCATCTGCTGTCGTGGTTATTCTCTTAATTGGCTTTCACTAACTGTCAAACTGTCACCACTGATCTTTCGGATACTGATAAACTCATTTCTGACAACTTTGTAATATTTTCTCTACGCATTTATAAACCAGGAAGAGCATTTTAAAAAGAGTCAAGTCACGTAAAATGAGAATGTTGCAGGCTTTCAACGCTGACCTTGTTTCAACCCTTACAACTGCACGATCCGATTCTTTGGACCTTTGTAGACTATCACAAATCTTCCTCAGCAATCTGCTTGACATGCCTTGTTCCTGTAGTCACAAGTAGAATCACAGATTACACATCAGCAACACAGCTGTCCTTTAAAATCAAGCAGAACAAACATAAGCTGTGTCTAAAACTGAGCGATGTTGGTGCAGACTCATTTGAGTATCCATAGATGAATATATGCCAACACAAGCATTGGGTCAATGAAATGATTTTGGAGCCCAAAGGGCAGTCAAGTTGATCATAAAATCAGTAACTCAGATTTTTCGAAAGAACCTTTCAAGTTAAGTGACCAGAATATGGGTGCAACAAGCAGAACTGCCCTACCAAATGCTTTCCTGATAAATTCAGTGAGTTCTTCAAAGACAAAAGAAATTAGCAAAATGAGGAGGTAGGTTGTGGGTGTGGGGAGGTAGCTGTGGGTGTGAGGAGGTAGCTGTGGGTGTGAGGAGGTAGTATATGGGTGTGGGGAGGTCGGCTATGGGTGTGAGGAGGTAGTATATGGATGTGAGGAGGTAGGCTATGGGTGTGAGGAGGTAGTATATGGGTGTGGGGAGGTCGGCTATGGGTGTGAGGAGGTAGTATATGGATGTGAGGAGATAGACTGTGGGTGTGAGGAGGTAGGCTATGTGGGGGTGTGTGAGGAGGTAGACTGTAGGTGTGAGGAGGTAGACTGTGGGTGTGATGAGGTAGACTGTGGGTGTGATGAGCTAGACTGTGGGTGTGAGGAGGTAGACTGTAGGTGTGGGTGTGATGAGGTAGACTGTAGGTGTGAGGCGGTAGTATATGGGTGTGAGGAGGAAGGTTATGGGTGTGATGAGGTAGGCTAGGGTGTGAGGAGGTAGACTGGGTTGTGAGGAGACAGGCTATGGGTGTGGGGAAGTAGACTGTGGGCGTGGGGGTGTAGGCTGTGGGGTGTGAAAAGTTAGCCTGTGAGTGTGAGGTAGGGTATGGGTGTGAGGAGGTAGACTACGTGTGTGAAGAGATAGGCTGTGGATGTGAGGGAGATAGGTTGTGGGCTATGGGAACCAGGCTACAAGTGTGAGGAGCAGACTGTGTGTGTGAGGGTGTACATGTAGGCAGTGGGTTTGAGGAAGCACGCTGTTGGTATTCGGAAGTAGGCGATAGGTTACATGAACCTAGGCAATGTAAGGAGGAAGGCTGTGAATGTAACGAAGCAGGCTGTGGGTGTATAGAAGTAAGGTGTAGATTAAAGAGGTAGGCTCTGGGTGTAAGAAATCAGGCTGTGGGTGTAAAGAGCTAGGCTGTGGGTGTAAAGAGGTACGATGTGTGTGTGTAAAGTGGTAGGTTGTGGGTGTACGGAATCAGGCTGTGAGTGCAAGGAGTCAGACTGTGGGTGTGAGGAAGTCGACTGTGGATAGAAGAGGTAGTCTGTGGGTGTAAGGAGATAGTCTGTGGGTAGATGAGGTAATCTGTGGGTACAGGAGGTAGTCTGTGGGTAGAAGAGGTAGTCTGTGGGTGTAAGGAGATAGTCTGTGGGTAGATGAGGTAATCTGTGGGTACAGGAGGTAGTCTGTGGGTACAGAAGGTAATCTGTGGGTACAGGAGGTAGTCTGTGGGTACAGGAGGTAATCTGTGGGTACAGGAGGTAGTCTGTGGGTAGAGAGGTAATCTGTGGGTACAGGAGGTAGTCTGTGGGTAAGGAGGTAATTGTGGGTACAGGAGATAGTCTGTGGGTACAGGAGGTATCTGTGGGTAAGAAGGTAATCTGTGGGTACAGGAGGTAGTCTGTGGGTACAGAGGTAATCTGTGGGTACAGGAGGTATCTGTGGGTAAGAGGTAGTCTGTGGGTAAGGAATAGTCTGTGGGTAAGAGGTAATCTGTGGGTAGAGGAGGTATCTGTGGGTAAAGGAGGTAATCTGTGGGTACAGAGGTAGTCTGTGGGTAAGGAAGTAACTGTGGGTACAGGAGATAGTCTTGTGGTAAGGAGGTAATCTGTGGGTACAGGAGGTAGTCTGTGGGTAAGAGGTAGTCTGTGGTGTACAGGAGATAGTCTGTGGGTAGATGAGGTATCTGTGGGTACAGGAGGTAGTACTGTGGTACAGGAGGTAGTCTGTGGGTACAGGGGGTAGTCTGTGGGTAAGGAGGTAATCTGTGGGTACAGGAGGTAGACTGTGGGTAAGAAGGTAGTCTGTGGGTACAGGAGGTAGTCTGTGGGTAAGGAAGTAATTGTGGGTACAGGAGATAGTCTGTGGGTACAGGAAGTAGACTGTGGGTAGGAAGGTAATCTGTGGGTACAGGAGGTAGTCTGTGGTGTAAGGAGTAACTGTGGGTACAGGAGGTAGTCTGTGGGTAGAGAGGTAATCTGTGGGTACAGGAGATAGTCTGTGGGTAAGGAGGTAATCTGTGGTACAGGAGGTAGTCTGTGGGTAAGGAGGTAATCTGTGGTACAGAAGGTAGTCTGTGGGTACAGGAGGTAATCTGTGGGTAAGGAGGTAGTCTGTGGGTACAGGAGGTAATCTGTGGGTACAGGAGGTAGTCTGTGGGTAAGAAGGTAGTCTGTGGGTACAGGAGTAGATGTGGGTACAGGAGGTAGTCTGTGGGTACAGGAGGTAGTCTGTGGGTACAGGAGTAGATCTGTGGGTACAGGAGGTAGTCTGTGGGTAAGGAGGTAGTACTGTGGTTCAGGAGGTAGTCTGTGGGTACAGGAGGTAAACTGTGGGTACAGGAGGTAGTCTGTGGGTACATGAGGTAGTCTGTGGGTACAGGAGGTAGACTGTGGGTACAGGAGGTAGTCTGTGGTACATGAGGTAGTCTGTGGGTAGATGAGGTAGTCTGTGGGTACAGGAGGTAGACTGTGGTACAGGAGGTAGTCTGTGGGTGTAAGGAAGTAGATTGTGGGTACAGGAGGTAGTCTGTGGGTGTAAGGAAGTAGACTGTGGGTTCAGGAGGTAGTATGTGGGTACAGGAGGTAGTCTGTGGGTGTAAGGAAGTAGACTGTGGGTACAGGAGGTAGTCTGTGGGTGTAAGGAAGTAGACTGTGGGTTCAGGAGGTAGTCTGTGGGTACAGGAGGTAGTCTGTGGGTGTAAGGAAGTAGACTGTGGGTACAGGAGGTAGTCTGTGGGTACAGGAGGTAGTCTGTGGTACATGAGGTAGTCTGTGGGTACAGGAGGTAGTCTGTGGATACAGGAGGTAGTCTGTGGGTAAGGAGGTAGTCTGTGGGTACAGGAGGTAGTCTGTGGGTACAGGAGGTAGTCTGTGGGTAAGGAGGTAGTCTGTGGGTACAGGAGGTAATCTGTGGGTACAGGAGGTAGTCTGTGGGTACAGAAGGTAGTCTGTGGGTACAGGAGGTAGATTGTGGGTACAGAGGTAGTCTGTGGGTACAGGAGGTAGTCTGTGGGTGTAAGGAAGTAGATTGTGGGTACAGGAGGTAGTCTGTGGGTACAGGAGGTAGTCTGTGGGTGTTAAGAAGTAGACTGTGGGTACAGGAGGTAGTCTGTGGGTAGAGGAGGTAGACTGTGGGTGTGAGGAGGTAGAGAATGTATGTGTAAACGGTTTGGGTGTGGGTGGAGATACTTTACCGCTTTGGTAAAGTATAAAATGTGTGTGTGCATGCGTGCGTGCCTGTGTGAGTGAGTGTGTGTGTGTGTGTGTGTGTGTGTGTGTGTGTGTGTGTGTGTGTGTGTGTGTGTGTGTGTGTGTGTTGTGCTGTGCCTGTGTCTGTGTCTGTGTCTGTGTCTGTGTTTGTAGATGTAAGCCGTGAGTGTGTGGAAGTAGGCTGTTGGTGCCAGAGACAGGCTGTGGGTGTGAAAAGATCAGCTGTAGGGTTAAAGACTTAGGCTGTGGGGTACGTGTGCAAAGCGTGGCTGAAAACTTAGGAAAGATGGCATGAGGGTTATGGATCCCCATGCATAATGCCAGCATCAGGCATTCAATGCTGGCAGGCACCATTCATTTTTTTCTGATGGGCAGATAGCACGAGAGTGAGACTGGTGCCTAATGTGCCTTTGATGCCAACATGTGATGGAGACGCCAAGACAATGAATGAATAATGTCGGAGAGAGGGGTCTTGCTGTCACTCATTGATGCTGTGTCTTTAACCTCTCATCCCTTTCCCTTTTGCTGTTGGCTCTCCTGAGTAAAAAGAGGGATTTTCTGATATGGATCTGAAGAGAATGTCTGAGAAGCACAGAAAGAAAAATTATGGTAGAACTGAATGACCATTGTTTTTGTATCAAACGCTGGATGTCGGTAACTGGCTTTAATTAAGCTCTTGGTTTTGTTTTAAGTTTACATACTGCGTGTGAGGTTCGTGCGTTTATGACTTAAAACATCTTATAGCCATTACCGTCATGTTACTATTTATTTGTACAGGCCTCGTCTCACAAGAGCCCTAAGCGCTTAACAAAATCATTACTAAGTGATGATGATGAGGATGATGAGGAGGAGGATGATGATGAGACGACGACGACGACGATGATGATGGTGGTGGTGGTGGTGGTGGTGGTGTGGTGGTTGTGGTAGTGGTGGTGGTGGTAGTGGTGGTGGTGGTGATGGTGGTGACGACGACGACGAATGAAGATGATTGTGATGATGATGACGGGACGACGACGACGACGACGACGACATGATGATGATGATGATGATGATTGATTGATGATGATGATGATGATGATGATGATGATGATGATGATGAATGATGATCACCACGACGACGACAATGATGATGATGATGATTATTGATTGATGATTGATGATGATGATGATATGATGATGACGATGACGACGACGATGACGACATGATGATGATTATGATTATTGATGATGATGATGATGATGATGATGATGATGATGATGATGATGATGATGATGAGATGATGACGATGACGACGACGACGACGACAGTATTAGTGGTGATGAGTATTTGTGCAGCATCTCATTTCTCAAGAGCTGTAAGCGCTTTGCACAAAGCATGAGGGACAAAAGGCAGTCACAATGTGCAGTGTGAAAGTTTATTAATACACAAACTACCAAACGTACTTATCATTTTTGTATCATTTTTCTCCAAACTTATTTTGACTCACGGAGTATTCCACAAAGCCAGATGTTTTAGTGGAACACAGAGAATTCAAGCTGACAGGCGGCTGACCACATTCCACCATGTTGTTGCATGGTCTGCATCTTCGGTAGGCATGCTGCTGGGTGTTTTCATGTTTCCATAATCCACCAGACACTTAACAGGATCTTGACCTTGCATGTTTTATAGTCTGCGTGTGAACACACAGGAAGGGATCTGAGGCACAGTCAGGTCTGCAAGTACGCTGACCTGGAACATCAGAAATATCTTCACCATCAAGCCACTTAACAGAGGGATCCAGTAGTATCGAACCAGACTTCCCATTAGAAGGCTGAAGTTTATCCACTTGGTTATCGCGTCCGTCACACACATAGGCACAGATTTCTCTTGTGTTTGTTATCTTCATATTTGAATCACATTTTTACAAGAAAAGGAGAAATTAATGCCAACTAACATGGGATAATCCATGTCAAAGTGGCACACGCCAAAACACGAAACTCATTTTACCAAGAAGTTCACAGTTAGTTACACGTCAGAAAACACCTGTTAGAATACAATGGGCTACATGATAGACCGAGAGGTGGAGGTGAGAGACAATGTTAAAGAGTCTTCACATCAGCTGAAAATTTTCTTTCAATTAATAGCCCAAACAGAGGTAGGCGAAAGGAAATGGAAACAGCTTGCATTTGCCCACATATAAAATGAACAAATAAAGCAACAAATACATATTAAGCAAGACATAGCGAGGACAATTACTGTTATTTTTCAAATCGATAAACCATGCACGTTACAGTTACAGCCATCAACGACTAATACAATAATTATGAACAACAATCAGTAAGATCAGTGCATCATTCACTAAACTGATTTTCATATGGGACTGAACGTACATGTACATTTGCCTTAGGAAAAGACGCAATTCTGAAAGTTCTTCATTGCCAGCTTTAAAACACTATGAAACTAAAGCACGAACAAGCCATGTCAAAGAATGCTCATTCCACTTTATATGGATAGAATAAAAACAATGGGGAGAGGGGCTGCTATGTCAATACATCAATGCAGTATAAATACAGTCCCATACAAACACCAATACTCAATGCAGAGGAAACACAGTTCATCAAAGATAACAGATCATAGCATTAAATAATAGATTGTACCGATACGAATCAACAAAAACGATATGTATAAATCATTTGATAAATATAGTCTTTCAGATACACACACACACACACACACACACACACACACACACACACATACACACACACACACACACACACACACACACACACACACACACACACACACACACACACACACACACACATACACACACACACACACAGAGGAAAGCAGACACAAAAATGTGCGCACACATATTCATCAGAAATTAGATCAATACAGTAATACAGCAACGAGATATACTATCACTACTACTAGTACTACTACTACTACTACTATTACTGCTACTACTACTAACAATAATAATAATGATAATGATAATGATAATATAGTAATGATGCATTTACTACTACTATTATTATTATATAGGAAGAAAATATTCAGAGTGAAATTAATGTGGGACTTGGACACCTCTAAAAGCACACACTTGAACACATACACATACACCCACATACACAAACACAGAAACATACAGAGAGAGAGAGAGACACAGAGAGAGAGAGACATACAGACAGACAGACAGACAGACAGACAGACAGAGACAGAGATAGAGACAAAGAGACAGAGAGACACAGAAAGAGTGCAATATGATTGCACCTAAGCACTTTTGGAGATACCTCTGAAAAAGATATGCTTGCGTATGGAACATGAAAACAATTTACATAGCGAAATTTGTCAGGTTACAAATCAATTGAACCAGAGAAGGAAAACAGCGTATTGTTCAAGTCGTCTAATCATTCGCTTTCTGCCATCATTGATCCTTCACGTTCATAGTTGTGTCCAGCTTACGTACAAAATATCATTGAAAAAAGCCTACATTACTTATATCAAATGGAAATGTTGTGCTGACACATTTTAACTCCACACACACACACACACACGCGCACACACACACACACACACACACACACACACACACACACACACACACACACACACACACGCATGCATACACACAAACACATACATACACGCAACGCACACAAAGAGAGAGAGAAAGAGAGAGAGACACGCACACATACGTACATACACACACACGCACATACACACCACACACACACACACACACACACACACACACACACACACACACACACACACACACACACACACACAAATATACACACACATACACACACACAGATATATATTACCGTCTAATATCACTTATAGTGAAAAGACGTTAAATCAAGCAACGAACGAACAGATATATATATATATGTATATATATACATAATTATATATACATACATACATATATATATATATATATATATATATAGATACATATATATAAATCATGAATCCAGCTCAGTCACAACACTTTTGCACTTGCCAGGACCCTATCTAAACTAAATAAAACTTGAAATCACGAGAACAAAATGAAACGAGAAATACTCGATCCATTTTCAACACAAATCAAGTCGTTTCACTGGATTTCTCCTGATAGAAAAAATCGTCCTTTTCTACATGCAGACTCAACATGTGTTTCAGCGCCTTCTTCATCATGTCAAAGGCCAATGCACATATAATTGCCCTGTCCATGAGTATCCAACAGGGAGATGGCTTCAAATGTGCTGGTGGGTCTGTCAGCCTGAGAGGTAGAAAGAAACTCTAGGGAGAGCTAGACAACAGAAGGTCTTCAGAGAAGTAACCCCCTTTAGACAAGCGTTTCGGCCCTGAATTCCTTACACTCTCGGGGGGCCGGGCCACATCCAGGTCATGACTCCTGGATGCCCTTCTGCTGTTGTCTATTTTTTTTTTTCCCACGCCGGGGATCGAACCTGGGCGATTCTGCGCTTCAGAACTGCGGTACGCGGTTTTACCAATGTGCTAACGGGGCACACATCATCTGTAGGGAATTTAATCCTTATGAAGTTCACTTTTTTGGTTCCTCCTTGCCCAGATCCAGCTTGAGCTCCTTTCTGCTGCCTCTGCCATCGCTTTAAGGCTCTAGTCCTCTTCTTCCCAGAAATGGCGAGTTGTTTCATGAGATCATAAGCGGAGGTGCCCACAAACCCTCTTGCCCCGACCTCTATGGCGAAGATTTTGACCCGCAGACCTGCTTTCTTCAGGGTGCTGGCAAGACCGGCGTATTTTTCGGTCTTGTAGATATGTGCTTCTTCCATTCTGCTTTCGTATGGCACAGTGAGTTCTATCAGAATCACTTGTTTCGAGGAGTCAGAGTGGAGAGCGATGTCTGGTCTCATGCCTGTCTTGCTGATGACATCTGGGTAAATTTCTCCACTCTGGGAGGTCTGCTGTACACTCCCAGTCAACTGCTCCATCCAGAAGACCCTTTGGCAATGTGCTGGTTGTCATAGCACTTTCGGGCCAGACCTGTTTCCCTCCTGCTTTGTAGAACGTTGTCATAGCAATTGGTGCGTTTGGGGTCATGGTTTTTTCGCTAACCACATCTGTGATCACTTTCAGAACTTGGTTGTGCCTCCATGTATACCTTCCTTGGGCTAGCGCTACTTTGCAAGAGCTTAGGACATGTTCCACTGTTTGTTTCTTCTGACAGAGCGGACATGCTGGGTCGTCTGCTTTCCCCCATTTCACTAAGTTTGCATTCGAGGGGAGCAGGTCATATACAGATCTGAGGAGGAAGCTTATCCTTAGAGGAGCCATGTGCCACATATCGTTCCAGCTGAGACTTCTTTGGAGTGCACTGTCCCATGTTGTCCATTGCCCCTGTTGACCTTGCTGGACTGCCTTCTGCACTCTTTTGACATCTTCTTCTTCCTTCAACTCCTGTATGATCATGTCTCTTTTTTCCTTCCCTTTGGCTTTGGACCACCACTGCATTTTTGTTGCTCCCAGTCCCTGTCTGTTGGTTTGCGTGTGTCCAATTATTTCTTTGATGCTGAGGTTTCTCTTGGCATTGTTTACAGCCTCTTGGACTTTCCACTTTCTGCCAGTTCTCAGCTTTGGATGAACTGATCTCACGATATTGTCTTCCGATTCCTCCAGCATGCTCAACAGTCTTGCTTTTCCAACTTTGTATTCCTCCACTATGGATTTGAGAGGTAGCTTCAGCATTGCTTGACGACAGTAGAATGCAACATCAGTGAGACCAGGTGGGACACCGAGCCATTTTCTTGTGTATTTGTTGATTTTGGCTTCCATTGCTTCGACTGTGCTGGTGCAAATGTCATAGATTAGCAGTGGCCACAGCAGCTTTGGTATCAGCATGAACTGTAGACACCAGACTTTGTATTTGCCTGGCAGTCCGCAGTTATCTATTTTCTTCAGGCCTTCTTCTGCTGTTTGCTTGGTTTCACATCCCCTTTGTGTGTCTTTCAGGGAGTCATCATACCATCTTCCGAGACTTTTTACTGGCTCTTCTGTGACAGTGGGGATGGCTTGGTTGGCTACCATGAATTTGACTGAATCTGCCACTTTTCCTTTTCGCAGTGAGAGACTTCGGGATTTCTTAGGTTTGAACCTCATTCTTGAAGAGGCCACCAGCTCATCCAACTGCTTTAAGATTTGGTGTGTCTCTTCCTCATCCGTGGACAAGGCTGTTGTGTCATCCATGAAAGCTTTCAGAGGAGGCATCTGGTATCCATCTCCCAGATTCACTGGACCTGAACTCTTCATTGCAGCTTTCAATATGACTTCCATTGCCAACACGAACAGTATGGGAGAGATTGCACAGCCCATTGCAATGCCCACCTCTAGGTCTATCCAGTCCGTGGTGTATTCTTTGGTAGAGAACTGCATTGAGAACCCTTGGAAATACTTCCTCAGCATTGTTCGGATGTTTTCTGGGATGTGATACATTTCAAGAGCCAGCTGGATCATATCGTGTGGAACTGATCCATATGCATTCGCCAGATCAAGCCAAACTACGTCAATGTCTCTCTTCTCTGTTCTTGCTTTTTGGATGGCATCCCAAATCAACGTGGCATGTTCCAAGCATCCAGGCATTCCCGGTATGCCTCCCTTTTGGACTGACATATCCAGATACTTGTTTTCAGTCAGGTATTTTGTCAATCTTGCTGCCATAACAGAGAAGAAGATTTTCCCCTCGACGTTCAGAAGTGATATTGGCCTGAACTGATTGATGCTGCTGGAGTTCTGCTCCTTCGGAATGTACACTCCTTCAGCTCTCATCCATTGATCGCTGATCTTCTGGTTCCTCCATGCTGATCGAATCATCTTGTGGAGCCACTCGAGCACTTTTGGGCATTTCTTGTAGAGCAGGTATGGTATTCCGTTTGGTCCAGGTGCTGACTTGGCATTGGCTTTCTTTACTACGTTCTTCACTTCATCCAGTGTTGGTGGTTTGTTATTGAATTTTCCTTCTGGCGCTGCAGGCCAAACCAGATTCTGGATTTCAAGTGGTGCCTCGCGCTGAGAATCGGAATATGTTTCCCTGAGATGCTGCTCTAGGGTTTCCTTGCCCACTGTGAGAGTCCCTGATTTGGGTTGTTCAAACAGCTTTCTTGAAAAGTCAAAGGGATCTTTGAAGAAACGATCTTGAGTCTTCTTCTTTTTGCTCTTTCTTCGCCTTGCTGATTCCACTTTGCTGAGAGCATTGTGTTTGGCCTTCAGATCTTTCCAGAGTTCCAGGAGCCCTTGCTTCTCGAATTCTGAGGCAGTTTTCATTCGCTTTTTAAGCTTCCTTTTCTCCCTCCGGATGCTCTCCATCTGTTGCTGTCTTCTGGATTTCTGGGGAGGCGTTTTTGTCTTTGGCTGCTTCACTCCATAAGTGTCCCTGCAGATAGAGTATATGATGTCTCCGTATGTGTCAAGTTTGTGTTCCAGCGTACTGTTCCCTATTAGCGCATTCAGCTTAAGGACAAGTTCCTCATCTAATTTCTCCCATTGTCTTTTGCAAACACTTCCTGGTGATTTTAAATAACACGAATGAGATTGTCCATTAATTTATAAAACCCATTTCTGAGAGAAAAAAATCAATACAGGCTTTCCATGAAGGGAACAGAATTGGGAAATGGAAGAGAGGAAGAACCACTTTTTTGTTTGTTTCTACTTTAGTAACAAAAAATAAATTCAATCTTTGAGCTGTGTTCAGGGAGTAAGAAGGTATGAGAGAAGCAGTGTCAACAATTCTGGAGAAGCCACAAATAGGAGTGGTATTTTTTCAGCTCCAATGTTATTTATTTGTCATTATTGCAAACATCTTCCTGGTGATTTTAATAACACGAATGAGATTGTCCATTAATTATAACAACCCATTTCTTCATGTAAAAAAACACACTTACATTTACATATGAGTGTGTGTATTTTTTGTGAGTGTTAAAGTGTTTGTTTTTAACTCTATCTAGAGTTTATTCTGTTTTCATCATGATAAAACAATCAAAATGAACTATCAAACTCCACTAAACGTGTAACAATTATCTAGACTACAGACCTAGTTGGCATGGAGGTATAATCCCCACCTCCACTGTTACTGCATGAGTTTAATCTAGCTTGATAGTTTGACTTGTCATTAACCAATTTCTTAGTTGCTTAGGTAGGTAGGTAGGTAAGGTAGGTCAGTAGGTAGATAGGTAGATAGGTAGGCAGTGAGTTGGTTGGTATATTTATTAGACAGTTACTTATTCATAAACTTGTTTTGTTTGTGTGCTGCTTAGTTACAAGCAACTCATCTTGAAACATTTATTTTGTGAGCCAAGTTAACACCTCAACAGCCACAAAGTCCACATTGCACAATTTCAATCATTCAAATCGAGTCAGCATGCAGACAGACACAAAGGCAAGAAGAGAGACTGACAGGGGACAAACAGACAGACAAGCAGGCAGACATATATTTCTCGTCTGCTGGCGATTACGCCTATCAGAGACAATTGGTGGAAGCGTGAAGGTGGTGGTGATGGTGATGCTAGTGACAGTCAGAGAGGGGACGGGTGGTTGAGAGGAGAGAGAGAGGATGGTGAGAGAGATAAAGGAGCAGGTAAGTTGACGTCAAATCAGCCATTAAGATTATTGCCCTTTGATAAGCTGGCCCAGCTGAGTTGGGGTTTCACTTCTGTGGTCAAGACTCTCTGTCTCTCTCTCTCTCTCTCTCTCTCTCTTCTCTCTCTCTCTCTCTCTCTCTCTCTCCTCTCTCTTCTTCTCTCTCACACACACATACACACTCATCATGAATCCAGCTCAGTCGCAACACTTTTGCACTTGCCAGGACCCTATCTAAACTAAATAAAACTTGAAATCACGAGAAAAAAATGAAACGAGAAATACTGATCCATTTTCATACAGATCATGTCGTTTCACTGGATTTCTCCTGATAGAAAAAATTGTCTTTTCTACATGCAAAATCAACAAGTGTTTCAGCGCCTTCTTCATCATGTCAAAGGCAAATGCCCATTAAATAACCCTGTCCATAAGTATCCAACAGGCTTTAAAGTGTGCTGGTGGTTCTGTTTGCCTGAGAGAAAAAAGTAATACAGGCTTTTCGTGAAGGGAACAGAATTGGGAAATGGAAAAGGGGAAGAAACACTTTTTTGTTTGCTTTCACATGTAATAACAAAAATAAATTCAATCTTTGAGCCCTATTCACGGGAGTAAAAAGCTATGAGAGAAGCAGTGTCAACATTTGTGGAAAAGCCACAAATAGGAGTGGTATTTCTTCAGCTCCAATGCTATTTTTTTGTGATAATTACAAACATCTTCCTGGGGATTTTAATAAACAGGAATCAGATTGTCCATTAACTTGACAACCCCTTTTGTCATGTAAAAAATCACACTTACATTCACATACGTGTGTGTAGTTTTTGTGAGTGTTAATTTGTTTGTTTTTAACTCTGTCCAGACTTTATTCTGTCCTCAGCATGACAAATCAATCAAAATGAACTATCAAACTCCACTAGACTACAGGCCTAACTGAGGAAGAGGTGTAGTCCCCATCTTCCACTGTTACTGCATGAGTTTGAGTTTAAGTTAGCTTGGTAGTTGGTAAGTCCTTAGCCAGTTAGTTAGTTGTTTAGGTAGGTAGGTAGGTAGATAGGTAGGTAAGGTAGGGAGGTAAATAGATAGGTAGGTAGGTAGGTGAGTAGGTATGTAGGTGTTAGGTAGGTAGGTAGTAGGTAGGCAGGTAGATAGGTAGTAGGTTAGGTATGTGGTTGTTTTATTCATTTATTCATACATTTATTCATGTGTCACTTGGTTTCAAGCAACTCATCTTGAAACATTTGTTTTGTGAGCCAAGTTACCCCCTCGAGAGCCAAAAGTCCACATTGCACAATTTAAATCATTGAAATTGAGTCAGCATGCAGACAGACAGAAAGGCAAGTAGACAGACAGAGGACGAACAGACAAACAAGCAGGCAGACAGATACTTCTCGTCTGCTGGCGATTACGCCTGTCAGAGACAAATGGTGGAAGCGTGAAGGTGGTGGTGATGGTAATGTAGTGACAGTCAGAGAGGGGGACGGGTGGTTGAGAGCAGAGAGGGTGGTGAGAGAGATAAAGGAGCCGGTAAGCTGACGTCAAATCAGCCATTAAGATTATTGCCCTTTGATATAAAGCCAGCCTCGCACAGTTGGGGTTTCACTTTTGAGATCAAGACACACGTACACACACATACTCTCTCTCTCTCTCTCTCTCTCTCTCTCTCTCTCTCTCTCTCTCTCTCTTTCTTTTGCACACACACACACACACACCACACCACACACACACCACACACCACACACACACACACACACACACACCAATGCATCTGAATCCAGCTTGGTCACAACACTGTTGCACTTGCCAGGACCCTATCTGAACTAAATAAAACTTGAAATCACGAGAATGAAACGAGAAATACTCGATAATTTTCACGCTGATCAAGTCGTTTCACTGAATTTCTCCTGATGAAAAAAATTGTCCTTTCCTACATGCAGACTCAACATGTGTTTCAGCGCCTTCTTCATCATGTCAAAGGCCAATGCACATATAATTGCCCTGTCCATGAGTATCCAACAGGGAGATGGCTTTAAAATGTGCTGGTGGGTCTGTCAGCCTGAGAGAAAAAAATCAATACAGGCTTTCCATGAAGGGAACAGAATTGGGAAATGGAAGAGAGGAAGAACCACTTTTTTGTTTGTTTCTACATTTAGTAACAAAAAATAAATTCAATCTTTGAGCTGTGTTCACGGGAGTAAAAAGCTATGAGAGAAGCAGCGTCAATATTTCAAATAGGAGTGGTATTTCCTCAGTTCCGATGTTATTCATTTCTGATGATTACAAACATCTTCCTGGCGATTTTAATAAACATGAATGAGATTGTCCATTAATTTAACAGCCATTTTCGTCATGTAAAATCACACTTACATTTACATATGAGTGTGTGTATTTTTTGTGAGTATTAATTTGTTTGTTTGAAATTTTATCCAGAGTTTATTCTGTTCTCATCACGACAAATCATTCAAAATTAACTATCAAACTCCAATAAATGTTTAACATTTATATAGACTACAGTCCTAGCTGGTGTAGAGGTATAGTTCCCATCTGCCACTGTTATAGCACGCGTTTGAGTTTAATTTAGCTTGGTAGTTGGTATGTCCTTAGCCAGTTATTTATATGGTTAGGTAGGTAGGTCGATAGGTAGGTAGGTAGGTAGGCAGGTAGGTAGGTAGGCAGTCAGTTGGTTGGTTTATTCATTTATTCATACGCTGGTTCTTGTGTTGCTTAGTTACAAGCAACTCATCTTCAAACGTTTATTTTGTGAGCCAAGTTAACACTTTGAGAGCCACAAAGTCCACATTGCACAATTTCAATCATTCAATCGAGTCAGCATGCAGACAGACACAAAGGCAAGAAGAGAGACTGACAGGGGACGAACAGACAGACAAGCACGCAGACATATATTTCTCGTCTGCTGGCGATTACGCCTGTCAGGGACAATTGGTGGAAGCGTGAAGGTGGTGGTGATGGTGATGCTGGTGACAGGCTGAGAGGGAATGGGTGGTTGAGAGGAGAGAGAGAGGATGGTGAGAGAAATAAAAGGGCTGGTAAGCTAACGTCAAATCAGCCATTAAGATTATTGCCCTTTGATAAGCTGGCCCAACAGAGTTGGGGTTTCACTTCTTTGGTCAAGACTTGCTCTCTCTCTCTCTCTCTCTCTCTCTCTCTCTCATGCACACACACACACACACACACACACACACACACACACACACACACACACACACACACATACACACACATAATGAATCCAGCTAAGTCACAACACTTTTGCATTTACCAGGACCTTATCTAAACTAAATAAAAGTTAAAAATCAAGAGAATAAAGATGAAACGAAAACACTCAATCGATTTTCACGCAGATCAAGTAGTTTTGCTGGATTCCTCCTGATGGAAAAAAAATCGTCCTGTTTTGCATGCAGACCCAACATGTGTTTCAGCGCCTTCTTCATTATGTCAAAGGCCAATGCCCATATATTTGCCCTGTCCATGTGTATCCAACAGTGAGATGGCTTTAAAATGTGCTGGTGGGTCTGTCGGCCTGAGAAAACAAATCAGTACAGGCTGTCTATGAAGGGAACAGTATTGGAAAATGGAAAAGGAGAAGAACCACTTTTGTTTGTTTTTACATTTGATAATTAAAACTAAACCCAATCTTTGAGCCATGTTCACAGAAGTAAGAAGCTATGAGAGAAGCAGTGTCAACAATTCTGGAAAAGCCACAAATAGGAGTGGTATTTCCTCAGCTCCAGTGTTGTTCATTTGTGATAATTACAAACATCTTCTTGGTGATTTTAATAACACGAATGAGAGTGTCTATTAATTACAACAGCCTCTTTCTTCCTGTAAAAAACACACTTACATTTACATATGTGTATGTAGTTTTTGTGGGTGTTAATTTGTTTGTTTTCAACCCTGTCCAGAGTTTATTCTGTTCTCATCATGACAAATCAATCAGAATGAACTATCAAATTCCACTAACGTTTAACAATTATTAGACTAGAGGCCTTAGAGACCCAGCTGGCATACAGGTATAGTCCCCACCTTCCACCATTACTGCATTATGATTTTATCTTTTTTTATCAATATTACTTTTTATTTATTATCATTATGATTACTACTATCACTGAGAATACGTACATGTATAGAAGAAATGGAAGAGGAAGCATCAATATATCGTTAACTATGACATATATATCAATTTGTAGGTAAGAAGATATGGTAGCAGATTCAGTCTCTGCGCCGTGTTTTCAGGTATGAAAGATACTAGAGAAGCAATGTCAACATTTATGTGAAAGCAAGAAAATGATCAGTTTTTGCCACTGTTTGGATGTCATTTGTTTGTGATGTTTGCAACAATCTTTTTGATGATTCCAGGTGTTTGTTTATATTATTGTTTCCAACGAAACACAATAACGAACTTCACAAATCTCATGACATTTACACTGCCAACATATTTTAATGTTAAACTTGTGCCTTTATAATTACATGCTGGAATCAGTTGTGACGTTTAAATATGAACCTATGAACAAGTAAAAATCTTAGCTGATACATTCTGTCAACAGACAAACAGACAAGACATATTGATCTGTCAGTTACCCAATCTGTACATATTTATATGAAGCAAGTAAACAAGATCTTTTAAATGTGAGTTTCAACTGCGAAAGTTCACAGAAAATGGGAATCAGAGGGGGAAAATTTAATGAGGAAAATCTGATGTGATTACAACATGAGATGAAAAACAATGACCTGTAACGAGAGAAAAGGAGAGTGGCAGAGATATAGAGCTTCAATATAGACCCAGAAGGTTTTGAACAGTAAGGCACTGACCATTGAAATGATGTGATTATGTGTTGTCCTTTCTGATTTTTCTGTCTCTTCTCTGAATCTGCTTTCTTTTAGTTTCTCTTCGAAATTTCCTTTTAACCTTACAATTTTGTTCATCTCTGTAAATTCAACCGTTTATAACAGATACCTCTATGTCCTTTAATGCAGCTCATCTTTTCTATTTCTGATGCTCTTCGACCTGTTTTCATTTTTGCCTTTGAATTTTTTTTTCATACCATCCCGTCTTTGTCTTACCTCTATTTTGCATTATAACAGTTTTAAGTTCATCTTTGGCCCATCTTCTCTTTGTCCTCCCATGCCCCTTAACCCAGTCAACTCTGTTTGTTGTGTCTAGGTACCGCTCTTATCTTTATCCGATTCTTTTCGTACCATCTTCTTGTAGATATCTCCCCTTTATTATCTGTAATCATTGATGGTCTATAGTCAAGCTGTTTCAGAATAGAAAAGGCCGACAAGACTATTCAGTGGAAACGTTTTATCGTCCACTTTTCCATGGCTGTTTTCATGACGCTATAACCATGGATGGCGCTCGCTGTCTTTAAAACAGTCTCTGGAAGACTATTTTCATGGCTGTCAGTCAGAGGCAAGGAACTGGTTCCTAATAGTGATTTTCACCGCGACTAAGCTCATGGAAGAAAGGAAGCAGGCGGAGAGAGTGAATAGGGGAGTTAGTAAACGCTGCTGGTGACGATGTTATGGACGTATGGATGGGATGAGACAAGAACAGATCATTGGTTTTTGCAATCCAGCCATTAGAAACAGGGGGAAACTAAGAGTTTGAATGGCGCTTTGATGAGCTGTGACATTTGAGTGGGGAGGTCTGTAGAGCTGAGTGGAATGAGTCGTGTGAAAGCTACAGGGCTGTAAAGAAACATTAAGTCGTGTGAAAGATTTAAAGCTCTCCATGTCAGCACAGCTAGTGGTGGCCACAAGCATGGAGATTGAGTTTGAGTTGTGAATAGCGCTCTAAGATCAGGAGAAGAGTGGCGGAATGGTTCAGACGTTCGCCTTGCCAATAACTAAACTCGAGGTTCCAGGGTTCGCTCCCCATAGAGGCCTCGACTTTTCTCCTCAGTTTGACCTGAAAATTTAACTGAACGTTTAAGTCCTTCGGCTGGAGACGAAAAATAAGTCGGATCCGTGTGCTTTCTGGCTTGCACGCTTAAGATTCCACGGCTGTTGAAAACCACGAATAGCAGGGCATTGCCCGGAAACCTTGGTATAAAACCTTGGAGAGATAGGCTGATTTCCCAGGTCCCACCCCTGTTAGCCTTCTTGCCTTTCTGAAGTCTTGGTTTTAAAAAAATGTGAATATGAATACGAATTTGAAGCGAGGGGATGAGTGCTGCCCTCGTGATGCTGGCCCCGGAAAAAGTTGAGGTCTCTGCCACCTCACTCCCCTACGACCCCAGGGTTATGGAACTATCTAGGTAGGACCTCAGGACCTGGCCAGCTCGTGGGCTTATGTGCAGGCTTAAGGCTCGTGCCGTGATCATTCTGGGTCTTCTCTTTCACATGGCAAATGTGACTTACTGCATATGGAATTCATTCTGAGCGCGGGGATGTCGTCTTGAGCAACTGAAACTGAAACTAAAACTGAAACTGCTCTTAGATCAGCCAAAAACTGAACAAATACGCAGTTGTTGGGCTCTGAGTGTGGAAGAGGGGTAGACAATCTGCCCACCATTACCATCTCAGCCGCCCTTCGTCTTCCTCCACCTCACCCCGATCACTCTATTTAAAGACTAATGTTTAGACAGGGAACCTCTGACTTTTAACGGGAAAAGTTAGTGCAGTTTGCCGAGCACTGAGATGGAACACAAAACTGTTGACTTAACTTTACTATAAGCATGAAATTGTGTGTTTACGTAACGATCCCAACCCCAATATGACTGTGTTCATGTGACAGCCATTTGTGTGGAACGTCCACGTTTATGTACGAATTAACAACTGCCATGGTGTTTGGTGTTCAGTCCTTTTTGGTGGATGATGTGCTTATAGAGACACATGACAAAAAGCTCAGTTAGTTGAGCGTCGGATTCACATACTAATGGTTGTGGGTTCGAATCTCGGGGTGCGCTACATTCAAACTGGCCTTCTCACTGTCCCATCTTAACATCATTGTTGTTCTGGTGGTGTCAGTATAGGATTAGATAAGTCCCCCTTCCCCCACTTCCCTCGGATGGTTATCCCCGTTGGCCGTATCACCTGAGGTGGAGGCCGACGTAAAAACTGAACCAAACAAACCAAACAGGCACGATGGTGTATCAGTATGAAACGGTCATTCAGATTGTATCACTAGAAGGGAGATAGAGAAAATGGGAGAGGAATGGAACAGTGGACTGGATACGTGACATGGAAAAAGTCCATTTTTGGTCTGTTTGAGACCCTGTCTCAGACCACAGATCCAGACAACAAAGATCTAGGATCCACCAGTGTCAAGGATCAGAACAGGATCAGGACAACCATCAAGTAAAGACCTTATCTGTAATTCGTACCATGAAGGGGTGTTGGAGTGCCCTACTAAACACGTAATACAGAGAAAATGACAAGGATGTGCACACATATCTGTTGGGATTATCTTTTTCACATAGTTATTTCATTGGCATGGCACAATTGTAAAAATAGGATTGATGGTAGTTTTAACAGTAGCAGCAGCAGTAGCAGCACAAAAGCTACTGCTACTTCTATTTGTGATGGTGGTGTCCAGCATTTTCAGTAAACTATCCATGATAAATAATAAAAGAGAACATAAATGACACTTCCCTATTATGTATGGAGGAAAAATAATTATGTTACAGTGTAGAATATTGATAATGTGTGAACCAGAGTTTTGTGTTCTTCGTATAAACAGAAAATGTATATTTAGCCCACATTCGCACAGAAGATGAACTGCGATGTTTTTGGTTTGTTTTAATTAAAAAAAAAAGACAGACAGACAGACAGATAGACAAACAGAGAGAGAGAGAGAGAGAGAGAGAGAGAGAACAAAAATTGTGTTCAATGGTAAAACTCACAAGCAAAGTTTTCAGATCTTATACTAGTTAACTATTCACAGTGGCAAAATTGTTCTGAGATTATAAAGATGTACTCATTTTAGCATTGGTTTTTTTTTTTCAGCATTGTGTGTTGATTAAGTGTTCCTGTTTCAGCCAATGTCAGCCAGTAGAAATGACATACAGATGGAAAGGAATGCTGCATTGACTGTAACTCACAAAATATAAATATTAATAAAGAAGGAATAAAGTTTAAAAATAAAAGAAAAAAGAAAGAAAAAGTAAAGAAAAAAGAAAAAAATTAAAGAAAATTTCATCGTAACTGTAGTTGGCTGTTTCAACTGTCAGTACAAACTGCACACACATATTTTCATCAGGGTGAAACTCTCCCCGTGGATTTGTCCCAGTCGTGTATGAGCAGGAAATGAGAGTTGACAAGTCAAACATTTATCCCGTTCTAATTTCCTTTCACCGTCTTCACAGGTCTCAGCTCTGAGGTGGCGTCTTTTTGCAGGGACTGACAAGAAGAAAAAAAACACAGTCTCCAAAACCCTTTAGTGCTGGCCGTACCGATGAATGAAGACAAGTGGTCCACACAAATATTGATGAAATTGGGAACTTTGACACCTCCAAATGTTGTTCCTTCCCCATTTTTTGTTTTCCAAACGTCTCCCACGACTGTTCATTTTGTCATTTTTCGTTAAACCCTTTGACTCCCGCACCCTGTTCACCAGCATCCTGCATTGTCAACCATACTAGCAAAGCAAAAACTTAACTCTTTGACTCCCTCACCTTTCCACCAGCTTCCAGCAGGACGTTGTTGAAAGAATAGCGTATTGCGGCATTTAACCTTTATAAAAATGTACAAACAAAACCAACAATCAACTTTTACACACACACACACACACACACATACACAAACACTCACACATACCACACACAAACACGCACACACACAACATACCACACACACACACACACACATACACACACACAACACACACACAACAAACACACATACACACACATACACACACACACACACACACACACACACACACACACACACACACACACACACACATTTATGTAGGAGATAGCCAGGGAGCAATTCCAAATTGCTACAGTGATCCACTCCGCTCCCAAAGCATAGTGCTGAGCCAACCTCAATCTCACCGTAGACTGCCAGCTTCATTTTCCCATTATACCTTCATGGTAAAAAGCAACAGGAAGAAGGAAAGAAAAAGAAGATTAAAATGATCAGCCATGTGACTGCATTCATTATCATCATCATCAGGTGTCCTGCCGCATGGCGTTGGCGACCATGGACTTCCAACCATCTCTATCTCTCGTTGCCCCAGCATCTCCCCCACCCTCTCATCCCCAGCCACTCTGCAAGTCCGTCCAGCATTCTCTCCCTGGGTCTACCTGGTGCTCTCTTTCCCTCCAGCTTCCCCGTGATTGCATTACCATTATGAAAATCAAGCCAACACATTTGTTATCAAAATTATCAACAAAATCATTACGTTAATCACAAAACGATTAACAGATGGAAATAATTGTGTGTGCTTTGCGCCATAGTGATGATTTAAAAATCCCCATAATCGTTGATTTAAAACCTCATTTACGCTAGTGTTATAAAAAAAAAAAGGGCAATAACTTTTTTTTCAGCCAGATTTATAAAAATGAGAAAAAGAAAATAAAACACTGTCAGTCCATACTGTCCTCTTCTTGGTGCCACTGTTTGTTGTTTGGTTTTGTTTGTTTGTTTGTTTGTTTGTTGTTCGGTTTTTGTTTTTGTTTGTTTGTTTGTTTGTTTGTTTGTTTGTCTATTGTTGTTTCTTTCTTTCTTTCTTTCTTTGCTTCTTTGCGTTTGTGGTGTGGTTTTGTTTGTTTGTTTGTTTGTTTGTTTGTTTGTTTTGTTTTGTTTATAAAATAAATATCTGTAATCCATGTTAAGAATCATCAGCACGACTCTGTCTAAACCTTTTAGAGAAGTTTAAATTAAGCAACGAAATGAAAAGAGAATCATTCAACCTCTTTTCAAACAGATCAACCGGATTCACTGGATTCCTTCTGATGGGGGAAATGGTATTTTTGTGCGCTCAGCCCTGACACATGTTTCACCGCCTTCTTCATCATGTTAGAGGTCAGGCCCATATAATTGACATGTCCATCAGTATCCAGCAGGGAGACGATTTTAACACGTGACGCTCTTCCTGTTAGAATGTGAAAAAAATCTAACATCAATGAATATCGCACTGGGTCTGTCTTTTAAGGCAAATGAATAAGAAGAAGCGAGAGGTACTACGGAGCACAGTTTTTTTATTAAATAAATAAACGATCTGAGAACAGTTTTTTTTTATTAAATAAATAAACGATCTGACTTTGACATAGAGTTCACAAGTATGAAAAGAGATGAAACAAATAATTTTACATTCACATGAAATCGGCAATGTAGGCTGTAGTTACTACAATAGAAGATAAGATACACAGATACACATCTTTTTATATGTAACCAAGATCGTTCCAATGATAGACTGAAACAATATTAGTATAAAAAATTAAGCCAAATAAAACACAGGCCAGGTAGGACCTCAGGACCTGGTCAGCTCACGGATGTATGTGCCAGCTTAAAGCTTGTGCCATGATCACCATACACATTGCATTTGTAACGTTAGTGCATATCGAAATCGTTCCGAGCGCGGAGACATCATCTTGAGAAACTGAAACTGAAACTGCCACAACCTCAATTTGTTGTATTTACACGTATTATGGTCAGAGTAGTTCATCGGGTGGTAAGTTTGGTGGGTTGGTGGTTTTATTTGACTGGTTGATTAGCTGGTTGGTTGATTGACTGAATGAAATGTTTATGTTCAGAACAACGATGTTATGGAGTAAAGTGCATTATTTATGCTAATTGACAATTAGAACATCATCGTCGACAACAACAATCATGACAAAACAAAACTTAAAGATTTAAAGAAAAATTAACCTACTGCACACTAGTTTTTGAAGCCAACGAGCCGAGTAAAGGCGTGAACGCTACAAATTCCACGTATTTTCAGCTTAACCCATTCAAATCGAGTCAACACACAGAAAGGAGAGAGACAAATATGCAGGCAGGCACTTCTCTTGTGTTGGCGATTACGTCTGTCGTTGACAGTTGGTGATGGTGATGGTGATGGTGATGGTGATGGTGATGGTGATTGTGATGGTGATGGTGATGGTGGTGAGAGTCACAGAGTCAGTGACAGGGTGGCAGGAGAGAAGAGTGAGGTTGAGATAAAGGACCCAGTTGGCTGACATCAAATCTTCCATTCAGATTATTGCCCTTTGATAAGTCAATCCGGTGACAAAATGGATTGCGTAGTTTGGATCTTAGGGCTGAGTGTCGAGAATCTCTCTCTCTCTCTCTCTCTCTCTCTCTCTCTCTCTCTCTCTCTCTCTCTCTCTCTCTCTCTCTCTCTCTCTGTCTCTCTCTCTCTCTCTCTCTCACACACACACACACACACACACACACACATGCAGGCACACACACATGTGCACACACACAAGCACACACACACGCGCACACACACACAGACATACACACACACACTTAAAGACTCCTTTAAACAGCCTTAATCTCACGCCCCTTTGTATCTATGAACATATCTAACATTTACACAAAATAGAACAGGAGACACAACCACAAGAAAAGCATTCAATCCCTTTCCAAATAAATTGAATGGGTTTGCTGTGAGTCATTTCGTGCACATTGACCCCAACACGTGTTTCAATGCCTCTCTGATCATGTCAGAGGTCAATGTCCACATAATTGCAGTGTCCATTATTATCCAGCAGAGAAGTGATTTTAAAATGTTAATATAAAAGATTTCCCTGTTCAATAAAGCATTGGAACTATTCATGAAGGAAAATCATTTGAAACTGAGAAAGGGAGAGAACAATAGTTTTTATTGTGTTGTTGCCTAGAAGAAATAGTTGGACGGAAGTAAAGAAGTAAACAAATAAATCAGCACATAAATAGGGGTATATGTATGTACGTAGGCAGTGGTTAATTAGTTAATCAGTCAATTAATTATTCAGTTCAGTTCAGAACAGCATTCAACATCCATACCTTTATTTTAAGATGGATGTTGTTTAAGCTGACAAAGGTAGGGTGTGGTGTGTGTGTGTGTGTGTGTGTGTGTGTGTGTGTCTGTCTGTCTGTCTGTCTGTCTGTCTGTATGTATGTATGTATGTTTCTGAATGTGTACATGTCTGTGCGCACGAGCACACACGTGTGTGTGCGTACGTGCGTGTGTGTATGTGTGTGTGTGTGTGTGTGTGTGCGTGCGTGCATGTGTGTGCATGTTTCACATGCGTGTGTGTGGTGGTGGTCTTTGATTAAAGTCTATTCACTTAAGTGATTTTTGACCCAAAAAAAAGGGCGGGGACAGAGCAGGAATGAAGAGGATATTTGAAAAGAGTCAATTTTGATCTTGAGAAAGATGATCCAGAAAACAACTGTTTCGAGGAGGGGAAGGTAAAACTAACTAATAACTTTATCATAATTAGCGATTTAAACAAACAAACTGACAAAACAAAATGTATAAATGTATAGCCTGAATGAAAAGAAATGAAACTTAAAAATTGGCTAACCATAACACTGAACAAGTGAAATAACATTTTAAAGATAATTCGCTATAGGACTTTTCAACAGGCAAACAAAAAATTCATATAGTAATGACGAAGAGGCAAATATGTCAGAAACTGTATGTGTGTGCCAGTATATCTGCCTCTGTGTGTCTGTGCGTGTCTGCGTGCGTGCGTGCGTGCGTGCGTGCATGCGTGTGTGTGTGTGTGTATGTTTGTGAAAAACATCAAGGTATGTCTCTGGTGTAATGGCTTTGACATTTGGCCCAATAAACGTCTCATCTTAATTCCTGTTTCCTGAAACAGAGGAAACAGACAGACAGGCAGCTAGACAAGACATTCACACAAACAGGCAGACAGACACTTTCTTCTGTCAGCAATTACGTGTGGTGGTGACAGTTGTTAGACAAGGTGATGTTGATGGTTGTGACGGTCAGAAAAGGGGAAAGGGAAGCTGACAGAAGAGGAGTAAAGATAAAGGAGCCAGTGGGTTGACATCAACCGAGCCATTAAGATTGCCGCCTTGTGATAAGTCCCCTGGGCTTTGTGAGAAAATGGCCATCAGTGTTGGGATCTCACGCCTGAGCATTCTGATGATTCTCTCTGTCTCTGTCTCTGTCTCCGTCTCTCTTTGTATCTGTCTCTGTTTGTCTCTCTCTCTCTCTCTCTCTCTCTCTATCTCTTTCTTGTCTCTCTCTCTCTGTCTGTCTCTTTCTCTGTCTCTGTCTCTTTCTTTCTTTCTTTCTCTTTCTCTCTCTCTCTCTCTCTCTCTCTCTCTCTTTCTCTCTCTCCCGTTCTCTCTCACTCTGTCTCCTCTTCCCCCTCTCTCTCTCCCTCTCCCTGCCCCTTCTCTCTCTGTCTCCCTTCCTCTCTCTCTCTCTTTCTCTCTCTGTCTCTTTCTCTCTCACTCTCTACCTCTCTCTATCTCACTCTCTCCTCTTCCCCCTCTCTCTCCACCTCCCTCTCTCTCTCTCCCTCTCTCTCTCTCTCTCTTCCTGCCCCTCTCTATCTATCTCTCTGTATCTCTTTCTCTTTCTCTGTGTCTGTCTGTCTCTGTCTGTCTGTCTCTGTCTCTGTCTCTGTCTCTCTCTCTCTCTCTCTCATGCATGTGCTTATGTGCAGAGTTTTGGACACGGTAGTCAAATGGACCAGCGTTAGACTTCCACACTAAAGGTCCTGGGTTCGATCCGCCCATACACCTGTTTACCTTCACCTGCCGGGTAAAGGATGGACATTTTCCCAATCTCCCATGATAATATATGTGCAGATCTGCCGGTGCCTGAACCCTTTCCGTGTGTATACGCAATTAGAATATCATACATGCGCATTAAATATCCTGTGAGTCATGCCAGTAACTGGTTTACGGAAACACAAAAACACACCACGCAAGCTGTGGCAAATTTGAAAAACAGCTTTTGGCTAGTAACTTCTATTGTTGGAAAATACTCATTATCATATTTTCCTTATTTACAGATAAGACATAATCCTATCTCTATCAACCTGTGTCTATAAATGTATTTGGGTTTCATCATCATCATTATGTGCCCCGCCGCATGGCAATGGCGATCATGGCCCTCCATATGTATTTATCCCTTGTTGCCAAAGCACGTCTTCCACCCTCCTGTCCTCAGCCACCTGCAAGTCCGTCCAATATTTTCTCCCTGTGTCTACCGGGTGCTGGCTTTCCCTCCAGCTTTCCTGTTGTGACCAGGTGCTCTAATTCCCCTTTCCTCATAAAATGGTCTATAAATGTTGCCTGTCTTTTCCTAATCTTCCTTATGAATGATCTTCTTGTGTCTGCCTCCATCAAGACTGTCTCGTTTGTTTTCTTTGCTGTCCATGCAACTCTCAATATTCTTTTTAGAAACCGCATCTCGGCTGCCTCAATTTTGTTCTGACTTTGCGTGTTGACTGCTGTCCATGCCTCACAACCGTATAACATTATCGGTTTGGGTTTATGAGACTATGAATTCTACATTTACTGACAAAGAAAAAAACGCTATTTGACAACAAGCCAAGATATATTTTGACAAAGTATTGATCAGAGAGACAGAGAGAGAGGAAACAGTAACGATGACAAGAATGTTGGCTTTTTATGCGTGAACAATAAACCTCTTCATTTTCAGTTGTTTATTTCACTTGATTTCAGATTTGTCCTTATACTGTTTTGTGATATGACCATGTCATTGGATTTCATATTGTGCTGTTTTGTGTTTTAGTGAATTAAAGGAGATATTTCAAGGAAAGTTTTGTTCTTGTTTTTGGGTTATGAATGGTCTGATTCTTGCCTCCATTAATGTTAGAATGTAGAATTAACGCACACACCTGCACATTCACACATGCACACACATATATACATACACACACGCAGCACACACACACACACACGTACACACACACGCACACACACACAGTCACAGCCTGGAAAAAAGGTTAGAGAAAGAGAAAGAGAGAGCGAGGGCCTATGTCTTGTCTGTTATTGAGAGAAAGAGAGAGAGAGGAAGAGGAGTTTAAAGGGAGCAGGACATAGAGTGCAACAGAAACAAGAGTCACAGAAAGAGTCTGGACGACCAGGCGTGAGATCCCAACCGTGGCACCCATTTTGTCACCAGACTAGCTTATCAAAGGGCAATAATCTTAATGGCTTATCTGACGTCAGCCTACCAGCTTCCTTATCTTTCGGCCCGGCCTACTCTTCCCCTGTCGCCCACCGTCCCCCTCTCTGACTACAACCACCACCACCACCATCACCACCACACCACCAACTGTCACCGACAGACGTAATCGACGACAGACGAGAAGTATTTGGCTGGCCGGCTGTTAGTCTGACTATCGTTGAGTAGATTTAAATGGAATCCAAAACAAATGTGACTGCCTGCGTTCAAGAAACCAGGAACCAGACCAAAAACAAAACAAAAAACAAACAAAAAAGAATCTGAACGCGTATATACTACAACCAGACAAGACAAGACAAGACAAGTCAAGACAGGACAAGACAAGACAAGACAAGACTTGTCTGGTTGTATTAAATACGCGTTCTGATTCTTTTTGTGTGTGTGTGCTTTTTCTGGTTCCTGGTTAGATTTAAATGGGTTACAATTATTTTAGTGCTGTTGAGTCTGTGAATTTTTCTAGCTTAGTTCACAAGCTTCAGAAAATAAAGAGAGAGTTTTTTTATG
>CM060312.1:23086460-23098960 GCA_030674185.1 Monoplex corrugatus
CCATAAGATTCTAGTCTGAAAATACATTATACAAGAGAGCGAAAATAGAAAGAAACGTGGGCGGTTAAAGAACAGCAAGATCCCTCTCACCAACACTATTCATACATTGTGTAGACATTCTGACCCGTCTGATCATCAAAGATACATTTTCTTCTTCTTGCTGTTGTTGGTGTTGTTGATGTTTGTTGCTTTTTTTATTCACTGATTTTTTTCCTTCTGTTATCAAAGACACATTAAGCAAACAGTGTCTGTCCTGCTACGTGGCCATCAGAACAGAAAGATGCTGCTGCCAGCACTGCAAGCTTGATATTAACATTGTTCAAGGCAGACTATAAATTCTCATACCACCTCTCCTCAGACTACGGCCCACCTCACAGTCGATCTTTTCAAGCCCACAGCACACCTTCTTCACACCCACAGCACACCTTCTTCACACCCACAGCGCACCTTCTTCACACCCACAGCACACCTTCTTTACCCCAACAAAACAGCACACCTTCTTCACACCAACAACACACTTTCTTCAAACCAACAACACACCTTCTTCACACCAACAACACACCTTCTTCAAACCAACAACACACCTTCTTCACACCAACAAAACAGCACACCTTCTTCACACCAACAACACACCTTCTTCACACCAACAACACACCTTCTTAATACCAACAGCACACCTTCTTAACACCAACAGCACACCTTCACACCAACAACACACCTTCTTCACACCAACAACACACCTTCACACCACAACAACACCTTCTTCACACCAACAACACATCTTCTTCACACCAACAACACACCTTCACATCAACAGCGCATCTTCTTCACACCCACAGCACACCTTCTTCACACCAACAACACACCTTCTTCACACCAATAACACACCTTCTTCACACCAACAACACACCTTCATCACACCCACATCACACCTTCTTCATACCCACAGCCTCACCTTCTTCACACCCACAGCGCACCTTCTTCAAACCAACAACGCACCTTCTTCACACCAACAAAACAGCACACCTTCACACCAACAACACACCTTCTTCAAACCAATAACACACCTTCTTCACACCAACAGCACACCTTCACACCAACAACATACATTCTTTACACCAACAACACACCTTCTTCACACCAACAGCACACCTTCACACCAACAACACACCTTTACACCAACAACACACCTTCTTCACACCCACAGCACACCTTCTTCACACCAACAACACACCTTCTTCACATACACAGCACACTTCTTTAGAGCCACAGAAAACCTTCACACCCACAGCACGCCTTCTTCACCCCCAGAGAACATCTTCTTCACATCCACAGAACACCTTCACACTCACAGCACGCCTTCTTCACACCCACAGAACACGTTCTTCACACCCACAGAACACCTTCAAATCAACAGCACACCATCTTCACACTCACAGTATTAGTTCTGGGAGCATTCTTCACAATTCCCATACCACAACTGTGCTATCTCTGATAAAAGTGTCGACACGAAGAGCTCTAGATCTTTCAGGCAGCCCGATCTTCTTTTTTTTTTATCACGGTCCTACATCTCTCACATAGCTCAGTCCACTCAGGTCTGCATACCTCTCCACACACTATCACTGCTCATCAAAGCACCATTCAAATTCTCAGCCGGTCTCACCACGTTTCAAAGAGCAAGTGAATGAATAGCTTTGTCTCAATCTATAAAAAAAAAAAGATAGTCAAATGTCTGTAAAAGCGTCACCAGCAGTGTTTTACCACCCCCATCATTTACCCGCTCTTTCTATTCTTCTGTCTCTACTGCATCCTTTTCCCGTGAGCTTGGCCGAGGTTAAAATCGTTACCAGGAGTCACCTCCCTTGTCGCTGACTGATGACGTTCTGAATGCACTTCCTGTCCTGTGTTTTTGGGGCGGGACACGCCATTCGTGGATACATTCACATAACAACAGAACAGCCATCCAACAACGAGGTATGAAATGTTCTTCCATTTATGTTCTGAAGTGTCATGACAGCAGACTACTGTTCTGACAACAGATGCTCACACACAGGGTGGTAAAAGAAGGAAGCTTTTGTCTATCCACAAACATCTTTTCAAACAAAGCAAGAAAGAAAGAAAAATTGAGTAAGAAGGTGGAAATCAAATGAAATAGAATTCTATAATTTGCTAACAGCAGGGCTGAGAATAAGAGCAGCAAGAAAAAAATGGTTGGTGGATGGGAGGGGGGGGGAGGGGTGGAAGGGGAGGCGACAAGGATGTGGCTAAAACGATGTACTATAAAGAGAAATCGAAAAACTAATAACAAAACTTTGGTTGGACAAAGTAGAGATATGCTAACATAACAAAACTTTGGTTGGACAAAGTAAGAGATATGCTAATATAACAAAACTTTGGTTGGACAAAGTAAAGATAATGCTATATATAACAAACACTTTGGTTGGACAAAGTAAAGATATGCTAATATAACAAAACTTTGGTTGGACAGAGTAAAGATATGCTAACATAACAAAACTTTGGTTGGACAAAGTAAAGATATGCTAACATAACAAAACTTTGGTTGGACAAAGTAAGATATGCTAACATAACAAAACTTTGGTTGGACAAAGTAAAGATATGCTAACATAACAAAACTTTGGTTGGACAGAGTAAAGATATGCTAACATAACAAAACTTTGGTTGGACAGAGTAAAGATATGCTAACATAACAAAACTTTGGTTGGACAGAGTAAAGATATGCTAATATAACAAAACTTTGGTTGGACAAAAGTAAAGATATGCTAACATAACAAAACTTTGGTTGGACAAAGTAAAGATATGCTAAATAACAAAACTTTGGTTGGACAGAGTAAAGATATGCTAATATAACAAAACTTTGGTTGGACAAAGTAAAGATATGCTAACATAACAAAACTTTGGTTGGACAAAGTAAAGAATGCTAACATAACAAAACTTTGGTTGGACAGAGTAAAGATATGCTAATATAACACAAACTTTGGTTGGACAAAGTAAAGATATGCTAATATAACAAAACTTTGGTTGGACAAAGTAAAGATATGCTAACATAACAAAACTTTGGTTGGACAAAGTAAAGATATGCTAATATAACAAAACTTTGGTTGGACAGAGTAAAGATATGCTAATATAACAAAACTTTGGTTGAACAAAGTAAAGATATGCTAATATAACAAAACTTTGGTTGGACAAAGTAAAGATATGCTAATATAACAAAACTTTGGTTGGACAAAGTAAAGATATGCTAATATAACAAAACTTTGGTTGGACAGAGTAAAGATATGCTAATATAACAAAACTTTGGTTGGACAAAGTAAAGATATGCTAATATAACAAACTTTGGTTGGACAAGTAAAGATATGCTAATATAACAAAACTTTGGTTGGACAAAGTAAAGATATGCTAACATAACAAAACTTTGGTTGGACAGAAGTAAAGATATGCTAACATAACAAAACTTTGGTTGGACAGAGTAAAGATATGCTAACATAACAAAACTTTGGTTGGACAGAGTAAAGATATGCTAACATAACAAAACTTTGGTTGGACAGAGTAAAGATATGCTAACATAACAAAACTTTGGTTGGACAGAGTAAAGATATGCTAACATAACAAAACTTTGGTTGGACAGAGTAAAGATATGCTAACATAACAAAACTTTGGTTGGACAAAGTAAAGATATGCTAACATAACAAAACTTTGGTTGGACAGAGTAAAGATATGCTAACATAACAAAACTTTGGTTGGACAAAGTAAAGATATGCTAACATAACAAAACTTTGGTTGGACAAAGTAAAGATATGCTAATATAACAAAACTTTGGTTGGACAAAGTAAAGATATGCTAACATAACAAAACTTTGGTAATGGAAAGCTAAAGAAATTGTTCAATAGATATCAACATAAAAACTTTGGTTGGACAAAGTAAAGATATGCTAATATAACAAAACTTTGGTTGGACAAAGTAAAATATGCAAATAATAATAACAAAACTTTGGTTGGACAAAGTAAGATATGCTAAATAACAAAACTTTGGTTGGACAGAGTAAAGATATGCTAATATAACAAAACTTGGTTGTACAGAGTAAAGATATGCTAAATAACAAAACTTGGTTGGACAGAGTAAGATATGCTAATATAACAAAACTTTGGTTGGACAAAAGTAAAGATATGCTAAATAACAAAACTTTGGTTGGACAGAGTAAAGATATGCTAAAATGAATGTAGGAAGTTTCAGTTTCAGTTTCTCAAGATGGCATCTACACACTCAGAACAGATTCTGTATTCACTGATGCCACATATACCACGACAATTGTAATGGATCAAATTCAAAATGATCACGACATAACCCTTAGCCTTTCGATTCTTGCAGCCCATCCACCAACTGTAGGGTGAGGGAGTCAAAGGGTTAAGTTTTTGTTTTGGTAGCATGGTTAACAATGCAGGGTGTTGGTGGACAGGTTGCGGGAGTCAACGAATTAAACTATGCATAAAGCCCTATGCACTGACAAGGCCACGAGGTCCTCCTCAGCGTGGGGCTCTATGTCTATGAGTAGACTTGATAGGAGTAGGCTTACCAATGTCCCAAATAATTATATCATAGAAAACCACACATGGACAACCCAACACCGTTTACGCCAATACTCTTTAACACAATTTATCATTCCTCCATCACGCAAATTCCCTGAAATCAGGTCCACAGAAACAAGAAAATGGACAGAACATATGTCGTGATGCGAAATACAGAAAGATTATTATGGTTCAAAATGGACACACGACAAAGCTGACACAGGAAAGGATTAAGCTCAAAGGCCACTCTGCAAGAGTAAAATAAGTCCAATGAAGCGGTGGTTTTGAGGTTAAAAGCACTGGCCTGCCACACGAGAAGTCCTGAATTTGAATTATGGATTGGAAAGACGTTTTTCCTCTCTCTCCATTAAACCAGAACTGGTGGTCTGGGCGCTAGTCTTCAGTTATTATAGATAAAATAGAATTCATAGAAACCGTTCGCTTAGAGGAGTGAACATCAGTGTCATCATTCTATTGAGATAAATCAGGAATTGTTAATATGGTGCTATTCAATTTTCTTATTAACGCTGACCAGAAGCATTACACTATTTTGTTACATGTTCGTTAGGGGGCGGGGGGGGGAGCTGCTGTTGTTGTTGTTGTTGTTGTTGTTGTTGTTGTTGTTGTTTGTTGTTGTTGTTGTTGTTTTGTTCTTGTTCTTGTTCTTGTTCTTTTTCTTGTTGATGATGATGATGATATTGTTGATGTTTCTCTTGCTGTTTTGTTACTTTGGTGTTGCTGTTTCACAATCTCATGTCAATGACGTTGAGGTGACCACATCTGATATCATTTTTTAACTCCTAAATACGCACAAAGAGTAAATATGCTACCTTGAAATAAAAGATAGATAGATAGATATAGATAGAATAGATAGATAGATAGATAGATAGTGATATGTTGACTTAGTGATCTCTTTGTCTATCTGTGTATCTATCTGTCTATCTAGCTATCAATCAATCTATCTATCTAGTTATCTGGTTATCTAGTTATTTATCTATCTATCCATCCATCTATCAATCTATCCATCCCTCTATCTATCTATCTATCTATCTATGTATCCATCCATCTATCTCTCTGTCTATCCTTTTCTCTATCTGTCTGTCAGTCTGTCTATGTATCTCTCATCTATCTATCTCTCGTCTGTCTATTCATTTGTCTATCATATATCTACCTATCTATCTTTCTATCTCTATATATCTATCTATTTCTGTCTGTCTGTATCTGCCTCTCTGTCTATTATCTAGCTGTCTGTCTGTCTTTCTGTCTATCTGTCTGTCTGTCTGTCTGCCTGTCTGTCTGTTACTGAATTATATGCATACACACATATTAACATTTGAATACACACATGTTAACAAACGCCAAGAAACAGATCGGGATAAAGAGGTAACAGAATCGGGAAAAAAAATCTGTAGAGCGAAGATAAAGAGGTCGACCAATCAATACAAGCGATAGATGTCCCTGGTGTGTTGATAGTTGTAAGCCAATCAGGCGTAACGACTCCGAAGTCTCCGGGGAGTGATTCATTTGCCACGTATTGCTTCCTTTCGCTTATCTCCCGTTGTTTTCTAATGTCACAGTGTGTGTGTGTGTGTGTGTGTGTGTGTGTGTGTGTGTGTGTGTGTGTGTGTGTGTGTGTGTGTGTGTGTGTGTGTGTTAAAGAGAGACAGACAGACAGAGACAAAGAGGCAGAAAGAGACAGACAGACAGATAGGCAGGCAGACAGACAGCAGACAGACAGAGAGGCTAAATGGCATTAGAATACCAAAGTTGAAGATTTAAGATGGGAAAATGCGCTTAACATTGCTCTTTCAGTCTGTAGGCCTACTTTTTCCAACTTTGTCACACTTATCTCTAGCAAATGGAGGGGAAAAGCCTCCAGAAATAAAGAGTTATATAAAGACAGATTGACAAAGAGTTGCACAAAGGCACAGACGAAGACAAAAAGGGACAGACAAACTCAGATTATGTTAATGTACAACACCTCCGGCCACTATACACACATCTTAAATTGTATGGAAGTGTGTTTGTTTGTTTGTTTGTTTGTTTGTCTGTTTGTTTGTTTGTTCGTTTGTTTGTTTGTTTGTTTGTTTTTTTGGGGGGAGAGGGGGGCGATGGTGCAGAGTTTGGAAGCTCTTTTGCGCATTGCATAATCTCAGAGTGAAATTTCTAACTCCAAGTTGCAAAATATGAATACATGTCTAACTATTTGATAATAGTTTAATCTTCATAATTCCATAGATAAATTAATAACTTAATATCAAATTTCCAAGTATATCATAGTATAATAAAATATACTATAGTATGGTACAGAGACCAAGATATGTAGTGCTGATACTAAATCGAATGTATGTGTGTATGTGTGTGTGTCTGTGTGTGTGTGTGTGTCTGTTTATGTGTGTGTGTATTGTGCATGTGTATGTGACTGAATGATGATAATATGTGTTAGTTTGGAGACAGTTAAACTTTGACGTGAATGTTGAGAAGAAGAATTACGGGCTTATGATGTACATACGGACAGAACTGATAAATCGACGTTTAACTTCTGTCACTTCACACATACATTTCATTTATGACCCAACTATCCGCAAAGGACAGTGACAAGCTGACCACTGAGACGTTAATAATAATAATAATAATAATGTTTATTTGTATAGCGCATATTCCATATAAAAACATGCTCACCAGCGCTTTACATTTCGCAAGAAAGGCAAAAGGTGATAAAAAATGTTCACAATTACATACACAATAAGATAACAACAAACATTAAAGCTAGACAAGTAAGAAGACACATAAGAAACCACAGAATATTAAAATTTAAACACTGACTTATGTAATGAAGAAAGATTAACAGATTTTTCATATGAATAAAGAGGCATACTGTGTTTATATATTGCTGCGTGTGTGTGCTTGCGTACGTGTGTGTGTGCGTGCGTGTGCGTTGCTGTGCGCGTGTGTTTGTAAGAATGTGTGTGTGTGTTACAACTTCAGTATTACAGCATTAATACCTTGACAATCAAAATTCCTCACAAATTATGAACTATTCGCATATCATACATCACAATTTACATACAAACAAAGATTTGAAAAAGTTTCTTAAAGTATTTCAGTCTCTTTCCCATTCAATTTCTCCCCTATCCCTTCCTCAGCTGTACACATACAGTGATACACACACATGTTCACTCAAGCACACACACACACACACACACACACACACACACACACACACACACACACACACACACACACACACACACACACACACATACACACATGCACGCACACACACACCTTGCTCTATAGGCCCTTATACAAAATACTGTTATACAGGCAGGAGAGATTAGTCTGATGACAGACTTGCAAACTAAGGCTCTTCAGGTTAGATGAGTTTGAAAGAGGTGGGTTTTCAGGTGCCGTTTGAAGGTTGAGAAACACTTAGTTTTTCTGAGAGACAGTGGTAGAGAGTTCCATACATTTGGGCCAAAGACAGAGAAAGATTTTTTACCAAAGGTGTCTAGAGAGAAGCGAGGAACAGTCAACAGTGAGGTGTCAGAAGAGCGGAGCGTTCGAGAAGGTTTGTAACCCTGCAGGAGGTTGGCAAGATAGGATGGCATGTTCTCGTGATAGATACACTGAAAGCAGAGACAGGCAACTTTATATTGAATCCTAGCCTTTACCGGGAGCCAATGAAGTGTTCTAAGCAGAGATTTTGCACTCTCACGCCTGGGCTTGCGGAGAACAAGGCGAGCCGCGTAGTTCTGTATGCGCTGAAGTTTAGATAGTTGATTGTCATGGAGACCTGCGAATAGAGAGTTACAATAGTCCAGTCTAGATAGTATGAAAGAGACAGCAAGCTTGTTGGTAGCATCAGTGGAAAGGAAGGAGCGAATCTTACCAATTCTGCGTAGCTGATAGTACAGAGTACGGCACAACTGTTTGACATGGGCTTCCATAGACAGTGTTTCATCCAGATAGAAGCCAAGGTTTCTAACAGTTTGTGAGAAAGATACATCACAACCAGAGATAGACATGGGGGCATGAGTAACCTGATTGACCTTTGACTTAGTACCAGTAACAATAAGCTCAGTTTTATCATCATTCATCTTCAGCTTGTTTTCACTCATCCACTTGGAGACATCCTCTATACAATCTCTCAGACTGCACGCAAGAGCGTCAAAATCTGATGGGGCAGAGGAGCTATGCAGCTGTGAGTCATCCGCAAAGAAGTGGTATGAGTGACCTGACTGATGAATGATAGCGCTGAGAGGTTGTGTATACATAGTGAACAGGACAGGTCCCAAGACAGAACCTTGTGGGACACCACATTTCAGCACAGATGGATTTGATTTGTGGCCAATGACAACCGACTGGGTACGGCCAGTCAAATAGGAGGTAAACCAGTCCAGAACCGTTCCAGAACAGCCAAAAGTGGTACGCAACCGCGTTATGATGATGCTATGGTCTATGGTGTCAAATGCTGCTGACAAGTCAAGCAGTGACAAGATAGACACACTCCCATTGTCTGAAGCCTGAAGGAGGTCATTGACCACACGCAATAGAGCGGTTTCTGTGCTATGGCACTTACGGTAGGCTGACTGGAATGGCTCTAGCAGGTTGTGAGATTCCAGATGCTGCAGAATCTGTTCTAGTACAATACGTTCCAACACCTTTGATAGGAATGGTAGATTGGAAACTGGACGATAATTCTTCAAGCAGTCTGGGTCGAGATTTGCCTTCTTCAGAAGGGGCTTGACAAGAGCGTGCTTAAAGCACTGAGGCACAACACCAGATGACAAGGACTTATTCATAATATACGTGACAATTGGAGTAATTTCATCTAGACAATCAAATAGGATAGAGGCAGGGATAGGGTCAAGGTCACATGACTTCTTTGGCATTTTCTTCAGTATCTCTCTCACACAACCCTCAGACATAAGCTCAAAATTTTCTAGCTGTGTACCAGAGAACACAACAGCATCAGTGGGGCATGGTGTATCAGGGTCAAAGCTGCTTCTGATCCGTTCAATCTTTCCAACAAAAAATTCATTGAATTTATCAGGAAGAGACTCTGGGGGGATGTTAGAAGGAAGCACAGTATCTCCAGCTTTTCCAACAACTGATCACTGAGGCGGAAGAGTTCTCTGGAACTATCAGCGCCTGCTATCTTACCACATATGTACTTTTTCTTTGCTTCACGTATCATATTTGTAACTATGTTACGCTGCTCTGCATATATTTCTCTATGAACAGTCAGACCGGACTCACGCCACGCACGCTCAGCGGTACGTCGTAGCACTTTAGCATGAATGACTTCAAGTGTCATCCAAGGGGCGGATATACGGTCTGACACAGTACGCATAACAAGAGGGGCGTGTTGGTCAAGCAGCTGACGCAAGCATGTGTTGTAAGTACATATGGGATCAGATGAATTGGACTGACAGGCTGACTCAAGTGCTGTATGAACATCACTCTTGAAAACATGCTTCTCAATAGCCTTAAGATTGCGTGAAGCGATTTTCTTTGTTGCTTTGCCTGGTTTTCTAAGAGACAGTTCAAAGGAGATGACAAAATGATCAGATAACAGCATGTCACGAACAGATAAATCAACTACATCAGAAACACAGTTTGTGATTAGCCAATCTAAAGTATGGCCTTTGCGTTGAGTAGGTACATTGATCATTTGTTGCAGACTAAAATTTTCAAAAACGGCATTTAAAGCAACAGTACAACGATCAGAGGGATTATCAAAATGGACATTTATATCACCAACAACAAACAGCCTTTCGTAGGTATTGTACGATTCGAGCAGGTCAGGGAACTGGTCCAAGAACATTGATATCTTGAGTTTGTTTTTGACACTAGGTGGGGGACGGTACACACAAAGAAACACAGAGGTCTGACCATCAAAGTCCAGGCGGACCTCACACACCTCAAAAGCTGTAAAAGGAAAGTCTTTGGATGGAGAAGAAATGTGTTTTTTAAGACTGTTTCTGTATATCACAGCAATGCCACCTCCAGCTCTGTCCTGCCGTGGATAAGAAATCAAGTGAAGCCGGGTGGTGTCACAGCCGCAATGTCTGCTTCATTCCCTGTGGCCGAAACCATGTTTCAGTCAGAAAAACCAAATCGTAGTTGCCCTGGATTATGTGGTCGCAAACATCATGAGTCTTGTTACCAAGGGACTGAGTGTTTAAAGTCATTATTTTGAACCGTTTTGAAAGTTCTTGATTTAGACCGGTGGTGTCAATTTCGATCAGGTTTGATTTTGAAAGTGTGCGACCGTTTTGGCTGACCTGTTTAATGTCTCGATCGTCCGAGGAATAGCGAAGAGGAAAAGCACAATGTCCGTTGAGGGTTGGCCGACCGTTGATTATCACCTCTATCCGCCTCTGCTTTCTCCTCCCCCCGCGCCGGCATCGGCGACGCGGTCGTTTGAAACCCGCAAGGCCTACTCCTATGCCCAGATCTTTCAAACGAGTGGCAAGGGGTAAGTCCAATGGAGCAGCACTAACTGATAACAGCTGGTCACGAGTATAACGCTGGCTGACACACTGACAACACTGTCTCTCTCGCACAGTTGAAACTGGGCGTGAAGCCGAACATGGCTGCGTTGAGCGATTTGAAATTTCAGTGAGCACCGAAGCAAACACAGCTGCATGAAGGATAACAGGGCACAAAGCACGGCAAAACACATACCACAAGACTGTCCACTGCATGATGAACACGACACGGTGAATAAAACGATAATATATAAACTAGTACACTATAAACTTTGAGAAAATTAGACAAAAATATGGAGAGCTCAGCGATCAGCCTGCTAGGCGAAGGGAGAGCACCCTTCGGGTCAACGCTACGTTGACATGACGTGGTGATTTTCATTTTATTACCTTTTTTTCTTTTTTCTTTAAAGATAAAACATATAACTTAAATGCTGACCGTTCGCTGGCCTAGCTGTTAAACGCATATCCTTAAGAAATGAGAAGATCCATGTTCGAATCATGGATCAGACAGGTATTTTACACCAATCCCCCTCCCCACCTTCCTCCTCCAGTAGCTGTTGAAGAGTGGGTGTTTTGGATGAGACACTTAACCGGGTTTCAGTGTTCAGTATGCCTTTACTGCGCGTAAAAGAACTCACAGTAACAAAGGGAGCTGTCCCTTGTACAGTGTTATTTAAAAGTGTACTTTGATAGGTAAAATAAACTCGCACTTACATGGAAAAAAAAAACAATCAAATAAATGGAAAAGAAAGGAAAGAAAAAATGGTAGTGATGTACATTGTCCAAAAAACGCAATGAGCATTTGGCAAGTTAAACTTAAATTATCATCATCATCATCATGTGCCCTGCTGCGTGGCGTTGGCGATCGTGGCTCTCCATACGAATCTATCCATTGTCGATGTAAGTCCGTCTCCCGCCCTCTCTGTCCTCAGCCACCCTGCAAGGCCGTCCAGTATTTTCTCCCCGGGTCTACCTGGTGCTCTCTTTCCCTCCAGATTTCCTGTTGTAACCAGGTGCTCTAATTTCTCTTTCCTCATACAGTATAACAAAACAAAACTGTTATCTTACGATGCAGTATTGTCCAAAACAAAATACACGTACAATATCGTTTCATATTATTCTGATGCTGATTGCTAGGCTGGATGGTTTGGTCCCAATACAGAATATCTCTCCGTACCTACAGCCCCAGCGGTTTAATTCACAGACCTCTCACATAACTGGCCTCACATCATCTCCATCAATTAATGAAGGCAGCGTCCATTGACATCCGTTTCTGTCTGTGCTACTGTGGCTGTGTAAGGAGTTTTATTCGGTGATTTCATAACTGCCTCTTGTTATCTATTTAATTAGTCAGCTGGTTGGTTTGGTTTGGTTTGGGTTGGTTGGTTGGTTGGTTGGTGGTTGGTTGTTTGGTTGTTGG
>CM060312.1:23108960-23158960 GCA_030674185.1 Monoplex corrugatus
GCCAGCAAGTTGTCATCAGCCAGACATGGCAACACGTTCAATCACAATACAACCAGCCACTTGCAGTTTGACTAAAGGTTAGAAAGTACTTTTAATCGTGACTGAAGTAGAGAAAACTGATACAGAAAACCGAAATAGAATAATCATAAAAAAAAAGAAAAGAAAGAGAAGAAGAGAACAGAATGTGGCATTTGCACCATTCAAATGTGCACACATGAATGCAATTTTTTTCTACTTCAATTGAAATTACATAGCTTGTGGAGTAATTTTCAGAAGTAGTTGACATCAAAATGGACCTGAAAGTTCAGTATCTATTGGAGCAAACGAACTAAAACAGCAGTCGATCAATTCTTCTTTCAGCATCAAAGTGCTCCAGTCATGTCAGCTGTGCATGCTGCAAATCTCATTTGCCACCGGCAACTGGCTGGCACTGGCAAGAGTCATCATGAACAACTACCACCAGCTCACATGACAAGAGATAAGAAACTGACACCCATTTCAGTTCCAGCCAGATGGCGGTGACGGCTGCAAGTATATAATAATAGCTTGTTTATCTGAGGCCTAGGCAGCTAAACCTAATCCTAACAACAAGTTATTATTTTATACATGGTAAACAACAAAAAAAAATCATAGATGAGTAAATAAATGAATACTGACTATTATGTGATGATCAAGCCATAAAACCATACAAATAATCTCTTTTTCCGCAAGTTATCAAACGCTCAAAGAGAGACGAGTAACAAACAGAGAGCAATAAAATTACTTCCCTTCCTTTTTTTCAATCTTTTGCATTTATAACTATAAACTTGAAAATGACCATTATGCAGTTAAGCTCTCAGTCTCTTTTTTTTTCCTCAGTCACATTTGTGGTGAATACATACATCAAATATGGTAAAGATCCCACCTTACAGAATTTTGAATTGTTCTTGAGGGGCACCACTAATATTATGTATATGCTCCACCCAAAGCAGTCAGAAATTAGCAGACGGACTTCTTACGTCTACACAAAATCCTATGGGCTAACAAAGCCTTGAAGACACACAGACACCATGGATTGATCTGAATCAGTGATACATTTTTTTAACCCTTTTACTCCTTTACTCCAGTTTCCTGCAGGAAGCTGGTGGTGATGACCAGGCAAGGGAGTGAAATGGTTAAACAAAATGGAAATCCCTCAACATAAGAAAACAACAACAAATTCACAACGTACAATATGATTCACTGACTATATATATGCACACTCAAGAAAAAACCCACAACATACAGTTTGAATCAGTCTAATGACTGTATGCACAATTTACCATGAAGCAGTACACTTTTTTGTACATAGTACAAATCACACCACCAACAGGTATAAATGACATACTGTAACTGACAACAGAACGATTACACATCTATGTTCGTGTATGTACAAGGTGTATATAATATGTGCAGAACTTTATTTGATAGTGTATGTGTGCAATTATGTACGGTGAGTAGGGATGGAGCAAGGATTGTGTGGTGTGTGTGTGTGTGTGTGTGTGTGTGTGTGTGTGTGTGTGTGTGTGTGTGTGTGTTGTGTGTGTGTGTGTGTGTGTGTGCACGCGCGCGTGTGTGCATGAGTATGTGTATGAGAGAGAGAGAGAGAGTGTGTGTGTGTGTGTGTGTGTGTGTGTGTGTGTGTGTGTGTTGTGTGTGTGTGTGAGAGAGAGAGAGAGAGAGAGACTGAGGGGATATGTGCGTCACTGCGTTTGTGAATGTGTGCACGCATGCGTGTGAGTGTGTGTGCGCGAGCGTGAAAGTGCACGTGAGTGCGTGAGTGTGTGTGTGCACGTGTGTGTGCGTGCGTGAGCATGTGTGTAGGTGAAATATTGTATGTAAAATCAAACCAAACTCTTGATTAAATATATCAATATTGAAATCATGTACAGAATATATACAACTCCCCCCACTACCCTACTCCTGCCTTCACAGAAAAAAAATCATCCTACTTGGATACCCATCCTGCGCCCATCATCTTAAAACAAAGCCTTACTGCCCAAACAAAAACGAAAAAAAAAATTACTGTTTTATCCTTGTTCTTCTCATCTCACTCGTTACCACCTTCTGTGTTAATAATTTAACCACCCCTGTTTCTATGATCCCTTCTCTTTCCAGCCCAAGCAAAACAAAACAAAACCAAACAAAAAACAAAAAAGATATGTCCCATCATCACTGTTCCTGTTTTTGTTCCCTTCCATCCACCCTCCCTCCCATTCCCTCCTCTGTCACATACAAAGAAATTATTCCCCACCATCACAATTCCCATCTTCCTCCAACCCCGACCTACCCAAGAAAAAAGAACAGATAGACAGACACAGATCTACAGATAGACAGACAGGCAGACAGATACATACATACATACATACATACATACATACATACATACATACATACATACATACATACATACATACATACATACATACATACATACATACATACATACATACATATATGACCTCCCACCACCAACTCAGTCTTAATTCGCGGTCAGTCGAACAGCACTAGGAGCTGGAATGGTGACTGAGGGTCTATCTGGGGTGTTTTCACTTTTTCTCAAAATCGATTTCTGTGGACTATAATCTATCCCCACAGAATATTTTTCTTGGAAAAATATTAATCAATTTATAATGGTATTTTAATGCACTGATCATAGCAGAAAGAACACAGTTTCATACCAAAAGTATCTATTTTTGTCTCTTCTTGTGAACCGTAATCTGTACAGACCCCCACATGTATGTAATATACTAACAGAAAGTTCTTTGGTGCATCTTTCGGATAATGACAGCTAAAATTAGAAACAAACGGGGTCAAAGTCACCAAATAAAGAATTTTTTTTAAATGTGTAGGAGAGTACATAAAAACTTTAGAGGCTGTTTTCTCAAAATGGCCGTCATACAACTTAATGACTTTAAACATACATAACGGCAACATTTTTTTTAGTACAAGCTTTATTCAAGTACCAAAATAATCAGTAGAATGTACACTTTCCAGTGATATGTATATCTCAAAATACCCAAAATGCTAGTTAAGACTGATTTTGTGCTGGGAGGTCACATACATACAGACAGACAGACAGACAGACAAATAGATATAGATAGATAGATAGATAGACAGATAGATAGACAGATAGATAGATTGATAGAGTTGATACCACCATCCTTATTCCCATCTTTGCTTTTACCCTCTTCCTCATTAACCCTTTGACTCCCGCACTCTATCCACCAACTGCAAAAATTTAACCCTTTGACTGAGGGAATCAAAGCGTTAAGTTTCTGCTTTCCCAGCATGGTTGACAATGCAGGATGCTAGTAGACAGGCTGTGGGAGTCAAACAGTTAAATTAAACAAACAAAACAATCAACCCCTCCCCCACCCCCTCACCTCCAAAAGAGAGGAAAAAGAAACAAAGAAAGAAAAGGAAACCAAAATGAAAAAAAAGATATGTAGTGATGTACATATGTGTCAATATGTACGTACATTTATGGATAACATGAAAAACAGAGTAACAAAGCTAGTCAAGATCAATGGGCAAGCATTACTACCTATAAGCTTTTCAGTCAAATATGACTTGCCCTTTTAATAGAAGGGGGAAGGAAACGATCTAAGTATTTGAAAGAATGTGAAGATCTAAACTACTTTGAGGACAATAAAATAAAATACAATAAAATAAAAGATTTCATCATTGCAGGCAGACCACATTCACCATGCTAGGAAAGCAGAAACCGAGTTAATATAAACAACAACAACAAAACGTTCAAACATTTCAAAATTCTAAACAAAATGTAAACATCTGTCAAGAAGATTTGTAATAATGTGTAACCGTAACCCTCTAATCATTTTGATAACCTCATTCATGTTTTGTTTTTAAATTTTCATCTAAAATTTATCTGCTTGCACTTGTTTGTTTCTATTACCATGTTGTTCAATATTTACACCACATATGTTACATGACGAAAAATAATGCTTTCAAAAATAAATGGTATTTTAGTATTCTTGTTTAAATTTTTGAGTAAACAATATAAACATTAGTGTATTTTATCACACTTGTTAATTTGCATGTTTGTTCATTTATTTACTTAACTGCTTGTGTTTGCTTGTCAATGTGAAAGGAAATAAAACTAGAAATTAGAATGAAAATTAGAGGGAAAAAACAAGTTCTATGAAATAATCAAATATCTCTGCATGTAGAAAATATAAAACTGTGACCTGACTGTCACAGTTAAACTACAGAATGCCCAAAATTACTTTGCACATCATTTTAAAGGCATACCTGTACAAAATCAAATACAATGTGAAGAATTATAAAGACATGTTCACTGATAAATGGGATTATATTGACATTATTACAAATCTTGACAGATGTTTGCATTTTGTTTAGAATTTTGAGATATTTGAACGTTTTGTTGTTGTTGTTGTTGTTGTTTTGTTGTTGTTTTGTTTTTGTTTTGTTTTTTGTATTTGTTTTTGTCTTTAGAGACATTTGAGTTTATTTACATTAATGAAGAAATGTTTGCCATCTTTAAATTTAGTGTGTCTGCACTTTGTTTTTGTCCTTAGAGACATTTGAGTTTATTTAATTAAGAAATGTTTGCCATCTTTAAACTTAGTGTGTCTGCACTTTGTTTTCGTCCTTAGAGACATTTGAGTTTATTTAAATTAATGAAGAAATGTTTGCCATCTTTAAATTTAGTGTGTCTGCACTTTGTTTTTGTCCTCAGAGACATTTGAGTTTATTTAAATTAATGAAAATGTTTGCCATCTTTAAATTTAGTGTGTCTGCATTTAAGTACAATATTAACTCAGTATGCGCATGCTGGCAGTTAAGGAAACCTCAGCTGGAAACTGTATCAAATAACCTTCTCACAAAAAAGCAGGGATTCAGTATCACAGCAAACATAAACAGAGTACCGTGATGATGTCAACCAATCCATCTGGACATCTGCATGTCATCAACGGCAGGGGAAAGGAGGAGTAATACGACCGGACAGTGATGCCTCGGCCATCATCGTGTCCTCAACAGCCTGAACAGGGAAAGGCAAGATGTCGTCAGAAGGGGACCCATCATTCAGTGGCATACCGTCAACAATCTGGACAGGTAAATGCAGAATGGAAGAACTGGGCCCTTCATACTTCAAACTGCCATCCCCAATACTGACAGGGGGAGGAGAGACAGCAGACTGAGATGCCACATAATTATAACCAGACCCTTGTCCATCCTTTGGAGCATGGAATGCTGACTGTGTCACAAGTGGTTTTCCACTCTCTTCTTTACTCATGCTAACGCATAAGCCTTGATTATTTGCTAGCTTCTTAGAACTTGCAGCTTTACTCATGCTAACGCATAAGCCTTGATTATTTGCTAGCTTCTTAGAACTTGCAGCACCGGGAATGGCTGATGAGAGCACAAGCAAAGTGTCAGACTGGTTGTCCTCAAGACAAGCCTGTGATGGTCCCACAGTCTGTTCTTTGAACTGGAATGGACTGGCAGATGTCATGGAACCAACATATGCACCCAAGTTTCCACCTCCATCAACCCCCAAACCAGTTCCAGTGCCTGTTTCTAGAATTGCATCACAGTCTGATTTTGTGTCAAGGTTTGACACTCCAGACCCATCAGACACTTCCAGAGGTACATTTGTTGTACCAGAGCCAGCACCCATTTCTACATTTCGGTCAGATTTTGGTGTGACAAACCCGGTACATTTGTCTGAATCTATGCCAACTGTGATTCCAACCCTCTCTGATAAATTCGAGCCATCTACACGCTCTGCATCTGTTGCAAATCCCTTTCCTTCAGTTGTCTTCACACCTGGACGCCCTTCTGATCTCTCTGCTTTCAATTCAGAATCCTGGTCCTGACCAAAGCATTTGGAAGCATCTGACTTCACAGGATGACCATGAACTGATGCTTCACCAAATGCACAACAGTCAGACATACCAGGATTCTTCTGCAACCCAGCAACAAATCCACCATCATCAATTTCAAACAAATCCACATCAGAAAAATTATGTTCATCGTCAGTGGAGCTGTAATGTCTGTCAAAGTAATCATCATCACTGTGGTCAGCATCTACATCACTATAGGGTGACATATCACTGTCCAGGTCATATTGATCATACATGTAGTCATCACTATCTGAACAATAATCCTCAACTGTACTGAAGGCATCTGAGCTGTTAACCCTCTCGCCTGGCATCAGCGATTTTGGTGTGTCTGGTCGAGGAGGAGGCCCTGGTATCCTTGCAGCGCCCCTGTCTGGTGGTTGAATCATGTTCATGGTCCTATCTGGAACAAATCATTTCAATAACAATCACAACACATGTACCAGTTTGAATGAAAACGTTTGTTGGGGGAGGGGAAGGTATAAGCTAGCTGTATACTTTATTTTATCCATCCTCTTGTACTGGAGGGTGTAGCAGGGAGGTGACGCTGTCAGTCTGCAGCTAGCTTAGAAGCCTATCACAGTGTCAAGTTGTAGTGTGGATTGTACCTGCTACTCTATCTATCCAAAGCCATGGTCCTCCTCTAACTCTTAAACCCAAGCATAGAGTGTTTGGGCTCAAGAGTCTGACAGGTTGACTGGCATCTTGTTCTGGTAGCAAAATAATCTGATCTGCAGTGGTGTGATGAAACAGTTGACAGGTGGTCATCCTAACTATGTCTTAGATCTCTCTTTCTAGACATATCACAGACACTAGACAGGGAACTGGAGTGGTGGTGGTTGTAATGGCGTTCCTGAGGTGATGGAGAAGAGGTGACAGGAACATGCAGAGGATGCTGCCAGCAGATTCTAACTATGATTTTGTGTGTAGGCAGGCGTGGGGTGACGGTGTCCACTATAGACTTAAGGCAGATGTAGCACTCAATCTTCCCCCAGCAACAACAGTAGCCCTTTAACCCTTTGACTCCTTCACCATAACCACCAACAGCAAAGACTTAACCCTTTCACTCCTCACCCTATCCACCAGTTCCTGCAGGAAGCTGATGGATATGGTGAGGGAATCAAAGGGTTAAGTTTTTGCAGTTTGTAATAAGGTGTGGGAGTCAAAGGGTTAACCTTTGATGAATGGAATGTCCAAACTCTACTGGACAAAGACGACAGGCCAGAACGAAACACAGTTTTGATTGCTAGGATGCTGAATCGCTACAAGATTGACATAACTGCCCTGAATGAGACCAGCCTTGAAGGTGAAACCCAGCTCAAAGAAAAAAGAGGAGACTACACCTTCTGCTGCAATGGAAAGCCCGAAAGCAATCCAAGCACCCCTGAGGTCAAACTTGCCATACACCTGAGGTCAAACTTGCCATATGCTCACAGCTCTCAAGGACAACAATGTTACCAATAAGACATATGTGAAAAGGTCTCCGTACAACTCTAACCCTCCTATTATTTCTACAAACTGATTCATTTGTTTATATCTAAACTTTCTCCTGAAATTTACCTGCTCGCACTTGCTTGTCTCTATTATTATGTTGTTCACTATTTACACCAAAAATGTTAGATAGGGAAAAAATTATAAACACATAAATGAACAGTATATTAGTGGTTTTGTTAAAATGTTTGAGTACATAGTACAAACAATGTGTCTATTATTATTTATGTTAATCTGCATGTTTGTTTGCTTACTTGTTTGCTTGCTTGTAATTGTTGTCATGGCAAAAGGAAATAAACTAGAAATGAGAATGAAAATTAAGGAAAAACAAGTTCTATGAAATGATCAAATATCTCTACATGTAAAAATAACATGGAGAAAATGTAAACATTGTAACCTGACAGCCACAGTTAAACAAGAGGATGCCTGAAATTACTTCACTCGTCATTTTAAAGGTATACCTGTAAGAAATCAAATGCAATGTAAAATATTATAGATGTGTTCAATGATAAATGGGACTTTATTTTCACTATTACAAATCTTCTTTACATATATATCTGCATTTTGTTTACAGCTTTGAGATGTTAGAATATTTTTTTATTGAGAGATACTTGGATTTCTTTAATTTAGAAACATTTGCCACGTTTAAATGAAGATGTGTTTCTTTTTGTTTTTCCTTTAAGCTACTAATCTGATACAATTAGGAGGGTGGACCATTTTTAATCAGTGGATACAGGCATCACACCATTCATGGTAGTCTAAATATATAAGTGTACTGAAGGGAAAAAGAACAAGAAAAATTAGATGAGAAAAAAAAAACAGTACAGTGTAGGCTGATTTTTGTGTTTGATCTGCCATACTATTCCTTCTGTCTTAATTTATAGCTGCATTTATCCCCCCCACCCCCACCCCTAAAAAAAGTCTGTTTTTTAATGTATGTCTGCACTAAAGTGCAACATTAACTCAATGTGGGCCTGCTATATGCTACAAGCTCCCACGAAAGACTGGTTTACCACAGCCGTTAATGATAAGACCCTAATGATGACAAATCCAGATGATGTCAAAACAGCCTTCTATGAAACTCAACCACATTATTTCCATAGTGAATCGCAAGGAAAAGCTCATCAGTCATGAAGGCTTCAACGCTTATGTGGGAGTGGACTACTCCCCTTGATTCAATTTGTACATCATGCCACAGCAATTACAAAGTTCAATGGACTGATATTGCTGTCAATGTGTACTCAACATGAGCTCACATCACCAGAATCATCTTCCAACAGAAGGGCATGTTCAAGAACATGTGGATGTATCCACGCTCCAAGCTGGTGTTGCATGCTGAATCATATCACCGAGATGTGCATGACAGGAATTGACTGCTGGTCTGATCACCGACTACTTCGCAGTAAGCTTGGAAAACCAAGGCATCCAAGGGCAAACCTCTGCACAAGCGATTACCACCAAGCAAATAGCAAAAACACCTTCAACAGTAGCTTCAGGAAAAAAAATTACCCAACACTGAGCTTGAAGGAGAGAATGCAGAGGCTTGAAGGAAAGAATAATATAGAGGTAAAATGGGACTTCATCAAAGAAGACACTTACTAAACAGCAAATGATTCCTTGGGGTTTGTGAAATGTAAACACAGGAACTGATTTGATGAATGTGAAAAGATCAGCAAAATTATTTACAAACTCCACATTACTCACACAGAAGTTGGAAACACTTTAGTGACAAGATCTGTGAGGAGAAGAAGCAAAAAGGTCTCACAAAAACTGCAGCAGATACTCATCTGTACCTCCGACCATTCCTGTCTGGTAACAGAGAAAGCTGACATTTCATTTCATCACACTAGGCTGAGCTCTTTTAAAACATCGCTGACCGGAGAGTCAACAGTATCTGAGGACGCGATTGAAGCACTCCCTCCACTGCCAGTAAAGGTATCTCTGGCAGACTCATCCTCCCATGCTGAGATTACCAACACTCTGAAGCAAACTATGCATGAGAAGGCACCAGAGCCTTACAGTATCCTGCAGATATCTACAGGAATGGAGAAGCTGACAATCTTGTACAAATCTATGTGGCAGAATGAAGAGGATCCTCGAGACTTTAAAGATACTGTGACCATCCATACTTCACTAAAAGAAGGGTAATAACTGAATACGACCTTATGTGATAATCACCATGAGATATCTCACATGTGTATCATAAGGAAGGTCCTTGCCAGAAGCATCCATAACAGCATCATCACTCATGTAGCCAAGTCCATTATCCCCAGCTCTCAGTATGGCTTTCGTGGTAGAAAAAGCAAAACTGACATGGTGTTCACCATACACCAAATGCATAAGAAATGTTGCAAACAAAATCAGGAATCAAAGCATACGACACTAATCAGAAGGGCCTGTGGGAGATACCATAACAGTTTGGTTTCTCTCATAAGTTTGTCTCACTGGTTGCTTCCATTAATAATGGCCTGCTGAGGGTGCAAGAGAATGGACAGGCATCCCAATCTATTCTAGAACATAACGGAGTGATGCAGATATGTCTTCATGGAGTGATGCAGGTATGTCTTCTACTTCTAGCGCCCATACTGCAGCAATGCCAACTGATACATTCACAGACTTTGATAGCGGGAATATACAATCAGTTCTGCTCAAATGGAAAACTCATCAACGTGCCTAGAATCTCAGTCAAGATGGGCCAAAGTGCTCAAAACTATCCAGCAGGAAATTCTCTTCGCTGTGACCACAGTCACTGTACACCCACATGATGACATCTGATGCATTACTGACCAATATCTTGCAGCCTGCAAATGCTTCAGCCTCAGCAAGGCAGAAGCTAAATTTCAACCAATATCATCTCAGGCATCTGCTGCTTTACTACCCTAACTGTTATCATCAAACAGGAGATCAAGACTGTAGACGAATTCTGTAGATTCGGCAGTACAGTAAGCAACAATGGATCTCCTGATGCACAGGTGATGCTGCACATCTCCAAAGCTAGCTCTGTATCTGTAAGGCTGACCAAAAGGTTGAAGGAAGATCATAGCATCAGGTTCACCACAAAAAAGACACGAAGCTGAAGTCCTGAGTGCCCTGTTGTACTGCTGAAAGACCTGACTACCTGCCGATAATACATTCAACAGCTAGAATGACTCCACTAACGATGTCTGCGCAAGATCTGCAGCATCATGTGGCAAGGTAGAGTGTCCAACCTTCAAGTTCTGAAGAAGTGTGGCTTGCCAAGTGTAAACTGTCTACTCATCAAATGGCAGCTTCATTGGTCAGGACACACTGAATGTATAGAAGACAACTACATCCCAAAGAAGCTTCTGTACGGAGAACTGAAGTATGGACATGGTGATCAGGGAAGACCTATGAAGCGATATAAGGCATATCTGAAACCAACCTCATCAGTTGTGGCATCAACGCTACCACCTGGGAAGACACTGATTACAAAAGAGTAAGCTGGCAGCAGCAGTGCATGCCGAGCACAATCACATTTGAACAGCTTAGAATAGTCACTATTCAACAGAGGTGGAACTGGCAAAAACAAAACCCACAGTTGCATACCTTTGTTCCAAATAGTACCTGCAGAAGAACATATTATTCTATGATCGTTTTTTATTTTATTTTACATGGAAGATCCACACCATGCCATGAAGATCAGTATGCTTAGCCAGGCTTTACAACAGGACCAAGTACATGAGAAAACAAACCTGCCTTAGCTCACAAAGTTTTCGAAAGTTTCCAGAACAAAGAAGAAACCCTTGCTATAGCTCCTGACCTGAAAGATGCATATAATCAAGTCCAATTAACACTACTGATGGAACTACTTCACTGATATAGCATCAACAGACAATCACAATATGGACTGTCACTACACTCCAAGAAAGAACAGTAGACCTGCAATTTGCAAACTGGCAAAACATTGGTTACAAAAGACTAAATTTGTTAGGAGAATAGCACAACATAAAAATAAATTATTACTGTTATGATCACCTTAAAATCATTTAGCATATATAACTGTGAATGTTGCAAAGGCAACAGAGCTATTTATGGGTACATGGGTGCATGTTGCACTGTGAAAAAGTAATCTTTGGCCTATTTTTATCAAACCACTCACCTCCATAGAACTGCAAATTTAGTTTGTATATAGGCTTTGGAAGTTGATCTGTACCGTGGATTTTGTACTTTCAGCCACACTGGTCATAAGCTTAGTGAGCCTTCTTTTAATTTCTTGTATGTCAAGAGACTGCTGTTCTTGCCGAGCAGAAAACTCTTTCCTCCACTGACGGGACTCTTCTCTTTCTTTTGTAACCTGATTTATCAGGCTACAAAACATCATCGCTAAAGGAATACCAAGGCCATTCTGCTGAAGATATTTCATAATCTTTCTTCTTTTAGACTTCTTCTTCTTCCTCCTCTCGAAACATTCATCCATGCAAGTCAAAGAAGGCAGCTTAGGATCCATGTTGAAGTCTGAAACACACAGATAAATCTGAATCAAAAGGACAATCAGTGTTCAAACAGAAACCAGAAACAAAAAAGAGAACAATAACTCAGAAAAATACATTAATTTCCTGCTCTGTCATTTTATCTTGAATTTGGTGATCTTCTTTCTTAATATCCCTTGATTTAAAAAAGAAAGGTGGGGAGATTATTTCTTATTACCCAGGAGGCATGTAAATGTGTGTGCGTGTACATGTGTGCATGTGTGTGTGTGTGTGTGTATGTGTGTGTGTGTGTGTGTGTGTGTATGTGTGTGTGTGTGTGTGTGTGTGTGTGTGTGTGGTGTGTGTGTGTGTGTTGTGTGCATGTACATGTGTGTGTGTTGTGTGTGCCAGTTACCAAACAGTCTTAGCAAGGTGTTATCAACTATTTCCTATAGATCTTTACCAAAATTTGGCCAAAGGTGTCACTGAGAAGTCATGACTGTATCAATTGGGAGGACAAAATGTCAAGGTCAAGGTCATATGGACCCAAAAATTGCAAAAAATCAGCACTGTTTTGAGGATGGTACGTAAGCAGCACTTTCTCATGAATTCCTGACAATATTTAGCACATGATCTGTTTTTACTGCTGCTAGAGTCTACCCGCCTGATATTTCAAATCATCTGCACCTTCATGCTCCTGTGTGCAGCAAAACTTGTCAAGAAATCAGGGAATTGACTTTCTACATAAACTTGAGAACAAAAGCTGTTCTCTGTGCAAACTGCATCTAATTTGTGTCTTCAATATATGTCCACTGACGTGCAACAGTTAGGCCTCAGCAGCAAAGAGAATGTCACCACAGAAAGAAAGTGAACTTTAACAATTTGATACACACAAATTCAAGGAAAACAATATTTCAGTCGCAAATCATGTTTGTTCTTACACATGTATCAAAAAGAGCTTCCTTGAATTTTTAATGAATTCATTACATGCTCAGGAAAATCTTCTCATTTTCTCTATTCTGGATCTCTGTTTTTGAAGACATGGCCTGGCAGTGCATGAAATACAGAATAATTAGTACACATATAAATACATACGATTTTGGTATTGAAAAAATAACAGTCCTCCTAAATGAAATTCATGACATCAGAAAAATCCCCAAAGAAATGTCAAAATCAATTTTCACTGCACTTCCAAAGAAAACAGGGGCTACAGAATGCAAACTCCATCATATGATCAGCTTGATGAGTCATGTAACAAAAATCCTATTAAGAATAATCATGATGAGGACTAGGTACAGTATCAAAAAAGAAATAGCAGAAGAACAGTGTGGATTTGTCAAAGGGAAAGAAACTATTAATGCCATATACATCCTAAGAACTCTCATAGAGAGGTCAGAACAGTTGAATAAGGATGTATATTTTTATGCTTTTGATTATACTAAGGCTTTTGATCGGGTAAGACATGAAGAATTGATCAACCAACTGAAAAGGCTCAATACTGATGGAAAAGATCTAAGAATAATCAGAAATATATATTGGGAACAAACAGCTGCAACGAGAATAGAAAACGATGTAAGTTCTTTCCAAAATGTGACCCGTTTTCACGAAATGAGTCCTAACTCGCAGGCAGCAAAAAGCGTTGAGGCCCGGAAAAGGTATGATAGGTCGATTTTGTCAATTTTTACTTTTCGTCAACAATGGAATATTTAATCTTTAAATTACATGTACATGCACTCATCACTTTATAATTCAATCGGAAAATGTATTTAAAATGCGTTTTAACCAGATAACGGCATGCTTTTTGTGTCAGAAAAAGGGAATATAAACTTAAATAACAAGACAATTACAGTAGATTGTCACACCAATTTTTGTGTGCTATTGCGGCATGATGTGTTTTACCATGGTACAAAATTTGGTAAAGATTGGTGAAGTACAAATACCTGTTGCAAAGGTAAAACTTCACTCAAGTGGTGAAAATTTTAAAACTTGATTTTCTCAAAATGGCTGCTTGCTATGTTATACACTTCAAACACCCATAACTTCCTCATTTTTAGGAGCAGAATAATAAATTTCATATGAAAAGAAAGATAATAATCTAGACATTTTGAAAATCATAATATCCTAGAACATGTTATTTTCACCATAGGATTCATGTTGTTAAAAAGGGTCACAAATATCAAAAGTGGTGTCAGGCAGGGTTGTGTTCTGTCACCAGATTTGTTTTCACTTTACAGCAAAACTGTCATGAGAAACCTCGAAGAATGGCCTGGGATAAAGGTTGGAGGAAAAAATGATAAACAACATTCGATACACAGATGACACCATGCTAACTGCAGAAAATGAAAGACCTACAAAACCTTGTGAATATAATACAAACAGAAAGCAAAAATAAAGGGCTGTAGCTAAACAGCAAGAAGACTGAAGTCATGGTAATCAGTAAAAAACAAACAAACAAACAAACAAAAACAAAAAACAAGAAGTACCTTCATGCAAAATAAAAGCAAATGGCACAACTTTGAGACAGGCTGATAAGTTTAAATATCTGGGAACAGTCATCTCACCAGACAGTAAATGCACATCAGAAATAGCCAGCAAAATCAACCAAGCCAACACAGCATTCAAGAAGATGGAAAGCATTCTTACCAACAAATACCTATCAATTAACATCAGGAAGAGAGTTCTTCAATGTTATGTAGAACCGATACTATTGTACAGTTGTGAGGCGTGGACAGTCAACACATAAAGTCAGAACAAAATTGAGGCAGCTGAAATGTGATTTCTAAGAAGAATACTGAGAGTTCCATGGACAGCAAAGAAAACAAACGAGACAGTCTGGAAGGAGGCAGACACAAGATCATTAATAAAGAAGATTAAGAAAAGACAAGCAACATTTATAGGACATTTTATGAGGAAAGGGGAATTAGAACACCTGGTCACAAACAGGAAAGCTGGAGGGAGAGCACCAGGTAGACTCATGGAGAAAATATTGGACGGACTTGCAGGGTGGCTGAAGACAGAGAGGGTGGGAGATGTACTTGCATCATTAGGGGATAGATACGTGTTGATAAGGGGTCATGATCACCAAGCCATGTGGCACAGGGACATGATGTGATGATGATGATGATGATGATGATGATGTGATGATGATGATGAATGATGATGAACATGGTAGCTATCTTTGGTCGTCATTTGAAAGTATGACGATGGATCACAAAATCTCCCTGTTTTGAGGATTCGTTTCCTCATTTTTGAAAGATGTTAGAAAAATTACAACAGAAGGCCAACTTCTTTCCCCCAATGACCAGATGGAAGATGATCTTACTTTGATTCTCTCTTCAACAGACCAATTTAGGTGTACAAGCTTAGGCAAAAGTGTATATCTAATTCTACCTTGTGTTTTGACTGTATTATTAAACTTTATTCAAATATCTGTAATAACTAGTAGACTTCTGTATGCTATCAAAGTTTTATTTTGTATCATTGTCTGACGCAACCTCGCAACAACAAAAAAGACCTACATCTATTGCTTATGGTCACATTCAACTCTCTCTCTCTCTTCTCTCTCTCTCTCTCTCTCTCTCTCTCTCTCTCTCTCTCTCCTCCTCCTCCTCCTCCTTCCTCCTCCTCCTCCTCTCTCTCTCCTCTCCATCACCACCCCTCCCCCACCCCAGCCAACTAATGTGGATGCATGCACATTCATGAAGTGCCACAATCAAAGTGTTCCAGCAATAAGATGGGGGAGATCCATGCAAACACAGATACATTTAACAATTCATGCATTTAAAGTTACCATATGCCTGCATACATAAACAATGGGATTCAGGCATTAGCAAGATCTCCATGTATACTAACCTTGGAGGCTGACAAAAATCTCTGCCCTTTATACATGAAACCCCAAGATAATCAAGCCAATCTAACAAGCTCCCTTTTGATAATGAAATTATTACTGAAAATCCAGATTTTGTATATCTCAATTAGAACACCTGGTCACAACAGGAAAGCTGGAGGGAAAGAGAGCACCAGGTAGAGTCATGGAGAAAATATTGGACGGACTTGCAGATCCAACGGACTGTTATGAAGCTAGGACAATGGCAGACTCGCACAACAGTGAAATCGGACTGTAAATACTGTCAAAAGCTCCTGAGAAAAGATTGGTCATGTAACTTTCAAAAAAAGTGCTAGTCTTTGGCACTTTTTAGGTCCATGTGACCTTGACATAGGCACCATTATTTCCAAACTTCTGCATCCATAACTCTTGGACAATCCATGCCTATGGTTCAACTTTGGTAAAGATCCATGCAGAAAAAAAGAAACTGTTTGCTAACACAACACACACACACACACACACAACACACACACACACACACACACACACACACACACACACACACTCAAACACACACACACACCAAACACACACACACACACACCACACACACACACACACACACACACACACACACACACACACACACACACACACACACACATACAAATACACAAACACTCTTTGTCAATATGAAACAATCTGCCTTTAATGAAAAGGGAGATTGGAAAAATAGTCTAACAATCTAACCTGGCATACAGACACTGATGAAGACAAGTAGGTACTTTGATTCTCCTCAGTTCCACACTTCCAAGACCTGAAGACAACATGAAAATAACATTAGCATGAAGCGCGTTATCTGCTTTTCGTTTCCTACATCTGAATACAATGTTTGCACAGAAAGACACAGAGACGTATTAACTTTTTGGATATGGAAACTTGATGATCTAGTTTTCTTTTGCTTTTAAGCCGGTCTCATTTCATTTTTGTTTCATGCACCTGGATGGAATGTCTGCATGGAAAGATACAGAAATGGGTCTTTTTTTTTTTGTCTTTTTTCTTTGTTTTGGTTTTTGTTCTTTTTGTTTTGTTTTTGTTTATTTGTCTGTCTGTCTGTCTGTCTGTCTGTTTGTTTGTTGTTTGTTTGTTTGTTTGTTTGTTTGTTTGTTTGAGAGACAAGCTTTGGAATACAGACATGATGATGATGTTTTGTTTTATCGCGTTATTTTTATGGTTGGCTTCATTTGCTTTTGCCTTTTGTGTCAAACACTTGAATGGAAGTCTGTACGGAAAGACACAGATGTGTTTGATTTTCTTTTGTGAAACAGTTTGGACACAAAGACATGATCATGCTGGGGTTTTTTTTGTTTGTTTGTTGTTGTTTTTTTTCCCAGTTAGTCTCATCTGCGTTTTATGAGAAAATTACAGTTCATTCAGAACACATTATCTACTCAAGTGTGTGTGTGTGTGTTGTGTGTGTTGTGTGTGTGTGTTGTGTGTGTGTTGTGTGTGTGTGTGTATGTATTGGGAATATGTGTGTGTGTGTGTTGTGTGTGTGTGTGTGTACGTGTATGTGTGTGTGTGTGTGTAAGTGTGTGTGTGTGTAAGTGTGCGTGTGTGTGTGTGTGTGTTGTATGTGTGTGTGTGTGTGTTGTGTGTGTGTGTGTGTGTGGTGTTGTGTGTGTGTGTGTGTGTGTGTGAGTGCATGTGTGTATATATATCTGTGCATGTGGTGTGGATGTATGTGTGTGTGTACATGTCTTGTATATGCATGCATGCATGTCACATGTGTATGCATGCCTGTGTGCATAATCATTTATGTGTGTTGTGTGTGTGTGTGTGTGTGTTACGCGCACATATGCATGTGTGTATACATGTTTGTGTGTGTTTGCAAACATGCATGTGAATTATGTTTGTGATCAAACTACATTTTGTTTATCTAGGTCTGCACAATATTATAAATTGGTTTTTGTTCTTGTTATTGATGTTGTTGTTGTTGTTGCTTTACTTGGTTTGGGATCTTATGGGTAGATTTTTGCATTTCTCTGTCTCTTCTAAATATACCACGTGCAGGCAAACATGCATGCACACATGCACTTAAGCCTGCACACACACAAACATGTGCACATACAGAAAACATGCACACACACACACACACACACACACACACACACACACACACACACACACACACACACACATGCACTCACAGGCATGTACACATACACACATATACATACATGTACATATACACACAAGCACACATACACAAAACCACACACACACATACACTGGGCATCCATGATGTATCTATAGCAAGAAATATCTAGTGAAAGTACCCTTCAAAAACCAAGGGCAAGGAATACCTAGTGAAACTACAAACCAAAAATACACAAAAATAGAATCAGAACGCAAGTGATCCAAGACAGCACAAGACGGGTGCCTGTCTTGTCTCATCTTGTTCTATTAAAGACACGCTCTGACTTTATTTCTATGTATTTTTGGTTCATGTTTACTTGAACACTGGTAGTAACTGTGATTAAAAGTGCAACGACTCTATAAAAACCAAGGGTTACTGGACACCTATGATGTATGGCAGGCAATTAAAATGATGATGAATGGGGAAAGTTTGAGCTGTTTAGTAACATGTATGACTTGATGCTGGTGGGCAATGTATTACAGAGATAAGTACTGGGTACCAGAAAGGAGATGCTTGTTTTAAATATGTCCAAGCTTGGTCTTGGAAGACAGAGTTATTTCTTGAATTTGTGCAGAGTGTTTAGCATGGGGAAAATATTTTTCTTCTGAGAAGGAAAAACAACAAACACAGACAGACAGACAGACAGACAGAGAGACAGAGACAGAAAGAGAGACAGAGACAGAGACAGGGAGAGAGAGACAGACAGACAGGCAGAGGATGAGGGGAGAAATAACAGCAGAGATGGAGAGAGCAGGAAACATGTGAGAGGGGGGAGCAACAGAGAGAAAGAGGGAGACAGAGAGATAGAGAAAAACAGACAAACAGATGACAGAGAGAGAGAGAGGGGGGGAGGCAGAGAGAGATAGAATGACAGACAGAGACAGTGAGACAGAGACAGATGAGGAAAAAACAGAGACAGATAAACATTTATACAGACACACATACACACATGCACAGACAGACAGAACAGACAGGATAGGGAGGAGGGGGGGGGGCAAAGCAGAGAGAGAGAAATGAGAGAAAAATGGAAAAATGGGAGAAAAAACAACAAACAGTGAGAGAGAGCAAAAGGACAAAGTGATAATAAATAAGACAGAGCAGACTGGATGAAGAGAAAAAAACAAAAACACGTAGCGCAAACAGGATGAAAGGACCAAAAAAGCAGAAAGAGAGAGACAAAACAGATGGAGTGGGGAGGGGGGGGGGGTTGTATAATAACAGAGACATAAAGAAAGTAGACATGATGAGGGAAAAGAAAAACAAGAAAACAGAGAGACAGACACAGAAACTGAGATACAGAGAGAGAGACAGAGACACAGCACAGGCTATGTCTAATGCAAATGAATCCTATTTTTCCACTCATGAAACCAAACCCTTCCTTTTCTCAACTGTTCTCTGTTTTTGTGCATGTGGGAGATGGGGGTGAAAGTGACAGGTGGGAAGGTCAGAAGTGGGATCAGGGATGTATGAATTTACTGGGGCATCAGTGCATGAATGTGTAGGGAGAGAAGGTGACAACTGGGGTTAGGCTTAAAAAAAAAAGTGTGTGAAGGGAATAAGGTTGTCCTACAAGCAGCAATCCTGAAGTCACACAGGATTGCGGTAGCACTGACAGAGACCTCAACTTCTCTTAACAAATGTGAATTTGAAGCGAGGAAGAGGGGATGGGCGCTGCCCTTGTGGTGCTGGACCCGGGAAAAGTTGAGGTCTCTAACACCTCACTCCCCTTTGACCCCAGGGTTATGGAACTATCTAGGTAGGACCTCAGGACCTGGCCAGCTCGTGGGTTTATGTGCAGGACTTAAGGCTTGTGCCATGATCATTCTGGATCTTCTCCATCACATGGCACCTGTGACGTTATGGAATTCATTCTAAGCATGGAGACGTAATCTTGAGAAACTGAAACTTAATCTCTCAGGGCCAACATGATGAGGTACATATTTCTATTTTTCTCTCCTTTGACTTTCCAAACCTTGAACAGGGTCAGGCATCCATTTAAAGCTGGCCACAAGCACAAAGTTTTTCATCAGCCTGACTTTAATCCATGCAGTCAGAGTGAAAAATGGGAGCTTTGCCTCTATGCCTGTCAGATCTGTCAGTCATGTACTCATCAGAGTGGGATAATTGACAGAGTAGGAGTCATCGAAACAAATTATGTGCTTCACGATCCTGAAGATTAATACATAACATACATGTATGTCAGTGAGTGTGTGTGCATGTGTGTGTGTGTGTGTGTGTGTGTGTGTGTGTGTGTGTGTGTGTGTGTGTGTGTGTGTGTGTGTGTGTGTGTGTGTAAGCATGTGCGTATGTGTATGCATGTGTGTGTGTGTGCGCATGTGCGTGTGAGTGTTTTCCTGTGTGTCTACATGTATGTGTAGGTTGCTGTGCGCATGCTTTATCACAGTTTATGTGTGCAGTTGTGCATGCACAAATTGACTTTCTTGAATGCATTTGACTACTCAGACTTTTCCTAAAGAGACTGAAGTTATATGGTTATATCTAAAGAAATAGAACAATCAGAGGATGAGTACAGAAGAACATGGTGGGCAAAGCATAAATGAAAAAGAATGGGGCAGTGTGTTTTGTTTTTGTTTGTGATCTTTTCTTGGGTTGTTTTGTTGGTGGCTGATTTTCCTTATTACTTTTGTTCATTTATTTATCTACTTTTTTTTTAGGGAGGTGGTTGTGTGGACTGCGGGATGGTAAATTGTATTAAACAGGGATGAGCCTGTGTGGTGTTTGGGGGTGAATTTCTATCAAACAGTAACTGTTGTGTGCTGCATAGGTGCAGTCCATTCTTGAAGGGGGTCAAATATGTTTTTCATCCATTTCTACTTATTCTTGCTGAAACTTCATGGGACATTGTAGATGAAAAGATACATTTCACAAGAGTGATACCATTCACACAAATATAAACTATGTGATTTCATTGACAGATTGATACAGTACATAAAACCCATACCCTAGGCAGGATCTAAAGACCTTGCCAGAGCACAGGACTTATGTTATGAGCAGGCCTAAGGCATGAGCCATTATCCTTTTAGATCTTGGTATGTCACACGGCATCTGTGGTATTCCAAGTGCAGAGAATCCATCATGGGAAACTGAGTCTACTGACATTGCGACTAAAGCACATGAGAGAAAACGAGAAAGAGAGAGACAAGATCTCGATATGTCACTTATGTGCCTGGAAAAACAAGCTGTCACAGTGTTATCACTTGACTGACCGCTTCCACAAAGAGATCAGTGCCCTGACCAGCTAATGGTCCAGCGCAACACCCTTTTTTGTCACATTTACACCAGTTGTGATCAAACTGTATGCTACGTCACAGAAATCTTGACTGGTGTGTGCGCACACACACACACACACACACACACACACAAGTGAAAAAGTTCAACTCACACTCGTTGAACTCACACACACTCACAAACTCACAAATCACAGCAAGCACTTCACTATGGCACATTACCAGATGCATATTCATTTGTTTAAATATATTTATTTATTTATTATATCAATATATGGGCCAACATCATCATAATGTTCCTGATCATTACCTCACATTCTCTCACCTGTCTCAGGCTACTCAGCATTGCAAAGATTCATACTATGATATTACTGATGCCTGTGATGGCACTATCATATATGCAAATATTTGTGGTTTACCATTAACAACTGCCATAATAAACTTCAAAACAGAGCGGTTTACTCTAGAAGAAGCCTGTAAAGTATCAGATTTAAAAACATTCTAGATCAAGCTTAATTTCTGCAACAACAAGAACAATATCTTCTAAACATTGTGCCCTGTGGCGAAGTTTATTTTATTTCTGTTGTGGGTGTCGTCGCCATTATCATCATCTTTCCGTTTATTAGAAACCGTTACTGCATTTACGCTCGCGTCATGCTTTCAACGTCCATTCAAGAGTGAATAGTAATGCATAAAAGACAGAATGCTCTCTTGGTGAAAACAGTTTTCATGTTTGTGTATATGAGTCACCTCGAAATTTGCTGAATGGTGTCTTCTCGAAACCAGGAAACGAAACAGCGAACAATGAAGGATTGACGCCGTCACTCAGAGTGATGTAAACATCCGGGCCAGGTGGAGGGAGCATTGTAGTAGGAAAACACGCTGATGCCTACCATTTTACGTCTAAAATTTTGTTATAATTTGATTATCTTTGCATTATGAAGATATTTCTAGTTTCAAAATAAACTTTTTAGGAACACCCAAAGGATTCTAGTACAAAGAATACTTTTAAACTTACCATAATATTGATTACCCCCAGTTGGGAAATCCCCACAAAATTCCCCTCGGCTTGTTCAATCGGCTTGCACCACTTGATGTGTAACTTAGTAGGCCTACTCAAAACGTACTGCTGTCTGGTTAGAACGTCGCGTTGTAACTCAGGTTCGAATATTGCCACGAACTTTTTTTTTTTTTTTTTTTTTTTTTCTAATAGGATTATCAACATTTTCATACGGAGCAATAATTCGTCATTTGTCCTTTGTTTCTTTCTTCTTTTTTTTTTTGATTATCAACATTATCAACATTTTCATACGGAGCAATAATTTGCCATTTGTCCTTTGTTTCTTTCTTTTTTTTTTTTTTTTTTTTTTTTTTTTGATTATCAACATTTTCATAACGGAGCAATGATTTGTCATTTGTCCTTTGTTTCTTTTTTTTTGTTTTGTTTTTGTGAGGATGCCAGGGAGTGGGGGGGGGGCTCTCAGTAAAAAGAGTTCCCTATCCTCTGCAAATTCGGTGCGGGCCCCAATAGCTCAGTTGGTTTGAGCGTCGGATTCACATGCTTATGGTTGTGGGTTCGAATCCCGGGGTGCGCTATATTAAAACTGGCCTTTTCACCATCCCATCTTAACATCATTGTTGTTCTGGTGGTGTCACTATGGAAAAATTAGGAAGGTCCCACTTCCCCCACATCCCTGGGATGGTTATCCCCGTCGGCCATATCACCTGAGGTGGGTGTCGACGTAAAACCTGAACCAAACCGAACTGCAAATTCGGTGCTTGAAATTTCTGTTTTTCTGTCACTTTCTATATATATCTCTTCATCGCTCGTTCGCTTTCTGTCATCTCTTTCTATTATGTTATTGTCTGCCTTGCTAGTCCGATTCTTTCTGTTAGAATTGATAATTGGGTATTATATGTCCTGCATTTTTAGCTCTAAGGAAATGCGGGGGCAATTTTAGGCAAATTAATGACCATTCGTATGTATATGTTTTTACTGTCCTTAGTAATATTTGGTCACTCGTGTAACATCGATTTGTCAGAAGATCTGGGAGACAAAACAGTGGCCCACAGAATGGACTCAATCACTCATCATCCCCCTGCCCAAAAAGGGAAATATGCGCCAATGCCAGAACTACAGAACAATAAGTCTCATTAGCCACACCAGCAAGATCATGCTCAGAGTCATATTGAATCGACTGAAGAAAGAAGCGGAAGAACACCTTGCGGAAGAACAAGCTGGATTTAGGGCGGGCAGAAGCACAGTAGAACAGATCTTCACCTGCCGGATAATGATGGAGAAACATCTGCAGCATCAGAGAGACCTGTTCCATAACTTCATAGACTTTAAAAAAGCATTCGACAGGGTGTGGCATAAGGGTTTGTGGCAGGTGCTAAGAAAGTTTGGCATAGAGGAAGGTCTCGTCCAAACCATCCAGGCGCTGTATAACACTGCCAGCAGCGCAGTTCTCCTCAACAACCAGATAGGGGACTACTTCAAGACCACAGTTGGAGTCCGTCAAGGCTGCCTACTCTCTCCCGTGCTGTTCAATCTCTTCCTGGAGAACATCATGCGTGAAGCCCTCCATGACTTCCACTCCACTGTCTCCATCGGAGGAAGAACCATCAACAACCTGAGGTTCGCAGATGACATCGACCTGATGGGAGGCAGCAACGAAGAACTACAAGACCTGACCATGAGACTGGAAGAAAGTGCAGGTGCACACGGAATGGAAGTGAGCACAGAAAAAAGCAAAGTCCTGGTCAACAGCACAACCAACACCCATGCTGAAATCTACATGAACGGGCAACAGCTTGAAGAAGTGGACGCTTTCAAATACCTTGGCGCCACTCTCACCAAAGACGGTCGCTCTATAACAGAAATCAAGACCAGACTAGCAATCGCAACAGCAGCAATGGTAAAGCTAAACAAGATCTGGAAGAACAGAGAGATCGGCTTTCCATCGAAGATGAATCTGTACAAGTCCCTGGTGCTCCCCATCCTGCTGTATGGATGCGAGAGCTGGACCATGACAGCAGAGACCACCAAGAGAATCCAGACGTTTGAAACTAAATGCTTCAGGCGCTTGCTCGGGATCTCTTGGCAAGATCGGAAGACAAACGACTTTGTGTGGAGCCAAATAACAACACTCGCAGGCCCACAAGAACCCCTCCTGGCAACAGTCAAGAACAGGAAGCTGTCGTGGTTCGGGCATGTCACACGCCACAACTCACTGCCCAAAACGGTCCTCCAGGGTACACTGGGAGGCGGCAGACGAAGGGGACGACAAGCCAAATGCTGGATGGACAACATCAAAGAATGGACCAGGTTGGATGGCCCCACGCTGGTGCGACAGGCGGAGGACAGGACCGGTTGGCGACGGCTGGCTTCAAGAGTGTCTCTCATCTCTCCTCTACGCCCATCACGGGCAGGAGAATGATAATGAAAAAAAAGTAATATTTACATTGGTATTCAGGCTCAACCCTTCTCCCGCCTAGTGATAATTTGGGTGGAATGGTCAATGCCAGGGCTTATCCATAGATTTTCCGCGCAAATGCACCGACACAACAGCTGTTCACCATCTCTAGCTTTTCAATTTCCACTCTTTGTTCATGAGTTTTTTCCTGTTGGCGCCAACGTGGTAAACCGAGCAGAAGTATGGAACCGACTCGGAACGTTTCGCGGACTCTCAGACGCGACGAATGGAAAGATCACTCCTCCCGGCGAGGAGTGACGTCATCTGCACACAGCCCATACTGTTGCCTCCCTTCAACCGCCAGCCCGATACCCTGAGCCACCGAGGACCCAATGTAATGTTCTGTCAAAGTATGCTGTTATTGTATAGTTCGGCCCCATAGTCGGTGGCATATTGCAGAGTTATATGGTAAAGCAGAATATGATAACTGGCGACAAATAAGTAAATGTTTCATAACCCACTGACAAATAAATTTCCGAACGGTTTTCTGTACCGAAAAGTGTGACAATGTCAGAAAAATACCAATCAACGTTTTGTGTGTCTCTGAATTTGACCCACATGGTGATGCTGCTACCGTTTGTCAGCGTTGGAAATGCTGGGTCTGTGGTTTTGAACTCTTCGCTGATGCAACAGGATGCAGACATCCGGTGTGAAACGTCATCTTCTTGTACACAGCGCCGGTGCTGATGCGCAAGACATATTCTTCACGATTAACCCTGAACCAACAGAATATGCAGAGGCCAAAACAGAGCTCACAGACTACTTCAAACCTGCTAAAACAAATCTGCCCTAGTTACGACACCAGTTCTGGCAAGCAAAGCAGGTTGAAGGTGAGTCCATTGCTCAGTAGATCAGTGACCAGACTTTGTCAGCTTGCGAAGGACTGTGACTTTGGTAACAATGTTGATTTCATCTGTGACCAAGTCATTGACAAATGTATGTCTACACAGCTTCGCACCAAACTGCTTGCTGAAAAAGATCTTACATTTGCCAAGTGCATGAGCATAGCCACTGCAAAACATATTTCTGAGAAGCAAGTCTCATTGTTCACGGATGATGCAAAAATGTTAGATACCCATGCAACAAAAAACATGGTCCATCATTACCATGACTTGCCCTCATCAAGTCATCAGCATGATTCACCTTCATCGAATCACAGCCACTGTCCTTCTACAAAGATTAGTGTCTGTACGGTGCCAAGGGACATTCCATTGCCGACTGCAGGTGATCCATGGCCATCGCATGCTACAAATGTAACACAAAGTGCTGCTCTAAGCAAAAGAAGGGTCAACCACAAAAGCATCGCCGCCACAGTTCCATTAATTTGTCTCTGAGCCGACTAGTGAGTCAACTACCTGTCCTTCTTAAGAAAAAGAAAACGATTTCGTCTTTGCTGTTGACCCTGAAGAAGGCAGCTTGACTGTACCCATTGAAACTGAACCAGTGAGGAAAAGACAACCGCACCGACAGTCTCTCCCGTCATCTTGGACCCGACGCCATGTCAACAGGTGAAGAAAAAGTTGTAGAAGAATTTGTCAGCTTCATAGCAAGTCTGGCCGTGGGCACGAGAATACATATGGGATAAAAAAAAATTTTAAACTTCATGCTTTTTTTTTTCAGTGTCAAAGACAATCTGCGTGTAAACGCAAATCAAAACATAGTGCCGAATGGTTCTCTATTGGCGATCCCTTCATTGCTCCAAGCCACATCATCAAACTAGCGCATAAAGGTCATCGAGGAATGAACAACACTTTCGCCCTGCTCCAAAGTTAGGTGTGGTTTCCTGGAATCAATACCGCTGTGGAATCCACAGTTAGCAGTGGTATCCTCTTCCAAGCAAAACACTAACCACCATGAATACGAGCTCTGAACATGTGATCAGAGTTACCAAAGGACCCATGGCTACATCTGAGCATAGACGTCTGTGGTCTGCTCCCTCTGTGACACCCCACTCGTCATCTCTAACGAATATGTAAGTTATCCAGTGCTGGAAATTCTCCACAATACCTCAGTGATACCAGCTGTAGACACAAAATGTTCCTTATGTGGCTACCCATTGTCATCGACACAGACAATGAACCCCATTTCAAGAGCAATCAGTGGAAGCTGTTCATGACCTGCAGAATCAAACATCGCCTCACTACCTTTTACGGCCCTGGGGCGAACGCTCAGGTTGAATCATTCAACAAACTCATGATGAAAGCCATTCATTTGGCACACATTCAACTCAGGAATTGGAAACAATAACTCTACAAATTCATTTTATTTTGCCTGAAGGTGTTAAGACATTGTTGTACCAGTAATCGGCAATATATTTGCTCATGGAATGAATGTTATGTTTACTTATCCATTTTTTAAATCGATTTTGTCTTCTTTTCTCGCATTCAGTACTTTGAGATATAGTAAGGAAGTAACTTTTCGTCATCCGTTATCGAATTTAAGGAGTACTTGATGTTAGCTCCTTTTTAATTTTTGCATTATTGATGATCCATGCATTTCAAGTCGGAACAGATATATTGTTGCCTCCCTTTGACCGTCAGCGCAATACTCCTGAGCGATCGGGGACCCAGTGTATCGTGATTGCATGTTGCGAGTGTATAAATAATATTTGGGCATCATGATCAAGAACAGATAGCAACCAAGTATTGAGTGCGACTCGTTCCTTGCATGACTGCAGTGTCATATGGCAAAGTAGAACATTATAGTATAGGCTATAAACAATCATAATAATAATAATTAAACGACAAAAGACGTGGACTACAACCCTACAAAAGAAAAAGCAGCGTTAGCCTACCTCCAGAAGGCAGTCCAGCAAGGGTAATGGGAAGGACAATGGATAGGACAGGTAGGTGCACTCAAACAGATCTCAGCTGGAATGACCATGTGGCATATTGTCCTTCTCAGCATCAGTGACATCCTGTCGGATCTGTATATGACCTCCTACCCTCAAATGCAAATCTGGTGAAATGGGGGGAAATCAGATGACCGTGCATGTTAGGGGAGGGACAAAGGTTCATTTCATTGGGCATAATTTATCTACGTATATCAGTAGTCTGATAGCAGAGTGGTTAAGACGTCCATCGTCATCATCAAGAGCCTTGCCGCATGGCGTTGGCGATCATGGACTTCCATCTGTTTCTATCCCATGTTGCCAGAAGCAACTCTTCCACCCTCTTTGTCTTCAGCCACTCTGCAAGTCCGTCCAATATCTTCTCCCTGGGTCTATCCGATGCTCTCTTTCCCTTCAGCTTTCCTGTTGTGACCAGGTGCTCCAATTCTCCTTTCCTCATAGAATGGCCATTAAATGTTGCCTGTCTTATTCTGATCTTCCTTATGAATGATCTTCTTGTGTCTGCCTCCATCAAAGACTGTCTCGCTTGCCTTCTTTACTGTCCATGGAACTCTCAACACGTCTCAAGACGTCCATCACAAGGGTATAACTCTTGGCTCTGAGGCGCCCTATCACCTTGGAGGCACGAATTCGCACCCAGGTGAAGGAAGGATAACAAAAAAATAACGACAACAGGTGGGGAATCCAAGAGTCATGACCTGGATGTGACCCATCTTCCTCAGAGTGCAAGGAGTTTAAAGTCGGAATACATGTTTCAGGGGGAAGGAGAGGGTGTCTCCTCTGAGGGCCTTCTGCTAGATGCAAAAACAAACCAAAAAAAGTGGTTCTCCCCCTCCTCAGTTTTACGAATCGTCTTCCTTTATGGACCAGCATTGTTTTGTGTTTGTTTTTGCTTTTTGTTTTTGTTGTTTTACTCAGAATGATAGAACCACTAGTGTGACATTTTAAAGCCATCTCCACGTTAGACGCTTGAGGATATAGTCGTTATATGGGCACTGGCCTTTGACATGATGACGAAGATACACAAGTTGGATCTGTACTTAGGATGTGTGTGTGTGTGTGTGTGTGTGTGTGTATGTGTGTGTGTGTGTGTGGTGTGGTGTGTGTGTGTGTGTGTGTGTGTGTGTGTGTGTGTGGTTGTGCGTGTGTGTGTGTGTGTGTGTGTGTGTGTGTGCGTGCATGTGTGTGTGTCAGCGCGCGTTTGCGGGCACGTGCATGTGTGTATATGTCTATGTGTGTACTTGTATGTTTACGTGTCTGTGTGTGTATGTGTGTGTGTGTGCATGTGCGTGCATTCTTGTGTCTGTCTGTATGTATGTATGTCTGTGTGTATGTGTGTGTGCGTGCGTGTGTGTGTGTGTTGTGCGTTGCAAATGTGCCAGCATAATATTTAGTTTTTGCTACATATGATATTGATGGAAAAGATCTACGAATAATCAGAAATATGCATTGGGAACAAACAGCTGCAATGAGAATAGAAAACGATATAAGCTCTTTCCTAAAACATCAAAAGAGGAGTCAGGCAAGGTTGTGTTCTGTCACCAGATCTATTTTCACTTTACAGCAAAACCATCATGAGAAACCTAGAAGAATGCCCTGGATTAAAGGTTGGAGGAAAAATGATAAACAACATTCGTTACGCAGATGACACTGTGCTAATTGCAGAAAATGAAAGGGACCTACAAAACCTTGTGAATATAGTAGAAATAGAAAGCAAAAATAAAGGGTTGGAGCTAAATAGGAAGAAGACGGAAGTCATGGTAATCAGTAAAAAAAAATATAAAAAGTTTAAAGATAAAAAAACATGAAATCCCTTCATGCAAAATACAGCAAACGGCACAACTTTGAGATAGGTTATAAGTGTAAATATCTGGGAACGGTCGTCTCACCAGACGGCAGATGCACATCAGAAATAGCCAGCAAAATCGGCCAAGCCAAAACAGCATTCAAAAGATGAAAAGCATTCTTACCAACAAATGCCTATCAATTAACATTAGGAGGAGAGTTCGTGAATGTTATACAGAACTGATAATGTTATACGGTTGTGAGGCATGGACAGTCCACACGCAAAGCCTGAACAAGATTGAGGCAGCCGAGATGAGGTTTCTAAGAACAATGTTGAGAGTTCCATGGACAGCAAAGAAAACAAACGAGATGGTCTTGATGGAGGCATACACAAGCAGATCATTCATAAGGAAGATTAGGAAAAGACAGGCAACATTCATAGGCCATTTTATGAGGAAAGGGGAATTAGAGCAATTGGTCACAACAGGAAAGCTGGAGGGAAAGAGAGCACCAGGTAGACCCAAGGAGAAAATATTTGACGGACTTGCAAGGTGGCTGAGGACAGAGAGGGTGGAAGATGTGCTTGCGGCAACAAGGGATAGATACATATGGAGGGCCATGATCGCCAACGCCATGCGGCAGGGCACATGATGATGATGATGACATATAATATGGACGAATTTCAGTGCGACTTTGGACGTAAGTTGTAGACAACTATGAATGTGAACTGATTTTAATGAAGGCTCTACGATACCAGAAAAAGAACTGATGTCTCGAATTCAGTTACAGCCCACAACATCAAAACTGGCCTGTTCACTGCCTGTTATAACCCTTTGACTCCGGCATCCTGTCCATCAGCATCCTGCATTGTCAACCATGCTAACAGCAAAAACTTAACCCTTTGACCCCCTTACCCTATCCACCAGCGTTCTGCAGGAAGCTGATGGATAGGGCGAGGGAGTCAAATGGTTAAGTTTTTGCGCTTGGGAGATAGGGTGCGGGAGTCTAAGGGTTAATGCTTCAGTCATTCTGGTGGTGTCAGGTTAACTTGGCAGGGTTGCTAGCATTGTTTGATATGGTGGTTAATGTGCTTGACATTAGTATTAACAAGTATGTTCATATTGTTAATGTACTTGTCAACGTTGTCAGGGGTGTTAGCATTGGTGGGTTATTTATAAGTGTGGCTGATGTTGACAGCGGTGGTAACACCATGCTGATGGTGTATTGTAGGAGAAAAAGCCAACAATTTCTCTGCTGCTTCGTCCAATGGGAGAAAAGGATTCAAATGAAATCCAAATGTGTTCGTGAGTAATAGTAAGAACTGGTTCTCCCCCTTCTCAATATTTCGATTCATCTCCCTTCACGGGAAACCTTCATTGATTTCTTTTTTCTCAGGCTGACAAAACCACCAACGTGACATTCTAAAACTATCGTACTGTTGGATGCTCGAGGGTGTAGACCGTTAAATGGCCACTGGCCTTTGACATGATGACAAAGGAGCTGACACACATGTTGGGTCTGGACTCAGGATGTGTGTGGGGGGGGGAGGGGTAGGTGTGGGTGCGCGCACACGCTCGTATTTATGTGTGTGTGTGCACGCGCGCGTACATGTGGTGTATGTCTATGTACGCATATGTGTGTACTTGTGTGTTTACGTGTCTGTGTGTGTGTGTGTGCATGTGTCTGTGTATGTGTGCGTGTGAATATGTTCCAAAGGAGACAAGTCAAAACGTCCGGAACGTCCACAGACTTGCAGGGATGCCAGATACTGGTTTGGATTACCCTCCCCTTAGGGTCCTTCTGTCCAAATTTTCTTTATGGGTTTACTCCTTCGTCTTTGGCTGTCCTGAGCCTCCCACCAGACAGTGACGATTTGTTTGTGGTTTACTCCACTGGCCTTGGAGACTTTCCTAAGCCTCCCACAAGACAGTGACGATTTGTTTGTGGTTTACTCCACTAGCCTTAGAGACTTTCCTAAGCCTCCCACAAGACAGTGGCGATTTGTTTGTGGTTTACTCCACTGGCCTTGGAGACTTTCCTAAGCCTCCCACAAGGTAGTGGGAACAGATTTGTACCGTTTACTGTCTTACGATATCAGCTAAGCTGACCTGACACGTACCATTATTATCATTATTATTATTGTTGTTCTTACAAGTAACTAAGGAACGCTTGCACCCATGCAGTTAAACTAGAAATCGTGAGCTCCACCTCTAGGAGAACCAGACCTCAAAACTGAAAGGCGGGAGCTGTTGGATTAGTTTCCTTCAGTCCCTGGACAGACGTTTCCAGGGCACAAGAATGGCTAAAGTATGTCGAGAACATTGCTGTGCATATGCAGCTGACCAACATAAGAGGGCCAGCTCCTTCCTCTCAATTTTGAGGCATGCTTCGCACAGACGTACACCGTGCGATAACAAGTTGTAACAGCCCTCCACCGACTACAAGCTCTATTGGCTTTGAACCTCTCCCCCTTAGGCGGGAGCCTGCTGCATGGTCAGCAGCATGTTCTCCACACGTCACTTTGCCCAGTCTTGTGCCCTGAAAAAAATCTATACAGCTGTTTAACTCCATTGTCTTTAGAGACTGAACGAGGCCAATCTAAGAGCTCCCGCTATTCAGTTTTCAGGTTCCATCGCCGTAGAAATGGGACTTGTGACTTCTAGTCTGATCACACGTGTGTCAGTTATACTTGCTTGTTCACTTGCTTGATTACTTATTTACTTTTTTGCTGACTTCTTTGCTTGCTTGCTTGCTTGCTTGCTTGCTTGCTTGCTTACCTGATTACTTGCTTTTTACTTACTTGCTTACTTGCTGACTTGATTACGTGCTTGCTTGCTTGCTTACTTGCTTTCTTGCTTACATGCTTGCTTACTTACTTGCTTGTTTACCCACTTACTATTATGTATTTAATTGTAGGGCAGCAAGGAAGATGAATGCGAATCTGGCCCCTTCCCTTCCCTCCCTCCCCCCCCCCCCCCCAAAAAAAGGGGAAAAAAAACCTTCCTACTTGGGTTTTCAATTCACCCGGATATGAATTTAGTGCCTAAAAGAGTCCAACATTAGGGAAGGTAAAGCAGCGAATGAATGCAGATGGATGCCACACTTCTAATGCTGGTCTCGGGGGGGGGAAAACGACGTTTCTACCATCTCACTCCTGCGACCTTTGGGTTATGGGGTAACCTTTACCTCACATCTTTTAGATGATCTGATAAAACGGCGTTTGAACTCAAAGCACGTGCAAAAATTTAGACCAAAATTAATTATCCTTAGCAAAATCCTGTATGAAATCTGTTTTAAAGTCTGAAAGCGCATCCCCTCCCCAACACACACACACACACACACACACACACACACCGCGCGCGCACTCATACAAGCATGCATGCATACACACACAAGTACACACAAACACACACATGCACACAGAGAGAGAGACAGACAGACAGACGGACAGAAACAGAGAGACAGAGTCAAACAAATCAACACAAATTTCACGCATAATTCTTTTCAATGTATTTTACTTTTTCTGTAGTTCAGTATGCATAATTTCATGACATACATGGTGAAAAAAAACACACTTTTTTTCCTTTGCCAATCCGAACAACTTTAGAGATGTTTTTCAGCGTTTGGGATCCTTCATAAAAAAAAATCAGAACACTAAAAAAAAAACTTCCATCGTCATCTTTTGCTCTCAATTACAGTAAAATTGTGTGTGTGTGTGTTGTGTGTGTATGTGTGTGTGTGTTGTGTGTGTGTGTGTGTGTGTGTGTGTGTGTGTGTGTGTGTGTGTGTGTGTGTGTGTGTGTGTGTGTGGCGTGCGTGCGCGTTTAGTCAAGACATCAAAAAAGTAGTCATTTCTAACTAAACTGCATGGTTAAGAATAATATGACAATGATGATAATAATAATAATAATGATAATAGCAATGATAACAATGAATAATAATAATAATAATGATAATAATGATAATAATAACAACATGACTTTATTTATAATTATACCATGTTTAATTACTTCCTAAAGATGATTTGTGATTGGTGTAAGTTTACCATACGACGCTACACAACCCCTTGCCTTCAAAACAAGATGTTCATGTTGTACGTTCAAGATGTTTCAAACTTCAGACTCAGCGTGTCGACTTCCACATTTCTTGTGTCTTATATGGAAAGTACTTACTTTTTTTTTAAATTAAAGGTACTTTTCATAATGTTACTGTCAGTTTAAAATGGACACAAACGTACTTCTTAAAACTACTTCCTTGTTAGTTGTTTACATCAAACGACTGTTTACATTGAAGACGTATCTGTCAGCTTGAAACTGAAAGACACCACAGTTCTTAATACTTTCCTATACATCTATCCGTTTGACATGCTTTCACATCGAACATTTTTTTCAATTTCAAACAGACAACAGCATTAGTTCTTCTAAAGTGTTTCATTTCACATTGCTCGTTTGCCACAACATTTCCATATTGAAAACAGATATGAAATATGATTTTGAAGTACACACATAAAAAAATGAAAAAATATACGTAAAAAAAATATACAGACAACAAGAGTATTCTGTAAGTCTTTCGTACCAACTCGTTTGGCATGACAAAAAAAGTTATATTCGAAAACTTTGACATAACAAAGAAAAGTACACTAACCATTCCACTCTCTCACCATATCTGCGATATGTGATGGAGATTGAAAAAGGTTTAAGCTCTCTAGTTTTTCGTCTCGAGTTGCTTGAATAAAGACTTTAAAGAGCAAAGCACGTTGGTTCTTTAGTGTTTTGTCCCAAATTGCTACTTGACAGAAAAAGTAAATTGCTCACGTGGTGAGTTGTGACCTTGAAACAGAAAGCCACATTAATTCACATGTCTTTCGTCTCAAGCTCCTCATTTGACACTGAATGAATCACATCAGAAACAAATTTGAGCTTGAAACAGAGAAACGTAGAGTTTATGAGTCTTTCGTCTCAAGTTATTTGCTTTACATCAAAAGAAATGTTCGTATCGAAAAACTCCTTCAGCTTAAAACACAAAGACACATTTAGTTCTTGGATTCTTTGGTCTTAGGCCGTTTCTTTTACAATGAATAAAAATTCCATTCGAAATACTTGAAACAGAAAGACGCATTAGTTCTTAGGTCTTTCGTTTCTAAACGTTGCTTTAATAAGAGACGAACAAACAGTTCACATCGAAAAAACCTTTAGTGTAAAAAATGTACATGAAGTTCATAAGCCTCACACCTTTAAGCTGCATACCTAATATAAAACGTGTTCACATTGAAAATGCGTTTCAAAACAGGAAGACCTATTGAGGTCTTTGGTCTTTCGTTTTATTTGCATACTTGACACTAAACATATGTTTACATCAAAATCTTTGTCAGCTTGAAACAGAATGACAGATTTTGTTCTGAGATCTTTTGTTTCAGGTTTCTTACTTGCTATGTCATATCAAAACCATATTTGTCAACTTGAAACAGAAAGAACAAGCAGCTTGAAGTAGAAAGACATGTCACAGTTTTAAGCTTTTTTGCCAACTGCCACAATGTAAAACCTAGGAAACAGGTTTTTCAGATAAAACACGATACACTCTTTTTCATCAGCTATAACCATCAGTTCACATAGAAGGTGTTATTCATAAATTCAGCTCATGAATGAATTTTGAATTTGTAAATGCTTTGTTAGCCATCTAACTACTTCTTTACCCATTTGCATTAGTAAATACTTTTGTCAGTCTTGGTGAGTTTTGTGACCTTGAAACAGAAAGCCACATTAGTTCACACGTCTTTCGTCTCAAGCTCCTTATTTCACAATGAATGAATCACATCAGAAACAAATTTGAGCGAGCTTGAAACAGAGAAACATGGAGTTTATGAGTCTTTCGTCTCAAGTTGTTTGCTTTACATTAAAAGAAATGTTCGTATCGAAAAACTTCTTCAGCTTAAAACACAAAGACACATTTAGTTCTTGGATTCTTTGGTCTTAGACTGCTTGCTTTGCAAGGAATGAAAATTCCATTCGAAATACTTGAAACAGAAAGACGCATTAATTCTTAGGTCTTTTGTTTCTAAACATTGCTCGCATGATATGCGAAACGACAGTTCACCTTGAAAAAAACTTTCATTCAAAAATGTTCATTTGCAAAAGAAATGTACATAAAGTTCTAGCCTCACGCCTTAAGTTGCATACGTGACATAAACCAAGTGTTCACACGAAAATGTCTTTAAAACAGAAAGACACATTATTCTCTTTAGTCTTTCGCCGTACTTGACATAAAACACGTCTTCTCATCAAAAATGTTTTAAAATAATAATAGAAAGACACATTAGATTCCTTAGTCTTTTGTTTTAAGTTGTTTACTTGATACAAAACGTGTTTGCATCAAAAGTTTTGTCAGCTTGATACAGAACACATTTAGTTCAGAGATCTTTTGTTTCGGGTTCTCGCTTGCTTTAAATGCGTTCATATTAAAACCAAATTTACTAGCTTGAAACAGAAAGACACACAAACAGTTCTTTCAGTCTTTCGTCTCAAAGAGCTTTTTTTTTTATCCAAAATGGATGTTCCCACAGAAAACTTTAGTGGTCAGCTTGAAACAAACTACACTCCATATTTCTGTCTCTTTGTCACAAGCTGAATAAATGTGTGTTCCAGTTGAAAATCTCTGTCAGAAAGACGCTCTGTAGTTCTCAGTCTTTCATTATCTGTGTTGTGAATCATGTTCACATCGAAAATGCATTTGGCAGCTTGAAAAGGAAAGACAGGCATTTTAATTTTTACAGTCTTTCATTTTTCAAGTGCAAGCTAGAAATGAAATAACTGTATCGAAAATTAATCAGCTGAAGTCAAAAGAAAATATTCAGTTTTTCAAATCTTTCGTCAACTGCTGACATACAGATATTTACTTGAATACGAAAACTACGCAGCTTGCAGCAGAAAGATATTTGATAGTTTTTAAATCTTTCGCCAGCTGCAACTTTCTAAAAACTTCGAAACAGACTTTTCATATACTTGACAATCTATTCTCTTCATCAGTTATAAGCTTCAATTCACACATAAGTTGTCATTTATAAATGAATGTTCATTTGTGAATACTTTGCCATCAACGTTTGTTCGTAAATATTTCATCATTCATTTGCATCTATCCGTAAATAGTTTTGTCAATTAGCACACAATATGTTACGAATGGTTAAGTAAAAAATCGTCTGCATGTTTTGACTACACTTGTTTGATACCGTAACTGCTCTGTGGGAGTAAGTTAAACAACTGGTGTATTTTTCCCACAGGGACTGTTTCATATCAAAAAGTAAATTTCATTCTTTCATCTCCAAACTCTATTTCATATCAAAAGAAAAGTTATATTTTCATCTCCAAACTCAAATCTCTATTACATTTTTTTACACCAAAACCACCTCAAAAACACGAAAAATAAAAAGTTTCAATAATTAACGTGTAATAAAGAGAACGATTTATCATTTACAGGTATTGTATTTTAAACTAACAAATGAGCTCTAAGGATAAAACATGCAGTACATGCAATTGAAACAATAACAGAATCAGCACCAGATACAAAGATATTTCTCTGAGGAGTTTGCATCCTCTCCTCTTTCTTCTCGCCCAGCCACTAAAGCAGCAGCAACAACAACAATCAAATAGATAGTATTAAACACTCTCCGCCATAACTAGATTGTTTACATTTTCCTTAAAGAATGCTACTCGTACATCAGTTTGTATCGTTTCTTTCGAAACATCTGTATTTCAAACTACAATTCATTTTAGCATATTTGAGCGTCTACATTAGCCAGCACTTTTCACATCAAACATCATGTACTCTGGGCTTTTTTTTTTCAAACCGAGATGACAGCTTATGCTTTTAGCCTGTATAATTTTTTTTAAAAAGGGCTCGTATTACAGCCTGTGTTTCCTAATGAAACTTTTTTTATATTCTCAAAAGAAGGAGAAAGCAGCACTATGTCCTGCTTCCATCAAGTGCAAGTGGAAAATGGTAACTAGCATCCTTCTTGCCAAAACAAAACAAACAACGACAACAACAACAAAAAACAAAAGTAAACCCCAAAAAATCTGTGACATCGCCAGGCCTCAACCACAAATCTTTACATACAAACTTGAAGTAAACGTCCTGCATTTGTCTGAAACAATGATCAACTCTTCTCAAACAAACAAAAAAACAAAACAAAACAAAAAAACAGAAAACGTATGTTTAAACTGGTGACAGCGCCTGCGTTTAACAACTCTCATCCTATGACCACTCGTCTGGATAGATACAATCAATCGGTTCAGCCGGAAGACAGGCATCAAACCGGTCTGACTTTTCATTTATCTGATATGACCCTCGTTTGCAAGAACTCAGATCGTATTCCTCGACAAAGCTCACAGAATCGCATGAACTGATGTTTGATTTTACCAACTCATTCGAATCAGCAACGAGCAATTTCATATCGTGTGAACTATTTATTTCATTCTTTCTCAGGGTGATCAACGTTTCGCAAAATTCTTCAAAGAACAGACAATTATGTTTTGTCTTATACATGCTATTCAAACTATCAGAGGCGTCAGCAGTGTTCTCTTTGCAAGTATTATCGTCAACAATGTTCAAAAACGATGTAGCCTTGCATTTCAACAAATCCTTTGTAGATCTCATAAAGTTACGTGCTTCGAACATTCTGTTCAGATTACAACTTTCAACGACTTTGTTTTTGTATGGTATTGGATTGGTACTTTGTATTTTACCAATACTTGCAATATGACCCAATGCATTTTTGGGTTTATCGCTGCCCAAATCACTAGTCTTTTTGATCACTGCGCATTTCTTTATATTTTTCTTAAATACGCCAACAGGAAAATCTGTATGCGAATATTCATCAACAGAATTGCTGTCTTGCATATCGCTTCTTTTTCCACAGAAAATCTTAGATTTTCTATTATTCATAATTCTCTTAAACAGTGAAATATTTCCACAAATACTAGTACTTGTTAATTCACTGTTCAAACCATATCGCTGCACATATCTGTTTACGTCGTCAAACACATGCTCGATGTTGTTCCCAAATGATTTGGTAACCTTCAGTTCACCATTTACTTGGTATGGACAACCATAGTAGTCACTACAAATGGATAAACCACAACCTTTAGTAGCATCCGGCTTACTATCTTCTTGGTATGGACAACCATAGGAGCCACTACAAATGGATAAACCACAACCTTTAGTAGCATCCGGCTTACTATCTTCTTGGTATGGACAACCATTGGAACAACTACAAATGGATAAACCACAACCTTTAGTAGCATCCGGCTTACTATCTTCTTGGTATGGACAACCATAGGAGCCACTACAAATGGATAAACCACAACCTTTAGTAGCATCCGGCTTACTATCTTCTTGGTATGGACAACCATAGGAGCCACTACAAATGGATAAACCACAACCTTTAGTAGCATCCGGCTTACTATCTTCTTGGTATGGACAACCATAGGAGCCACTACAAATGGATAAACCACAACCTTTAGTAGCATCCGGCTTACTATCTTCTTGGTATGGACAACCATAGGAGCCACTACAAATGGATAAACCACAACCTTTAGTAGTGTCTGGCTTACCATCTTCTTGGTATGGACAACCATAGGAGCCACTACAAATGGATAAACCACAACCTTTAGTAGCATCCGGCTTACTATCTTCTTGGTATGGACAACCATAGGAGCCACTACAAATGGATAAACCACAACCTTTAGTAGCATCCGGCTTACTATCTTCTTGGTATGGACAACCATAGGAGCCACTACAAATGGATAAACCACAACCTTTAGTAGCATCCGGCTTACTATCTTCTTGGTATGGACAACCATAGGAGCCACTACAAATGGATAAACCACAACCTTTAGTAGCATCCGGCTTACTATCTTCTTGGTATGGACAACCATTGGAACAACTACAAATGGATAAACCACAACCTTTAGTAGCATCCGGTTTATCATCTTCTTGGTATGGACAACCATAGGAGCCACTACAAATGGATAAACCACAACCTTTAGTAGTATCCGGTTTATCATCTTCTTGGTATGGACAACCATAGGAGCCACTACAAATGGATAAACCACAACCTTTAGTAGCATCCGGCTTACTATCTTCTTGGTATGGACAACCATAGGAGCCACTACAAATGGATAAACCACAACCTTTAGTAGCATCCGGTTTATCATCTTCTTGGTATGGACAACCATAGGAGCCACTACAAATGGATAAACCACAATCTTTAGTAGCATCCGGCTTACTATCTTCTTGGTATGGACAACCATAGGAGCCACTACAAATGGATAAACCACAACCTTTAGTAGTATCCGGCTTACTATCTTCTTGGTATGGACAACCATTGGAACAACTACAAATGGATAAACCATCATCATTTATAGCAACCAGCTTACCATTATTTTTGTAGGGACAAACAAACGAGCCACTACAAATAGATAAAGCATGATCTTTAATAATTCTCAGTTCACCGATTTCTGCAAACGGATAAACATAGGAACCACAAACGATGGATGAATCATAATCTTTACCAAAGTCGGGTTTGCTAATTTCTTGGTATGAACAATTGTACGAACCACTACAAATAGACAAACCGTAAACTTTGGTAACTTCAGATTCACCACGTTCTTGGTGTGGACAAATTCGAGAGCCACTACTAACTGACAAACTACAGCCTTTGATAACTCCCACTTTATCATCTTCTCTGATTTCAAAAACACTTAAACCTGAGCATACAGGTAAGTTGTATTCTTCAATAAATCGAAAATTGCAATTTTGTTCAACGTGATATACTACATTAACCTGATACATAAATTCAAACTTAAATAAGTCTTTCATTCCATTATCTTCAGCATAGTTTATAGCTTGTGACTTTATGTCCCCAGACTCTGTGCAAGCACTTGTACTCGGCACTGCACTGACCAGCTGGTTCTGGAAATCTGAAACAAATCGGCACAAGTATTTTTTATTTCAAACTTACTCATTAAATGTGCTTATCACGAAGATCAATTACATAAACACTGAATACAAGACCACAACAGAAAAGTGCAAAACTTAAGTCATTACAACGTAAACAAAAAAGTGAAAACTACATGATGCAAGTATGTCCAGTAATTTTCTGGCCAAAGCTCAGTGACCATGCCTGAAGTAATTCAATAAGTGCTTGTGCAACTCTGAAACAATAGTGTGTGTGTGTGTGTGTGTGTGTGTGTGTGTGTGTGTGTGTGTGTGTGTGTGTGTGTGTGTGTGTGTGTGAGTGGGGTGTGTGTGTGTGTGTTGTGTGCATGCGTGCGTGTGTACCGTAAGACTGACAAGTGATCCCTTTGTCACAATATTTGGCCAGATAGCCTTTCTTTAGTAATTATGCAAATAATGATATTCAAGTTATTTTGACTTAATAATCACAATAATAGCAACTCGAAGACTTCATTCACAAAGGAACAAAGTTACTCTGCATTCCAGGTCCACACATTCCACAATGTTCACTGGGTATTTTGTAATGCGTGATATACTGTTCTTCTTCTGCTCGTGTGCACTCGTATGATTGAGAGTGGGCTTTTATGTCTTCAGCCTTCTTCTACTCCATGATATAGGTCGTCACGGTCCATTTACAGGGATGTCCATCATCATCATCATGTGCCCCGCCGCATGACGTTGGCGACTATGGCCCTTCATATGTACCTGTCCCTTTTTGCCGCAAGCACATCTTCCACCCTCTCTGTCTTCAGCCACCCTGCAAGTCCGTCCAATATTTTGTCCCTGGGTCTACCTGGTGCTCTCTTTCCCTCAATCTTTCCTGTTGTGACCAGGTGCTCTAATTCCCCTTTCCTCATAAAATGCCTATAAATGTTGCCTGTCTTGTTGCCTGTCTTTTCCTAATCTTCCTTATGAATGATCATCAAAACAGTCTCGTTTGTTTTCTTTGCTGTCCATGGAACTCTCAACATTCTTCTTAGAAACCACATCTCGGCTGCCTCAATCTTGTTCTAGGGATGTCCATACTGGATATTATCGTGTTTGTGTAAATCACCAAACGCCGACAGCTTTCAGGATCTTTAATGCGCACATTTGTTCTGCGTATGTGTATATGACGGGTTCAACCACTAGCACTCACTGTACTAACTTACACGCTCCAGTGTCTGGCGACGCATGAGGCAACACGAGCACTTGAATGGGCATGATCGGCAGAGAATCTCAGGGAATCATTTCAGCGTCTATTCACCAGTTGTAGTCTCTCTCAACCATCTTGCGCCGGTTCATTTTTTGGTCTTCCCCTCTTTCGCTGTCCTTCTGGGTTGGCAAAATTGGAAGACGGCAGTCCTAGACGCATGGCCCAGCCAATTCAGGCAACGTTTGCAGATAATGTTGATAACTGGAATCTGTTTGCTTTGACCTTACTTAGTCGATTGTCACAAAATCTTTCATTTGATGCCTAAGATCTTGCGTGGGTACTTTAAGTCACAGAAGTCAAGCTCATCTCCTGGCCTGTTTTTGGATGTCACGTTTCATAATTGTATAACGTTGACAACGCTGCAGTTGTAGAATCTTAATTTTCGTTCAGAACGCTGCAGTTGTAGAATCTTAATTTTCGTTCAGAACGCTGCAGTTGTAGAATCTTAATTTTCGTTCAGAACGCTGCAGTTGTAGAATCTTAATTTTCGTTCAGAACGCTGCAGTTGTAGAATCTTAATTTTCGTTCAGAATGCTGCAGTTGTAGAATCTTAATTTTCGTTCAGAACGCTGCAGTTGTAGAATCGCAATTTTCGTTCAGAACGCTGCAGTTGTAGAATCGCAATTTTCGTTCACGCGCTTCAGAATCGCATTTCGTTCAAACGCTGCGTTGTAGAATCGCAATTTTCGTTCAGAACGCTGCAACTGTAGAATCGCAATTTTAGTTTGAAAAAGACGTTCTTGCTGTTCCAGACTTTTGAGCTTGCTGATTGCGGTCCTTGTTTGTCCATGCGACAGTTCAGTTCTTTATTAAATTGTTGACTGAACTGCCCGAGAAAATGTCCAATGAATACTCCTGAAAGTAACGGGCGTGAACAAAATTTTGTTTCGTTTCCTTGGCACTGGTCGTAAGTCCAGTGCTGTCTGCATCATAGCTGATATCATTTATGATTGACTCGAGGCCATGAATGTCATCAGCCAATGTGTTGATGTCGTCTGCAAAGTCAAAATTGGACAGGTGCTCCTCCTCATACCAGTGGATGTCTTTCCCTTCCACAACCAGTCTGTGGCCAGTGCAAAGAGGAGCGGTGACAAGACGCAGCTTTGACGAATACTCGCCAACACTTCAAACCAACCTTTCAGACCATCTTCCATCCTAATACATCATCACGCATTGCTATAAATGTTTTCTGTGCCCATTCTTTCTTTTGGTGGCATGCCATCGGTTCGGATGATTTTCCAAAGCGATGGTCTCTGGATGTTGTCAAAGGCCTTTGTGAAATCAATGAAGCTGATGGCCAGGGGTTCTTTAAACTCTCTGCAGCGTAGTGTTAAGATGCGTTCTGTGGATGAGCATCTTTGGCGGAGTCCTGCTTGCTGTTCCCTTACCTCTCCATCTAAAACGTCAAGCTTTCTATTTAATTTAAGATAAGCTGGCAGTAAACTCTGCTCAAGATGGATAAAAGAGTGACCCCTGTCCAGTTAACAGTTATCTATATAAATAGACAGAAAGACAGACAGACAGACAGATAGATATAGATAGATAGATAGATAGATGTGTGTGTGTGTGTGTGTGTGTGTGTGTGTGTGTGTGTGTGTGGTGTGTGTGTGTGTGTGTGTGTGTGTGTGTGTGTGTGTGTGTGTGTCCGAAATGACGCCAGGTTGGTATATGATGTTGGAGGAGGAAATCTCATAGAGCTGTCTAGAATAAGATTCATGAGACTTGAGCAGCACAAATGATGAAGATGATCAATCCATCAAACCTGTTTTCAAACAGCTCATTTTCGGTCTGTATCTCATGTTTGAATGAACCAATTTTATCAAAAAGGAACAGAGTTTGAACCAAAACGGTCAAACTAAACTGATAATCTCCCTTCCCTGCACATTGGACAGTTCTGTTCAATACCTGCCTCGATAATCGGTCGATCTCAATCTGTCATAAATTTCCCAATGACATGAATTATATTCAGTTTGATTCAGTGCAAGTAAATCATGAAACAATATGAAACTGTGTCGTATGACTGTAGTATTTTGTGAACACTGTGAAGAACGGGATTTTAATTATCCTATGGGTATATCCCTGGCTCGCTCAAAATAGTACCGGCTGGATGAGATCGGTCGATACCTTATGCTCCATCTGGACTAAGGAAGATTAAATGAAAACAAAAAGAAGAACCTTCTCTGAGAGAGTGGAAAAATCATTTCAGCTCCCATTAAACTGTTACATTAACAGATGTACGAACAAAATCGCTTTATCGAAAATTTGTCTGTCAACTAATATACCAACAAAACTGCATCATCGAAAGTTTTCTGTTTACAAAAGCACTGATAAATTTGCATCGTTGAACTTGTCTGTGACAAATGTACCGACAAAATTGCATCATTGAAAACGTGGGTTTTGTTGTTGTTGTTGTTGTTGTTGTTGTTTTTATCAACAAGTGTACCGAGAAAATTTCATCATCAACAATCTTCTGCCAATAAATGTACCAACGAAATCGAATCACTGAACATTTTCTGCCAACCAAAATGCATCATTGAAAATTTTCTGTCAACAAATGGACTGACAAGACTGCGTCATGAAAGGAGTTCTGTAATCAAACACACTGACAAAATATATCATCGAAAGTAGTAGTTGATGTTGTTGTTACATTGTTGTTGTTGTTGATGTTGTTGTTGCTGTTGTTACATTGTTGTTGTTGTTGTTGTTACATTGTTGTTGTTGTTGTTGTTGTTGTTGCATTGTTGTTGTTGTTATTGTTGTTGTTGTTACATTGTTGTTGTTGTTGTTACTACATTGTTGTTGTTGTTGTTGTTGCTACATTGTTGTTGTTGTTGTTGTTGTTACATTGTTGTTGTTGTTATTGTTGTTGATTTGTTACTCACCAATGAATGATTTGCTGAATACAAATATCGCCAACTTGTTGCAGGTAACGACATAACAGACGACAAGCGTATCGCCCAGGCAAGGCAGTTTGCGAAGGATTTTACTGACTTGCCCAGTGATGGACGACTCAGCATCGGTGTCCTCCTCTGATGACAACGTTGCCTCTCCATTCTTGAGTTCTGCATTTTTGACACTGGAAACACAAACACACACACACACACACACACACACACACACACACACACACACACACACACACACACACACACACACACACACACACATACATACACACGCATACACACACACATACAGGGGGCTGCAAAAGTAGGTATACAGTAAGTATCACATCATTATTATAATGCTTAATTCCGCTCTCGATTAGAGGAATGTGTGAATACCGCGGCAAGCAGTTTGAGTATCTGAGGGATTAAGGCTGTGCTTGTTATTACATGTATATGCAATATTCATTTGTTTGCATAATAAATGCAATGAGTATTGTACGTGTTTTCTTTTTTCATAACTGTATACCTACTTTTGCACCCCCCTGTATAATAATGAAACACACACTCATGAACGCACACACACGCACGCACATATACAGTGAAACATGCATACGTGCACACATACGCATATACACATCATGCACACACACACACACACACACACTCACATATGCTTGCAAACACACGCGCGCTCACACACACACACACACACACACAAACACATGCATACACGTTTGCACCGTGTACACGTGCACTACATTATACTAAGTACAAATGACATGTTTACTGAAGATCTTTAACAAATTCGTGTTGCCATGTAGAGAAAACAGGATGATGAAGAGCAGGGAAGGTTTGGGCAGAGAAATGATTGAAAGCTGATTTCTTATTTAGTTTCATCTCAACCCAAATAGCAAAAAAAACAAAAACAAAAAAACAAAAATACAGGATAATAGAGCACTACCTTTAAGTAAAAGCTTCAGTTTCTCAAGACATCTCCACACTCGGAATGAATTCCATGTGCACTAACGTCACAGGTGCCATGTGACAGAAAAGATTTAGAATGATCATGGCACAAGTCTTAAGCCTGCACATGGACCCGTGAGCCGGCCAGGTCCCAAGGTCCTACCTAGATAGTTCCATAACCCTGAAGTCGTAGAGGAGTGAGGTGGCAGATACTTAAACTCAATGAACGATTGAAGAGCACTATCGTCAACTAAAATACACATTAAAATGAACAATTCCAGAGCACTATCATCGACTCAAATAAACATGAAAATGAACGATTATACACCATTACCATCAACTGAAATCACCATGAAAATGGAACGACTGTAGAACACTACCATCAACTAAAACAAACATTAAAATGAACAACTGTAGAGAACTGGTCTACCATCAACTGAAATCACCATAGAAATGAACAATTTTAGAACACTACCATCAACTAAAAAAAATAGACATTAAAATGAACAACTGTAGAGAACTGGTCTACCATCAACTGAAATCACCATAGAAATTAACAATTTTGGAACACTACCATCAACTAAAATAGACATTAAAATGAACAATTGTCACCATAGAAATGAACAATTTTAGAACACTACCGTCAACTAAAATAGACATTAAAATGAACAATTGCATAGAACTGGTCTACCATCAAATGAAATCATCATAAAAATGAACAATTTTAGAACACTACCGTCAACTACAACAGACATTAAAATGAACAATTGTCACCATAAAAATGAACAATAAAATCACCATAAAATGAACAATTTTAGAACACTACCGTCAACTAAAATAGACATTAAAATGAACAATTGTCACCATAAAAATGAACAATAAAATCACCATAAAATGAACAATTTTAGAACACTACCGTCAACTAAAATAGACATTAAAATGAACATTGTAAAAATGAACTATTTTAGAACACTATCATCAACTAAAAATCATTATGAAAGTGAACGATTGTAGAGTACTAATTTTATCATTACATGGAAATGACCAATTGTACAGTACTACCATTAACTAACATCGCCATGAAAATGATTGTAAAGCACTACCACCAGCTGAGATCACCCAAAAAAATGAACATGTACAGCATTACCATTAATTAATATCACTTAACTAGCATCATTAAAGAATGAACGATTGTTCAGCACTACCATTTTCTAACGTCATCATGAAAACGAACACTTGTACAGCACTACCTTTAATCAACATCACTGAAAATGAAAGACTATGCAGCACTACGATTACCTAAAATCATCACGAAAATGAACAAGTGTAGTGCGTTACCACTAAGTAATATCACTGAAAATGAACACTTGTGAAGCACAACCATTATTTAACATCACCGAAAATGATTACAGGACAGTGCCATTAACTAACATCACTGAAAATGAACGACTGTAGAGCACAACCATTAACTAACATCACTGAAAATGAACGACTGTAGAACACAACCATAAACTAACATCACTGAAAATGAACGACTGTAGAGCACAACCATTAACTAACATCACTGAAAATGAACGACTGTAGAACACAACCATTAACTAACATCACTGAAAATGAACGACTGTAGAGCACAACCATTAACTAACATCACTGAAAATGAACGACTGTAGAGCACAACCATTAACTAACATCACTGAAAATGAACGACTGTAGAGCACAATCATTAATTAAAACTAACATCACTGAAAATGAACGATTGTAGAGCACAACCATTAACTAACATCACTGAAAATGAACGACTGTAGAGCACAACCATTAACTAACATCACTGAAAATGAACGACTGTAGAGCACAACAATCCATAACTAACGTCATTGAAAATGAACGACTGTAGAGCACAACCATTAACTAACGTCATTGAAAATGAACGACTGTAGAGCACTACCATTAACTAACATCACTATGAAAATAAACAATCGTAGTGCACTACCGTTATCCAACATCACTGAAAATGAACAACTGTTCAGCACGACCATTAATTAACACCGTCAGGAAAAAAGATTGTGTAACTCTACCATAATCATCACTATGAAAATGAACAATTCTAGAGCACTACTAACATTCATATCACCTCGAAAATGTTCAATTATAGAGAGCACTATCGTCAACGAATGACCATGGAAATGAACGATTGTAGAGCATTACCACTTACTAAACCGCTTAAAATGGCGTATTAAAGAGCGTAACCATTATCTAACACCACCATCGAAAATAAACGATCGTTGAGCACTACAATTATCCTCACCGTGAAAATGAACAAATGTAGATGACCAAACTAACATCACTGAAATGAACGACTGTAGAGCACCGTTCTTCTCCATTAACCAATTGTTGGATGTTTGAAATCGCATAGTGCTAGGAGCATTTTCATGCCAAATTGTTGTTATTGCAATTGTTATTGTTATTGTTGTTTAAAGCCCAACCGATTGCGAAGAGCCATATCAGAGCTATGACCGCTTCAAAACATACAAAACTTCAACAGGACCACCAACAACAACAAAATGAAATACACATACAATGCATTCGCGCACACAATCAAAGACAACAGCGCGCCGACCACTCCGTCCATCCATCGCACAAATTACCCAAACGCTTGCAATCCACCTCCTAGGCCAAAGCACCAAACAGATACATGTACCCAAATCAATCCCAAGAAAAAATACCAAGACTTTATCGAACACACACTGGTGAATGGATCGGCAAGGCGGAAAATGATAAAAGAAATGACAGAAAGCAATGGAACAAGGCAGAAACAAACAGAATGACAGAAAAGAATAAATTTCTAGCACAGAATTTCCAGAAGGTGGGGATACTATTTATACTGAAAGAGCCCTCGGCATACCCCCGGGGGGGGGAGGGTCCTGACAAATTAGTCAGGCCAGTCGAAACAAATCAAATGCACTTTTACCTCAAATACAGCTTACTGAAGTATCACGAGCGAGAAGTCCGTTTCATATCAGTGAACAGAACAGAGATCTTTTGCCTTCATAATTTCTCAAACTTGCATAAAAAATTGAGTAAGAGAGCAGTTTAGGTTTTTAACTTCAGTATGTTTGTCGCAAGAGTAAAGAGCTGAATTTCAGTACTTTTGACATTATTACCTAAATTTCACTCTGCCGTTTACCCTCTGGGTTGGTAATTCATTCGGGAGAGCAAATTAAACCAGCGAGTCTAGAAATAGTGCTCTGCAGTTGTTCATTGTCACAAATGTCAGTAAGTTCGAGGTAAGACAGGCTAGGAAAAGGACTAGGACCGATCATGTTGCATCCATAAGCAAAATCCAAGACAGAAGTACACTGCACTTTCACAACAACAAAAATATTTCTCGATTTTCGGTGGTGATTATTTCAGTTTACCAAAGTGAGCAAATGAGCGATACTTACTTTCTGTTTTTGTGGTTCATAACGGGAAATGTAGCAAAGAAATGGCCGGGCGAGTCTTTTATAGTCACAGTGATGTCATGCTTGCTAATGCGCAGCCAATTAAGTGTCGAGTTGAATGTCACGTGTCATAGTTTTGCACATGACATCAGCATGCCAATAAGTCAGCCAGACAGACAGGTACTCTAACACACACACACACACACACACACATTGCACGTCATCATAACCCATATCATGTTATCACTGTAAAGAGTGTATTGCTGTTTCTGCATGAATTATCAATTACTTCTTTTTCTCTTTAATGCTTTGAACAAAGTAAAATGAAAAAAGTCTGTTCTTCCAATATCGATCACAGAAAGTGTGTGTGTGTGTGTTGTGTGTGTGTGTGTGTGGTGTGTGTGTGTGTGTGTGTGTGTGTTTGTGTATGTTTTGCTGTGTGGTTGTGTTGTGTGTGCTGTGTCTGTGTACTTTGTGTGTGTGTCTGTGTACTTTGTGTGTGTGTTTGTTGTGTAGTGTGTGTGTTGTTTGTGTGTGTGTGGTGTGTGTTTGTTTGTTGTGTGTGTGTGTGTGTTGTTGTTGTGTGTTGTGTGTGTATGTGTGTGTTGTGTGTGTGTGTGTGTGTGTGTGTGTGTGGCACAAGTTTCCAAGGGTGCGAATCCGGTCCAGGGCAGGGTACTACTCTATTTGTGCGTGCCGCTTCCAGTCTACTAAAACACGAATGAATACCTGCCTTTCTTCCTCAAAGCTGGGGAAGGTAAATCAGCCATTGAGAGGATATGAACGTCGCCCTCACAATCCTGACCCTGAGAAAAAGTTTAGGATTCTACCACCTCACTCCCATACGACTTCAAGGGTATTTAACAAACTTATTTTTTCCCTGTAAACAGGTTGTGGCAGAACAGATTTCGCAACTGTGACTGAAGTTTCGGTTTCGGTTTCAGTTCGGTTAAGAACGTTTCCCCCACGTTTGGAATAGCTGTATGTGCACTGCTACACCAAAAGCTGTGTGACGGAGAAACAGGAGATAAAATAGCCATCGCATACACTGTATACTATCATCCTTCGCATAGCCTATACGCGCTGACCTGTTACAGCTAGATCTAGTTCTGTCATGACATTTTAAATATTCTTGTGCGGGTTGGAGCTAAATAGCAAGAAGCTGAAGTCGTGGTAATCAGTATACAAAAAAAATAAAAATCCCCTCATGCAAAATGACAGCAAACGGCACAACCTTGACACAGGTTGATAAGTTTAAATATCTGGGAACGATCATCTCACCAGACGGCAG
>CM060312.1:23166460-23168960 GCA_030674185.1 Monoplex corrugatus
ATAACAGAAAATGTTTTTTAAAAGAAAGCAAAAGAAAAGGGTTGGAGCTAAATGGAAAGAAGACTGAAGTCATGGTAATCAGTAAATAAACAAGAAATCCCCTCATGCAAAATAACAGCAAACGGCACAACCTTGAGACAGGTTGATAAGTTTAAATATCTGGAAACGATCATCTCACCAGACGGCAGATGCACATCAGAAATAGCCAGCAGAATCGGCCGAGCCAAAACAGCATTCAATAAGATGAAAAGCATTCTAGCCAACAAATGCCTATCAATTAACATCAGGAAGACAGTTCTTGAATGTTATATAGAACCGATAAAGTTATACGGTTGTGATGCGTGGACAGTCAACAAGCGAAGGCAGAACAAGATTGAAGCAGCCGAGATGTGGTTTCTAAGAAGAATGTTGAGAGTTCCATGGACAGCAAAGAAAACAAACGAGACTGTCTTGATGGAGGCAGACACAAGAAGATCATTGATAGGGAAGGTTTGGAAATGACAGACAACATTTACAGGCCGTTTTGTGAGGAAAGGGGATTAGAGAACCTGGTCACAACAGGAAAGGTGGAGAGAAAAAGAGCACCAGGTAGACCCTGGGAAAAAATATTGGACGGACTGCAGAGTGGTTGAGGACAGAGAGGGTGGAAGATGTGCTTGCGGCAACAAGGGATAGATGCATATGGAGGGCCATGATCGCCAACGCCAAGTGGCAGAGCACTTGATGATGAAGATGATATCTGACCGCTTGTGCCATCATGGACGTCGAGAAGAGAAAGAGTTGAATGGTCAGCAGGAAGCTCAAAGGTCTGGAGAGGAGAAGTGTCGATCGTGTAATGTCAACATGTCCTTTACGCCGTCTCGCCAGGCCTTTCTTGGTCTGCCTCTTGTTTTAAATACAGATATCTGTGTTGTATGCTCGTTGAGGCAGCTGGTGAAATTGCATTCTAGTCAAAATCACTCAATTCTCTACTGACGAATTTGGCGGTGGACAGGTGTTGCTCCCACCATATTTCTGATCTGAGAGTTTCTGATTAGGTTGGGTCTGGTCTTGTTGACAACCTCTCTCAAACGACGCGTCTCACAAGTGGTTGTTTTAATAGTATTACTGTTAGATCTATTACTACTTTCTTGTTAACGTCACCATTATCATCATCATCATCATCATCATCATCATCGTCGTCGTCGTTATTATTATCATTAATCTTATTATTTTTATTCTGTTATTATTATTTTCATTATTGTTATTAACCCAGTATGCACACATACACTTAAATGAATACATACTCACAAGGTCTAACCACAACTCGTAGACATACTCTATGGTCATCCATATAGCATACATGAATGTTAACACAGTGCCACATATTCAGTAGCTGGAAGTGACAGTACGCACTCGTGGAGCAGTAAATATATTTATCAACACTGGAAGGCTTGAGTAAATAAGTAAGACCTAACCGTGCGCCGTGGTATTGTGGTTAAGGCAACGGACTACCGAATGGAAGGTTATGGGTTCGAATCCCCGTCAGTCCATTCAAGAATCATTGTGGGATTTTTCGGCTCTAACCGGCTCCTACCCAGAGGTGGGCGTGCTAGGGGTATTTGGGAAGAGTGGGACCACACAGTCAAAATCTCACCCACTTCACGGATGCGTCATTGAGGATGTTGTTCAAATCTTCTGACCAGCACCGCAAGGTGTCTGTATCTCTTGGCTTGGTTGACGCCAGGACATGTTATGATAGTAGGGGTAGAGCGCAGCCATGTCACGCAGTCTCCATCCTAGATGGAACTCCATAGCATCATGGTTATCATCCTCATCGACATCATCATCATCGCATTGTAAAAACTGTTCTAGCTTTTGTGGCCATTAAGGTGGCGCATAAAATGGGACGAAAAAACAAAAAAAAGATGAGCACAGAGGTAACCTCCCTGAATGCAATGATCCTTTAAAAAATACAGAATTGGCCGGTTTGCTGCCCATATAAATGCTTCAATCATTCTGGTGGTATTTCATAGGTCCTTCCCTTCCGCATTACCCCTTCCATTTCAAGACCTTGCCAGCACATAGGGTTTAGCACAAGGCTCAACGAGTGGATAGAGCGTATATGGGATTGTCCGGGTGAGGTGAATCCCTCTGGAATATACATGTATTTCAAACTTCAACCTTTAGAACGTAATTTCTACCGTGGAACATACGAGTCTATAGATACGTATGTATTTTCACACACACACACACACGCACACACACACACACACAACACACACACACACACACACACACACACACACACACACACACCACACACACTCACCACACACACACACCACACACACACAACACACACACACACACGCACGCACGCAAGCACACACGCACACACACTCACACACACACACTCACTCACTCAGTTTCACACACACATTAAGCTCCTTTGAGACACACGCACGCACACAACGAGCACGCACACGCACTCACACACGAGCATGTACACACGCACACG
>CM060312.1:23173960-23218960 GCA_030674185.1 Monoplex corrugatus
ACACACACACACACACACACACACACACACACACACACACACAACGAACCACACACAAATACACACAATCCCTTACAACTGATGAACCTGACTTTCTAAATTCCTGAATGCTTTTCTGTTCTCCTCTTAAGCGTATGATGATACTTTATGGCACAATGCAATATACTTCATAGATTCATCCATCCTTAGACCTACTCAATCATTTATTTATTTTTGTTATATTTTTTTCTGTTTTGTTTGTATATCTATCTATTTGTCCTTCATTTTGTTACTTTTTTTTTTCGTCTAAAAGTACATATGTGAATATGTATATATTTATTTATTTGTTTCTTTGTCTATCTATCTATTTGTCCGTTCATTTTTGTTACTTTTTTTTTCGTCTAAAAGTACATATGTGAATATGTATTTATTTATTTATTTGTTACTTTTTTTTTTCGTCTAAAAGTACATATGTGAATATGTATATATTTATTTATTTGTTACTTTTTTTTTTTCGTCTAAAAGCACATATGTGAATAGACGTTAAACGAAATAACGAACGACAACTGAAAGACATCACCCTTTACCCACGCACGAAAGGAATTCAAGCACAAACAGACTGCACACATGTTCACCAAGGAGAACGGAAAACCGTCCAACCTCGAAGACAATTCATGACCAAGCAGCCCCCACATGTGCTGGACAATGGAGATCGAAAAAATATCCACTCTTTACTTACTTAATGGCATGCAAGCAGATTCCAACCTACATTTTCTAATTGGAGGACCAGAATCCTAATCGTTCGACCGTTGCCCCAGAGATCGAAAAAAATATCCACTCTTTACTTATCTAATGGCATGCAAGCAGATTCCAACCTAGATTTTCTAATTGGAGGACCAGAATCCTAACCGTTCGACCGTCGCGCCTGTCCTTAACCAGTGTAAACACAAACAAAAGGTCTTCACTGCTGTTATATGATATCACCGGCACAAAGCCATGGGTGAATATGTCTATCTGCCTGTTCATCAGGGAATCAGTTGGACGTGCTGTGTTGTGTGCTGAAAATGACTGTGCGTGTGTTCGCAAGTTGGTACTGGTATCGTTTACACTTGATAGATAACCAACTGCCTTGGGTAAATGTTTCTCGTGTGTGTTTGTGTTTGTGTGTGTGTGTGTGTGTGTGTGTTTGTGTGTGTTGTGTGTGTGTGTGTGTTGTTGTGTTGTGTGTTTGTGTTGTGTTTGTGTGTTGTGTGTGTGTGTGTGTGTGTGTGTGTGGTGTGGTGTGTGGTGTGTGTGTGTGTGTGTGTGTGTGTTTGCGAATTCGGGATGTCATAGAGCGTCATACGCACACACGCACTCGCGCGCGTACATGCGCACCCGTGCATGTACTCAGGCACACATACCGCACGCACAAACATATATACTTAGACACAAGTAGGCTAATGTAAACACATGTATACAAACATGCATACTCATGTATATATCCACAGGCACTCATAAGGCGGACATAGCATATACGCACGCTCTCACACACGCACGTGCACACACACATGCACGCATCTACCCCATACATATATATACATACAGATACACAAACACGTACACGATGCGTATTTACATATACATGCATGCGCACTCACACACACACACACAAACTCTTTCTCTCTCTCTCTCTCTCTCTCTCTCTCTCCTCTCTCTCTCGCACACACACACAACACACACACACACACACACACACACACACACACACACTGTCTCTCTCTCTCTCTTACACACACACGTACTATCTCTCTCTCTGTCTCTGTCTCTCTCTATCTCTCTCTCACTAACACACACACACACACACACACACACACACACACACACGCACGCACACACGCACGCGCACACACACTACACACACACACACACACAGACACACACACACACACACACACACACACACACACACACACACACACGCACGCAGATGCACACACAATCACACACAAAGCTACCAGCATGTGACCTGTACCAGCGAGAGACTTCTCGAATATTGGATCCACGGAATACTTGCGTAGATCAATACACCGTCACAGCTACAATTGTCTTGTTCCGAGGCGACAATTACAATACCTGGTATACTCCCTACCCTAACCACTTCCCCCCGTCTCTCTATTTCTGTCTCTGTCTCTGTCTCTGTCTCTGTCTGTCTGTCTGTGTCTGTGTCTCTGTCTCTCTGTCTCTCTGTCTCTCTCTGTCTACGTCTCTGTCTCTATCTCTGTCTCTGTCTCTGTCTGTCTGTCTCTCTCTCTCTCTTCTCTCTCTCTCTCTCTCTCTCTCTCTCTCTCCCTCCCTCCCTCTCTAAGCATTCATTTAAGCTACACTGAATACAGAAAATAATTTCCAGTAATGAGCATTTATTCTGAAAATGTGATACAGTTTCAGCAATTTTGAAAAAAAAAAACTTGGAAAACATTATCAACGAATGTGAAAATGCCCATAATCTAAAGTTCACCGATAGTTTAGTTCTGTTTGGAGATGAATGTAATATGAAGGTTTATAATGTGATTGATTTCATAATGTTACTTGATAAAACATTACGTTTAGAAGTGTAAACTAAATACAAGTGTAAATTGAACACGTGTTAATGTGACGTCACCGTATTTAGAACATCGGCTACATAAAAGGAACCAGAACAACAAGTAGACCAAAAAGAACGCGTATTCAATACAACAAGACAAGACAAGTGCAAATTTTCGGCCAACCGGCCTTTGTCAAGCGCGAATGCACGATCACAAACATACACCAAACAACGGATAATAACTAAAAAGACTACAACTTCCTTGCCGCCTCGTCCAGCATTCGTGCTAGACAAAGGCCGGTTGGCCGAAAATTTGCGCTTGTCTTGTCTTGTTGTATTGAATACGCGTTCTTTTTGGTTTACTTGTTCTTCTGGTTCCTGTTTGCTTGGACGCGGGCAGTCGCACTTGTTCTGGATATCGGCCACATAGCTGACATAAAACATGACAATACATTGCTAAAAACAGTTATGGTGCAATCATTATCAGTCTGATGTCATTGTTTTAACGATTGCTATAGTCAACTCAAATCATTATAGATCCATGCCAAATCAGTCATGGTGCGAGCATGTTAAGTAGCACCACTGTCAGGCTATGACAACAGAAATACAAATACTGACATGGGATTTGATTATTACTTACTCCCGAACCACTGAAGACGTACATTTGAAGTGCGTGTTTTTTGCTTATGTTACAAGCTTACTGTATTGTCATAATGCCTTCTCATATTCTGTAATATTTTACCCCTAAAAGAAATTTATGTTGTGGGGTCGCAACAGTTTCCTTCTCTATAAGAAAAAGTTGAAGACACAGCATCTTATGTATGAACCAGAAAAAAAACACGAAAAAAGAATAAGAACGCGTATGTAATACAACAAGACAAGACAGGCGCAAATTTTCGGCCAGTGTTTTGTCAAGCGTAAGATCACAAACAAACAAACAAACACCAGGTACAAAAATTAGGAGAAAAAGACTGAAACTTCCCTGCTGCTCCTTCCAGTGTGAGAAAAGGAATGTTTATTCATGTCCCTGTCTTGTCCTTTTGTATTAAATACGCGTTCTGATTCGTTTTTCGTGTTGTTTTTTTTCTGGTTCCTGTTTGCTTGAACGCGGGCAGTCACACTTGTTTTGGATATCTTATGTATGATACAAATGTTTACATGGATATTTATGTATGTAATAGGATCATGTCAAAAGTATTATTCGGTACGTGTCTTCCATTATAGTGAAAAAATTTTAAATTTTGTCGATTTAGTGAAAACTATCAATATAAAACTATAAGTTGTTCAAGTATTTGATACAGCTCAGTTGTAACAACACATTGTTCTTCTGTTCAAGGCATAATACATGAATTGTGCTAATGACATTAAAAAGGGAAAAAAAAACGATTATTTCCACAAATCTGACATGAACTTTTATACCCAATGTGCCATTTGTTCACGTGCGCTTACGTTTACATTATGGGGCGGAGCCCAGTATCAAAAATTGTTTGTCAGTACTGTGTGTGTGTGTGGTGTGTGTGTGTGTGTGTGTGTGTGTGTGTGTGTTGTGTGTGTGTGTGTGTGTGTGTGTGTGTGTTCGTTCGTTCGTTCGTTCGTTCATTCGTTATTTCTTTTAACGTCTATTCATACACACGTGTGTGTGTATGTGTGTGTGTGTGGTTTGTCAGTACGTGTGTGTGTGTGTGTGTGTGTGTGTGTGTGTGTGTGTGTGTGTGTGTGTGTGTGTGTGTGTGTGTGTGTGTGTTCGTTCGTTCGTTCGTTCGTTATTTCTTTTAACGTCATTCTACACACGTGTGTGTGTATGTGTGTGTGTGTGTGTGTGTGTGTGTGTGTGTGTGTGTGTGTGTGTGTGTGTGTGTGTGTGGATGTGTGTGTGTGTGTGTGGATGTGTGTGCGTGTGTGTGTGTGTGTTGAGAGTGTGTGTGGTGTGTTCGTGTGTGTGTGTGTGTGTGTGTGTGCGCGTGTGTGTGTGCGCGCGCGCGCGTGTGTGTGTGTGTGGTGCGTGCGTGCGTGCGTGCGTGCGCACGCGTATATGTGCATGCATGTGTGTATGGTAAAATCATTATCACGTAAAATGTTCGTGTTCTGTTGAAGTAGGTCTACTGAATTCGTGTGGGGTTTTCAGCACCGACCAGCTCCTACCCAGACTTGAGCGTACTATGGACTCATTTCTTCACCAACACTGCAGGTGTATGTATCTCTCCAGCCTGATGACGCCAGGATATATCATGATATCAAGCAGAGAGTACAGATCTGTCACGCTGCCTCAGTCCAAGATGAAATTCCGTTGCATCATGATTATATCGCCTGCATTATCATGAAATCATCAGTATCGTGAAAATCGTCCCAGATTTTGTGGGCCTCCATGCCCTGATCTTGTCGTGACCTCAGTTTTGGTTTTGTCTACCAGTCGCCTTGGTATAGTGGTGGTTAGCGCAACGGACCACCGATTGGAAGATTGTGGGTTCGAATCCCCATCAGTCACTTCAAAAAATAATTGTAGGAATTTTCGGTTTTAACTGGCTTCTACCCAGAGTTGGGCGTGCTATGGGGCTCATAAGGAAGACTGTGGGACCACACCACACAGTCGAGTCTCATCCACTTCACGGATGCATCACTGAGGGTGTTTGCTCAAATCTTCCGACCAGCACAGCAGGTGTCTGTATCTCTCGGGCCTGTTTGACGCCAGGATATGTTAGGTAAGCGTAGGAGTACAGCCCTTTCACGCAGTCTCAATCTTAGACGGAACTCCATAGCATCATGATTATCATCCTCATCGACATCATCATCATCGCATTATAAAAAAACCGTGCCAGCTTCTGTGGCCATGAAGGTGACGTAGAAAATGGGATGAAAGAAATTAAGGTTAGCACAAAGGTAACCTCCCAGAGTGTGAGGATCCTAAAAAATAAATAAATAAATAAATATAAATAAATGAATGAATGAATAAATGAATAAATCAATGAATGAATGAATAAATGATAAATAAATAAATAAATAAATAAATAAATAAATAAATAAATAAATATTTGGTTTCGTCTATCTCCTCGTGCCCGGTGTTCAAAAATGGATAAATAAATAAGTAAACGAATAAATAAATAAAAATTTGGTTTCGTCTATCTCTTTGTGCCTGGTGTGAATCCAAGATGAGGTCTTCAGTGTCAATGATTCAAGAGGGTAGGGGGAATGTCTCCAGAGGGCCATGATGGTGGCCTGTTTACCAGGGATCTCTTACTCCGCCTGGCTTCATGATTAACCCTTTGACTCCCACAGCCTATCCACCAGCTGCAAAAACTTGACCGTTTGACTCCCTCACCCTATCCATATTTTTGCTTTGCTTTCATTGTTGACAATGCAGGATGCTAGTGGATAAGATGAGGAGTCAAAGGTTAAGTTTGCTTTTCATTGACAATGCAGGATGCAGTGATAGGTAGTAAGAGTTAGTTTGCTTTGCTTTCATGTTGACAATGCAGGATGCTAGTGGATAGGTGAGGGAGTCAAAGGGTCAAGCTTTGCTTTGCTTTCATTGACTATGCAGGATGCTAGGATAGGTGAGGGAGTCAAAGGGTCAAGCATTTGCTTTGCTTTCATTGTTACAGCAGAAGATTAGTGTGAGAGAGTCAAAGGGTTAAGTTTTGCTTTGCTTTATTGTTAACAATGCAGGATGCAGTGGATAGAGTGAGAGAGTCAAAGGGTTAAGTTTTCCTTTTGCTTTTATTGTTAACAATGCAGGATGCAAGTGGATAGAGTGAGAGAGTTAAAGGTTAAGCTTTTGCTTGGCTTTCATTGTTAACAATGCAGGATGCTAGTGTAGTATGAGGGAGTCAAAGGTTAAGTTTTTGCTTTGCTTTTATTGTTAACAATGCAGGATGGCAGTGGATAGGGTGAGGGAGTCAAAGGGTTAAGTTTTTGCTTTGCTTCCATTGTTGACAATGCAGGATGCTAGTGGATAGGGTGAGGGAGTCAAAGGGTTAAGCGATTACTGTCCTTAGTAGGGAGCTTAGAAGACAGTGTCTTTCCTAAGTTGGATTAGAGCAGGCGTGCGCTGTTGAACTCTGCAGAAATGACCAAGCAGCAGTGCAGGGTCTTCTGTATGGGTGGCCTCATGGTGATTAATATCTCTGGCTTCCAGGGGCTTCCTGACTCTGGGACTGGACTGAATGACCACAGGATTGGTGGTGTGTCGAGGATCCAGAATGGTTAGCATGGGATCAACACGACTGGGGCCATGGAGAAGTTGAGAAAAAAAACAGGTACTGATTACGTGTAAAAGTACTGATTATGGCTAAAAATACTGATTACGTGTAAACTTGTGTATTTCTAAATTTCTAATGTTTAGGGTGAGTAAATGTTTCTTGAATTCTTCATGTTTTTCTAAAGCACCTAGAGCCAGTAATCAGGCGTTATACTAATCTTCAGTTGTTGTTCATTATTTTTCACAGTTGATTTGCCCTTTGAATCTAAATGTCATACAGACTTTTAGCAATGGTAGACATGAAAAATCGACCCAGACTAATGAAGTGTTCGGACTTGAATCAAAGCGTAACGAGTGTGGTAGTCAGATCGGTAAATGTCAGACTTTTAGTTGCATTTACTGACAAAAAGAAAATTACAAAACCAATTGGATAAAATTCAATCCTAACCAACAAACACACACACACACACACACCACACACACACACACACACACACACACACACACACACACACACACACACACACACACACACACACACACACACACACATACACACACACACACACATGCGCTCTAATATCACTCATAATGAAAAGACGTTAAATCAAAGAACAAACGAACGAACACACAGGCTCACAAAATATACAAGTGAAGTGCAAGCACACATATACACACACTGCACAACACATTCATTTCTTTTTTTGTTGTATTTCACCTTAAATCAAATATACATATCATGTCATCTGAAAATTTAAAAAAAACTTCGAATGTATAAATCACTTCATTTATCAGTTGGGATGGGGGGATACACATCACTTTATTTAATTTAATACTGAAAAATATCTATCATGTATAAATCACTTCATCTATCACTTATATAAATAATATATTTCAAACTCTGCCATGACATCACAGTATAAAAGACAATGTACTCACATCCAAATAAGCATTTCAAATGAATAAAACAAAACGAACATAAATAAACAGAGAATGGATCAATGTAAGAAAGAAATAACCAAATGAACTGAATGAACAAACAAACAAATGACTAACTGAATGAACAAAGAAACGAACAATTGAATGAATGAATGGGATGATAATGAATGAATGAATGAATGAATGGACTGATTGATTGACTGATTGATTGATTGATTAATTCCACTTGCACAACCCATCAATTATACATCATCACTCAGTAAATAGCTTTCGTATCTTCAGCAACAGTAATCATCTTCAAAGAAAGTTATGATCATGTCCTCACACAGTGCCAGGCTCAGAACCCCAATTCTGGGAAACATACATTCATAAACAGTCCACACACACACACACACACACACACACACACACACACACACACACACACACACACACACACACACACACACACACACACACACACACACTCATGCACACACAGGACAAACGCATAACACAAATATTCATAACCTTGCCTGTTACCTACCTGCTGAGTAAGTAGGGAGGGGGAGGGGGAGGGGAAGATTTTTCTGATCTTCCAGGTCAACATATGCACAGACTTGCTAATGCCTGAATGTCCTTCATGTAAGAAATCAAATATGCATTCACAGAAGAACAAATCTATTTTCTAACAAGGAAGTCCTGATTCTCTTTTCGTGTTTTTTCTGGTTCCTGTTTGCTTGAATGTGACCAGTCACACTTGTTTCGGAGAGTGACAAGACAAATTTTGCTGCAAATGACACCTATTTGTAAATGAACACATTGTGAAAAAGATAATGTAAATAACACTTTCCTACCTGGGTTTCCAGTGGGAGTACATTATTTTAGACAAAACCATGCTATGGTAGGCTACAAACAGCATCAGGTGGCAAGTCAGTATTTATTAAAGTACACACAAGAAACTCTATAAAGTTCTTACCACAAAGCAACAGTGATACTGTGTGGATGATAATAACAGTTATGACCAACTGTGAAACTGACATTTAGAGTGTGCATAGAATCCTTTCAAATTCTCTTCGTTTGAATGGGGCCATACACAAAAGGAAATGTGAATTTTGCAGTGATTTTAACGCATGAACTGAATCACTTCACAACTTTATCCAGATGAATAGTGAGAACAAAAATTACAAATTTTCATTTCATTATGCTTGTGACTATGTGTACGACAGAAATTCTTCTGACACTCTAACACATTAAAAACCAAACACAATAAAAACCAACAGCTTTACACTTTGTTCAAGGGTCTCAGCTTGAGACACATGGCAGGGAAAGAATGCTTCTAGATATAAAAATGCTAAAAAGCATAACACTGAGGTTACAGGCCTCAGACGCATTTTGAGCTTATTGAGGAAAACAAGCTATGAGAGATTTTGATCACCCAGTCAGCGTGGGTCACAGATGTCTACACAGCCATCAACTCTTCTCCAGTCACAGCCAGCAATAGATCGATGTTTTTTTTTTTATAAATAATCAGGCATAGCCAGCAATAGATTGATGTTTTTGATAAATAATCAGTCAATAGCCAGCAACAGATCGTTGTTTTTAATAAATAATCAAGTCATAACTGTTTTACCTTAAGGATGGGATTCACTTCCTGTCCAGCTAAATGAAGATAAGTGCTTCATCATTTCATGTTTAAGTTGTTTGATTTCATTTATTGATCTATAAAGGTAAAGTTGGTCCCAAAACTCACCCAGGTCAAATGGGGGATGAGGTGAAAGAGACCTCACTACTCTTGAATCAGCTTTTTAAGGGTGGGTCCCACGCTTCTCCCTCACAGCTTTATATTCCGTAATCCTGAACAGGGCCAGGTACCCATTTACAGCTGAGAGAACTGGATGCCATGTGCACAGGCTCAAAATAACACTGACTTGATTGGAAGGGGCAGTTTGCACATCAGACCTAAACAGTTAAAATGCATGGTCTTGTTTATTGTACTGAATTTCTGTAACCATTTCAGTAATCATTCACTTTCAGAGTTCACATCCTATTGAGAGTCATTATGTCCTGTGTAAAATTAATCAAATGATCTGCAGCAAGCCTGATGAAATTTAATTTTGATATTCTTTGTGATGAAATTTAACTCTGATATTCTTTGAGATTCATAAAGATAATTGGCACAAAAAATGTAATTCTGACATAAAGTTTAAAGACCTTTAAACTCGAAAATACAGTCTTTTTTTTTTTCAATCTCAAACTCATAAAAATAGTCTTTTTTTTTTCAATCTCAAACGATTTGACTTAGGTCACCTGCAGTGGTGAACACTATCGTCACCTTGAGTAGCAAAAATGCCATAAGGAATTAACCCCTTCACTCCCTCAATCTATCCACTGACTGCAGAAGCTTTGGAGCTGAGTGACTTGACTTAAGTCACTTGCAGAAGTGAACACTAATATCGACTTGAGTAGCAAAAATGCCATAAGTATTTACTCTTTCACTCCCTCATCCTCTTCACCGACTCTCTGCAGGAGTTTGAATGGAAGTGGGCAAAAGGGAAGGGGTCCTTTTGAAACGCTAAGCTGGTGGGTACCACCAGAATGTTTAGAGCATTAAGACTGGGCAGCTCATAGGCCAGTTTTCATGTTGTGAGACTGAATTTGAGATTGAACTCAAGACATCAGATCTCGAGTCAAGAGCCCTGTCAACACAGCCAGACAACCTGAAAATAAAACAAGAAGCTGATGATAGGATTAACCCTTTCGGCATCAATCTCGCATTTTTGCGACCACCTGGCTCGATGCCGATCTCGCATTTTTGCGACGAGCGCATGTGACGTTACTCTTGTGGCAATTGCTCTTTCGTTTGGGAGAGAAAAGAAGTCATATTTTGTACATGGCATGGGGATTCCCCTAACATTTCAGTCCACCATTTTATTTGACCTTAACAAGTGATTTTGGATCAAGTTTGATCGATTTTTTTTTAGTACTTTTGAACTGCTCTGTCACCGCCATGGCATAAAACCACCCCAGCGCTCTACATTCAGAACTGAGGATGTTTTGAAGAAATTGAAGCTTTTGCTAAACATAGAAGGGGAATATAGCTGTTGTCTGCATTTCTGCCTTTTGATCTATAAGTTAACAAGTATTTGTGTGTCTGTTTTTTTTATCTATAAGTTAACAAGTATTTGTGTTTCTTCTGTCCCTGCCTGTATTTTCTGTTGAGATAATGTGTAAAATTTCCGTTTAATTTTTTTAATGAAAAATTCATGAACATTAAAAAAAAAAAACTTAAACATACACAAAACAAAGTATGAAAAAAATGATGGTGTTTTTCTTCAATTCACACACACACAAAAACAGCAAGAGCATTGGTTAAAAAAAATAGAAAAGTTATAAGCATTGAAAGGCAGTGACTGTTGTCATTGCTGCGGCTGCAGGAAACACCTGGCGCTGGGAGTTTCCGCATTCCAGAACGTCTGGCGGTGAAAGGGTTAAGGATTAAAACTGTTAAACCTTTGGGCACCAGGAAATAAACAGTCACAACATCTCCTGACTTTTTTCCGTTAATGACTATCACTTCATCTTAATGGCATGAGGTGCCAAGAGATCAGGGTCCACGATGATATCCTGAAGGGGAAGCTCGATGTTGTAATCGTGGGTCACATGTTTCAAGTGCAGACCCCCACGTCTGGATGAGCGCTGAGGGATGGGCAGCTCAGAGTGGTGGGCCGGCAAGGGCTCAGTGAAAAAGTACGGGTGTAGCAACGCCTGAAAACAGAAAGGACTAACAATACCAACCACACACATAACTGCACTGTGCTACGTTTGTGACTGTATGAATTTAGTATGACAGTCTAAGGTTTGACAATGGTTACATGTTTACCAGAGGCAGAGGATGACCTCTGACCTGACAAGAGAAAGAAAAAACACAGACAACACTGCAGTATGGACAGAGAAACCATTTGAAGAGACCTAGGCTTTGGCACACAACCAACAGAACTGGAAAAATCTAATGGACAGTTCTTTAGTGTGGCACCCACAATTACTCCAAACAGAGTTATGGGAGAAGAAGAAGAAAATGAAGACGAAGTTCAAATTATTATAACCTGCATTCTCATTCTAAACATTATTCAACAAACTTTTTTTACATCATGTCAAAACTTATTTCTTCTAGTTTGAAGCAATACCAATAACTCAAAATCTTAATGAAAAAAAATTTGGGGGGGGGGCATTTTTTGGTAAAAGCACACATCAACACAAATGTAAAAACAAAAAGCACAACTTTCTTCCAAAACTCCGCCATACAAAAATTACAAGCCTTAGTGACTTGATGCGTTCATCAACAAAACTTGCAGATAAGATGATAAAAAGCAGACTGTCAATGCAGACATGAAAACAAATTCTGAGGATCAGTGGCAGTGTCAGAATAAGCCCACACCCATCGTAGCTTTTTCTAATCATAGTAGGCTACAACTGTAAGACCACTGCCAGGAATTCAATATTAATTTTTGTGATGGAAATGATGGGAGATTAACCATTTCTTTGGTTTCATTATTATGATTTCTTCAGGTATCATACTTGCCTATTTTTATTTACATCTGCACTACAAGCCTGGCTGACATACAGGTCAGAGTTCCTCTCACCTTCCAACCTGACTGTGTGGGTTTTTAAGTCTGGCCAAGAAAAACCTGCGTGTATCACCTCCAGTTCACTAAACACAAACAGCTGGAAAAATAAAGTAGCAGAGGACAGGAGATGGGCAATGTTCTCCAAAATGCTTGCCTCGAGAATGTTATGGTATGACCTACAGGCTGTGGGAAAACCTTCAATGCTTTACCGTCACAACACCCGTACTGTTTTCAAGGAATTAACTGCAACTATGGTGGTGTGAAAGAAGATGGCGATTAACCTGAAAAGAAGACTCCATATTACAAGATCTGTTTTTGCTCTTTACTGTATCATACAATCTGGGGTTGTGTTTTGTTTTTTACTTTTTTATGTATCATACAGGCTTTCTGTACATCATCTGCACTTACAGCTCCATGAACAACTTAACTCAAAACTTTGACTCACATCTTTGGCAGAAATCCGTTTTTTCGAGGGGTAGACAAGGAAACATTTCAGTAGATCCAGGGCATCTGGAGAAGCATCAGGAAAGATCTCCTCCAGAGGTATTGGCTGACACGGAGAAAAGGAGATCTTGCGAAAGTCTGGAAGATCTTCTTCACTCATGCCCTGGAAAAAACATAATTATTACATTTATTCTGAGGACATATAACATCTATGATATTGTGAAACTATGGTAAATTCTTGACTTTTAACTAATCAGCCAACAAAAACAAAGGGAAAAAAGATTCTTCTTAACTGACATCTGTTTCAACTTTGGACATTGTAACAGACATAAACGGAGCCATTTTTCAGTGTTTCGCTTTTTTTCAAGAGGGACTGCTATTCCAACTTCTCCACTGCTTCAAAGGTGTTGATCTCATTCTAGTCATTCCGACCGTTCATCACAACACCATTCCCAAGTTCATCTAGTGGAAATCCCAGTGCAAGGAAGCCTATCGGACTCAGAAATGTCAGGCCACCATGAGGCCACCCACAAGAGGAAACCCTGCTGTTGCTAGATCCCTTCAGTTAAACCAATATTTGGTGGGAAAAAATCATAATGCAAGCAGGACTTGAATCACATACAGTTTCATGCAGTTCAAACCCTAAATTCAACTGAGGTGAAAATAAATTGTAATGTAAACTTAATGACATAAAGATTTAGTTTTGAGGCATTACTGACTTTCTCTTATAAATGCATGGACAGTGCATTTATGTCAGGTACAAACATATCAGTAAGGAATAAATCGAAAGGACAGTTTACTGCAAAACAAAAGCCCAGACCAAATGAAATCAAACGTGAATAAATTTTTTGTAATTAATGAAACAACACAGTGCCTCATTCCATTCATTAAACAAACACTCCTATTTAATTTTGCTCTGTCTGGGATCTGATTTTTGATTCTGTATACTTTTCCCAAGCTAAAAACAAACAGAAAGACAGAAATTTTGTGCCCAGGGTTGTTGACAAATTGCTATAGTAACTATACTGGATTTTGCTGTTCAGAGATTAATATGTATTATATACCTCAAAAGTTTATTTGTCCAGGTTTTTTTTTTCTTAGCATCAACTGTTATTCATTCCTCAATCAAGGAATAGTTTGCAGATGCTTTATCATGTTCACATAAAATATCTCACTATCAAATTCTGATTCTTTTCCTTCCTCTTGCATTACAAAAGCTTAATAAAAAGTAGGCCAGCTGGCCCTAATAATAAGCATTTACTTCCAGCCTGTAATATAAAATCTGGCAGCAGGCTTGAGGAGTATGCCAGATGACAGATGGCAGACTGGTTGGCGTGTGTAAGGAAATTTGAATTAAAAAGAAATGCCGAAAAAACTATAAACCTTTATTTTCTTATTGGCATGCACTGCAAATATTTTCCTGTGATTGAACATGGTCATGTCCACATGAAGCTCATCAAAAATACACAAACAACAGAAAGTTACCAATAGCTGTTAGCTCACGAGTCCATTATTTAACCATTTGCTTGTGTATTTGAAAACAGCCCTGAAATGTGACAGGAGAGTGACTGACTTACAGGCCAAGTTTTTTCATTAGGAGTTCCCAGCACTCGAATCACCAGGCACAGCTGTTCTATATCGTTTTCTCCCTGTGACAATCAACAAAAGCTGATAAACACACAACCGTGACAACCATACATGCATGCACAAGCACATAAAGCCATCAACATGCAGACATTCACATATGCGATGCACACACAAAACACACAGAAATGAAGTACTTCAAGGAAATATACACCGTTCAACATTTCCATCTATTACATCAAAGCGACAATGCAAAAGGATACTTCCTTCATTTCACATTGACAAATCCACAATTTATATCCTATGCCAGTTATACACATGTATCACACTGTAGTTCTGCCCACAACAGAATTAGGTCTACGAATGAAATGAGACCAGTTACATAAAAAGTGTCATACACGGGAATTTCAACTCAATAGAGACAAAACAAAAACTGTATTTTCTTAAAAAGTGACTTCTAAACATTGCTGATTTCTCTTACAAGTTACCTTGAAAAACATGAAAATGATACACTGCAAAAATCATTCTACCATCTATTGCCTTCATTACATTCATCAAACAACAACAGAAAGTTTTACGAGTCAGTGTCAAAGAACTACTAAACACACAAACTTTTGAAATTATGATATTCAGAAGGCAGTAAATATTTAATTTTCAGCTAGGTGAGCTACTACGTAAAACAGCAACACTGTTCAGGGAAGGGAGATAATCACATCACATAACCATATCAAACCACATTCATCTTATGGCTGATTTCTATAAAATAACAAAAAAGAAAAAGATGTGATATCTAATCCAGCACCAAATTAAAAGCAAGAGTTTGTGGAATTGAAATCCATTTTCTGCACACACTGATTATCAGCATTTCCTGAAGCAGCTCTGCATTTATCAATTGAAATGTTGTAGAAAACAAATATTTTAGTGTTAGGTGATAGATCTATAAACACTGACTTTCATTTTCTTTGTTCTATCTGAAATAAAGAGGGGGGCGGATTATTGAAATGGTGAGACCGTTCCATCGCCAAAGTCAAGATAAAATACAAGGAAATGTGGTGTCCAGATGGATGTCTGACCAGGTTTGTACTTTGGCTTGAACACAAGAGCTGAAAGTTTATTCAAGAGGAATCATCACACTCAGAAAATTCCATGATGCTGGCCTTGAGAGAAGCTGAGGCATCCAACACCTCGCTCTCCAACAAGCACTCTGATAATGGGAAAAACAAGACTAAAGTGCATAAAAGTGCAACTTGCAATCCAGTGAAAATTATCACAAATTTACTGCAATACCTACCAGTAACATAAAAAAGTGACTTTGCATGCAAATGTCTTTGGGAAAACCATGAATGAGTGAGCTCAACAGACTACCAATAATATTCTCAATGTGTTTAAAAAGAAAAAAGCTCCAGACAAAGATATAATCAAATGAAAATGCATCCCCACTCTGATACAAGGGATTTCTTTTTCTTTCGCTGCCACACTTTCTGCACAGCTTTAGGGGCACTGATCCCATGCCACTCACTCCAGCTCCTAAGCAAAGCACTAACTTCATCAGCTGAAGTAGCAGTCTAGGAAGCCCACTGGAACCAGAAATGTCAAGCAGTGACAGGGCCACTCTGAAATTCTGCACTGTTCTGGGGTCACTTCAGTGGAGTTCAGCGGTGCTTGGTCTGATCGAACTTACTAAGGACAGGGTGCAGGTGTCAAAGGATTAAACATGTGAAGTATCCCCACCTTCAGGAAATTCAGTGCTAGAAAGTGTCTTTGTATTGGTCTCTTTTTCCCAGTTTTGCTTTCTCCCCACCTCTTCTTTTCTCCCCACCTCTTCCTTTCTCTTTTTCTGCCTTGCTAACCCATTCACCCTGACATTTTTTCAAGAAATTCTTGAACTCTGTCTCAAATAATATTCATTACCACCAAAGATGTAGCATGCACACTATGCAGCAATATATGTTGACTGCACAGTATGGGCCGTCCACCAGTACAATATCCACACACACACATACTCAAAATAACAGGGCTCAAAAAGAGAGGAGAAAGAAATTAATAGCAAACTTACAGGAAACACTGGAGAATTGTTTAAAAGCTCCCCAAATATACAGCCAGCAGCCCTGTAACAAACAGCAACAAGTGACGACATACATTCAATAAATCAACTCTGTCTGTCTGTCCATCCATCCGTATGTCCATCTGTCTGTCCATCTGTGCATCCGTTCATTTGTTTGTCCATCCATGCTTTTGTCTGTCTGCTAATCTCTCTCTTTCTCTCTCTCAACTGATTATAGTCTTTTGCTGTTGTTCCTCACACTGCAAGGGCACAATCTCCAATATACTTGTGTATTATCTGGAAAGATGAAGATTTCTTTTCTTTCTTTAGTTATTTGTTGTCTTCCTGCTTGTCTATCTATCTTGTTTCTTGTCTATTTCTTTATTTCTTTTCACTGTTAATTCTTTTGCAATATCCTTCCATGATCATTATGGATCTTATACATCACATGGCATCTGTGACATCACATATGGAACTTACTCCGAGCACAGAGATGTCATCTTGAGAAATTGAAACTAAACTTAATATGCAAGCAGAAGCAGATCAGCAATAGCAATTATGCAAACTGGTCTATGTGTTAACATCTATACCACTGGAAAATATAAGTTCATCTCTCTCTCTCTCTCTCTCTCTCTCTCTCTCTCTCTCTCTCTCTCTCTCTCTCTCTCTCTCTCTCTCTCTCTCTCTCTCTCTCTCTCTATGTTAACCACACATGGATTTGGTATTGTGTGAATGTGCCAGGGAGTTGGTTATGAACAAGGATTTATTTCAGAATTTAGGGATAGACTAGTTGATTCGTACAAACAAAACTGGCATGCTCAAATGGAAGAATCTGAGAAATGTGATTGATTCCTTTCCTTTAAAAGTATATTTCAAACCGAAAAATATATTTTCAGTTTCAGTTTCAGTTTCAGTTTCAGTCTCTCTCTCTCTCTCTCTCTCTCTCTCTCTCTCTCTCTCTCTCTCTCTCTCTCTCTCTCTCTCTCTCTCTCTCTCTCTCCTCCCATCCCCCCCCCCCCCCCAAGCCTAACAATTCATTCATGATATTCACATACAGTAAAAACTGATTCCACTAACATTTCAGCACAGCCTCTTTGCTTGACTGGTACCTAGTACCTCTTAACATGTTATTTTCTTGCACATACTGACAATGGATAATTACGATTGTTTGTGTGCTTTATCCAAAATAGGTATGATAATCTTGCTTGTCGGGTAGTGTCTAAGTATATATAAGCAGTTCTTTTTCCATCCTGATTTCTGTGCCACCTCAAAAGCTTTGTTCCAACAGAAGCTGATTCCGGCTCCTAAATACCTCACCAATCCTTAGCGCATTCAGTCAAAATCCCACAGCCAGGCAAGTCATGGGAGTCAGAGATGTCAAGCCACCCTGACATCCCCCATTAAAGGAGATCCTGCCCTCTTGCTGGGTCACTTTGGTGGAGTTCCACACAATATCTGTTCTGATCCCACTTACTACAGACACTTTCAGTTTCACTATGTCCCCTAGTAATGACAGTTATTGCTGAGTCTCTTCTGTATGTGTGTACATTTTTGTGGTAGGGTAGAGCACGGGAGATGTGAAAGACACACAGCAAGAAAGTGCATGTACATATCTGGGCTACGACAACAACACATGACAAATGGTATCATGCAAGATGACAAACAGACAAAGACAAATACCAAAAGAGACAGAGAAATGAAATGAAACTTTATTTTCCACAGGTATAGATATTAGCACATAGGCCAACATATATACCTGTCATTGCTAATCTACTTGAATTAAAACAAGAAAAGGCAGGCACTGCAAAAGAAATTAGATTTAAACAAAACACAAACACACACACACACACAAACACACACACACACACACACACACATACACACACAAAACAAATAGAAAATGGTCTGTCATTGTCGGCAGAAAAAACTAACATGATGCTGTTTGATCCTGGTGGTAACTCAAATAACTTACCTACTTTCAAATTGCTTGGTGAAGTGTTAAATTACAAACAGGTCGTAAAATTTCTGGGAGTTTACATCACGTCGAAATTAAGCTGGAATATCCATTTTGATTATATTTTAACAAAAGCACGAAAAACCTTAAATTTTCTAAAGATAATAAGCAAATTACCCTGGGGAATGGATACAAATATACTGATTCATCTGGCAACAGCGCTGGTCAGGTCTAAATTATCCTACGCACAAGAAATTTTTTTCAATGCACCTAAATATTTACTAAAAAAGATTCAGAACTTGGACTGCAAAAGTCTTAAAATTGCACTAGGTGTACCAACTCATGCTTCTACTCTGGTAACGTACAAAGCTGCTGGAATTCTACCTCTAAACAACCATCGTGAGCTAGCTACAGCAAAGTTTGCAATTAGAACTACTTCACAAGCGAATAATTTTGTGAGCAAAGAAATTAAAATCAGGTCTGATATTGACTTTCCAAAACGAGCAAAAAACATTTCATCACAAATTACAACCGCAACTTACATATCTGACCTGATCAACCAATCCAGCATAACTATGGATGAAATAGCCAAAAAACCAATGTTAACGCCTATCCCTACATGGGAAATGCTAAAGGCCACGTTTGATCTCGATTATGCAGACGTTAAAAAAGATGATAATGTCAACATTACGCTATCCACAGTTTGTGAACACATCGATGAAAAGTACCGTACCCACCTCCACATTTTTACCGATGGGTCAGTCTTAGCAAATCAGAGCGCTGGAGCAGCGTTTTATGTTCCAGAATTTAACATTAAAAAGTCTTTTTTCATTGGGACAAATGTATCTATATATACAGCAGAACTGGTCGCTGTTGTTCAAGCGTTGCATTATTTAATAAGCCTTCGGCCTGTGTCTTTCAAAGTAGTTCTCTTTGTTGATTCAAAATCTGTATTATATGCCTTACAGTCTTTTGATACAGACACAAGACCTGATTTAATAATTGAGGCAAATCATCTAATACACTGTTTAAAGATAAATGGCTCGGAAATCAGTTTATGCTGGGTGCCTTCTCACGTTGGTCTTCAAGGCAACAACGTAGTTGACAGAGCAGCTAAATCCGGTGCACTCAATTCTGAAAATTCCATAGAATTACATGTTAACACCTCGGTAAATGAAGCTTACAACTCGCTAGAATTAGCATCATGGATTCGATTTCATGAACATTTAAATGAAAAATTTGTGTCCCAAAAAAGAATCAAACTTTCAGTTCAAAATATCTGTAAAAAAATTCAGTATTCTTCGTTATATCATTTGAGATCAATTGTTACCACATATTTTCGTATTCAAATGAACGCTTTGAAAACTAAATATTGTAAAAACGTTTTATGTATTTGCGGTGAACAATTCACATTGTATCACTGTTTGTTTTACTGCAGAAAGCTTCGTTATTTCTTACCAAAGATGTTTACACAAGGAAACTATCTTGAAAAGCATTTTAAAGAAGTAATATCAGATCAAGTTTTGTTAGTTAAAATTTCAGAATCATTGGTTCACAGTCCTGTTAATGCGTTACTTTAAGGTTATTATTTTAATTATTATTATTTTATTTTGTTTTGTTTCGTTTTTTATGACGATGTTTTCTTTTACATTTAATGTTAGCGTTGTTCTAGTTTCATTTCTCTGTTCATCCATATCCTTTTTCTAAAAACCTTGCCGATTCCTTTTAATTTTTTTTTTCCCCGTCTCTTACTCTGTTCCCCTCTGTCCCCTCTCCCCTCCCCCCCCTCCCCCCCCCCAAAAAAAAAAAAAAAAAAAAAAAAAAAAATCATCCTCCATGCCATTTTTACCCGTCTAATATCACTTATAGTGAAAAGACGTTAAATCAAGGAACGAACGAACATACACACACACACTCGCGCGCGCACACACACACACACACACACACACACACACACATACATTCACACACACACACACACACACACACACACACATACTCACATTGACACACACAAGCACATACATACACATACACAAACAAAACAAAAGACAAAGACAGAGGAGGTAAAAAATGGAGGATGGTGACACAGGCAGCAATACAGGAAAAAGAGAGAGAGGGGAGAGACAGAGAGAAGGGACTGAGAGAAATCAAAACTCTAATGTTTTAACTGTACAGCCAAAGACCTTGATAACCTGATGAACATAACTCACACAAATTACATGACAAACAAAAACAACTTACATAAACTGCATGACAAAAAAACAACTAAGAAAGAGAAAGAGAGAGGGTAAGAAAGAGTCGGAACTTACCACAAATCAACCCCTTCATCGTACTTGCGAGCGCCATACAGAAGTTCAGGAGCTCTATACCATCTGAACACAAAATTAAATTAAATTATTAATGAATAAATAAAACACAAGTAGAAAATAAACAAACAAATATATAAACAATTCAGTAAATAGTGGGACATAACTTTCAAATCAAATCATTTCTAATTGTGAATATGTCTATTGACAATCCTTGATTGCGTTTGGATTTTTTGTTGACTGAAACATTGTCTTGAGTTGTTATATGATTGTGTCTGTGGTCTTTTACTTAGGGATGCTTTATATATTTTTTTGAATAGTTGTGTGCTTTTTACAAGGAAACTTCTCTCAAACCATGCATAGACACTCCACAAAAAGCTACAAAACAAATAAAGGGATATCTTTGTCTGGACCATATTTATTTACCAAAATAATAGCTTTCTATCTTTGAGTAATAAACATTTACCAAAATAATATCTTTCTACATTGCAGTCAAGGGCATGATGACAAAGTTGCCACTGTCATCTTTATTTCTTTTGTTAATTTAAAATTCGAAGTTATTATTAAATGATACTGCTACTCTGCTTGCATTGGACTGCAAAGAAAAGAAACATTTAGAAACGATGCAAAGAAACATTTAGTGAGGCTGATCAAAAAGTCTCGTCACTTGCGCTGTGAAACAAATATGGGAAGTCAAAAATATAGGAAACTTTCAGTCCTTCAAAATACTTTCCTTCTCATTACACACAGAGTTTCAGCCTCTTCAGCCAAGAGTCAAATGCTTTTTGACAGTCTGACTGAATATGATAGCAAGCTGATATTTCGCAGTTTTTCCCTAAAATAGGATTCTTGAAACATCTTGCCAGCCAGGATTTGCTTCAGAAGTAGAAAGAACCAGAAGTTGCATGGGGCTAAGTCAGGACTGAGGGAGAGTTTGAATAGACTGCTCTTGCAGATAGGTCACAATGAGTTTGGTTTTATGGGCACCTGCATTGTCACAAAGAAGGAGCACTTTACACTACCCATATTTGGACACTGCTCATGAATGGACTGCACAACTTTGGGAAAAACAGTTTCTGTGCAATTTCCATCAGAAACGGTAGACTTTTCAGGCAAAATATCGACCACTACAGAGCCCTTGGGAGTTGATGAAAATGAACAAAAGTCTTTTCCAGTTTTTTTGAAAACCACGTCTCAGTACAACTAATCTTTCATCATAAGCATGCACCCACATTTGAACAAACCGTTTGTTCAGGATGCCATAGAAGACAATCTATATTTCATTATGTGTGATCATGTCATATTGTCATATGGAATTCTTTGGCTCAAATAGTTCAAGTAACTGCAAAGAACACTGAACTCTCTGTATTTTCTGCACAGAAGATGAGATATCCATCTGGCATACACTTCCCTCATCTCAAGATCATACCGCAGGATCCATTCTGTGCCATATAAAACACCGTAAGTTTCACTTACTTTACAAACTGAAACATGAGGATCCTCTTCAACTACTCTCTTTACAAATTGTACAGCTCAACTACTCTCTTTACAAATTGTACAGTTTGCTCATTCTGGGCCTCTCTAAGATGTCCACATCAGTATTTGTCTTTCATGTCAGTCTATCCTCATTTAAAACTCTCAACCCAATGGTAAACTATCCTATGAGACGCACATTTGTCTCCATACACAACTGTCAGACTGACATACACTTTGATTTGTCCATCTCTGTGTTTGAACCTTTTGAAGACATAATACCTCAGCTGCTGTTTGTTAGGATCCATTTTTTGCACACACACTTCATAACTTAGTCATATTTTCAACGATGTCATACAATTAAACTAGATATGGTGGCAGTGCAAAGGTTATATTCTATTTCAATACAAGTTGATAGCATTTACTATAAACAAATCAAAAATGGCAGCCAAACCGATCAGAATCTAAATCAGCCTCACATCAAGAGTGTATGTCTCATACTGGCGACTGACATAGAAGATGCAAAGCAAAAATTTATGTTTGATCACATGAATAATTTCATTCAATAATAGGGTAGCTTATGTCATATGTTTTGTGACAATTAGAGGTTATATGAGTGGAAATATTTCAAATCATGGGTGATGCAAACTGATGAATGATTTAGTGTACACTTACAGTAAACTTGTGTTTATATTTTAAGTAATTGTGAGAATGATATATGTGTGGTACAAGTCCAGTGGAGGCACATTTTAATTTTGAAAATTAAGATTAGTGAAGATGTATTACGTTGAATTGTATTGTAATTTAAGTGTTGAATTATTTGTATTGTAATTTATGTGACAGTCTGTTGATCATACAGATGAGTATCCTTACCGGTCCACATCACTTCATGTGGGTCTTCACATGGGGTACAAGACCAATCCTAAAGGCACATGTTCTCTCACAGACATTGCATAGGATGGAGTCCTTTGGAGTATGTTCCACTTCCACCTATCCCTCTTCTGTGGAACAGCAGCTGTTCTACACTGTTCAAATGTGCTTGTGTCCTGTACGCACTGTTGTTGCTGGCTTGTTCTACTTCAAGCAATGTATTTCCAGTTTGTGGTGTTGCTGCCACATCTGATAAGATTGGCCTTCACAGTATCATAGCATCACTTTAGTGGTCTAGTTTATGTCATATTGTACCAGAAGCAGTTTCTATAGTAGTGATAATGCCACACTGATTACCTTGTTGCCACTTGGTGACTGTACTGACGTTCTCCCTGATTCTGAAAAACTCTTGCCAGACCAAAGTCAGCAAGCTTGAGGTGGCCTGTAGAACTGATCAGCAAGTTAGCTGGCTTTAAATCCTGCACACACATCAGATCTAAAATCAATGCTTTTAGATAGATCTTTACCAAACTGGTTAGCACAGAGATAGAGCTTCCACCTTCACATCATGACTGTATGGCTCAATTGTGGATTAAGAAAAACTTTGAGCATGCCGCTTTCAATCTGCCTGTGAACCAGTACTAGACTCTGTCCAGGATTAAGGAAAGAGAGGCTGTAACAGAGAGGAAATGAGCATCACTCCCATTATGCTGGGCATGAGAAAAGTTGCTATCTGTACCACCTCACTCCCCTACAACCTCTGGGTTGTGGGACATATTCTTTAACCAAATTAGTATCCTAAGAACCTAGTAAGGGGTTGCATATAATGCCCCAAGTATGAAATCATGATCATACAGCAAAGCACAATTGTAAACATAGAAGTTACAATCCTTCCATTGTTCATAAATGAACACTACTCAAATTATACATAGTACATAATCATTATACATTCAACCTATCAAGCATGTGTCATTTTTCTGAGAAGCCAACACTTCAAGAATGCTCTTCATTGTTCATACTGACAATGTTACTGATAATGATGAACAGTTTACCAGATATGTCTTGTAAGAAGCTTACTGTTCAGTAGAATTATCATCTACACAGTGTTCCAACATTTTAACATGCATAGTGCTCCTTCTAAGAGCCTTTAGATATGAAAATGATGATGAATCTTGTAAGTATCCGGTACCCATGAAATATAAAAGACCTCTGTCTAACAAAGAGAGTCTAAAAAGTATGGTATATCATTAGATAGTTTCAATGCCAATATCAGCTATCAGAGCCAACATCCAAAGATAGGCAAGTAAGATAAAAAGAAACCCTTAATCAAACACTGCTTTCAGAAAAAAAATTATAATTTTATCAACATTTTAAAAATTTTCGGGGAACTTTTTCTTCCAAAGAAAATAATAACAATGCACACAGTAAGAAAAACAACCAGCTTTCAGATAGAACTAGCACTAAAAACAAATGTCTCTAAATCTCCAAACATTGACATCTTGATATATAATAAAAGCTACACCTTTATTGTTAAATAAGTGAAGTAGCTAGTCATCTGAATCAGCAAACAGAATGAAACTGACAAATAAATTCATTTTCTTCAGAATACACCATGTTCAGAAGTCTGGTTGGTATAGAGCCTTCCTGTCTGACTACACATGTTAAGTTGAAATAGACTAGAGACAAATTTTGTGTATGTGGTCTCCAATACAACCAAATGTGAATGGGTACCTAACCTTGTTCAGGACTGGGATGGTAAAATGTCAGACAAAAAGATGGCTACTACTTCATGATGCTAACCCTGACAAAAGGTGAAGTCTGTGTCTAGTCACTCCATTTAGGCCTCAAGGTTATGACATAAACCTTAATCATTACTTTCATACCAACAGAGAGAGACTGAGGACAGGTGGAAAGAAGGTCCTTAAAGAAAAAGCCCCTTCAAGCAAGTGTTTCAACACTAAACTCCTTTCACTTTGAAAGGGCTGGTCTGCATCCAAGTTTGAACTCCTGGCTGCTCGTCTGCTGTTGCCATTTTTCTTTTCTCTGTTTTTTTCTGACAATTAGTCCTCCACTTAGGTTTAAACCAAAGCATCCAAGATGGTCAGGTCAGGCATCTCAAGGTAAAGGCATTCTCATGACTGATCGATGTCTTAACCACTTAGCTATCAGACACATTCTGCATACAGGCAAATCTTAAACCTTATGAAGTTCATTTACTTTTTTTTATCCTACTTATAGTTTCTAGTTTTAAATTCACAGGAAATTGAAAAAAAAACTCTTGTAAATGTTTATTATAAAAATTAATTCCATGTCAGAGAAAAATCAAATAAAACAACAAAATGTCCTGCCAGTAACAACAACAATTCTGAAGACACAGCTTGATGTTTAGTTTGTTGAACACGGCTGTTCTTTCCGTTCCCTTTAGTTGGGAGGAAACTCCCCGTACGCGCAGAGGAATGTGATATCTTGACCCAGCCCGCTGGACTGACGCACAGCACGCTGACCGGTTGTAAGACGGTTGTAAGATTAGCGCGTGCCAGTACCGCACAAGACTGCTGCCGCGCTCTTTCGCGTATCACACACACACGCGGTATTCCCCACCCAATGCACAGCTGCTTAGCCAGACAAAAAAATCCACTTGGTTTACACTTTCGTTGTTTTCTTTTCTTAATGTGCTTACAGTTATACAACATGCATAGAAATGAATAGAGAAGAAATTTCTCAACAAAACAAGACCAAACATGGCCTATAAAAAGTTGCATGCACCTCAAAGAGACTGTGTTGAATGCGAGTGTTTGAAGCAGTACTAATCATAAAACATACACAATTAGAAAAACAAGTGAAGTTTTAAACTTCCTTTTCACAAAGATGCAACTTTCCATTCATACAGTTTGCTCACACAGTGACACACTATCACTCTGCATGCCATTCCACTCACCCAAAGGCAAGAGTTATTCCCACGGTTCCGAGCAGGTCAGCTTTAATTACTCCACTGACAGGGGAAAGATAGAGACACAGATATGGGCCAGACTGTGCTTGTTCTGTGTTTCACTGCTGTTTGCTTTGGCCTTCCTGATCGTTTTACTGGTCTGCCACCTTTTCTTTGTTCACAAAACTGTGAACACACAGAGCAGTCACTAATCTGAAGTGACTGATCAGATTGAACCACAGGGCTGCCGAGTTTTCTATGTCTCAAAGGGACATAGGTGAATTGTTTGAGCTTTGTTTTTTTCAAATTGATCAGTCTGGAGTGACATTTTTGACAAAATGTTTCTGAATGCCTTCTCTGTCTGACCGAAGGTTTATATTGTGAAATGCCTTTAGTTCAGTGTCTATATTTCTGCAAAAATTTTACACTAGTTTCTGCCGTTCTTTTTGAGCGCCCACCACACATTCCATACAATAAATGTAATCTTTTTTAAAAGCAACTGCTTTGAATGTTCTGTCTCCATACTGTTTTGATTAGACACAAACAAATCACATACTAAATTAGTAGCTCACCATGAAACCACCCTAATAAATGATGAAAAAACACGCGCACACACAAACCGATTTGTTCTGTTAATCCTTTTGTGTATACTTTAACACACAAAGTTCATATTTTCCGTAAAAAGTAGATAAACCAGGCACCACAACAAATTACTAAGCAAAACAGACTGCACAGAACAAAAGAACAGTCTTTTGTCTAATTGTGTGCTCAATTCTTTTGCCCCAACAAAGTTTGAGGCGGACACTGCATGCTTTTGTATTAAGTACATGGACTGTGTTAGTTTAACAGATAACAGAGAAGCGATTCCAGCCTAGCGCCTGCAAGCAGGCACCTGTGCCAGAGATAAGAGCTGGGGAAAGGGAAGGGGGGTGGGGAGGTCAGGCGGTGTAAGTGTGAGCTGGCCAGGCCTGCCTAAATGGTGAGAAATGGCAGCATTTGTACAGCCGTGTGAAGTGTGAATCAACGTATCCAAAAATTCAATACACACTCCGCCCAAATCTGCTGGTAATTATCTGGAAGACGTCTGGAGCCTGCATAAAATCCTCTGTGCAAGGAATGTCTTGAAATGAAAAGAAGCTGGCTGAACAGGAGTGTGAATATTAAGAATTTTGGTGTTTCCATAAGTGGCTGAATACTGATATAACTTAGTCTACTCTCTACTTTCCTTTCTACCATCTATTTCCTTTAAAATTCATATTGATGTTCTGAATGCGTGTGTGTGAATGTTGGAGGTGGAGAAGGGGATCAGGTATTCACAAGTCTGCATATGTTGACCTGAAATGGGAGAAATCTTAACCATTTACCAACCAGGTGCCACCAGAAAGAATCACACCCAAACCTACTGCAAATCCAGCATCCTCCCCAATCAGCTATCATCCTTATCTAAAACACTAAGACAGCATGATAACAACCCAAGAGCACAAGTTACACTTACCCTGTGCATGATGTTGTTTTCATGCAGGAAGGCCAGCCCTTTGAACAACATCAACATGTACGATTTGACCTGGGCTTCTGTGAGAGGTCGCTCTGATTTGCGTATGACCTCGGACAGGTCTGACAGCATGAACTCAAACACGAGAACAATCATGGATCCATGGGGGAAAACTTCACGTAAACGAACCACGTATGGGTTGTCTTCAATCTGCTGCAGCGCCTTTATCTCCCTGACAAAGATGCATAAATATGATGATAAAATCTTTATCTCCCCAATAAAAATACACAAATATGATGACAATATCTCCATTTCCCTGACAAATTTGTTGATAAAATCTGTATCTCCCCCATAGAAATATGCAAATATGATAAAAACAATCTCCATTTCCCTGAAAAGATACACAAATATATTGACAAAATCTTTATCTCCCCAATAAAAATACACAAATATGATGATAAAGCTTTTATCTCCTTGACAAAAACTCACAAATATGATGATAACGTCTTAATCTCCAAGAATTCCAAAACATCCAAATCAAGACTTATTCCTTTCATCAAAGCAGATCATATACAGCTGAGATTCTTCACCATATTGAAAGACTAGGACTATCATTACAGTATCATTCACTTCACAATGCATCTTTGATGGCATTGCTTTACTCGATATTGCCGTACTCAATTGACCAACATTATATCTGATACGAAGCATCACATACAGCCTTGTCATATATTCTTATAGCATAGTGAATGTTACTTCATTCACTTTCCTTCCTTAGAATAATGAAGTATTCTGTATCACGAGTGCACCCTTTAGTGATACTAATACTAATACTGTGATCACTACTAATAATAACTAACATTAATATTTCTGAAATTCAAAGCAAATAATAAAATAGCAAACATCCACATAAATAACAGACATGATAATGATAACTGCACATACAGTGTATATGCAGCTGAAACCATGTAAAAGCTAGTTACATCTTAATGTACATAATCAATTTTTTTGCACATGGATTACAAAGTACCAAAACACCTCTTCATACTGTATGCACACACACAAACAAATATTCACACATGCACACAATACTATGCTTAAATGTGTATGGACCAAATGTTTATGGCCCAAATGTGTATGTCCCGAATTGCCCTGGCTCTCCCTGTTTTCTAAACCTAGTTAAAAACACGTGTTTCACCTTGGATTCTCTACCGAATATTCAAAACTAAACAATAACTGTGACTATGTTTGCAAATCTGGATTTATGTAGCCTTAGTTCTGCATTGTGTTCTGGTGCATGTGTATGTGTATGCCTGCATGTGTGCGTGTGCATGTATGTGTGTGCATGTGTGTGTGTGTGTGTGTGTGTGTGTGTGTGTGTATGTGTGTGTGTGTGTGTGTGTGGTGTGTGTTGTGTATGTGTGTGTGTGTGTGGTGTGTGTGTGTGTGTGTGTGTGTGTGTGTGTGTGTGTGTGTGTGTGTGTGTGTGTGTGTGTGTGTGTGTGTGTGTGTGTGTGTGTGTGTGTGTGTGTGTGTGTGTGTGTGTGTGGTGTGTGTGTGTGTGTGTGTGTGTGTGTGTGTGTGTGTTGTGTGTGTGTGTGTGTGTGTGTGTGTGTTGGTGTGTGTGTATTAGTGTGTGTAAATGCGACAAATTATTTGTCATTATTTTTATGCAACATTTTCTCTATATTAACATTGTTAAGAGTTATGAGTGGCATTTAACCCTTTGACTCCTGCACCCTGTCTACCTGTATCCTGCATTGCCAACCATGCTGGCAAAGAGAAAACTTAACCCTCTGATTCCCTCACCCTTTCCACCAGCTTCCTGCAAGAAGCTGGTAGGTAGGGTGAGTGAGTCAAAGGGTTAAGTTTTTGCAGTTTATAGATAGGGTGCAGACAGTCAAAGGGTTAAGAGCTAGAGGGCTTTCTGAATTGTGATGGAATAGTATCATTATTGAAATTATCATTACTACTATCATTACTGTCATTATGGCTTTCGCACAATAATACATTACCTGAGAGCAGTGTTTGGGATGCCTTCCTCTGGATTCCTCAAGGAAACCTTCTTTAAAGCTACCACCTCCCCACTCTGCAAAATAAGATTACAATCTAAAACAACAATGTATAGATCAAAAACAGCACTGACACAGGCATGAATGTGACATCATACATGTGTGAGTGAGTGAAGTGTGTGTGTGTGTGTGTGTGTGTGTGTGTGTGTGTGTGTGTGTGTGTGTGTGTGTGTGTGTGTTGTGTGTGGTGTGTGTGTGTGTGTGTGTGTGTGGTGTGTGTGTGTGTGTGTATGTGTCTGTGTCTGTATCTCTGTGTGTCTGTCTGTCTGTCTGTGTGTCTGTCTGTGTCTGTGTGTCCGTCTGTGTGTGTCTGTGTCTCTGTCTGTCTGTCTGCCTGTCTGCCTGTCTGCCTCTCTTTCTCTCCGTCTCTCTCTGTGTCTCTGTGTGTAATATGCACAAGCATCTGTGCATGGTTGAGTGTGTGTGGTGTGTATATGCATGTGTCTGTGTCATTTTTCTCTTCTGTATTCTGTGCAATGCTGTGCTGGATGAATGTATGTGCCTAGGTGTTACATTGCCGCACACTCTTCATACTCAATCGTCAGTAAGTGTGTCTGTGTCTGTATGCAGGTGTGTGCGTTGCTTCTGTCTGTATGTTGGCATGTGTTGCATCTATGCATAAGTGCACATATACACATGCATGCATTTGTGTCAGCATCCAATGGAAAAGTTCTCGAGCCAGCCACTAGGAAACAGATACTCTAAACAAACAAAAATCTCCACCTGCTGAGGCTGTTCTAATGTGACAGTCACTGGACTGGTGGAACTCTGTCTATGAATGTGTGAGTGACAGAAGCCTTTGCTGGTCAGGCGTTCATGTTCTAAAGCAATACAAGGATAGACTGATGGACAACCTCAACAGCGCAGCATCAACATCACCAGCTGAGGAGACTTAGCCTGCAACAAAGCATGCTGCAACAGCAGTGTATGCAGGACACAATCACAGCTGCTATTCAACAGAAAAGGGACCTGCAGAAGTAGAACCCAGAGCCACACGATTTCTCCCCTGCAATGTCAGCTCAAGAACAGGCTCTTCCAGGATTGTTTTTTTATCCCACATGGAGATCGACATCAGGCACTCAGCTATGCAGCATATATTTATGACAAAAACACATCCCAAATTGACATTATAGAAGGATAATATGGGCCTATACATTCAAAATTCAAAAGCCTTTCCATAGATTTCAAAAGGTCAATGTATCATAAATATACATCATTTTGACTCTCCTTGTGCTGTGTCGGCAAAAAATTACGCATCACAATACACCTGTAACTTCAAAACTAACATACCCGATCTCCACAGAATTATAATCACATAGTTTTTGATGGGTGATATACTTTACTCTTTGTTGTGTTTTTGTATACACTTGCCAAGGGCCAGTTGGCTGATGATTTGGACTTCCTGTTTTATCTTGTTGTACCGATTATATCTTCTGATTCTATTTTTGTTTATTTCTGAATAATACACCATTAGCCCTGATATCTGTCTTAGTGGTTGGTTGGGCTATATAAGAACATGAATCAAAACTTGATCTCAGATATCTTTTCATTGTATTGTATGGGTAATGCTTTGCCTACATCATTCTACTATAATGATAAGGAGGAGAAAGGCAATGTATCACTGATACAGAGGGATGCTACAACTGAAACACACACACACACACACACACACACCAATACATACATACAGGTCCTTGGTAAATGAGGTGACAAATTATGGCAACATGTCCGTGACCATCTAAAGGTTTAAATCATCACTCTTATTCATACCTCAATGTGCTTCGCCTTCAATACGATGCCATGTGCCCCCTCACCAATACGACCAAGAATGCTGTACTGTTCCATATCAAGACCTTTGCACCAGCACCTGCAACCAAGCAGATTTACAGATCTATATTCAACATTATATGCATTTACTTAACTTGAACATAAAATAACTCTGTAGTAGGTACATTTTCCTGATATAGTGATAAACCTTATCATAAGTTTCAAATTGAGTAATAGCACAATGGAAGTAAAATTAACATAAGTAGGCTACAAGTATTAGCCTGGAAGTACAACAGGCCCAATTTTGATTCCATAATGTGCATGCCTCAGGGTGTAAGAGGTTCCGAGTTTGATTGCAATTAGACACAGACTTTACTTCCCATTTGCAACATATTTGAGTGGGGTCTTGCAGATGAGATGACGAACAAAAGTTCTGTGTGCATCATAAACTTAAAGCATATGAAAGCACTTAAAGTAACAAAGAGTTTGTCCTCTCGATTCCCTTGTTGCAAAAAGAGACTGCAATAAATGCAACACATGGTCTGAACTCAGTGGGTGCAAGCACACTAAAGTCCACCACTTTCAGTTCAGGTGTAGTACATTTCTTGCCTGTAGTTTGAAATGAAATGCCCATTACTTTTCTGAGCAGATAAGCTGATGAGATGAGGGCCTGGCTATGGCATTCATGCAGACTTGATTTTAAAAATTAATGCAAACCATCAAATATTAACAAACACATAAATATAACTATACAAAATGTTGTTGGCCTTATAATTAACAAGAATGAAAACCATTCAAAATGACAGGTCTAAATCAATAAGACCTATTAAATTAGTCATGTAAATGTTCAATTTACTTAAATTGCCTCTATCTACTGGTGCTACTAGTACTACAATTACTTCTAAACCTGTGGATACATGGCACTGGCTGTGTATCACCGTGTGAGGGGAAGGTGGGGTGAGGTTCTGCTCTGGGTACAGTACTGTACGAAGATCATATGATGTTCTACAGTAGTAGTTCTATATCCTATCTCAGTTTGAGTATCTGTAGGCACTTTTCCTTTCCTTTCCTTTCCTTTGGTGCCCACGATCTTGAGGATGATCATTCTGGCACATAAAGGGGGGGTGTTGTAGACACAGTCCATTCGTAAGCTCCGATCATTTCACTATTCTCAATGTCCGTAGACATTGCTGAAATCCGTTACCGAAAGGGCCACGTGGTGTCCAGAAACTCACTGTTGGGTGGAGGCTCGCGACACAAAAGCATCGACTGTTGCTGCCTCTACTGTTTCGTTGGGAAGATGGTTCCAGTTCCCAACAGTCCTGGGTAGAAAAGAGCCACCTCTGTACTGAGTTCTGGTGTTGATGAGGCAGAACTGCTGGTTGTGGGTACGGCGCTGTCGTGGTGGAGGTGGGACTAGCTTGCTCCTGATAATTGGGCACTGGATTAGTCCATGGTGGATTTTATAAATGAACCCCAGGCGTGTGGTTCTTCTTCGCTGCTCAAGAGATGGCCAGCCCAGTTGGTCGATCAATCGGCTGACACTTGATGTGTTGTGATATCGGATGAGCACGAAACGGGCGGCACGTCTCTGAACGGCCTCCAACTTGTCTATGCTCTTCTGTGTGTATGGATCCCATACTGATGATGCATATTCAAGAAGGGGTCTCACGAACGCCTTGTATGACTTCTCCTTGATGGAACTGGAGCTGATCTTTAAATTGCACCTGAGGAAACCCAGCATTCGGTTAGCTTTGTTTACCGTCTCGTTGATGTGGGTGTCCCATGTCATTTTACCGATGTAGTGTGACGCCCAGGTATTTGGCTGTGTGGACGGTGTCCAGGTTACGGCCATGCAGGACGTAGGAGTGATCCAGTGGGCTCCTGCTCCTCCTGGTGACTGGCATAGACACACACTTTGCAGGGTAGAACAGCATGTCCCAGCTCTCCTCCCAATCTGATAGGCGCTGGAGGTCTTGCTGTAGCTGGTCTTGTTGTACGCTGTTGACTACAACCCTGTACACCGCTGTGTCATCCACAAATAGTCTTACCAGTGCCGTCAGCTTGTCCGGAAGGTCGTTGATATAGGCCAGGAATAAACAAGGTCCCAACACGGAACCCTGAGGGACTCCTGACCTAACGCTGACATAGGAGGAGTGGTGACCGTCAACTACGACTGCTTGGCGTCGATTCTTAAGGAAGCTGTTGATCCATGTGAGAGTGGAGCCTTGTATACCATAGTGTTGGAGTTTGTGAATCAGCAGAATGTGGTTAACACAGTCAAAGGCCTTTGCGAAATCCATGATTAGGATGTCTGTCTGCTTCCCATTCTCCAAATTGGTGGTTAGCTCCTCCACAAACTCCAGGAGTTGGCTCTCACATGATCGCCCTCGTCGAAAACCATGTTGGCTGTCGTTGAGAATGGGGAGAGCCTCGAGGTGTTGCATCACAGAGCTGACGACTATGTGGCACTTTTGAGACGTCAGCACTAAAACCAAGTAACTGTGCTTGAGTTTAGACCTTCTTCTTCTTCTTCTTCTTTCCTTTGGTGCCCGCGATCTTGAGGATGATCATTCCGGCACATAAAGGGGGGGGGGGGGGGGTTGTAGACACAGTCCATTCGTAAGCTCCGATCATTTCACTATTCTCATAGACCTTCCATCAGCATCATTCACTAGTACGAGTACTTATATCCACAATGGCCACATCACGCCAGTATCATGATCATGAACATGAGACGAATCAGCGCTGAAACTCTCAGATCGAACTGATTCTGAATCGTTGACTGAGGATTCTGTCAGAATTTCTATGATCACAGCGGTTCAAATTCTAGCCTCCCTCGACCTTACCCCTAGTCTCTATATCATTCAGATGGTTTAAAGCTGTCATTGTGAAAACAGTACAAACCTTAAGTCTATAACATTATATTACTAAGATTGTTGTGTGAACATGTGATGTTTATCGCTCAATGTATCAACACATCAACTGTTTACTAACAAACGTATACATCTGTTTCACGCGTTAACTCAAACGACTTTTTCCCTTCTCTCTCTCTCTCTTTTCTCTCACGTCATTTATATTCTCGTTTTCCTCTCTCTCTCTCTCCATATCACTTTTACTGTCTCTCATGTTTTCTTCTCATTTTCTTCCTCTCTCTACTTTCTCGACAATATCACTTTTCACTGTTCTTAATTTTTTTCATTTTGGTTCACTTCTCTTCCTTATATTTACTAATCATCTTGGAGATGTCAAATGATTTCATGTCACTTTTTGTTCAACATTTGTTTCAACTTTCTTCCTTCAATTTTTTTTCATCTTTAGGGAAAAAATTCCAAATGATTCGTTTCAGCCTTCTCCTCATTTCATCTCTCTCTTCTCTCACAACTCCCGAAATTCTTCACTTATGCTTCATGCTCAATATCCAAGACATGTCCAATGTAATAACACATTTCCCTCTCCACCTCTCAGATTTACTCTCTATTCTCCTCCTCCTTCTGATTTTCATCTTTTATCATCTATACATAAGCGGCTCCACCTCGATAATTCCAATTACTTCGCCATGTTTAGCCATTCCCCATCGCCCACTAAAAGATTATCTATGCAAAAACAACCTGATTAAAAACAACAAGAACAAGAACAAAACACTCATCACCTCCAACAACTTCCCCCAAATACAATGAACAAAACATCTATATCAATGCACACTACTAATACTTCTCACCAAACCTTCTATTGCTCTTTTTCCTTAATTCCTATTGTTCCTTGAATTCAGATTTAGGAAAAGCCCCAACATGTTCATTCCGTGCTGTTTCTGTGAACCACCATCATAACTTTACACATTTTTTGTCAGCCTGTCAAAAAGCCCTGTAGCGAAATATTTATAATTTGTTCTAATTGATGTTCAGTGTTACATTTAGCAAGTTTATTGTTTACATTGTTGTCTTATGGTAACTTAATTCATTTTGAAATTTTTCCTCCCCTTCTTCAATTGCCTTTCTCTCCACCTACACCCTTTTTCATTTTTCTTTCTTTCTATTTCTTTTTTTTTTTTGTCTTTGTTTTGTTTGTGTATTGTTTTGTTTGTTTGTTTGTTTGTTGTTTGTTTGTTTGTTTGTTTGTTTGTTTTTTTTTGCCTTTTTCTGTTCTCTTTTCTTTTCTTTTTTTTTTCTTCTAAAATCACTTAAGTGAATGACATTAAACCAATGACCACCACCACCATACATACATGCATACATATATACATACATACATACATACATACATACATACTACTACGTAGTACGTACGTACGTACGTACGTACATACATACATATATATGTATGCTATGTGCTCCAAACCTGGGGTTGCCGGGGGTTTTCAGTATGAATAATATCTCCACCTTCTGGAAATTCTGTGCTAAAAATTTCTCTTTTCTGTCTCTTTCTTTGTTTCTGCCTTGCTCCTTTGCTTTCTGTCATTTCTTCCTTTCATTTCCTGCCTTGCTGGTTCATTCACCTGTATGTGTTGTATAAAGCTTTACGTACTTTCTCTTAGGATTGATCAATCGGTACATGTATTTACTGCATGATTGGCTTTAAGGAAGTGTGCTGTGCAGGAGCAATTTTAGGTAATTTAGGTCATGTTTATGTATGTTCTAGAGTCCTTTGGTATGTTCACATTTGTATTCAGGTTTGTTTTTTGAAACCCTCTTCTTCTTCTTCTTCTTCTTCTTCTTCTTCAGTGTTGAGGGCCCACTGGTGATAAACTGGACGGAATGGTCGACGCCAGGGACATAGCCTTAGATTATGTGCGCGCATGCATTGATATGTGTACTTATTTTCTTTTCCAGCATTCTTTTCTTCGACCAAATGTTGTGTGCATTTTATAAATGGTAAAAGCCTTGATATGGCTATGTGCAGTCGACTGGGTTTTAAAGACTAAGAATAATATACATAGTGCACGAATGTATATGATGATGTACATAGTTCATGAATGCATATGTACATACATACACATACATACATGTACATACATACATACGTACGTACGTACGTACACATACATACATGCATGCATACATACATACATAACATACATACATACATACATACATACATACATACATACATGTACATACATACACATATATAATTTCTAAATAAACATGACTATATGCTTATGCTTATATAAACGTAAGCAACGAGAGATGCTGAAGTTGACTTTACATGATCCGACTTGACTTGGTTGACTTGACTTCACATACACGCACTCCCCCACCCCCATCCCCACACCCTCCTCGTGGGAATGCCAGGAGCTCTTGCAGTATAAATCTTATCCCCACCTTCTGAAAATTCTCTGCTAGAAATTTCCTCTTTTCTGTCGCTTTCTTTGTTTCTTTCGTCCTCCTATGCTTTCAGTCATTTCTTCCTATTATTTTCTGCTTTGATGATCCATTCACCTGTATGTGTTCGACAAAATCTTCAAACTTTCTGAAAGGATTGATAATTCGAGACATGTATTAAGTGCCTTTTTGGCTCTGAAGAATATGATGTGCTGGAGCAGTTTTAGGCCACTGAAGCCCGTTTTTATATAGAAGTAATTTTAGGTCATTTAGGCCGGTTTTTGTATGAATGTTTTAGTGTCCTTTGATGTGTTTATATTTATATTCAGTTTTTTTTTTTTAATCCCCTGGTGAAAAATTGGAGGAGTTGTCAGTGCCAAGGGCATATCCTTAGATTATGTACGCGAATGCATTGATACGTGTACTTAAATTTTCTTTTCCAGTTTTGTTGTTGTTGTTCGGTTTGTTGGGTTTTTGTGGGGGTTTTTTGTTGTTGTTGTTGTTGTTTATTGGTTTTGTTTTGTTTTGTTTTGTTTTGTTTTGTTTTGTTTTGTTTTGTTTTTGTTTTGTTTTGTTTGGTTTTGTTTTGTTTTGTTTTGTTTGTTTGTTTATTTTTGGGGGGGGGGTCTTTGTTTTGCTTGTTTTGTTTTGGTTTGGGTTTTTTTATGTGTGTTTTATTTCGTTTTTTGTTTTGTTTTGTTTTTGTTTTTGTTTTGTTTTGTTTGTTTTGTTTTGTTTTGTTTTGTTTTGTTTCTTGTGATAGTTTTCTGTGATGTGTGGTGTACTTTTTGAGATGGTTATACCCTTGATATGTCTCTGTGCAGTCGGCTGGGCTTTAAACAATGACAATAATAATATTATCACACATGCGCGCGCGCGTGCGCGCCACACACACACACACACACACACACACACACACACACACACACACACACACACACACACACACACACACACCACACACCACACACACAACGGCAAATCAGTCCCTAACTACTCGACCATCCGACCTCGCCACCTGTGTTACTGTTTCTGTGACTTGAATCTTGGTGTTTGCAAACACACAGAGACTCGCTCACCAAATTCACAGTACCGGGTAGTCCTTGTTCTGTTGAGGGAATCGATATTGTGTGTAGTGGGCCGGCCACCCGCTCAGTGCCGACTGGGTCCACAGATATAGACAGTAGCCTAGATTGGCATCTCAGCGAACTCCAGGCTGGCTGTGCTGGTGTTTCAAGTTCAAACCCAGACAACAACAACATAAAATCTAACCTCTTGCTCTTTGCTCCAATTATTCTGCTGATGTCAGCTTACTGTTTCTCAGGTCCTCTTCTCCTTACCCCCTCCCCCCCCCCCACACACACACAAAAGCCTACACTCTTTTCTTCCCATTTCAAGACCTTGCAGGTACATAGGGTTTTGTGCAGACTTAAAGAATCTGCCTGGTGTGGGTGGAGCGCATGTGGAATAGTCTGCGCGCGAAGAATCCCACTTCTACCAACTTCAAACTTCAATAGTAGTCTTAGCATTGACTGCTACTTGTTTTGTCGGCTTGACGTCTTTATACCTCGAAGAAAAAACATTAAGACAAGTTAAAGATTGTAGCTTGGTAAATGATATTCTCTTATGTGTTGATAGCTTGCTCCTATTTGTATTTTATCCACCAAGATGGAAGCTTTTCATAAAAAATTTTCAGTTCGAAATAATCTATTAGTTAATTGTTCATCACCTTCAAGATAAAAAAAAAAGAGGAATGACTGCATCAGTGCATGTAAGATGAGAAAATGGGATCAAAAACAATGTACTGAACTCATGCTTGTAACTGCACAATGTCCACGATAGCATCTATTAGACGAAATGTCTACCAGTTTCGATCTTTGGATCTTCAATTAGATACAGAAACAAACAAGGAATAAAAAAAAAATTGTAGACACATTACAAGACAAGAACAATACGCAGCTGACGCGTTACAAGTACAAGAAGAAGTAATGTGATGTGAGAGAATCGATAATGCGCATGGCAGAAGGGAGGTAACACCTGGGGAATTCTTGTTCTTGCCTTTGATGGGCTGTGTGTATTTTTCGTGTGTGTGTGTGTGTGTGTGTGTGTGTGTGTGTGTGTGTGTGTGTGTGTGTGTGTGTGTGTGTGTGTGTGTGTGTGTGTGTGTGTGTGTGTGTGTGTGTGTGTGTGTGTGTGCTGTATATGTTTGTGTGGGATAGGGGACAGACCGAGGAATGTGTCAGACCATACTGTGAACTGAATGTTAACAGAAAAAAATTATAAATACCAACAAGTAAAACAAACAACAACAACAACAACAAAAGGGGGGGGGGAGGAGATTCGGAAAAAGAAAAAAAATGAATGCTACACAAAAAGTTCTAATACACCGGAACCAAAACATCCTGACATTATCGTCTTCAGTTTTTCTAATTCATTCTAAAGACTTAACTCTTCACCCAGGCTTTCCATTGTTGATATCATAGTTGCTCATCCACAAATGTGTACCTCCACTTCTATCTACCGGCACGTGATATTGTGTAATCATTCGTGTATGTACATGTTTACTGACCATACGTATACAAGTATGATTGATTAGACGTTGTCAGTATAGATTCATTTGTGCACGTGTATTAATGTGTGTATTCTGGTGTTTGTGTACATATGAATGTTACTGCTTCTATATGTATTACGCTCTGCGTCTTGTAAAAAGTGTAATGTGCAGTGAGACCAAGTGAGTTTGGAGAACAGCGCTATAAAAGAAGAACATAGTAGCAGTAGTAGTTTTGTATTATTGGTAGAGTTAGTTTTGTCGTTATTACTAACTTTGCGACGAAATTGAACTGAAACTATTTGAATGACATATCAACGTTATTTGTCTCTCTATGAATAGCGAGCCGATCATTTATTATCACAAGAGTGCGAGGAGCTACTTGCCTGTCTTCTCCACCACCACCACCACCACCCCCTCCCCTTTCTTACCTGTGTCTTCAGGTGACTCGGCTTCCGAGAGCGAGTTTTGTCATTCGCAGGTGTTGACTTGGAGTTATTGGTGATTTGTTATCCGTTTGAATCTGACAGGTGAATATAGATCTACCTGTCTACGGTACTGTGTTAGTGGAAGGGTCTGTATGCATGTAGCCAAGCAGTTTATCTCTTCATGGAATGGTATGTTGGTTTCTGTTATGCTACTACCTGGTGACTGTTTCTTGTTCGTGCTTTCCGTGTGTCTTTGATAACCGTAGAGTAGGGGTTGGATACTTTTGTGTGAAGGTTAGCGACGTGATGGTAATCGCCTCTGTGTGTGTGTGTGTGTGTGTGTGTGTGTGTGGTGTGTGTGTGTGTGTGTGTGTGTGTGTGTACGTTTGTGTGTGTATATGCGTGTGTGCGCACGCGTGTGTGCGTATGTGTACGTGTGTGTGTGCGTATGTGTGTACGTGTGTGTGTATGTGTGTGTGTCTGTGTGTGTAACAATATTTTGTTGTCCACTGTATAACACAATATTTGTTTTTCTTTTTACTTGTTTAACGAACGGTTGGACAGAAAAGGATACATACAAGATTGATTGAATGAATGAATGAATGATGATGATTGATTGATTGATTGATTGATTGATTGATTGATTGATTGATTGATTGACTGATTGATTGATTGATTGATTGATTGATTGATTGATTGATTGATTGATTGATTGATTGATTGATTGATTGATTGATTGATTGATTGGTTGATTGGTTGATTGGTTGGTTGGTTGGTTGTTGATTGATTGATGATGATTGATTGATTGATTGATTGATTGATTGATTGATTGAAAGATATCTATGTCTGCGTTTTGTGTGTTTGTGTCTATTTGTATATTTGTGTGAATGTAAATATGTAACAATACTTTGTAGTCCACAATACACTGCAGCATTGTTTTCTTTCATCTAATGAACGGATGGACATAAAGGCATCTACATGTATATCTGTGTGTATATGAGAGAGACAGACAGACAGACAGACTGACTGACTGACTGACTGACAGACAGAGACACAGAGAGAGACAGAGAGAGACAGCAACAATTATGGCCCCAATATAACGGACCATTTACGTTGGGAAAACAATTGAACACAAATGAATATAATGGATGATGAGTATCTTGATCGATCAATTTCTGGCAATCATTAGGTTTAAAGGGTTTTGAGGGCCGCCTGGCCTATGCCCTACCCATCTCCCCTCTCTCTCTCTCTCTCTCTCCTCTCTCTCTCTCTCTCTCTCTCTCTCTCTCTCTCTCTCTCTCTCGTCTCTCTTTCTCTTCTCTCTCTCTCTCTCTCTCTCTCTCTCGCTCTCTCTGTTTAATTTTCTCTCTGTCTCTCTCTCTCTCTCTCTCTCTCTCTCTCTCTCTCGCTCTTCTCTCTCTCTCTCTCGCTCTCCTCTCTCTCTCTCATAGCTTAAGTCTTCAAGCAGCATCCTCTGCATACCCCTGTCACCGTTTCTCTGTCGTAGCAAGGCTTTGTCATGACCTACTGATTGAATGCCTCGTTGTTCCGGCTTGCACGACTAGCACAGGGGTGTCTTGAAGTATGGAAGGTGGCGTGCAATTCTCTTCCACTGTCTCGCCGACTGACATTCCTAGTTCAGTTCCTCAAAAGCAGTGAGTGTCACATATAGAACGGCCTAAACTGCTTTGATACAACATGATTGGTGTATTTATCGGTCTGTGTTACCATATGCCATAATATGTCAACGTAAATACAAGGGTAAGATAAAGGTTTTCCATAACGCTGAGGTCGCGGACGAGTGAGTGGTATAGACCTCAACTTTTGTCAGTTAAGGTAACAGAATTTTTCAACACCCAAAGCCAGAACAAGATAGAGGCAGCCGAGATGTGGTTTCTAAGAAGAATGTTGAGAGTTCCATGGACAGCAAAGAAAACAAACGAGACAGTCTTGATGGAGGCAGACACAAGAAGATCATTCGTAAGAAAGATTAGGAAAAGACAGGCAACATTTATGAGAAAAGGGGAATTAGAGTACCTGGTCACAACTTGAAAGCTGGAGGGAAAGAGAGCACCAGGTAGACCCAGGGAGAAAATATTGGACGGACTCGCAGGGTGGTGAGGACAGAGAGGGTGGAAGATGTGCTTGTGGCGACAAGGGATAGATACATATGGAGGGCCATAATCGCCAACGCCATGTGGCAGGGCACATGATGATGACGATGATGATGATGATGATGATGATGATGATGATGATGATGATGATGAGAACGGAATTTTTAGTGAGGTGGATCTCCTCTCCCTTGCTGCTTTACCTTCCCCAAACCAGAACGGAGCCATGTAGCTATTCACAGCTTGATGGAATCGAAGTCGCACGCACGAAGATTTTCTAGAGTCACACTCATACTTAAAGACTTGAGCTCCACTTCCACATAAGCCAGGTCTCTGTGTATCACCAAGGGACTTATGTAACATCCATATGTGTAGTTTTAGATATTGTGTGCTCAGCATATTTGTCAATCAGTGTTATCACACTCCAGGAATGTCAACCCTCAAAAAGAACGGGTTATATCAGGATCTTCAGTGGGGGAAGAAGCGCCGCAGGTCAGGAAGCGGCCGAAAATTCACAATGTTTGGGGAGAAAAGAGACCATCATCAATCAGACAAACATAGATACTTAATCCAAAACAAGTGTGACTGCCCGCATTCAAGCAAACAGAAACCAAAAAGAAAAACGCGAAAAAGGAATAAGAAGGCGACTTTAATACAAGACAAGACAGGCACAAATTTTCAGCCAACTGGCCTTTGTCAAGCGTAAGATCACAAACACCAGATACAAAAATTACGAGAAAAAGACTGAAACTGCCCTGCTGCTCCGTCCAGTGTGAGAAATAGAATAAACTGACTAAAATGACATCATAATGTGTTTTTCTTAGTAAATACTGATGTCAGAGCGGAAGTGAGATGAATTCTGCAATTTGAAAAGTGGTCATGCCATATTACTATTGTTTTATCCTGAAGAGGGTACAGGGCTAAAAATTAAAACTACGATGCACTACCTAAGGGTGGTGTTTGGAATGTAAAGGATCCTGCTACTAAATAATCATAAGAGAAAATATAAGCATAATTATGATCGACTGAATGGAAAATAATAAGAGGTATGGCTGATGTAAATGGATAGTGCCTAGTGCAACGAATCCGGTCTGGAATAGGAAGAAAAACATCCTAAACCAACAGCCAGGGGGTGAAGGGAAAACCGGAGTCCCCGCAGAAAAAAACCCTGAGTTAAACATAAATATTGTTTCTAAACTTTACACTGCCCAGACTACTGCTGGGCGTGGAAAAAAAACAACTCTCTGAGTTTTTCCTGAATCAGAGATAAAAAAAAAATCAAAATTAAAGAAATGAAAAAGATAAATGGACGGAGAGGAGAGAGAAAGGCCGAGGACAATGTACAAGCGATATAAAATGACTTACTCAAAGAACACAATTTGCATATACAGGTAACTGTTGGGTAACAGGTTTTATGATTGCCTGCGATTGGGAAAAATGAAAAAATTTTAATCACTTACGCATTTCTATACCCAATGATGATAATGATGATGATGATGAGATGACGATGACGATGACGATGACGATAACGATGACGATGATGATGACGATGGTAACGTGAAATCAAGAACTGCTGAAATCATTATTATGTCAATGTTTGTTTTCAAGCAGTCTGCCTAGTAACATCTTCCTGGGTTCTGATGGCAAATACGTGTGTCTAAGTTGTTCACACTCACACACATTCATGCACATACACATTCTCTCTCTCCTCTCTCTCTCTCTCTCTCTCTCTCTCTCTCTCTCCTCTCTCCATGTATATAATATATATAACTTTCTCTCTCTCTCGCACTCTCTCCCTCTGTCATTCTCACTCTGTCAGTCTCTCTCACTCACTCTCTCACTCACTCTCTCACACTCACTCTCTCTCCTTCCTCCTCTCTCTCACTCCACTTCTCTCTCTCACTCTCTCTCATCTCTCTTCACTCTCTCTCTCCTCTCTCACTCCTCTCTCTCCTCTCTCCTCTCACTCTCTCTCTCTCTCTCTCTCTCTCTCTCTCTCTCTCTCTCTCTCTCTCTCTCTTTCAGTCTTCTACATTCACTGCATCCCGAACAATACATCACACTTTGTTTGCTCCCAACGCAACATTACATAATGCTTGGCACTCGAATGGCAACGTTTGACTAACACGCTGTGGAAAATCAATGTTCTTTTCCTTTCTAAAAGCATGTCAGCGCATTGAATATCCGGCAGAACCTGATTCCATTTTACACCCGTTCAGTCCTGTTTCTCTCGTGTCGATCGACCCCCGCATAAAATGGACTGGAATTGAATCGGATCCGGTCTTTTGTTGTTGTTGTCAGAACTGAATTTTCTCGAATGTGTGCGTCGTGTGAGGGTTGCTCTCCTTCGGGTATAAATGCACAACGCCGCGGTATGGCCAACCTTTATCTATATATATATATGAATTTCTAGATGTCCGTGTATTCTTATCTATGTTCTTGTTCTTGTTCTTGTTCTTGTTCTTGTTCTTTCTTGTTCTTGTTCTTGTCTTGTTCTTGTTCTTCTTGTTCTTGTTCTTCTTCTTTCTTCTGTTGTTTTGTTTTTCTTCTTCTTGTTGTTGTTTTTCTCTTCTTCTTCTTCTTCTTCTTCTTCTTCTTCTTCTTCTTCTTCTTCTTCTTCTTCTTCTTCTTCTTCTGTCTTCTTCTTCTTCTTCCTTCTTCTTCTTCTTCTTCTTTCTTCTCCGCATTCTTCTTCTTCGCTTCTTCTTCTTCCATTCTTCTTCTTCTTTTCTTCTTTCTCTTGTTTCTGTCATCGTTCCTTCTTTGTCTTCTCTTCTTGCTTCTTTCGTTCTTTTCTTCTTCTCTTCTTCTTTCTCTCGTTCCTTCTTCTTTTGTTTGTTTCTTCTTCTTCTTCTTCTTCTCTCCTCCTCCTCCTCCTCCTTTCTTGTTCTTGTTCTTGTCTTCTTCTTCTTCTTCTTCTTCTCCTCCTCCTCCTCCTCCTCGTCTTTCTTCTTTTACTTCTTGTTCTTCTTCTTACGCAAGCTAGAGCTCCTGTGCGTACTACCTATCATAGCATGTAAATTCATGAAAACCTATCTACCTAGCCGAGGGTGCGGATTTTTGTCTGTATGACTGTTCTTTTCCCTGCCCTAGAGAACACACACACACACCACACACAACAACACACACACACACACCACACACACACACACACACACACACACACACACACACACACACCACGCACGCACGCACGCACGCACACACACACACACACACACACACACACACGCTTTCGTCTACGACTAACCGAATACCAGCGTGCTGTTACAGACTAATTGCAATTTCCCTGTTGAAAACGGCGTATGCTTTCCTTCATTATATGAGGTGTATTTGTTCAGTCAATTTATACATACACCTGTGAAAACATA
>CM060312.1:23221460-23228960 GCA_030674185.1 Monoplex corrugatus
GTGCATGTTTTATTTTATTCGCTTGGTTAGTCAAGGAGTTATCTGTTGTTGTTGATGTACTTTTTTTCCTTCAATTTCTCTTGGAAAAGATTCTGTCGTAATCGAAGCAGGTTGAAGTTCTTTGCGTGGTGTGTGTGTGTGTGTGTGTGTGTGTATGCGTGTGTGTGTGTGTGTGTATGTGTGTGTGTGTGTGTCTGTGTGTGTGTATGCGTGTGTGTTTTGTGTGTGTGTGTCTGTGTGTGTGTGTGTGTGTGTGTGTGTGTGTGTGTGTGTGTGTGTGCGTGCGGAGCGCGTGAGAACGAGAGAGACAGAGAGAGGGTGGGTGGGAGGGAGGAAAGCGTTATAGTAAAGAAACTAGCTAAAGGTCAAGAAGATAAACAGAAAATGCTCCCTCCAAATCAAGATGGATTTAAAGCAGTGAGGGGTACAGTGGAAATTGCAGTTGTCTTTGCCAACGAAGTTTATATGAAAGTGTCCAGCATAAAGAATAAACCCTTCCTGTAACTATTGGCTAAGAAGATGCATATAGTTGAGTCCAGTTCACACTATTCATGGAACCACTTCAGCGATATGGCGTCAGTATGACAATCACACAAAGCGTGACCGCTTTATTCTAAGAAAGAGTGGTAGTTCTCATCATCATCAGGTGCCCTGCCGCATGGCGTTGGCGATCATGGACTTCCATCTGTCTCTATCTCTCGTTGCCCCAAGCATCTTCCCCACCCTCCTCGTCCCCAGCCACTCTGCAAGTCCGTCCAGCATTCTCTCCCTGGGTCTACCTGGTGCTCTCTTTCCCTTCAGCTTTCCCGTTGTGACCAGGTGCTCCAAATCCCCCCTCCTCATAAAATGGCCTATAAATTTTGCCTGTCACTTCCTAATCTTCCTTATGAGTGATCTACTTGTGTCTGCCTCCATCAAGACTGTCTCGTTTGTTTTCTTTGCTGTCCATGGAACTCTCAACATTCTTCTTAGAAACCACATCTCGGCTGCCTCAATCTTGTTCTGGCTTTGCGTGTTGACTGTCCACGCCTCACATCCGTACAACAGTATTGGTTCTATATAACATTCAAGAACTCTCTTCCTGATGTTAGTTGATAGGCATTTGTTTACCGCCCACAAACTCTCTATGGGACTCCGTCAAGGATCGGTACTTTCTCCAGTCCCCTACAACGTAAACACAAAAGGACTGGCTATGGACCAGCAGGTACACTCACCTTTCCTAACAATTGGTTCATTTACAAGACAGGAAACTATAAGAAAGTAACAAAACAGTTCAGTGGTGCCAAGAGACTGAAAGAGAAATCAGCCGTACCAAATCACAGGTAACTGTTCTGCGCTCCTGATAACAAAGCGGCTGACACGGACATTCCACCAGTTACGTTCAGAGGAACAAATATCAAACGAACAGACAACCCGTGTCACCATGGAATAAGGTTTGATAGAATACTGACCTTCAGGAAACATGTGGAAACCACTTCACTCAAGTGTGAAAACGGCCAGTCAATCCCTAAATCAATGAAAGCCAAAGGCATTGAGCAAGGCCATCTTGTCCAGCTACACCAAGTTTTGATTCTGAGTGTAATCGACTATAGACTTTGTCTCAAAACATTGTCATTGACTAACCGTTTGAAACTAAACATTATATAAAATACAGCAATGAGAGTGATCCTTGGAACCACAAATTACACCCCAGAGAAACTAAGCGGTACCTGCTTGACCTTCCTTCGGTGCAGTCGAGACAAAGTAAAAGTTAAGTTGATCGACTTCTATGTGTAAAATCAGATGAGATAGGAGTGAGATTCCATTCAGTACGTATGCCAGTCAACGGCACTTAAAGAAACAAATTGTCCTAACCATTTCAAACACATGTACAAAACATTCTTGCTAAAACTTTTAAGAAGACCCTGTCGTAAATGACAGAAGACAAAACTTACGCAGACATTAAACTACTAGTCAACCAAATAAGCTGCAATGCCAAAGATATTATCTTATAAATTATACGGATGGCCCAGTCATCAGTAATAAATCTGAATGGGGTTTCACTGTCAAGCAGAATGGACGCACCGTACATGAAGAAAATGCTGCATATAATATCATAATGTCCAGTCTGACGATGGAAGTGTAGGCTGACAAATATGTGGATATATAGCGTAAATCGTTAAAATGACAGATTGATACTTACAGAAAGACACAGAAACCACATGCTAGGTAGGACATCCAGATCTTGCAAGCACGTAGAATTTTTAGTAGGTTACTGGCTTACGGCAAAGTGGAAATTAAACAAGACACTTGATAGAAGAAAGATCACAGCATGTGAGATGGGATGTCACAAAAGAGCATCAGGCAGGACCAAAAGAGACGTGATTAGAAACGAAGAGATCCGAGAGAAGGTGAAAACAACATCTGTTAACAGCAGACCAAGTGTTTTGGCCACCTGACCAGGATGCCAATCAACCAGCCAGCTAGCCCTTCGAGTTTACACCAGAGGCGAGTTTCTTATCGTTAGCAAATCAAGCTAAACCTAGATGCTAGCGGCTAGCTAATCTAGGGTGAGTAGTGCACAACATTGTCGTAGCAAATCTGGCAAATCTAGCAAATCCAAAATGGCGGAAGGAACGAAATTGGGCACCAAGGTGGTGGAAGATAACTCACTATTATGAGAAGCAAAACAAGTGGATCAACAGGATCACCTCAAAAATGTCACAAAGTAGAGACGAAAACACTCTTTCCAATAGTTCGATAAAAGAAGGTTGTCACATTTTCTTTTTAGCAACTGAAACTGAATTGGGAAGGGATGGGGGGGGGGGGGGCAGATCTAGAAAATACGTGACCAAAATCCTTTCAAGTATCACTGAAATTATTTGCAAAATGAAAATAAATAACTTTACAGAATCCATTTACCCATAGGCTACCTTCAGGATGCCACAAACTTAACAAAACTGCAATGTTAAGGCAACACATACAGTACGATAGTCCTACACGGATGAAGTTGCCCAGATCAAAACAAACAGGAGGTCAAAAACACGTGGAATGTGTTGTGCCAAACTGTTATGAAAATGTCTGAAACCATAAGCAGTCAGTTTGCGAAAGTAATCAAGAACATCTACTCCAGTGTTTTAGTTCTGTCCCCAAGAGCTTGAGCCACTCGTGTATTAAAGAAACACTTCCGTCGTCAAACACAAAGGCCAGACAAACGGTCGCCATATTGAAATATTAAGCTAGCACCTCTTGACAATGTTAAGCTTGACTAATGTAGACGGTAGGTTTACTAGCGCGACGGGAACGAGGGAAAATCTCTCTTGATTGGCTCGCTTTGGCCAGCTTTGTCTCAATCTGCTACACCTAAGAAACTCGCCACAGAAACTCAAGATTCAGAACCAGAGGAAGACCACAGTGACGCTGGATAGATGGAGTGCCAGCAAAGACATATAAAAATAACGACTTTGAGTGGCAGACGTACTCCACATCTACAACTTGACTCTACGCCAGGTTCCTCGTATAGATGCAGACCGACAGCTTCATCTCCTCACGACATCTCCAGTACAAACGGACCGAAACGAAATAAACAATATTTGGAAAACAGAAACAGGGACATATTTTGATCACAAACAACATTAGCCGACACAAACCAAAAGCTATGAAAACTACATGTAAGAACTTCGTTTAAAAGCTTTGAAAAGTCAGATCAAAAAGGAAAGATGTTTTGTTTTGTTTTGTTTTTTTTGTTTTTTTTTTTGTCAACCTGAGTGGTCTTCAGGAGCGAAACCACAACTTTTCTCGAAGGTAACATTATGAGGGCCGTGCCCATCTCCACTCCCTCGTTGCTGTACTTTCCCCGCCCCAACAGAACGACGGGGAGTCATGTACAGCTTAGTAAACTGGCATCCTTGTTTAATCAGAGCATGAATCTGGTCACTGATCCATTTGGAAACCACGCTCGATCGTGCTTTCACCCTTTCACTCCCTCACTGCACCCATCAATTGCAAAAACTTAATTCTTTCAGTCCCTTTGTCAATCCTATCCACCTCTTCCTTTCTTCATTTTTTACTCCCTCGTCCTATCCAAAATTCCTGTGTTTACCCTTTCACTCCTTCACCATGTCCACCAGTTTCTGGTGAAAGAGCGAGCGGCTTAAGTTTTGCTTTGCTACCATATCCAACCACACAAGGATTAAGCTGTTGTTTCGCTATCATGGCTGATGATGCAGAAAGCTTCTGGCCATGATGCCAGAGGAAGAGGGTTGAGTTTTTGCTTTGCTATCATGACTTACATGTATAATGCAGGAAACTGATAGATAGGGTACAAGAGGGAAGGGGTTAAGTTTATGCTTTATTTCAAAGCCAGGACAAGATTGAGGCAGCCGAGATGTGGTTTCTAAGAAGAATGTTGAGAGTTCTATGGACAGCAAAGAAAACAAACGAGACAGTCTTGATGGAGGCAGACACAATCAGATCATTCATAAGGAAAAGACAGGCAACATTTATAGGCCATTTTATGAGGAAAGGGGAATTGGAACACCTGGTCACAAGGGGAAAGCTGGAGGGAAAGAGAGCACCGGGTAGACCCAGGGAGAAGATACTAGACGGACTTGCAGAGTGGCTGAAGATAAAGAGGGTGGAAGAGATGCTTGAGGCAACAAGTGATAGAGACAGATGGAAGTCCATAATCGCCAACGCCATGCGGCAAGGCACCTGATGATAATGATTTCATAGCCAACAATGCAGGAAGCTGATGGGACAGGGTGAGCGAGGGAAAGGGTTAAGGTTTTGCTTTGTTATCATGCCTGACAATGCCTGGTGGATAGGGTGGGAGATTGAAAGGGTTAAGATTCTGCTTTGTTACCATGGCTAACAGTGGAGTAAGCTGATAGGGTAAAGGAAGTGTAAAGATTAGGTTATAGGGTAAAGGAGGGTAAAGATTAGGTTATATAGGGGTAAAGTAGGTTGATAAAGGATATTAGGTTATAGGGTAAAGGAGGGAACAGATTAAGTTTTCACTTTTCAATCATGGCCGACAATACAGGAAGTTGGTGGACGGGGTGCGGGGGTGAACGGGTTAAAGTGGGGATCGAGTGTTCTAACTACTCCGCTACCACTCACCCCACCACAAAGAAAAGTGTGCCAATTATCACAACCTGAGGTTCCGGGATCCGCTCACTCATTCATGTTCCATTGAGAGCGTGACCGATGACTCACAACCCATAAACTGTGGGTGGCTTTTAACGGGATTGTGTTCAACGATAACTTTCGAACAAGAAGTACGAATTCATTTTTGTAGGACTTTCATTTAAGAGTTATAAAAAGAGACAGACTGCCTGGGAACAGCTACGTTAAAAAGGCAAATGTAGACAGATTGTCATGAAGGAGACAAAATAGACAGATTGTCACAAAGGAAACAAAGTAGACCTTTTACTCGACGGAATAAACTGGCGTGATATACGAAACAGATACGTTCAGGAAGAGAACACACGCACAAAAAGGAAAAAAAAAGATGAAAGACTGCTGATGGCTGGGTGGCAGTTCAGGGAGACCTTGGTAGGTTTAAGTCAGAGGACCCTCGCAGAGCATTGTGTCAGTATTTAGGTTCTTCGGTGGAAAATTCTTATGCTTCCAACGGCCATAACATGTTGAAAACACTGGTTCTCGTCCGATCACCGAAGTTAAGCAACTTCGGGCCCGGTTAGTACTTGGATGGGTGACCGACCGCCTGGGCACTCCAGGTGCTGTTGACAAATTTATCTCTCAGGACCTGGCCAGCTCATGGGTTTTTATGCAGGCTTATGGCTTGTGCCACGATCCCCTTACACATGGCACCTGTGACGTTAGTGCATATGGAATTCGTTCCGAGGCGGAGACGTCATCTTGAGAACCTGAGAAACTGAGCTGCCAAAGCATAGAACTGCTTAAAGTTTTGTATTTCGGACCAGACATTTTCTTGTGTTGAGTATATGGTCTGTTTCATATTTCTTTGTTATTTTTTTAAGTTATGTATTCATTTATTTTGTTTCTTTTCTTTTTTTTTTTTTTTTTTTTTTTTTTACTTTTTATCTTTACAAGGGAAACAACCCATCCTTCCCATGGGGCCACGACGATCTCTGTACATCTGCGTTGTTTCATTTACAGGGTCAGAGATAGATTCCCATGCTCATTCGTCGACGTGTCCAACCAGTTTGGTGCCAGACGTGTATGTGAAGCCCAGAAATTGCAAAGGAGACCTGTATAAATCAACAAATCTGTCTATCCTTCTCCTGCCGCTGGACTTCAGGAAAGGCCTAGACAAAGACTTAAAGGTATAGACTCGTTCAACTTTGTTTTGTTTGTTTGTTTGTTTGTTTGTTTGTTTGTGTTTGTTGTTGTTTGTTTGTTGTTTGTTTGTTTGATGTGTGTGTGTGTGTGTGTGTGTGTGTGTGTGTGTGTGTGTGTGTGTGTGTGTGTGTGTGTGTGTGTGTGTGTGTGTGTGTGTGTGTGTGTAAGACTCTTCGATTTTGACTGTGCTGTTCTCAGTGCGTGTGTGTCTGTCCATGTGTGAGTTTTCATCATTTCTTTTGACGTCTCTCTGATTATGTGTTCTTAGACAACCATATGAAATTTTTTAACAGGGCGTGGTGGAAAAATTAATGTATGTATGCATATTCATACGTGTGTGTGCGCGCGTGCGTGGCGTGTGCGTGTTCCTTGTGTTAAAAGAGAGAAGTAGTATTAATACTAACCGACTAGTTTTATTATTTTGTTCTTTGTTTTTTCAAAGTACCCATCGTATCAGAGCATATTTGCTGCGCATCTTCGTTGGAGTTGAACGTTTTTTCACCTTTTTCTTTCCGCAATGAAATTTTCTAACGCGAAGTGCGGGCCGCTGTCCCCGAGCAGAACACGTCAACACGGTGGGGCAAAGTACTAAGGAGGTTCCTTACCGGGAATGTTGCCCTAGACAAATTTTTCATGTCATTGTGTGTTGTTGTTGTTGTTGTTGTTGTTGTTGGTTTGTTGTTGTTGTTGTTGTGTGATGATGTTGTTTCATTTTATTCGTGTGTTGTTTTGTTTGTTGTTTGTCGTTATTATTTTATTATTATTTTTTTATTTTTGTTATTGTTATTATTATTATTATTTATTGTTGATGATATGTTATTATTATTATTATTATTATTATTATTATTATATTATTATTATTATTATTATTATTTTTTATTACATTATTATTATTATTATTATATTATTATTGTATTATTATTATTATTATATATCATTATCATTATTATTATCATTATTCTCACGGTCCAGCATTAAGTTTCTGCTTTGTAAAGCCTGGGCTACAATCTCAGGCTGCTGTCGTTACTAAAAATGTCATGTCTTTCTGATAATCAGTTTCTGGACAACAACTGTTCTTTTGTTTGGTATCCATCCAAACTGGTGTCAGATTAAAAAAAGAAAAAAAAAGAAGAAAGATATCGCTCAAAGTTCGGGACCAACAACGCAGGGTTTTGTAACTCTCGGGCCTGGCTG
>CM060312.1:23231460-23238960 GCA_030674185.1 Monoplex corrugatus
CATGATCAGAATCACCAAGATAAGACGAAAACGGTGGGATCAGCACCAGTCCTCCACATTCATACTCATCAGCACAGAATACATGTAAAGCGGTTTGGTCATACTGACCAAAATGTAAACCCTACCAGCTGGCTCAACGAGCATAATAACAGATACCTGGGTTTGACCCTTTGACTCCCTCACCCTATCCAGCAACCACAAAAAATTAACCCTTTGACTCCTTCACCTTCTCTACCAGCTTCCTGCAGGAAGTTCAGTTTTTGCTTTGTTAGCATGGTTGACAATGCAGGGTGCTGGTAAACAGGGTGCGGGAGTCAAAGGGTTAAGCACTCACCGGACACTGTTTCGGGACCCTGAGGTCGTAGGAGAGTGAGGTGGTAAAGACCTCAATTTTTTTTTTTATTCTCGGGGCCAATAAATCAAGTGCTGTGACGATCTCTTCTCACTCGCTACATTACTTTCCCCAACCCTGAAGAGAGGCGGGTACCCGTTCACAACCAGGGTGGACTGGACTGGATGGAGGCCGCAGTGTAGAGATTTTCTGGGACAAGTTCAAACCTGTGAAAGCCTGTGCAGCAGATTGGAAGGTGAGAGTTCCACCACTACAAGCATCCAAATCAAACTGAATGCCAGCGTACAAAGCAAATGGCACCAGACACAAACGAAAGCAGAATGAGCGCGAGTATTTCAATATCTGAAACAAGACGGGCTCAAATTTTCGGCCAGCTAGGCTTTGTCAAGCGTAACACAAAACACCCCACACACACACACACACACACACACACACACACACCACACACACACACACACACACACCACACACCACACACACACACAACACACACACACACACACACACACACACACCACACACACACAACACACACACACACACACACACACACACACACACACACACACACACACACACACACACACACACACACACACACACACACACACACACACACACACACACACACACACACACCATACGCCTGTAGTGAATATCTGTAGGAGTTTTAGTTTGTAACGATTGGCGAAAGCCAGACAGAATTATCCGGACACAATTAATTGCCCTGCCCTCCCCCTCCCCCTCCCCCTGCCCCTGCCCCTGCCCCTCCCACGTCCCTCAGCTTACATGGACTATCCCATATGCGCTCCACCCAATCTGCTGGTAATTATCTGACAGGCTTGGAGCGTGCCCAAAACCCTATGCTCTGGTAAAGTATTGAAATAGGGGTGGGTAATTGACGGAGGAGACCTGGACCAGTGAAACAATGTTAAACTAATAGCACCAGAATGATTCGGGTTTTAAAATGGGCAGCGAACAGGCTAATTTTTTGCTTGTTTTTGGTTCTTGGGTTTGAGAGAAAGAGAGAGTGTGTGTGTGTGTGTCTGTGTCTGTGTCTGTGTCTGTGTGTGTCTGTGTGTGTGTTGTCTGTGTCTGTGTGTATGTGTGTGTGCGTGCGTGCATGTGAGTGTTTGTGTGTGTGTGTGTGGTGTGTGTGTGTGTGTGTGTGTGTGTGTGTGTGTAGTGTGCGGTGTGTGTGTGTTCTGTTGTGTATGTGTGGTGTGTGTGATGTTGTGTGTGTTGTATGTGCGGTGTGATGTGTGTGTTTATGTGTGTGTGTGCGTATGCGTGTGTATGTGTGTGTTACATGTTACAGGCTGAGATTGAACGCGAGACTTCCAAATCTCTAACCCATGACTCTAGTGTTAACAGAGGCAACAAACCCACATGGAGAAAAACAAAACAAAAACAAAAACGGATAAACCCTTCAAGTTCTCCTGGAAAAAAATCGACGAGGTGTTACACTGGCATTTCATCCCTCGCAGTTGAAAACACCATAAATGTTCTATGAAAAGAAGGCAAACGTGTTTAGCGATGACTTCAGTGACGGGTCCGGTTTTTCCTAACACACGCAGTCTGTCGGTGTCCTCAAATCATTTTTTCAAGTGGGTAAACATCAAACTTCAAATCGGAATGTTCGGGTTCGATCCTACTTGGACTGGAAGATTAGTTGGGATGGGGGGGGGGGGGTGGTGGGGATTTTCTGTCATGTGAGACGAGTTTATACTGAATAGATGATTGTGTTGTGATTCAGACCTGTAATTATTTATTTATTTATTTATTTATTGTTTATATCTGTTCTTTTCTTTGAAGATAGATACACAGATACACATGTCATTTACATGTATCCAAGATTGTTTCAGTGATAGACCGATACGGTACTAGCATAAAAAATGTAGACTAAGTAAAACATAGTCTAGGTAGGACCTCAGGACCTGGCCAGCTCCATGGGTTTATGTGCAGGCTTAAGTCTTGTGCCATGATCACCATACACATGGCACTGTGAAGTTAGTGTATATGGAATCGTCGAGCGCGGAGATGTCGTCTTGAGAAACTGAAACTGAAACTGCTTGGGTAGGCCTACCTCCTATCTGGTGGGTAAAATGTTAGGGAGCCCCTCAACAAGGATTCTCTCATAAGGGATTCACAAGGAAGGGATCCCCTCAGCAAGGATTCGCTCAGTAGGAATTCACATGTTAGGGATCCCTCAACAAGGATTCTCTCATTAGGGATTCACACGGTAGGGATCCCCTCATCAAGGATTTTTCATTAGGATTTTACATGGTAGGATCCCTTCAACAAGGATTCTATCATTAGGATTCACACGTTAGGGATCCCCTCAATAAAGATTCTCTCAGTAGGGATTCACACGTTAGGGATCCCTCAACAAGGCCTCTCTCAGTAGGGATTCACACGGTAGGGATCCCCTCAACAAGGATTCTTTCATTAGGATTTTACATGGTAGGGATCCCCTCAACAAAGGTTCTCTCATTAGGGATTCACATGGAAGGAATTCTCTCAGCAAATATTCTCTCAATTAGGGATTCACATGGTGGGGGTCCCCTCAACAAGGATTCTCTCAGTAGGAATTCACACGTTAGGGATCCCCTCAATAAGGATTCTCTCAGTAGGGATTCACACGGTAGGGATCCCCTCAACAAAGATTCTCTCATTAGGGATTCACACGTTAGGGATCCCCTCAACAGGGATTCGCTCAGTAGGGATTCGATCGGCAGGATTCTAGCAGGAGAACCACAACCACGAAACCGCCTTCGTCGTTTGACAGTAGAATTTGGGTATGCAAAGTGCTGAGAATATTAGCACTGGGCCAGGAGGGGGTTTCAGGAAACTTATGTTGGAGAAGCGCTCAGATCCTTACTATACAGTAGTAGTGCCATAGAATGGACGTTTAATCAAACGTCCGTTAAGCCCTGTTACTTCACGTGTTGTTTTAGCTGGGTGCTTGGATTGTTTTCTTTGGTCAGGTTTGGGGGCTTCGCTCCACACATAACACATAATAAAACTTGAGGCTTGGGGCCACGACTGGTCCGGTTTGGTTCACTCCTGTAACCTTCATAACAGCCAGGTTGTTTGTGGAGTTTCTGGTTCTTTTGGCACTGAGCGGAATGGTGGTGGCCCGGGTGGTTAGTGCACCTGTCTGAGAAATGAATGGCTTTCCGGGTTTGATTTCTGTTTGAGCGGGAGTTCCTCTCTCTCTCCTCTCTCTCTCTCTCTCTCTCTCTCTCTCTCTCTCTCTCCCCTCTCTCTCTCTCTCTCTCTCTCTCTCTCTCTCTCCTCTCCTCTTTCCTTTCCTCTTCTCTCTCTTCCCTCCCTCCCTCCCTCCCTCCCTCCCTCCCTCCCATTTCTTTTGTAGTATTCTATTTTCTGTTGTCCTGATACAAATAGAAAAGTAAAGTCATACAAGTAAGTTGGCCTCTATTTTGATATCTATATCTTTGCAAAATGTAGGTTTTTTTTTTTATTTCAGCTCTCTCTCTCTCTCTATCTATCTCTCTCTCTCTCTCTCTCTCTCTCTCTCTCTCTCTCTCTCTCTCTCTCTCTCTCTCTCACTCTCACACTCTCTCTCCATTTCTTTTGTAATATTCTATTTTCTGTTGTCCTGATACAAATAGAAAAGTAACGGCATACAAGTAAGTTGGCCTCTGTGTTAATATCTATATCTTTGGAAAGTGTAGGGTTTTTTTTTTATTTCATCTCTCTCTCTCTTCTTCTCTCTCTCTCTCTCTCTCTCTCTCTCTCTCTCTCTCTCTCTCTCTCTCTCTCTCTCTCTCTCTCTCTCTCTCTCTCTCTCTCTCTCTCCCTCCAGATATGAACTCCCTTCGATAAGGGACTTACTAGATCTTGAGTGGTGGTCATTGGATGAGGTGGTAAACCGAGGTTTCTGTGCAGCATGGACTCAGCGCACGCAAAAGAACCACGTCAACAAAGAGTTACCCTGGAAAAATTCTGGGGAAAATGTTTAACATGCTGTCAATGGTAAGCGAAAATGCACAGAGACAAGAAAACGATGAAAATATAAAAAAAATACAGTGGGGGCACTACCTGGTGGCGCGGCGCAGATTTCACGTAGTAAATTTGTTAACAAACAAACAAAATAAAAAAAACCCAAAAGAACTAGAATATAACTGAATTACAAAAGTGTTCATTATCATGTTGGCAATAGCGTCTGTGTTTAGTGTGGCACCATGAAGGAAATGCTGTAAGGGTTAGGGCACAGGAAGTGTGTATTTGAAAACATAGGCGACATTTTAGACAGATGATATATATTTAATGTTGTTGTTGTTGTTTTTTATATTACATGTGCATGTACGCAGAAGTTTGTCTTTTACGCCTCATGCAGTTTTCCACTTTGACAGAGAGACAGACAGGAATCAGAAAAACACGAAAATAGAATCAGAACGCGTATTTGATATAACTAGATAATTATATTAAATTATAACTAGACAGTTAGTTATATTAATTACGCGTTCTGATTCTATTTTCGTGTTTTTCTAGTTCCTGTTTGCTTGTTCGCGGGCAGTCGCACTTGCTTTGGATTTAAAAGAGACAGACAGACAGACAGACAGACAGACAGACAGACGACAAGGAAGAAGAGACTTCCTCTATTTTCCAGTTGTAAAACAGTGACAATAACTGCGTTCGGTCAGTTTTCCATGTCCGACACTTGCACACAATGGGAAAGAGACAGACAAATCGCAAGTGCAGAATAAGTGACAAGTAGTTCATTTGTAAATAATTGACGCGTGGGAGAACATGTGACAGATACTGTATTTGTGTATGATTAACTGTACACTAGAAAGTATGTATTCATCATCATCATCACCAACATCATCATCATGTGCCCTTCCGCATGGCATTGGCGATCACGGCCCTCCACACGAATCTATCCCCTGTCGCTGCAAGTACATCTCCCACCCTCTCTGTCCTCAGACCGTAATCAATATTTTCTCCCTGGGTCTACCTGGTGTTCTCTTTCCCTCCAGCTGTCCTGTTGTGACCAGGTGCTCTAATTCCCCTTTCCTCATAAAATGTCCATGAATGTTGCTTGTCTTTTCATAATTAATTAATGATCTTGTGTCTGCCTCCTTCAAGACTGTCTCGTTTGTTTTCTTTGCGGTCCATGGAACTTTCAACGTTCTTCTTAAAAACCACATTTCAGTTGCCTCAGTTTTGTTCTGACTTGGCGTGTTGACTGTCCACGCTTCACAACCGTACAACAGTATCGGTTCTATATAACATTAAAAAAAAAAACTCTCTTCCTGATGTTAGTTGATAGGCAAGAAAGCTTGGTAAGAACGCTTCTTATCTTCTTGAATGCTGTTTTGGCTTGGTGGATTCTGCTGGCAGAGTGGACTTAGAAAATACACATTCCCAATTCCGTGCGCTGTTCAAATCTGATTGTACCCTGCGGGCATTAATGTCGTTGGCAGTGTCTTCCAGGTTGGTGGTGTTAATGCCACACCCAATGAGGCGATATACATGGTATCTTTGTATCGCTTTAGTGGTCTTCCTGGTGACATTGTGCATGTTTCAGCTGTCCAGGATCACCTTTGGGATGCGGTTGTCTTCCATAAGGACAACGTGTCCTGTCTAACAAAACAGGCATTTGAGGAGTAAAAACTCTATACTCTGTATGCCACAATACTGCGAACTTAAAGGTTGGACACTCGGTTTTGCCAAGTGGTATTTCAGATCTTTGTGGAACCGCTCCAGTTGTTGAATATATCGTCTATAGATAGTATGAATCTTGCAGCAGTAGAACAGGGTGCTCGAAGCTACTACTACATACACAGCAGTGTTTGCTACTACTATATACACAGCAATGTTTGTGGCTAACCTGATGCCATGAAAAGTAGACAACAACACAGCGAAAAACTAACCTTGCTAAGGATCAAGCCATTGTATATCCACTTCACTCAGAGAGAAACGCACGTCATTTGAACGATGATAACAACAGGACAAATAATGAGTACGCCATTTCGCTTGGCTAGGACACTGGTCTGCCACTTGGCAAGTTTGGGTTCGAACCTTTTTGAGTACCGCCTGGTGATATTAAGGGTGGAGATTTTTCCGATTTCGGGTCAACATTTGTGTAGATCTGCTAGAGTATTAGTGAACCCCGTCCATGTATATATGCACGGGGTTTTCTTTTTTTTTTCTTCTTCTTGGGTGGTGGTGGTTGTGGTGTTTTTGTTGGTTGTTGTATGTTGTTGTTGTTGTTGTTGTTGTTGTTGTTGTTTTTTAAGGTTGGATGGTTAGCAGTTGTTGTCACAATGGATATACCGTGTGTGTGAGGGATGTCCTAAAAGTTCTCGGCCTCGATATGAATGAGATGTGATAGGAATTTTTTTTTCATCTGTCAATTTTCAGCAAGTCCCTTCTGAACTCCACACACTTTCTCCAGCTTCTGCAGCTCCTCAATGCCGATATGGAAGAACTTCTGTCAGAGTACCTGAAGATAGCGTTGGCGGCGTCCGTGACGTCATTGTCACGTCAAATCTCTGCCCAGCCAGATTTTTTTTTTTTTTTTTTTGAGAACAAGCGGTAATTGAGGGCGTAAAGTCTGGCAAATAGGGTGGGTAGTCAGTGATTTCAAAACCACATTCACGAACGGCAGCCATGGCAACAGATGGCTTGTACACAAGTGTCTTGTCTCGATGAAACAACACCACCACCTCGTGTTACTTTTCCTCTGGTTTTGTGATGGCAGCTGATCGACGTTGATGTAGCACGGAAGAATGACACAGTCCATTAATTGTTAGATCCTTTTCACGATAGTCCACAGGCAGAATTCCCCCAGCATCCAGAAAACAGTAACTAATTCCCTGTCGGCGGAAGTTGTAATCTTTGCCTTTTTATCATCATCATCATCATGTGCCCTGCCGCATGGCGCTGGCGATCATGGTCCTCCACACGAATCTATCCCCCGTCGCTGCAAGCACATCTCCCACCCTCTCTCTCTCCTCAGCCACCCTGCAAGTCCGTCCAATTTTTTTCCCTGGGTCTAAACTGGTGCTCTCTTTCCCTCCAGCTTTCCTGTTGTGACCAGGTGTTCTCATTCCCCTTGCCTTCTTAATGGGTGAAAAATCAAAACGTTTCAACCGTTTTGATTGCTCATTACTCTC
>CM060312.1:23246460-23248960 GCA_030674185.1 Monoplex corrugatus
CGGTTCTCTACCAAAGAATACACCACGGACTGGATAGACCTAGAGGTGGGCATTGCAATGGGCTGTGCAATCTCTCCCATACTGTTCGTGTTGGCAATGGAAGTCATCTTGAAAGCTGCAATGAAGAGTTCAGGTCCAGTGAATCTGGGAGATGGATACCAGATGCCTCCTCTGAAAGCTTTCATGGATGACACAACAGTCTTGTCCACGGATGAGGAAGAGACACACCAAATCTTAAAGCAGCTGGATGAGCTGGTGGCCTCTTCAAGAATGAGGTTCAAACCTAAGAAATCCCGAAGTCTCTCACTGCGAAAAGGAAAAGTGGCAGATTCAGTCAAATTCATGGTAGCCAACCAAGCCATCCCCACTGTCACAGAAGAGCCAGTAAAAAGTCTCGGAAGATGGTATGATGACTCCCTGAAAGACACACAAAGGGGATGTGAAACCAAGCAAACAGCAGAAGAAGGCCTGAAGAAAATAGATAACTGCGGACTGCCAGGCAAATACAAAGTCTGGTGTCTACAGTTCATGCTGATACCAAAGCTGCTGTGGCCACTGCTAATCTATGACATTTGCACCAGCACAGTCGAAGCAATGGAAGCCAAAATCAACAAATACACAAGAAAATGGCTCGGTGTCCCACCTGGTCTCACTGATGTTGCATTCTACTGTCGTCAAGCAATGCTGAAGCTACCTCTGAAATCCATAGTGGAGGAATACAAAGTTGGAAAAGCAAGACTGTTGAGCATGCTGGAGGAATCGGAGGACAATATCGTGAGAGCAGTTCATCCAAAGCTGAGAACTGGCAGAAAGTGGAAAGTCCAAGAGGCTGTAAACAATGCCAAGAGAAACCTCAGCATCAAAGAAATAATTGGACACACGCAAACCAACAGACAGGGACTGGGAGCAACAAAAATGCAGTGGTGGTCCAAAGCCAAAGGGAAGGAAAAAAGAGACATGATCATACAGGAGTTGAAGGAAGAAGAAGATGTCAAAAGAGTGCAGAAGGCAGTCCAGCAAGGTCAACAGGGGCAATGGACAACATGGGACAGTGCACTCCAAAGAAGTCTCAGCTGGAACGATATGTGGCACATGGCTCCTCTAAGGATAAGCTTCCTCCTCAGATCTGTATATGACCTGCTCCCCTCGAATGCAAACTTAGTGAAATGGGGGAAAGCAGACGACCCAGCATGTCCGCTCTGTCAGAAGAAACAAACAGTGGAACATGTCCTAAGCTCTTGCAAAGTAGCGCTAGCCCAAGGAAGGTATACATGGAGGCACAACCAAGTTCTGAAAGTGATCACAGATGTGGTTAGCGAAAAAACCATGACCCCAAATGCACCAATTGCTATGACAACGTTCTACAAAGCAGGAGGGAAACAGGTCTGGCCCGAAAGGGCTATGACAACCAGCACATTGCCAAAGGGTCTTCTGGATGGAGCAGTCGACTGGGAGTGTACAGCAGACCTCCCAGAGTGGAGAAATTACCCAGATGTCATCAGCAAGACAGGCATGAGACCAGACATCGCTCTCCACTCTGACTCCTCGAAACAAGTCATTCTGATAGAACTCACTGTGCCATACGAAAGCAGAATGGAAGAAGCACATATCTACAAGACCGAAAAATACGCCGGTCTTGCCAGCACCCTGAAGAAAGCAGGTCTGCGGGTCAAAATCTTCGCCATAGAGGTCGGGGCAAGAGGGTTTGTGGGCACCTCCGCTTATGATCTCATGAAACAACTCGCCATTTCTGGGAAGAAGAGGACTAGAGCCCTTAAAGCGATGGCAGAGGCAGCAGAAAGGAGCTCAAGCTGGATCTGGGCAAGGAGGAACCAAAAAAGTGAACTTCATAAGGATTAAATTCCCTACAGATGATGTGTGCCCCGTTAGCACATTGGTAAAACCGCGTACCGCAGTTCTGAAGCGCAGAATCGCCCAGGTTCGATCCCCGGCGTGGGAAAAAAAAAATAGACAACAGCAGAAGGGCATCCAGGAGTCATGACCTGGATGTGGCCCGGCCCCCCGAGAGTGTAAGGAATTCAGGGCCGAAACACTTGTCTAAAGGGGGTTACTTCTCTGAAGACCTTCTGTTGTCTAGCTCTCCCTAGAGTTTCTTTCTACCTGTAGCTGTATAGACTGTCAACATCAGGTTTGAAATATGACTTTTGATAATAACTTCTGCCGTTAAAAATTGAAGTACCACTGTCATTGTCATTGTTATTGTTATCGTCATTGTCATCGTCATTGTCATAGTCATTGCGGACGTGGACTCTGTCCTTAACAAGACACATGTGCACAGTGACTCGACGCAATCTCAAATCTATCGACCTCTCCACATTTTCATCTGATGCCTCCCGTCTCCTTTCTGAAAAGTCACATAACCTTGCCGATGAATTCTATGAATTCTATACTACTCTCCACCATCTTCTGGACACTCATGCTCCAGCCACAACCCGTCTTTTACCTGACCGCCCCCCTACCCCCTGGCTCACTCATGAGA
>CM060312.1:23266460-23283960 GCA_030674185.1 Monoplex corrugatus
CACACACACACACACACACACACACACACACACACACAAGCATATACATAGATATAGCATAATAAATAAATGAGAAAGAGAAATATCAGCTTGTGTCAAAGTAACTCGGTCGTTAGATGGAGCGTTATTGTTAGCATGTTAATAGCTCCGGAAAAGGCACACGTGCAATTACGCATAAGAATGAAGGATTAGATCAAGCGTGATGTATCCCTACACACAGCCAACGAATCCTGTCTACAAGATGTCTCCATTTTCCTATCGTAGTGACTGAAATGACAGCCTGGCTAACATAATTAGCCTAGCTAATGTAATTTACCACTTCCTACTGTTTGGCACGAGTTGCAATTTGAATGTGGAAAAGAGCCAACCCCACATAGTTGACAAACGAATGGCGTTAATTTTCACAGAAGGTTTTTTTCAGTTGGTGTCACATTCTTCTTGAAGATTTGCGTTGTGTTTAATTCTTGTCTTCATGCGTCTGACCGTGAATAGTTGTGTTTACCAGTTGAAGTAGAGTTTTTAACAGGGACAACTTCTTTGTTACCCTATACGGAAATTAGCTGTGCACATTCATCTTACTTCATTCGTTCGTTCATTTTCCCTTCTTTTCTTGAGCGACTATGTATCCGATACTGCCCCCCCCCCCCCCCTAATTGGGATACGGGGCTCTTCCAGCGTAAGTAGTATCCCCACCTTCTGCAAAATCTGTGCTTCAAATTTCCCCTTTGCTGTCACTCTCTTCGTTTCTAATACGCTCCTTTTCTTTCTGTCATCTCTTCCTATCATTGCATTGCTGGTCCATTCATGTGTTTGTGCTCTATGAAGCCTTACATACTTTCCATGAGGATTAGTAATTAATACATGTATTAACTGCAGTTTTGGTACATGTAATGTACAGAAGCACTAGTAGGTAATTCAGGCCAGCGACGATATTGATATTGATATTAATGGTGTTGATGATAATGAAAAAGGAGTAGAAAAAGAAGACGATGATGATGAAAATGACAGCAATAGTAAGGATGATGATGCTAGCGATAATAATAATTAAGTAATAGTAATAATAATTAAATAATAGCAGCAACAACGATGATGATGATGATTGTGATGATGATGATGAGGAGGAGGATGATGATGATGATCCACAATCAAAGTTTGTTGTACCTTCACCACAACCCTGTTAGCCGGATGATCCGTTCCACCTCCCACGCCAAGAGGCTGGACTTCACTGTTTATCGACACATCTGAAAGACTGGCACCTAGACCGCCTCTCGGAGTGCAGTGGAAAGGAGGGACGGGGTTAAATGTTGTTGTTTTAAAAAAAGAAGCCCCACAGCCATAAAAAAAATGCCGGGGGAGAGTGGGGGAGGGGGTTAGATGTTTAAAAAAAAAAAAAGAAATCCCATAGCCATAAAAAAATGCTGCAGGAGAGTAAGGTTGTAGAGATCACAATCCTCTCGAGTCAGCTTTTTGAGAACGGGTCCTTCTTTACCGTCCTCATTTCTCAACAGGATGAGGTACACGTTCACAGCTGGCTGGACTGGAGACCGCACGAACAAGAGAAATAAACGTGGGGGATCATAGAGAAAATCTCAGTCCCGTGATAGGTTCGAACCTCGAATCTCTCGTTTCCTGGAAGGTGTTCTAACCACTAGGTCACCGCTGCTACAGATGAATAGAAAACACAATCACCTAAAGATCCGTCTGGCTTCCGCGCGAAATTGGCTGGAAATTGAAACGGCGCGTTTAGCTTTAAGCAGTTAGGCGTGAACTGGTTCAGTAAATGGCGCGATAATGGATGCAGATTATCCGTGATTTCCATCTGTGGGAATCTGATATATTTTCCCCGATTATCTGGACGGTGACCAGTGCTGAATAATGTTGGTGGTGGTATTGGTGATGGTGGTGCCACGGCAACGATATTGTTCATCGTTATGTTCCATTAACCCATTGGTGCCCACATTCTATCCACCAGTTACAAAAACTCAACCCTTTGATTCACTCGCCTTATCCATCAGCTGCAAATACTTAATTTAGTCCTTTCACTTCCTCACCCAGTCCACATGTTATGAAAACTCAGCCTTTGACTCAGCTACCCTATTCACCAGCTACAAAAACAAATCCCTTTGACTCCCTAACCTTTTCCACCATACACAAAAATATGATCCTTTGATTTCATCACCCTATCTACCAGCTGCAAATAATTCAATTTCATCCTTTCATCCTTTCATCCTTTCATCCAATCCTCCTCTTTCTCTCCCATTATGTAACACATCAGTCCTAATTTCTGATTCAGCTAAAAACCTTGGTGTCTGCATTGATTCTACCCTCTCCATGAACAACTTTGTTTCTCAAACTGCCAGATCTTGCTACTATCATCTCCATCGTATAAGCCTGATCAGGAAGTATCTCTCTGTCGAAACAACTGCAAAACTCGTTCTCTCCTTCATAATGTCTCGCATTGACTATTGCAATTCACTGCTGTCTGGTCTTCCCGCCTCCACCATTCACATCCTACAGCGCATTCAAAACAATGCTGTACGCCTTGTACTCAAAAAGAAAAAAGCTGACCACATATCTCCTCTCCTGGCACAACTTCACTGGCTCCCTGTATCAAAGCGCATACAGTACAAACTAGACACCATGTGCTACAAAAGCCTCAATAACGCAGCCCCCGATTACCTGTCAAGCCTACTTGAGATCTATGTTCCCTCACGTACCCTCCGCTCTGCCTCCGATCCTCTGACTTTTCGCTTTCCACGCACTAAGCTCAATACCTATGGTCCACGAGCCTTCTCTGTTTCTGGTCCATTCTCCTGGAACAAACTTCCTCTCTCAGTCCGTCAGCAACCTACTTTTGTCTCCTTCAAGTCCGCTCTCAAAACTCACCTTTTCTCCTCTGCATAAAATCCTAACCTCACTCAACCCCCCTCTCCAGCCTGTCTCCGCTCGGAGGGGAATCACATTGTTATAATATATAATTGTATATGATATGCTCTCTATAATTTTCCATTGCTTTTATTCTTGCTTTTATTGCTTTTATTCTTTCTCCCCATTTACAGCCATGCGTGTGTGTGTGTGTGTGTGTGTGTGGTGTGTGTGTGTGTGTGTGTGTGTGTGTGTGTGTGCGCGTGTGTGTGCATGCGTACGTGCGTGCGTGCGTGCGTGCGTGTGTGTCTGTTTCAGCGCTTAGATTTGGTTTTATCAAGATTTTGCGCTATATAAATATTGTAATTATTATTATTATGTTATTAAAAAATTAACCCTTCGACTCCCGTGCCATATCCACCACATACAAAAATGAATTATTTCACTCCCTCACCTTATCCACCAGCTACAAATACTTAATCCTTCCACTCCCTTACCCCATGCACCAGCTAAGAAAACTTAACCTTCGACTCCCTCACCTCATCCATGAGCTGCAAAAACTTAACCTTTTGACTCCCTTACCTTATCCACCAGCTACTAAAACTTAACCCTTTGACTTCCTCACCTCATCCACCAGCTGCAAAAACTTAACCTTTTGACTCCTTTACCTTATCCACCAGCTACTAAAACTTAACCCTTTGACTCCCTCACCTCATCCACCAGCTGCAAAAACTTAACCTTTTGACTCCCTTACCTTATCCACCAGCTACTAAAACTTAACCCTTTGACTCCCTCACCTCATCCACCAGCTGCAAAACCTTAACCTTTTGACTCCTTTATCTTATCCACCGGCTACAAAACTTTAAATCTTTGATTCCCTCACTTTATCCACCAGCTACAAAATCTTAACTCTTTGACTGCCTCACCTCATCCACCAGCTGCGAAAACTTAACCCTTTGACTGCCTCACCTCATCCACCATTTGCAAAAACTTGACCCTTTGACTCCCTTGCCTTATTCACCAGCTACAAATACTAATCTTTTCATTCCCTCACCTCATCCACCAGCTGCAGAAACTTAACCCTTTCACTCTCTCACCCAGTGCACCAGCTACACATAATTAATCCTTTGACTCCCTCACCTTATCCGCCAGTTATAAAAACTTAACCCCTTGACTCCCTCACCTTATCCACCAGTTATAAAAACTTAATCCCTTGACTCCCTCACCTTATCCACCAGGTACAAAATCTTAACCCTTTGACCCCCTCATCTCATCCATCAGCTGCAAAAACTTAACCCTTTGACTCCTTCGCCTTATTCACCAGCTACAAATACTGATCCTTTCACTCTCACCTCATCCACCAGCTATAAAAACTTAACCATCTGATTCCCTACCCTATTCAACAGCTGCACATACTTAATAACCCTCTGACTCCCTCAGCTTATCCACCAGCTACATCTACCTTACCCTATCTACCAGCTACACATACTTAATCCTTTCACTCCCTCAACATTTCCACCAGCTACAAAAACCAGCTCTTTCACTACTCCATCCAGGGATGTGGAGGATAGGGTGAGAGGTTGAAAGGGTTGAGCTTATATTGTGCTATCATGGCTGATAATGCAGAAATCTGGTAAATAGGATAAGGGAGTCTGGGTGAAGTGGAGCAGAGAGATAGAATATCATGGGTTAGGATAAAAAATGATGAAATAACACAAAAAAGATTGGTAAGCGTTTAGAAACGTGTTCCCCGCCCCCCTCTCTCTGTTTCTCTTTGTCTCTCTCTGTCTGTCTGTCTGTCTCTCTCTCTCTCTCTCTCTCTCTCTCTCTCTCTCTCTCTCTCTCTCTCTCTCCTCTGTCTCCCCATCTATCTTACACACAGAAGTCTGCCACACAATAAATAGCCTGGTTTAATCACCTAATCAATCAGCATTATTGTAAGCATATAGTAACACACACACACACACACACACACACACACACACACACACACACACACACACACACACACACACACACACACACACACACCATCACACACACACCCATCACACATACACCATCACAAAAACACACACCATCACAAGCACGCACCTTCAAGCACACACCATCACACACACCTTCTCACACATGCACTAGACATCCATTCATCCATTCTCGACAAGCAAAAGCTTTCCGAGTGTGATTGTGAAGAATATTTGGGCTGACCAGAGACATGTACAGAAAGAATGGCAACTGCACCAGTTTGCTGGAGATCACTCTCTCGACCGTTGACGTGTATCGGAACCTATTTAGATCTGTCGTTTGGTTGACGCCTACCTCATTCTGCCTGTTCGCAATAGAGACTGAGGGCTACAAAAATCTTTGGCCTGTATATTATTTACGGATGATTTTTTCAATGATAGATTGATACTGAGATGTAAAATCCATATGATAGGTAAGACCTCAAGCGCTTAGGATTTAAATGTAGGCTTTTGGCTTATGCCATTATTATTTTGCATTATTTCCGTCGCATCATGGCAATCTGTGGCGTTAGTGCATGTGTCTTGAGAAATTAAAACTGAAACTGAAACTTACACGTGAACTGCCTTAGTCTCTTTTAGGACTGTAGCTGTACTCTGTACTAGACCACACTGTTATTTAGTCAAGAGCTGTACTCTGTACTAGACCACACTGTTATTTAGTCAAGAGCTGTACTCTGTACTAGACCACACTGTTATTTAGTCAAGAGCTGTACTCTGTACTAGACCACACTGTTATTTAGTCAAGAGCTGTACTCTGTACTAGACCACACTGTTATTTAGTCAAGAGCTGTACTCTGTACTAGACCACACTGTTATTTAGTCAAGAGCTGTACTCTGTACTAGACCACACTGTTATTTAGTCAAGAGCTGTACTCTGTACTAGACCACACTGTTATTTAGTCAAGAGCTGTACTCTGAACTAGACCACACTGTTATTTAGTCAAGAGCTGTACTCTGAACTAGACCACACTGTTATTTAGTCAAGAGCTGTACTCTGTACTAGACCACACTGTTATTTAGTCAAGAGCTGTACTCTGTACTAGACCACACTGTTATTTAGTCAAGAGCTGTACTCTGTACTAGACCACACTGTTATTTAGTCAAGAGCTGTACTCTGTACTAGACCACACTGTTATTTAGTCAAGAGCTGTACTCTGTACTAGACTACACTGTTATTTAGTCAAGAGCTGTACTCTGTACTAGACCACACTGTTATTTAGTCAAGAGCTGTACTCTGTACTAGACCACACTGTTATTTAGTCAAGAGCTGTACTCTGTACTAGACCACACTGTTATTTAGTCAAGAGCTGTACTCTGTACTAGACCACACTGTTATTTAGTCAAGAGCTGTACTCTGTACTAGACTACACTGTTATTTAGTCAAGAGCTGTACTCTGTACTAGACCACACTGTTATTTAGTCAAGAGCTGTACTCTGTACTAGACCACACTGTTATTTAGTCAAGGATGAACGTGATGTAAAAGAGAAAATGATTTGCCGTGTTGAAGAACTGAAACACGTTTCCCCGCTACGTCCTTGGCGAAATTTATTGGCTCTGTTTTTTCAGTCATTTTCTCTCGCTCTTTGAAACATCAGTGACGTTCTGTTAATTTTTCCTATGTTTTGTGTGTTTATTTCTTTGTTGTCTTTTTTTTTTTCCTGTCTTGTTTTGCAATGAAGTATATGATCTTAATCTGTTTTCATGTGTTTCTGGTATCTTTTTTCAGAACTATCGGGAAACGTGCTTATAACTAATTCTTTTAATTTGTTACTGAATTTTATGGTTGAGCATTAGAACGGGGGCTGTGAATGATCATCATTAATGAAATACACAAAAGCACCCTTTGAATATACCTTTTCTCCAATTTTGTAGACCGCAAACGATGTATTCAATTATTTTCTTTTCATTTTGATGCATTAGTTTGTTATTGTGGAACTTGCAATTTTGAAGATAGGACCTTTTCAAGGGTGAAAAAATATTTGACTTGTATTGTTCCAATCCTTCTGCAGCGCTGAGTGCGATGGGCTTCAGGCCGCCATGGCAAAACGGACCTAAACCGATAAAAAAAAAAGATTCAGTGAAAATATGCATCTTCAATAAGTCTTGGCTCTAAACAGAGGAAGCTACATCTAGGTGCCATGCCATCTGAGGATAATTTACAAATTCGTGTCGTAGAATCTGTCTGTAGCTACTCACATTGGGAAACCAAAGGATCCTTAATTTTCTTGCACAATTTGTATTCACACCGATGTTGACGATGATCACGTGATATGTGAAATAATTTGCTGACCTTTATTCTCCAATCACTACAACCTATCCTGTATTTTATAGCCCTTTTTGTTTTCTTGTTTGCTTCTCTCTCTCTCTCTCTCTCTCTCTCTCTCTCTCTCTCTCTCTCTCTCTCTCTCTCTCTCTCTCTCTCTCTCTCTCTCTCTCTCTCTCTCTCCTCTCTCTCGCCCTTTCCCGTTTCTCTGGCCTTCTTAATCTTAATCTTAATCTTGATCTTGACAGAACCGTCGAGGGAACCACGACTGCCATTCTTGCTACTGAAATGAGTACTGCACTCGATCTAATAGTACGCCAGGGCTCTAATTCGCATGCATAATATAATATAATATAATATGATATATATGATATGAGATATGATATGATATGATATGATATGATATGATATGATATGATATGATATGATATTATATATATATTATATTATATTATATTATATTATATTATATTATATTATATTATATTATATTATATTATATTATATTATATTATATTATATTATATTATATTATATTAAATTATATTATATTATATTAATATTCAATGGAGCAACTCATTAGGGCAACAAACACTACTTGATGAAAATACACATCCTACATCCAGACTAACGGACTGACCATCTGAGGTGTGACCTTCTTTGAACGACAAAAACAAATAAGATTATCGCAGTCCCTCTATTTTTTTTTTAATCAGTAGTTGACCAGCCAGCCCCTGCAGAGTGTTTTCCCTATCTCTGTGTCTATGTCTCCGTTACTTGTCTGTGGTCAGATCGATATGTGAGCAGGGTGACACAATTTACCCGTTATCGAGGCGACAGTTGATGTGAAGGTCTGTGCTATTGGATCCGGTTACACATGCCCCTGACACACACGACTGTATTCTGGTAACCTCTCTCCCCTCTCTCTCTCTCTCTCTCTCTCTCTCTCTCTCTCTCTCTCTCTCTCTCTCTCTCTCTCTCTCCTCTCTTTAGCTCTCTCTCTCGCTCTCTCTCTCTCTCGTTTGCTCTCTCTCTCTCTCGCTCTCTCTCTCTCTCGCTCTCTCTCTCCTTCTCCCTCTCTCTTTGTCTCTGTCATAATTATTTTATGTGTTATGGTTCATTTTGCTATGCTCATGTTTTGTCCGGGGGGTGGGAGTGGGGGGAGTAGCCAGGATTAGCTGTAAGACAGGTCCATTGGGACCTATTGCTACTTTCCTTGAGTAATGAAGTGTTCTGGTCTGAATACACACACACACACACTCTCTCTCTCTCTCTCTCTCTCTCTCTCTCTCTCTCTCTCTCTCTCTCTCTCTCTCTCTCTCCCTCTCTCCTTCTGTCCTTCTCTCTCTCTCTTATACGCTCCTTTTAACCCATTTCCTTTCGTGATATATATAGATATATGTGTGTATGTATTCTTTCAGTGTATATGTTCTTTATGGCTAGAAAACTAAATGTAAGAATTAAGACTTTTTTTGCGATGTTTAGATGCTTTTTTTTTCCTTTTTGTTACTCTTCTATGACGTGTAGTTTAGTCCCACTTTACACGAGAGCTATATGTACATGTACACAAAAAAGTCTAACGAGTGCAATCTATTACCGTAGTAAATAAAGAATAACATCTTGCCCTCTCTCCGTCCCTCCCTCTCTCTGCCTCTGTCTGTCTCTTTCTTTCTTTCTTTTCTCCGCTATTTCTGTGTGTGTAAGAGAGACGGAGACAAAGAAAGGAGAGAGAGAGAGAGAGAGTTCATAATGAACAAGCACGATCATTCTTTTCTGTTAATTCAAAACCTAACAAACATGAGTTGTTACTGTTCTGTCTCTTCTTCTTCTTCTTCTTCTCGTCGTCGTCGTCGTCGTCGTCTTCTTCTTCTTCTTCTGCTTCTTCTTCTTCTTCTTCTTTTTTCTTCTTCTTCTTCTTCTTCTTCTTCTTCTTCTTCTTCTTCTTCGTCTTCTTCTTCTTCTTCTTCGTCTTCTTCTTCTTCTTCTTCTTCGTCGTCGTCGCCGTCGTCTTCTTCTTCTTCTTCTTCTTCTTCTTCTTCTTCTTCTTCTTCTTCTTCTTCTTCTTCTTCTTCTTCTTCTTCTTCTTCTTTTTCTTCTTCGCATTCTTCTTCTTCGCATTCTTCTTCTTCTTCGCATTCTTCTTCTTCTTCTTTTTCTTCTTCGCATTCTTCTTCTTCGCATTCTTCTTCTTCGCATTCTTCTTCTTCTTCGCATTCTTCTTCTTCGCATTCTTCTTCTTCTTCGCATTCTTCTTCTTCTTCGCATTCTTCTTCTTCGCATTCTTCGCATTCTTCTTCTTCGCATTCTTTTTCTTCTTCGCATTCTTCTTCTTCGCATTCTTCTCTTCTTCGCATTCTTCTTCTTCGCATTCTTTTTCTTCTTCGCATTCTTCTTCTTCTTCGCATTCTTCTTCTTCTTCGCATTCTTCTTCTTCGCATTCTTCTTCTTCGCATTCTTCTTCGCATTCTTCTTCTTCTTCTTCCTCTTCTTCTCCTCCTCCTCCTCTGTCATCGTTGTCTTCGTCGTCTCCTCCTCCTCCTCCTCCTTCTCCTTCTTCTTCTTCTTTTATTCTTCTTCTTCTGTCCTTTTATTCCTTTAATTCCAATATTCTATACCATATTCTGCCTGTCTTGTTCAACAACGGGTCCTATAAAAGACAGTTTTATAACTCGTAGTGACTGTCTTCTTGTTATGTCCACTCTCTTGTCGGGTACTCGTAACACACTTGTACGCCACACTCGTGCAATCACATCTGTACCGATAGACACTTTGTCCTTTTCTGTCTGTCTGTCTGTCTGTCTGTCTATCTGCCTGTTTCTCTTTGAACACAACTTTCTGTCTGTCTGTCTGTCTGTCTGTCTGTCTGTCTATCTGCCTGTTTCTCTTTGAATATCCTTTTTCTTTATGTTATGTTAGTTCGACATTTAATGTCTCTATTGTCTTTATCAGTGGGTTTTTTTTTTCTATTTACGTTACTTAGAAATGCTAGACTTCAAATGTTGTGTGGTTTGAATTTGTCAGAATCTATTCATTTTTGTGATGTGTATGATGAATGTATGTATTCTGGTGTATGTGTGTGTGTGTGTGTGTGTGTCTGTGTCTGTATCTGTGTGTGTGTCTGTGTGTGTGTCTGTGTGTGTGTGCGCACGCTCGCGTGTGTGTATGTGTGTGCGCGTATGTATATGGTATCATGCTTCTGTTTGTATTACATTCTGTTGGACCACCGTTAAAAACAAAAATAAATAAATAAATAACGGTTGCTACATATGTGAAAACAATGTTCTGATTCTTTTTTTCTTCCTCTTTCCTTCCCTCTTCTGTCTTTTCTCCTGTCCTTTCCGATCTTCCTTCCTGTGTTGTCTTTCTTGTCAAGAAGGGCCATATGAAGACGTTTCATGGCTCGCCTCGCAAAGGCAGTCTTCATACTGGGGCCATTCCCTCATAAACATGCGACACGTGCATTGCACGCTCATGCATTTTCGCTAACATCTCTTGACATTGTGTATGTGCTCGTTCGCTTGCTCCGTCTCTCTGTCTCTATCTCTCTGTCTTTGTCTGTCTCTCTCTCTCTCTCTCTCTCTCTCTCTCTCTCTGTCTTTCTCTCTTTCTCTTTCTCTCTCTCTCTCTTTCTCTCTCTCTTTTCTCTCTCTCTGTCTCTGTCTGTCTCTCTTTCTCTCTCTTTCTCTCTCTCTCTTTCTCTCTCTCTCTCTGTCTCTCTCTCTCTCTCTCTTTCTCTCTCTCTCTCTCTGCTGTCTGTCTGTCTGTCTGACTCTCTCTCTCTTTGCTGTCTGTCTGTCTCTCTGTGTCTGTCTGTCTCTGTTTCTCTCTCTCTCTCTGTTTCTGTCTGTCTCTCTGTCTGTCTCTCTCTCTCTATCCTCTCTCTCTCTTTTTCTTTCTTTCTTTCTCTCTCTCTCTCCTCTCTCTCTCTTTCTTTTTCTCTCTCTCTCCCTCTCTCTTTCTTTCTCTCTCTCTCTCTCTCTCTCTCTCCCTCTCTCTCTCTCTCTCTCTCTCTCTCTCTCTCTCTCTCTCTCTCTTCTCTCAATACACACCCGGCAAGGCACAACTATGGACATTATAACAGAGACCATCCCACCAACCATTACGATGATTTCGTTCAGGAAATGGTCACGAACCGAAGGAAGAAGAGACAAAACACCAGGATCTCTCTTACTGACAACGATCACCAATATCAACGTCCCAGGGACGTGTCAGAGAGGAGAGGACATTCCCGTACAAACCCTACCTATAACAGAGACATCGAAAGTCACAGAAGTTGGAAGAGCCCGTTTCGTTACGGTTCCAACCAGGATACCGCCACACCTGTTGTTCCTGGAGACTTTTCTTATAGTGAAGTGACACAGAAGGGATGTCAGCGAGAACCGGTCATTACAGGACACAGGAGAGTGGTGTTCCTTAAAGACAGTGACAACAGACGGCTCACTATTAATACAGGCAGACACCGACAAAATGATACCAACAGTTACCGCCAAGAAGGCACTGCCGTCATCCATGAAAATGTTTCACGACGAGCACGAGTCAATACCCAAATGACCCACGTTAAAGATGTTGGCAGAAAAATAACCAGAGAGGAGTGCGCACATGATCATACTGATAGAGACAGTGATGACAATAACGGTAGTGTTTCGTACACGGACGATAATCATGGCGAGAAAGACGATAATAAAATCGATGTGACTGATGATGACTTATCAGTTGTCACAGACGAGGTTCAGGGACAGAAGATAGTAGAAAAAGACAATACTGAAATTGAAGCACCAAATGGTATTACAGATTTAAGAGACGATGTTAGTGTCTCACAAAGTGATGCGCAAAATGATAGTGACCTAGATGATGTTAGTCGTGAAGACACTGACAAAACAATGACACAAGTCAGTTCAGCACTTAGGGCTGACACAGACAGAGAGTCAGATGGACACATTGACGAGTCCACTAGGCACACGCAAGCAGCACCTGTAGAATCCCAGCAGGATTCTGCAGAGAAAGAACAGGACAGTGGTTCATGTTCACCGAAACAGCAGCGGCCAAAACGTACTGCCCCTCCTAAAAAGAGAAGCAGACAGATGCGCAGTACAACAGACAGGTCAGGCAGTCAGACCAGTATTCTGGACTCTATGAAAAGAACAGCTGCTGATAGCTCAAAAGGCGATAAAAGTATGCAATGTAAGTCCAAAGCTAGCTCGGGCATCGGCCGGGCCACTACAGCAAGTAGTAAAAACAAAAGAATAAGTTCTTTATCAGGATCCCAAAATGTGGACGGACCCCAAATGAGATCGTGTCCATCAGTGGTGAATTTACATGTTCATAATGTTAATAATCCACAGATTAAATTTCTCACTTATAATGTGAACGGATTATTACCGAAACTGGATGATGAGGATTTCATTAATTTCATTTCGCAGCATGATTTCATTTGTCTCACTGAGACCTTTATAGCGAATGATTTTGATTCATCTTTGTTTCAAGAGTTTGTTGTATTTACACTAAAAGCAAAGAAACTATCTCATCAAGGAAGGTATTCCGGTGGAATAATAGTTATGGTAAGAAAGACTTTTAAATCGTTTGTTAAACGAATTGAGGTTGGAAACGAAAATGCTATTATTGTTGAAATCAACAAAGATTTGTTTTCAACAAATAAACCTATAATGTTTGTATGTACATATATTCCCCCTCATGATTCCACATACCGGAATAATCAGCATGATGGGTTTGGTATGGAAGTGTTGGAACAATGTTTGTTAAATTTACAAGTTTCGCACGACGACTTTTATGTTTTGCTGACTGGTGATTTAAATGCAAGAACAGCTGATGGTAACTACTGTTCATTTGGATATGACAGTGGCAGTGTTTTAACTGATCTTTCGGTATACAGTGATTTTTGAGACAGTCTCATGATTGCGCACGAATGTTTTTCGAAACCAACTGCTCGAGCTATGCAGTATGTTTGACTGTATCTTTTTAAATGGTCTGTGTAAACTGGACTTTGATGGTAGTTATACATACATTGGAGTTTCAGGGTCGAGTGTAGTTGACTATTTCATCGTATCATGTGATCTGTTTTCATCAGTTAAAATTGCTGCATTAGATGTTGACAGTCTCACAGAATCAGATCATTTACCGGTTATAATGAAAGTGGAGCGAAAGCTTGAAACAGGAATAAAAGCGGAGGGAAAAGTATCAAAAAATAACATCACACAAAAGTTCATATGGCAAGAAAATAAGAAAGACGATTATACAAACAAATTACAAAGTAATCACATTCAGAGAAGACTTACATTGGCTTCGGATACTCTAGACACTAATGTAGATAAGGCTTTAACCATATTTGTTGAATGTCTCAAAGAAGCTGATGCTTGTATGTACCGTAAGAAATGTACAGAGAAGAGAAAAAGATCTGATTGGTTTGATGGTGAATGTGAGAAAGCAAAAGTAGAAAGCAGAAAAACTCTCAAACACTACAGAAAAACAAAAGATGAGGATGATAGAGTTGTGTATTGTGAAGCACGGAAGAAGTATAAAAAATTATTAAAGAATAAAAAACAGCAGTTTAATAAACAAAAAGCAGAATGCTTAGCCAGAAATATTTCAAATTCATCGCAGTTTTGGACTGAGTTAAGAAATATAGGGTATGGTACCAAAAACAAACTTACTAACAATATAAGTATTGATGAATGGTTCAGTCATTTTAAAAACGTATTTCAAGATAACAGATCAACAAATGATGAGCGCTGCATTGTCGAAGTAGATTTAAATGAATCAACAGAACACCCATTAAATTCTAAGATAACTATAGAAGAGGTCAGAGAATCCATCAGAAAATTGAGGATAGGTAAAGCCAGTGGAATAGATGGTGTTACAGCCGAGATGTTAAAAAATGGTAACACGAATATCCATAATTTTCTTTTGAAGCTGTTTAACACTTTATTCGACCGAGGAATTTATCCTCAAGATTGGTCAAAAGCTATTATCATACCAATATTTAAGAAAGGAGATCCTGATAAAGTGGACAATTACAGGGGTGTGTCGTTATTAAGCATTGTTTCAAAATGTTACACATCAATACTGAATACTAGATTGTATGCTTGGTTAGAAAACAATAATTTAATATCAGAAAGTCAGGCAGGTTTTAGGAAAAAATATTCTACAGTGGATCAAATTTTCAGTCTGTACGCTATGGTTCAGAAAACTATGTGCAAGAAAGGTAGAAAACTATATGTTGCTTTTGTAGACTTTAAGAAAGCCTTTGATTCGGTTCAGCATGACAAACTCTTAAAGTGTATTCAAAATCAAGGAGTAAAAGGGAAGTTTTTGGTTTCGCTAAAAGCAATGTATGAATCATTATGCTCATGTATTCGGGCAAACCGGGAATTATCTGAAATATTCGATAACCCCATAGGCGTGAGACAAGGATGTGTCTTAAGCCCTACTTTATTTTCGGTATTAATAAATCAATTAGCCAATTGTATGGATGAAAAGGGGCGACATGGCATCCAGTTGATGCCAGGTTTAATGGAAATATTCATTCTTCTTTTTGCAGATGATGTAGCCCTTCTGTCAACAACACCAAATGGTTTGCAAAACCAGTTAAGAGTCTTGCAGACATACTGTGCCAGCATGAAACTGGAAGTTAATCTTGAAAAAACTAAGGTTATGGTTTTCAGAAGAGGGGGCTTCTTAGGACGACATGAACAATGGTTTTACAAAGGGACAAAATTGGAAGTAGTTAGTAAATATTGTTATCTGGGGTTCAGTTTCACGACAATGATTAGCACCAAGGCCGGCACAGAACATTTGGTGACAAAAGGTAAAAAAGCAACTTTGCTATTAAACAGGACTTTTCAAAAATATAAAGACATGACTATAGAAACTTTCTTCAAGTTGTTTGATGCAAAAATTCAACCTATTTTGTTGTATTCTTCTGAGATATGGGGACTTAACAGACTCGAGCATATTGAGAAAGTACATTTGGTATCGTGCAAAAGACTGTTGGGTGTTCCAGTCAGGACACCTAACAAGATGGTATATGGGGATTTGGGAAGATATCCTCTTTATGTCAACTCCTCAACTACCTGTCTTAGATATTGGTTTAAATTACTGGAAATGAATCCAAATAGGTTACCTTATAAGGCTTACCAAATGTTAGTGGAACTTGACAGGGCTGGGAAAGAATGCTGGGCTTCAAAAATAAGGGAAATTTTGTGTGAAACGGGATTTAATATCGTGTGGCTGCAACAAGGTGTTGGTGATGTAAAAGCCTTTTTGCGTGTATTTAAACAGAGACTTGTAGACTTATATATTCAAGAATGGTCTGGGTCACTCAGAGACAGAGATAGGTATGAAAGCTACAGATCATTTAAGACTATCTTTGAAAAAGAGAAGTACATTGACTCTATTGATATATACTGTTTCAGAGTTGCCCTTTCACAAATAAGGTTGAACGTTTTACCACTAAACAATAATATAAATAGATACAGTGAATCTGATCAAGAAAAGGTGTGTCCATTTTGCAGGACAGAATCTGAAAACGAAGAACACTTATTATTTAGATGTTCCACTTACGCTGATCTCAGGGCGAAATTTTTAAAGGATTTAGTCAGCATGCCTATGTGCATACTGCTCCAATCAACAAATAGCCACCGAAGTCACAGCGTATCCAGATACGTTTTCCACGCCATGAATAGGAGAAAAAAAATTGTTAAAAGGAGAAGAAAAGTAAATAGTTATGTAGATACTAGCACTAGAATTTCAGACAATACTTAATTTCAGTTGTAAAGAAAAAAAAAAGTTTATTTGAATATGAAAGGGGCTCATATAGAGACACATGTGCATAGGTGCCTGTGTACTCACATTGACGTTGGTGTACTTATGTGCATATATAGGTGATAGTATCTACATTATGTATATGTGTGGATACATATGTATATATTTATGTGTGTATATATGTATGAGTGATTATGTATGTGTGCGTGTATATAGATGTGTATGTGTGTATGTGCGTTTATACATAACCTTCAATTCAGTCTATGGCCTGAACCATTGCTGACCGCCGAAGATTGAGTTATCTCGGAACTAAAAGATGCACGAAGTGCTAAATATGCGTTGAATGATCATTTGGTATTGTCTCAATGTCAATTGTTTTAGTAAATGAGTGACTGATCTGCGATTAGTCTGATTAATTGATTGGCATTATGAATGTCTGTTTTTGCCAATTAACCGACTGTTTTGGGGTCGAATTGCTCTTATGTCATATATTTCTTGGTTTACTTCATTGTACATTAATTCCATTGATTGGTTTAGATTCACTGGTGAATAAATTGATAAACTGAACGCATGATTAGCTGACAACGGAATGATTATATAATTTGTTAATTGACGGCGATGGGTGACTCACCGACTGATCGATTTATAGATTGATGGTTTTAGCTATTGATCGATCAGTGATTGAATTATGGAATGTATGGATGATTGATTCGTGTTATTTGAAGTAACGATTGCAAATTGATATATCGAACTCAGTTAAATTCTAGGTTATCTGGTCGATTAAGTCACTGGATGACTGATTAACTGGTTAAATGATTGATCGATTGATTGATTGAGTGAGGGAGTGATTACGTGAAGTGATTGTTACTGAAGTGATATCGATTGTACAGTTGGATGATGCATCTGACCCAGTCAATTGAAAGCTGATTTGTCAGTTGATTCACGGGCTGAATGGCGGATTATTTGATTGATCAACTGGTAAATCAGTTGATTGATTGGTTAACTGATTGATTGATTGGTTGGTTGGTTGATCGATTGATGGATTGAGTGTTTATGTCAAGCAGCTGTGGTTGAATATATTGATCAACTGTATGATCACTGAAGGGTACAAGAAACGTCAGATCTGTGCACTAATTGAATGGTTTGTTTGTCTGATAGCCAGTTATTGTAAAATTGACAGTTGGATGAATGATATAGATGCGGTTAATGACAAATATTCTTAGCTGGCCAATTGGGGAATGTGGACTAGAGTGCAAATGAGAGGACCACTGTGGATGCAAGGATGAATGTATCCCGGCTTGTGTGACGGTAAACGATAGAAGGGGACAATGTGACAAGAGTTCACTGCAGTTTGATAGTATAACTTGTATGAATGTATAAGAAAACCTTATCTCCTCCCCTCCCCTTTCCCATGCATGTATTGTGGCCTAAGGCCGATGTACAATAAACATTTTCTGAGTTCTGAGTTCTCTCTCTCTGCTGTCTGTCTGTCTGTCTGACTCTATCTCTCTTTGCTGTCTGTCTGTCTGTCTGTCTGTGTCTGTCTCTCTGTGTCTGTCTGTCTCTGTT
>CM060312.1:23291460-23301460 GCA_030674185.1 Monoplex corrugatus
GACTTGGAGTTGGAAAGACTTGGAGTTGGAAAGACATGGCGTTGGAAAGACTTGGAGTTGGAAAGACTAGGATCACATAGTAGAATCTCACCCACTGTACGGATACGTCATTGTGGGTGTCACTAAAATTTCCTGACCAACACTGCAGGTCAGAGTTTGTATCTCTCGGAACTGGTTGACGCCAAATACATTCCAGTTGGAATTTCCGTGTGCGTGTGGAAGGAGATTCACCACCAAACGCGGCATGAAGATCCACAGGACAAAAATGGGCTGTTTGAAGACACATACGAACCAGCAGCAGCGCACTGCGATAGCAGGTGAGACGTTGGATGACCAAGGCCAGGAATTAAACCATAGTGCCAAGGACATCCACGCTGACGGTTCTGATGCGGATTTTGCACAAGCTCTTAACGCCAAACGTGGAAAACTCAATTTGCCGCCTGCCGGTGCAAAAGAACAATGGGAGAAATTAGATGAGGAACTTGTCCTTAAGCTGAATGCGCTAATAGGGAACAGTACGCTGGAACACAAACTTGACACATACGGAGACATCATATACTCTATCTGCAGGGACACTTATGGAGTGAAGCAGCCAAAGACAAAAACGCCTCCCCAGAAATCCAGAAGACAGCAGCAGATGGAGAGCATCCGGAGGGAGAAAAGGAAGCTTAAAAAGCGAATGAAAACTGCCTCAGAATTCGAGAAGCAAGGGCTCCTGGAACTCTGGAAAGATCTGAAGGCCAAACACAATGCTCTCAGCAAAGTGGAATCAGCAAGGCGAAGAAAGAGCAAAAAGAAGAAGACTCAAGATCGTTTCTTCAAAGATCCCTTTAACTTTGCAAGAAAGCTGTTTGAACAACCCAAATCAGGGACTCTCACAGTGGGCAAGGAAACCCTAGAGCAGCATCTCAGGGAAACATATTCCGATTCTCAGCGCGAGGCACCACTTGAAATCCAAAATCTGGTTTGGCCTGCAGCGCCAGAAGGAAAATTCAATAACAAACCACCAACACTGGATGAAGTGAAGAACGTAGTAAAGAAAGCCAGAGCCAAGTCAGCACCTGGACCAAACGGAATACCATACCTGCTCTACAAGAAATGCCCAAAAGTGCTCGAGTGGCTCCACAAGATGATTCGATCAGCATGGAGGAACCAGAAGATCAGCGACCAATGGATGAGAGCTGAAGGAGTGTACATTCCGAAGGAGCAGAACTCCAGCAGCATCAATCAGTTCAGGCCAATATCACTTCTGAACGTCGAGGGGAAAATCTTCTTCTCTGTTATGGCAGCAAGATTGACAAAATACCTGACTGAAAACAAGTATCTGGATATGTCAGTCCAAAAGGGAGGCATACCAGGAATGCCTGGATGCTTGGAACATGCCACGTTGATTTGGGATGCCATCCAAAAAGCAAGAACAGAGAAGAGAGACATTGACGTAGTTTGGCTTGATCTGGCGAATGCATATGGATCAGTTCCACACGATATGATCCAGCTGGCTCTTGAAATGTATCACATCCCAGAAAACATCCGAACAATGCTGAGGAAGTATTTCCAAGGGTTCTCAATGCGGTTCTCTACCAAAGAATACACCACGGACTGGATAGACCTAGAGGTGGGCATTGCAATGGGCTGTGCAATCTCTCCCATACTGTTCGTGTTGGCAATGGAAGTCATCTTGAAAGCTGCAATGAAGAGTTCAGGTCCAGTGAATCTGGGAGATGGATACCAGATGCCTCCTCTGAAAGCTTTCATGGATGACACAACAGTCTTGTCCACGGATGAGGAAGAGACACACCAAATCTTAAAGCAGCTGGATGAGCTGGTGGCCTCTTCAAGAATGAGGTTCAAACCTAAGAAATCCCGAAGTCTCTCACTGCGAAAAGGAAAAGTGGCAGATTCAGTCAAATTCATGGTAGCCAACCAAGCCATCCCCACTGTCACAGAAGAGCCAGTAAAAAGTCTCGGAAGATGGTATGATGACTCCCTGAAAGACACACAAAGGGGATGTGAAACCAAGCAAACAGCAGAAGAAGGCCTGAAGAAAATAGATAACTGCGGACTGCCAGGCAAATACAAAGTCTGGTGTCTACAGTTCATGCTGATACCAAAGCTGCTGTGGCCACTGCTAATCTATGACATTTGCACCAGCACAGTCGAAGCAATGGAAGCCAAAATCAACAAATACACAAGAAAATGGCTCGGTGTCCCACCTGGTCTCACTGATGTTGCATTCTACTGTCGTCAAGCAATGCTGAAGCTACCTCTGAAATCCATAGTGGAGGAATACAAAGTTGGAAAAGCAAGACTGTTGAGCATGCTGGAGGAATCGGAGGACAATATCGTGAGAGCAGTTCATCCAAAGCTGAGAACTGGCAGAAAGTGGAAAGTCCAAGAGGCTGTAAACAATGCCAAGAGAAACCTCAGCATCAAAGAAATAATTGGACACACGCAAACCAACAGACAGGGACTGGGAGCAACAAAAATGCAGTGGTGGTCCAAAGCCAAAGGGAAGGAAAAAAGAGACATGATCATACAGGAGTTGAAGGAAGAAGAAGATGTCAAAAGAGTGCAGAAGGCAGTCCAGCAAGGTCAACAGGGGCAATGGACAACATGGGACAGTGCACTCCAAAGAAGTCTCAGCTGGAACGATATGTGGCACATGGCTCCTCTAAGGATAAGCTTCCTCCTCAGATCTGTATATGACCTGCTCCCCTCGAATGCAAACTTAGTGAAATGGGGGAAAGCAGACGACCCAGCATGTCCGCTCTGTCAGAAGAAACAAACAGTGGAACATGTCCTAAGCTCTTGCAAAGTAGCGCTAGCCCAAGGAAGGTATACATGGAGGCACAACCAAGTTCTGAAAGTGATCACAGATGTGGTTAGCGAAAAAACCATGACCCCAAACGCACCAATTGCTATGACAACGTTCTACAAAGCAGGAGGGAAACAGGTCTGGCCCGAAAGGGCTATGACAACCAGCACATTCCCAAAGGGTCTTCTGGATGGAGCAGTCGACTGGGAGTGTACAGCAGACCTCCCAGAGTGGAGAAATTACCCAGATGTCATCAGCAAGACAGGCATGAGACCAGACATCGCTCTCCACTCTGACTCCTCGAAACAAGTGATTCTGATAGAACTCACTGTGCCATACGAAAGCAGAATGGAAGAAGCACATATCTACAAGACCGAAAAATACGCCGGTCTTGCCAGCACCCTGAAGAAAGCAGGTCTGCGGGTCAAAATCTTCGCCATAGAGGTCGGGGCAAGAGGGTTTGTGGGCACCTCCGCTTATGATCTCATGAAACAACTCGCCATTTCTGGGAAGAAGAGGACTAGAGCCCTTAAAGCGATGGCAGAGGCAGCAGAAAGGAGCTCAAGCTGGATCTGGGCAAGGAGGAACCAAAAAAGTGAACTTCATAAGGATTAAATTCCCTACAGATGATGTGTGCCCCGTTAGCACATTGGTAAAACCGCGTACCGCAGTTCTGAAGCGCAGAATCGCCCAGGTTCGATCCCCGGCGTGGGGGGAAAAAAAAAAAAAAAAAAAAAAAAAAATAGACAACAGCAGAAGGGCATCCAGGAGTCATGACCTGGATGTGGCCCGGCCCCCCGAGAGTGTAAGGAATTCAGGGCCGAAACACTTGTCTAAAGGGGGTTACTTCTCTGAAGACCTTCTGTTGTCTAGCTCTCCCTAGAGTTTCTTTCTACCTGAAAGCAGGTGAGGTGTACAGTCCTGTCACGCAATCTCAGTCCGAATTAGAATTGCACAGAACAATCACTATCATCGCCATTCTCATTGTCATAGTACACTATGTGTCCCATCATGACCTGCTGTCACATGACCCAAATTTGAGTGGGTTTGGGGGTCTGTTGGAGAGTCATAACGAGCTGAGTAGGGGTGCAGAGTAGGAGTATGGTGCAGACGACGGGGAAGTAAAACTTAAATAAATAAACGAATAAGTTTGATAAAGAAAGATATTATCGAGTTCTAAAGATAAACAAACGAATAAAATATGTATATATCCTCTCTCCCCTCCCTCCCTCCCTCTCTCTGTCTCTCTCTCTCTCTTTGTCTCTCTCTCTCTCTCAATCTCTCTCTCTCTCTCTCTCTCTCTCTCTCTCACTCTGACTGTATCCGTGCGTACGTGTGTGTGTGCGTGCCCGTGTGTGAGTGTGCGCGCGTCTTTGTGGGTCTGTGTTGTGTTTGTATGTCTCTGTGTATGTGTTTCCCTTCTTAAATACGAATTAATGCTTATACATCGACTGCCAGCAAGAAACACAGGAAAGGTGAATCACACAGACTTATCGACACTGGTTTGGCCCTCCGCCTAATTGAGCCTACAGTCACCAGCAGGGAGGTAGGTCTCGTTCAAAGCCCGAAGAAAGTCGATGTATACACCATACAGCGCCGGTGTTAAATGCCTGGGTAGCTCAGTGTTTGGCACCTGTGTTTGCTGTAGATTGCCAATTGATCCGTTTTTTCGGTTTCCCTTTTAAAAAAGAAAAAGAAAAGAAAAACGAAAGGGAGATTGTTTCATGTCGATCTGAGAGAGGTGTGTTTCTCTCTGTGTGGCTGTATATAATGTATGGTGTGTGTGTGACAAACCTGTGTTAGAGAAATTTTCTTCACTGTTTCTGAATGGATCTTTACCAAATTGTTCAGGAGTTAGAAATGCTTACATCTGGAAGCCATGGCTGTAAGGACAAGGTAGTCACACGGACCAGAGAAAGAAAGTGTCTAAAATCAAAACCTTTTTTATCGGGAAGGTGCGTGAACAGCACTTTCTCAAGAACTTCTGACAGTGTTGAAATTCTTTTTCTGTTGTTGTGGCAGTCTACCAATGTCCTCGTTTCAGTTATCTGTTGCTTCTTAAAGGTCACAATGACTTTGAGAAATATAAAATCTGTTTGTTTGTTTGTTTGTTTGTTTGTTTTGGGGGGGTCTTTTTTTTCTTTTTTCCCCCTTTTTCTTTCTTTTGTTGTTGTTGTTGTTGTTGTTGTATGAAAAGTGAGATTGTTTGAATGGCTTTACACTCTTGATTTCATCCGCTTCGTTTTATGAATTGCGGCAATGAAAGGCTATGTGTTGATAAGAACAGTATGTTAGGGGAGGGGTTGGGTCTTGTGTGTGTGTGTCTGTGTCTGTCTGTTTGTCTATCTCTGTCTCTCAGTCTGTCCGTCTGTCTGTCAGTTACATAAATTGTCTTTGTGTGTAGCTATATAAATCATGTGTCATGTAAATTGTGTCTGTATGTCATATCGTGTGTGCAAATGAAAGACCGTGTGCAGATAGGAACCGAGTGTAGGGGGATAGGCAGGTGGGTATGTGTGTGCGTGTGTGTCTGTTTGTCTGTACGTCCTTGTCTGTCTGTCTGTCTATTTGTCCGTCTGTATGTCAGTCTCTTAATCGGTCTGCTTGTCTAAAGCGTTTGTGCATGTGTGTGTGTGCGTGTGTGTGTGTGTGTCTGTTTGTCTGTCTGTCTGCCTGCCTGCTTGTTTGTGTGTGTCTGTCTGTCTTTCTGTCTGTTTGTCTATCTGTCTATCGTTTTGTCCGTCTGTATGTCAGTCTCTTAATCGGTCTGCTTGTCTGATATGTGGTGTATGTGTGTGTGTGTGTGTGTGTGTGTGTGTGTGTGTGTGTGTGTGTGTGTGTGTGTGTGTGTGTGTTTGTGTGTGTGTGTGTACAAGCAAACACATACGTGTGTCTTTTTTGCCTGTCCGTTTGTCAGTAATAGTAAATGAATCCTGTCTGTAAATGTAGGCATAGTGAGCAAACCTTTATGCATGCGACTTCCAGTCCACCCAGCTGTGTGAATGGGTTCCTTAGTTTTTCTTAAGTCAGTGAAAGTAAAGCAGCGAGAGAGACGAGATGAGCACCGCCCTCATAATGCTGGCCCCCACCCCCACCCCACCCCCCAGAAAAGTTGAGGTCCCTACCACCTCACTCCCATACGAACCCAGTGTTATGGGACTATCTTTATCTTAACTTTACCTGTCAGTGTCAGTTTGGGGAATAGATGTGGCCTTTGAATCAGTCTGCTTCTGTTTAAGACCAAATCTTTCTAAAAATTTTGCTCGAGCGCGTGCACATTTAAGCAAACACGCGCGCATCTACACACACATATGCATACACGTACGTGCGCCAGAAGTCGAGAACTGTTATGTTAACAAATCTGGCAGAAACATTAAAGGGGTTTTGTTTGGTTTGGTTTTTGTTTGTTTGTTCGTTCGTTCGTTCGTTCGTTTGTTTGTTTGTTGGTTGATTGGTTGGTTGGTTGCTTTTAAGGATTTTTGTTTGTATTTTTAGTTGTTGTTTGTTTGTTTTGAGGTGGGAGTGTTTGTATCTTTGGTTGTTTGGTTGGTTTGGGATTTTTTCTGTTTTTGTCTGATTTGTTTTGTTTATTTATAAATATTGTTTCTTTGTTTAGCTGAAGAAGTGAGTTTAAGGTCCACAAAGTAGGGCCGTAATTGGAAAAGGACCTTTCGCCAAAATAAATAGGTTTCAAACCGTTGGTTTTACACACGGTTTTGCATCAGAAGATCGCAAAACCAGTCTGTCAGGACTATAGGTATGAACAATATCAGACAAATATGAGTTAACCAGTGTTATGATTGGAAGATGGCAAAGAGATGAAAACTTATGAAGATCTTCAAGTTGTAGGGTAGTGAGATTGATCAGTTTTTGTTTTACGGTAACAAAAAGAGCTTACCAATGTTGCATTTTATGTGTGTGTGTGTGGGGGGGGGGGGTTGTTTGTTTGGTCGGTTGGTTGTTTTGTTGGTTATTTTGTTTTGTTTTGTTTTTTGTTTTGTTTGTTTTGTTTTAGCTGTCATTGGGGTACTTTTCAGAGAGCCAGTGAAACTGGAGTTTGGAGTTTGTTCTAAAGGGATTCATCACGCTCAGACATTACCATAAGCACTCCACCCAAAATTACAGGCAGATTCCTTCAGCCTGTACAAAATACCATGTCTTGAAATGGGGAGGAGAATGGTACTTACGAAAACACGACTCCTCCAGAAAGATTGGAACAATCCAATTTTTATGTTGTAAGGTGGAATTGAACTCGAGACATAAGGTTTTGAGTCCACGGCTCTATGAAAAGGGCCAGCCAGCCTGCGTAAGGAATGGAGCTGCAATAATCGAGACGAGACAACACGAAACCACAGACAATGGTTTTGTGGCGTCATTTGATAGAAAACGTCTGGTGTAACTGATCCGACGATCTCTAAAGATGTGTGTTATCTGGTATATATTTCTTTTGAGTCAACTCGTACTGCTCTGGTATAATTCTCGAGAATGGTTTTAAATAGATGCGCAGAAAAAAAGAAAGTGGTAAAATTGTAGTTTTGCTTTGAATGAGCTGGTGATTGCAAAGTTTCTTTTGAATAACTAGTATGAATTCACTGTTACCTATGTTGACTTGATCTGTCGTATTGTTGTTGTTGTTTTGTTATTGTTGTTGTTTTTGTCGTTCTTGTTGTTGTTCTTGTTCTTGTTTTGATAGCATCATTCCGTCTATGTCCATTTAATATCCCCCTTACCCTGTCCCTCCATGTCCTACTTCACTCCCACCCCCTCCTCCTCCTTGGCTCTTCTTCTGTCCGTAAGTTTCAGTACTGATTGATTTTCCGTCAGCTTTGCTGATTGTTTGGGTGGTGCTGTGTGAAAAAGACAGTCTTTGATCTTGTAGAGTCTACATGTAATTGTCTTGATTTTTGGCCCGAGTTTGATACAGTAAGCTTGTAGTTTGGTCCGAGGAGTGGAAGAAACGCACGTGCGCACAGACACACACGCACGCATGCGTGCACGCATACCCATAGAGAGACTCACGCATAAAGAGGGCTTTCCTGGTTTCGTTTTACAGAAAGGCATGACGAAATAATTTTAGAATTATTGAGGACATAGTTCTTCAAGTTATACATTCACGCATGTACTCATGCGCGCGCACGCGCACACACACACACACACACACACACACACACACACACACACACACGCACGCACGCACGCCCGCACGCACACACACACACACACACACACACACACACCATATTTCGCACATGAACCAGACCTACGAATTACTGAAACAAAGCCTGATTTTTTTCGAGTTGGGGGGGGGGGGGGACTTGTCAGTGTCAGTGGCTGTTTGTTTAACCACTTGGTGGACCACATGTCACAATGTCCTGAACATCGAGCAGTTACCTGTTGGGTCATCTGTCTCGGATGGCCTGTTGTCACACACTATACACCGGATTGTTTTTCATAACACTTTAGTCTTGCCAAGAAGGCTAAAAATAAATACTGCTACTGATATCAAGAGAAAAGAAGGACGGTCAAGCCATTCTATAATCTCCGTTTACAAACAAAAGTATAAATTTGAAATCGCAAATCTCCGTGCAGGTGAGAAACTAAATCAGGTCTAGAACTGCGTACTTTTGTTTTTCTTGGCTGTGTTGGACATAGGCAGATAATGAACCTTTCGATAAAGTAGGTCATACTTACCAGTTGTAACAAAATTTCAGTCGAAGTTTTAATAAGTCAGAAGTTAAAATAGAACTAGATCACCCAAACCTTAACTTCTAAGAAATATGTCTGGATTTGTCTGTTGCCAGAGGGAATTAAACAGGCTCAGTTTGTCGAAATGAGGTCGTCTTGTGAGTCTCATCAAAGAAAACAAAAAAAAACCTGTTGCTTGAACGTAAACTTTCCATTTAAAGTTCCAGATCTTAACCACTTCAAACTTAACCATTGCAATGAATCCCCAAAACAACATAACTTTGTGATTCGTCGTCTAGCTTTGAAATGAAGACTCCATTCTGTTGCGGTTATTAGTTTACATTAACGTCGCAGCGCAGAAATGCGAATAGAGACTGTAATAATTTCTTTTGTACTGACAATATGATATGAAGACCGAAGACAGCCGCCGTGTTTCATACCAATTATGATTATTCTTTATGTCTCATATGATTAGACTCAATCTTCTTCAGGAACGGAGATCATGACTGGACTCAATCTTCTTCAGGAACGGAGATCAGACTGGACTCAATCTTCTTCAGGAACGGAGATCATGACTGGACTCAATCTTCTTCAGGAACGGAGATCATGACTGGACTCAATCTTCTTCAGGAACGGAGATCATGACTGGACTCAATCTTCTTCAGGAACGGAGATCATGACTGGACTCAATCTTCTCAGGAACGGGATCATGACTGACCATCTTCTTCAGGAACGGAGATATGACTGGACTCATCTTCTTCAGGAACGGAGATCATGACTGGACTCAATCTTCTTCAGGAACGGAGATCATGACTGGACTCAATCTTCTTCAGGAACGGAGATCATGACTGGACTCAATCTTCTTCAGAAACGGAGATCCAAACAAAGAACATGTTGCTTTTTCTGAGCACGGAATAAATTCATTGCTAATTCGAGGAAGCTCCTTTCTATGTACGTGTAAGAATAATTATTACCTATATTATCCTTTCAATGTGTATGAATTTATCAATTTCTTATTGTTCAGTTTCTGTCGAAAGAGAAAGATGCTCAGTGATATTCTCTTCATCGAAGAGGCCAAACTGTTGCATATCAGTAGACATGATATTCTCTTCATCGAAGAGGCCAAACTGTTGCATATCAGTAGACATTCTGAAGGGAAAAAAGACACAAACTGTTTAAAATAATTTTTGTTCTTAAGTTTACATAGAAAAGTCAATCTTTAAATTATTGACAGTTTTTGTTTCAGACAGTATAATCATGAAAATGCATGTGGTCTGTATTATCAGTCACTGTGACCTTGAAAAAGTTTATGTACATCGAAGGCAATTGTAAACTGTCACAGTTACGCAGCAGATTTGAAAGATTGTCAGCAGTTTCTGAGAAAGTACTGTTCATACACTTTCTTCGAAAAGTGCTAATTTTCAGCATATTTTTTTTTTCGTCTGTGTGAATTGAATTGAAACCCCACCCTTCCGACTTATCCTTTCGGGATTACTCCTT
>CM060312.1:23308960-23366460 GCA_030674185.1 Monoplex corrugatus
CAACACCAGGGATGAGATAGGTACCTTTATACTGCTGGTTTACAGGAAAGTAGAGAGAGGAAATGCGCACCATGCTTCTGACCCAGAGGAAAGCGGAGAGAGGAAACGTACATCACCCTCATATTGTTGGCTTAGAAGAGAGTGGAGAGAGGAGATGGGCGCCATTCTTCTACTGCTGGTTTACAGTGGAGACAGGAGATGGGCGCCATTCTTATGCTGCTGGTTTATAGTGGAGACAGGAGATGGGCACCATTCTTATACTGCTGGTTTATAGTGGAGACAGGAGATGGGCACCATTCTTATACTGCTGGTTTACAGTGGAGACAGGAGATGGGCACCATTCTTATATTGCTGGTTTATAGTGGAGACAGGAGATGGACACCATTCTTATACTCCTGGTTTATAGTGGAGACAGGAGATGGGCACCATTCTTATACTGCTGGTTTAAAGTGGACACAGGAGATGGGCACCATCCTTATACTGCTGGTTTATAGTGGACACAGGAGATGGGCACCATTCTTATACTCCTGGTTTATAGTGGAGACAGGAGATGGGCACCATTCTTATACTGCTGGTTTAAAGTGGACACAGGAGATGGGCACCATCCTTATACTGCTGGTTTATTGTGGAGACAGGAGATGGGCACCATCCTTATACTGCTGGTTTGTAGTGGAGACAGGAGATGGGCACCATCTTTATACTACTGGTTTACAGTGGAGACAGGAGATGAGCACCATCCTTATACTGCTGGTTTATGGTGGAGACAGGAGATGGGCACCATCCTTATACTGCTGGTTTAAAGTGGACACAGGAGATGGGCACCATCCTTATACTGCTGGTTTATAGTGGAGACAGGAGATGAGCACCATCCTTATACTACTGGTTTACAGTGGAGACAGGAGATGGGCACCACCCTTATACTGCTGGTTTATAGTGGAGACAGGAGATGGGCACCACCCTTATACTGCTGGTTTACATGTATAGTGGAGACAGGAGATGGGCACCACCCTTATTCTCCTGGTTTACAGTGGAGAAATGAGATTGGCACCACCCTTATACTACTGGTTTACAGTGGAGAAAGGAAATGGCCACCATTCTTATACTGCTGGTTTAGAGGAAATTGGATTTATTTATCAATCCATTCCCCAACGATGTCGGAGTTATAGGACAACCTGTACCTGTACTTTTTTTTAATGGCGGCATTTATATTTTCACAAATGGGTATCGTACAAATTTGAACACATTTGATAAATACAAAGTAGACAGAAAAAAAATTTTCACCTGTAGGGTTGCCAACTTCGCCTGGCTGGTAAACAGTGAGATCAGTAATATCAAGACTGAAGTGAGATTAAACAGTTATTACTTTCGCCAACTGATAGGAACACTCCAGTCACACTAGTGTACCTTTGTGCTGGACATTCCTGTTGCCTTCCCACCGAGACAGAATTAAAAGTTAAAGTAAGTTGTACACGTTTCTGCCCTTTTCACGTAAACGTAAACGTAAGTTTTATGTTGCGGGTTTTAAGTTGGGAGTTAACGACAATTCTTTTCATTTTTGGTACTTTGAAAAAGTCATTTGTGTAATGCAAATCGGACATATTTGGAAAAGTCTTTTTTTTATGCCAAATCTGACATCTTTGAGGTAAAAAGTCGCTTTTTTGCCAATCTCTCTCTCTCTCTCTCTCTCTCTCTCTCTCTCTCTCTCCTCTCTCTCTCTCTCTCTCTCTCTCTCTCTCTCTCTCTCTCTCTCTTCTATCTATCTATCTCTCTGCCGCTCTGTCTCTCTGTCTCTACCTCTTTCCCTCTCCCTTTCTCTCTCTCTCTCTTCTCTCTCTCTCTCTCTCTCTCTCTCTTTTTCTCCTTCCTCCCTCTCTTCTCATTCTCTTCTCCTCTGTCACTCTCTCAGTACCACTGATATTCCAAATGTGCTTACATTAGTGTACACCCGTGACAGACGAGGGCTGGATGTGATAGAGAAAAAGAAGAAGAGAAAGAAAAAAGAATCATTATTTTGCATATGCCAGTACCTTCAGCAGTGAAAATGTGCTTTGCTTTTGTTCTTGGTTTTGCTCGCTCTCTCTCTCTCTCTCTCTTCCCCCTTATATATATATATATATATATATATATATATATATATATATATATTTTTTTATATATATATATATATATATATATATATACATATATATATACATCTTCTTTCTCTCTCTCTCGCTCACTCTCTCTCTCTCTCCCTCCCTCCCCCTCTCTGTCTCATTCTGTTCTCCTCTGGCACTCTCTCAGTAGCTCTGATATTCCAAATTGCCCTTATTTTGATGTTTATTAATATCAGTATTCACCTTCTGTGGGCATTATATCGTACGTCTGTTACAGGCGAGGATTGGATGTGCTTAAAAAAGCATTATTATGCCACTACCTTCGTTACTGAAAATGTGCTGTTCTTATCTCTCTCTCTCTCTCTCTCTCTCTCTCTCTATATATATATATATATATATATATATATATATATATATATATATATCTTTATATATATATATCTCTCTCTCTCTTTATCTCTCCCCCCCCCCCCCCCCAGTTCAAATGTGAGTGTTCATTGTCTCCCGACTTTCAGGCTGAAGCAAACAATGTCGTATCCAATGTGTTGGTGCTGAACTTGTGGTTGACACAGTTGCTGATGTCACCATTTTGGGGTCTTCGCTTTTTCGCTTTGTAACGTTCAGACGATCGCTTGAGCCGTGGAGACGACAGCCAAAGTGTCTTTGCCAAAGTATGTCTGATTTATTGTTGAATGCCAGATTCACAGCATGCCTGGGTGTGTTTGAGGGCTGACCATAAATCTTTCCAGCGTTCAGATTATTCTGGTTCGTGTGATTTTGAGCTCGGCATTGTACCGGGATTGGCACTACACGTCGTTATGACAGGTTATGACTCTGCGTGCATGTGTGTGTTAGGAGGCAATATGACAAGGTTTATAAAAATGTCAAGTGGAAAAAGTACGACAGAGTTCATAAGATCATCAAGTGGGAATAATACGTCAGAGTTCATAAAAACATCAAGTAGAAAGAATATGGCAGAATTCATAAAAACATCAAGTAGAAAGAATATGGCAGAATTCATAGAAACATCAAGTAGAAAGAATATGGCAGAATTCATAAAAACATCAAGTAGAAACAATATGGCAGAATTCATAAAAACATCAAGTAGAAACAATATGGCAGAATTCATAAAAACATCAAGTAGAAACAATATGGCAGATTTCATAAAAAAAATCATCAAGTGGAAACAATACGGCAGAGTCCATAAGAGCATCAGGTGGAAATAATACGGCAGGATTCATTAAAAACGTCAGGTGGAAACAATGCGGCAGAGTCCACAAAAACATCAAGTGGGAACAATACGGCAGCGTTCATGAAAATGTCAAGTGGAAACAATACGGCAGGGTCCGTAAGATGCATCAGGTGGAAATAATACGGTAGAGTTCATAAGAACATCAAGTGGAAACGATACATCAGGATTCATTAAAAACGTCAGGTGCAAACGATACGGCAAAATCCATAAAAACATCAAGTGGGAACAATACGGCAAAGTTCATAAGAACATCAAATGGAAACAATACGTCAGGGTTCATAAAAACGTCAGGTGGAGACAATACGGCAGGATTCAAATAGCGTACAAACAATTCAGAGAAAAGAGAAAAAAATGTTTACTTGCAAGATTTTAATGCATGTTTATGTTTTGTTGTTGTTCAAGTTGTGTTATGTTTTTGTTTGTTTGTTTGTCCGTTGTTACTGATTTATTTTAATATAATCTCCGTGAAAAAGTACATTTTTTCAAACTTATTTTCAAATGCCATGCCATACCATACCATACCATACCATACCATAAAGACAATGTTTGTCGAACATTATTTCGATATTATTGAGAAATGTGATCAAGATCTATGTGCAATGGATTGAACAAAACTCATATACATAGGTCATATCTACTAGTCTGTTGTATGTTTTTCAAACAATACGAACTCATTTAATTTATATAGTTTCAAATTCTAGTTGTTGTTGGTGGTGTTTGTTTGTTTGTTTGTTTGTTTGCATGTCTGTCTGTTTGTTTGTTTGTTTGTTTGTTTTAAATTTATTTGTATTCGTTTTCAGCAAAATTTAACGATACGCGTATTATCAAAGCAAGATCATTTGTATCAGACTTAAAAGTTTAAAATACATGTAAAACGTCTACATCTTCAGCAAAGGGCTATGTACGTGAATCTACAGTCACTATCAATTACATATAAGACAAACATTCAAATATATTCGTGTGGTGTCAGTGCTTCATAGATCCAATGCCCCTCCACATTTTAAGACTGTGCCATTGTAGTGTGTTTTGCACAGGCATAAGGTGCCTGCCATGTAAATGGTGGTGGGTATGGGTGGAGTGCTTCAACAACTGCCCGAGTGCGATGAATCCCACTTGACCAAAGTCCAGATTCCAGTTAGTAAGAAGAGGGCAGTTCGGGGGGAGAGGGGGGGGCACATATGGAAGTGTCCGAGTGCGATTCACTCCAGCTGAACAAACTCTGAACTTTTCTCTTGCTGTCTTTCAGGAAAACAGTGTCCAGCCCAAGGCAGAAGGCAAGGAGACGGCCTCAGCCATGCCTAAAAAACATGACCTAAAAGCTGATAGAAAACAAACAGCGCATAGCATGAACAACGGCGAAGATCTGTCTTCTACACAAGATGGTGACCAGCCTGAGAATGGGGAGGAGGAAGGAGAAGAAGAAGAAGAGGAAGAGGAGGAGCCGCCAACCATGACTGCTGAAGAGAGGAAGGTGAGTGGAGAGTGTATTGAAAAACTACTAAGAAACATACAAGTACACGCATGCATGCCAGCGCACGCATATACATCTGTACATTCGTATATGCTCAGTATGTCTCTTTCTGTCCTCCCCCCCTCTCTTTCTCTCGTACACACACACACACGCGGGCACACACACACACACACGCGGGCACACACACACACACACACACACACACACACACACACACGAGGGCACACACACACACACACGCCTGCACACACACACACACACATACACGCACAGCACGCACGCACGCACACACACACACACACACACACACACACACACACACACACACACACACACACACACACACACACACACAACGATCTATGCTTCGTACATCCTTTGATCCCTACTAGGACATGGAGGATAACAGCAAAGATATGCAATTCCAACGGAATAGTCATGTAATATTCAGCGGCAAAAATATGGGACAGTCCAACAGGAAAAGGTTCCTATGAAATTATCTTTCCATATGCTATTCACATGTTCAGAATATAACTATACCTTTCATGAAATTTGCTCATTTCAGTTTATCTTTTTTCTCATTAAAGATATGAAGTTACAAGACGAAAACTCTTATTTTAACTGACAGATACTTTTGTGGAATAAATTTTACGCCGTCATGATGGAATTTAGGACATTCAAAATTAAAATGAAACTTATCGCCAAGGGCATTGTCATCACAATGTGTGTGTGTGTGTGTTTGTGTGTGCGTGTGCTTGCGTGCGTGCGTGTGTGTGTATATATATACACGTGCGCGCGGGATACAGGAGATGCACGAAGCAGTGAAAGCTGGAGACATTGATCTTCTGGAGGACTTGCTGGAAAAGCCCAACGCTGATATCAACATGGTTTATGTGAGTACATGCCTCTGTTTGTCAAGCATTATCATACTTCTGTCTAGTTGTTTGTATTTAAAGAATACTTGTAAAATCTTCCTTTGTGTGGGCGCAATGTATGTTTTTGTTTGCCTATGAGCTGTTTTCTTCGTCACCATTAGGAAATTTGTTTTGACTACATGATGATAGACTCTCCCGTTTGTCCGACGGATGAGTAGGCATAGTGGTCTTCAGTGCCTGGTGTGAGTGTTCATGTAGGACAGAAGACTAATCCTGGAAGTGCATGTTCTTCTACAAGCACTACATGGGAAAGACTCCTCCTGTGGCTTTGCATTGTGCTTTCGCCGATCTCTGTTCTGTTGAATAGCAGCTGGAATGCGCAGTATGTGTTAAATCTGTAACCTGAGTGTGTTGCTGTCGTCAGCATGCTTTGTTACAAGCAATATTTTCCGGGCTGTGGTGTTGGTGCCTTAGTCTCAGCTGATGGGGTTGGCTTTCATCAGAGTATTCTTACGTGGCTTGAGTGGGCTTCCCAGGTCAGTGTCTTTGCTTCTGTGTTCCAAACGGGAGTATCTTTGGAATGTTATTGTCATCCATGTGATCAGTGTATCCTAGCGAAATTGATATTCGATGATTCAATACTTAATGCTTCCCAAATCACACTTTTTCAGAGCTTGAAGGTTAGCCATCCACCGGATCTTGCCACGTGATATTGCAGATCTTGCACTGTATCTTGTATGACCTCACAGTAATTAGACATCTGTTTGTTGGCCAGCCGATACCTTCATTTGGGAAGCCCCAGAAACTTTCTTTCTTGAGTTCATCCACTGGTTAAGAGCAAGCTTAAGCTGACGCACACTCTTTTTTGACGGACAAGACAGAATCTCATAACGAATCTTCCACCTATCTCAGTAGATAATCAAATGACAGAACAAGTAGATTGTCATCGAATGTTTGACTTCGAAATTGAAAAGTCTTTCTTGGACAGTTCACATGAATAAATTACATAGAACGATATCTTGGAAAGTACAGTAGCTACGCAAAATCAAACACTTTTAAAATGACCATGTCACAAAACTATTTCTACACTCTCATATATTATTGTCTATTAATTATTGCTCTACGCTCTTCGCCAGTGCAAATACCAAGAAACCTTTAATTAGCATCTACAAACTTGCACTGAAAGCTGTGCTTCTCACACCATACCGTCTCCACCTAAAGGACCGTTTTAGTTTATACAACGAAATATTCATGCGAAAAGTTATACGGAAATTTGTTCCACAGATGCTTCGATTAAAATTTCACACAAATTCAGGGCATCTTACAGAATTTCAAATTTTGTCACCTAGAATCGACCTGTTCAGATCAAGTCTTTGGTATTCTAATAGCTTTGAAATGTAGCTTATTTTTACTTTGAAATGTAGCTTATTTTGGAATATTCTTCCACCTAATCTATGTTCCCATCAAAGCGCAGCAACGTTTAAGAGACCTTTTCTGTAACATTTCACAAATATGGTATTACATTTCAGATTCCCTATGGATATTATATTAATCTATATTGGTGAAGACCCTCCGTGGGCGAGGGCTCGATGTAAAAAGAAAGCGTTGATGTTGGTATGCCACTAATCCTCGAAAACATAAATGTGCTCTTGTTCTCGTTTCTGTTGTATGTGTGTGTGCTCCTCCAAATGTTGTATAAAATTTCGATTGACTTTTTTAATTTGTAGTTGTTATTTAAAACAACCTGTTCATTTTGTAATCTGTGATTTGATTTTTGTAATGTTAACATTCGTTTTGCATACTACCCGAGTCATTCATAATGTCCATGGTTTAATAGTTTCCGACTCTGGTTTTGATTATTCTTACTATCTTAGTACAGTGTTGATGTTAATGGGACGATGAATGGTTTATGACGATGGGCAGTTCAACGAGAACCTGCTGGTGACAGCACTGAAGGCAGATCAGCAGCAGATGGCTGAGTTCCTCTTGGACAACGGTGTGGACCAGAACTTTGCCGCCACCTTCATGGTAGGCCTACCTCGGCACTTTTAACTGCTCCTAAATGTTGGTGGTGGTGGTTATGGTAGTGGTGATTGTTAGTGTGATGAAGATGGTGATAATCTTCTGCTTGTATTAGCGGTGTTGATGGATGTGTATGTGATGGTGATGATGATGATGTTGATGACGGTCATTGTGTTCCAAAACAAGTGCGATTGCCCGCGTTCAAGCAAACAGGAACCAGAAAAACACGCAAATAGAATCAGAACGTGTATTTAATACAAGACAAGACAGGCACAAATTTTCGGCCAACTGGCCTTTGTCAAGCGTGAATGTAAAATCACAAACAAACGCCAAATACAAAATTAGGAGAAAAAGACTGAAACTTCCTGCTGCTTCATCCAGTGGGAGAGGACTGCTGCTCCATCCAGTAGGAGAGAGTCCTCTCCCACTGGATGAAGCAGCAGGAAGTTTCAGTCTTTTTTCTCCTGATCTTGTATTTGGCGTTTGTTTGTTTGTTTGAGATTTTACATTCACACGTGACAAAGGCCAGTTGCTGTTATACCCGGGCCTGATCTAAGTCATGATTAACTGGTAGAATTCGTCCAAACCACGGTAGAAGTTACGCCAAGGATATCTGATGTCACCAGTCTTGTTTAGCATTTTTCCGGAAAAGATCATACAGACAACCTTTAACAACTACCATACCTTCATCTTCATTCGTGGCAGGCGCGTTTTCAATGCAAGGCTTCTGTTAACATCGACTTCATGGCGAAAATACACACTGAACTGAAAGACTTCATCAACGAACTCGTTGACAGCACAGGGGCATGTGGAACGATAGTCAGCAACGGGTAGAGCAAAGTCCTGGTCAGCATCACAATCAACAGCGGTGCAAAATTTCAGATGAATTGCCTGAAATTGGAAGGAGTTAACAGTTTGAAGTACATAGGGACTAATCCAGTGCCCAATTATCCGGAGCAAGCTAGTCCCACCCCCCATGACAGCGCCGTACCCACAACCAGCAGTTCTGCCTCATCAACACCAGAACTCAGTACAGAGGTGGCTCATTTCTACCCAGGACTGTTAGGGACTGGAACCATCTTCCCAGTGAAACAGTGGAGGCAGCAACAGTCGACGCTTTTGTGTCGCGAGCCTCCGCCTAACAGTGAGTTTCTAGACACCACGTGGCCCTTACGGTAACGGATTTCAGCTATGTCTACGGACAATGAGAATAGTGAAATGATCGGAGCTTACGAATGGACTGTGTCTACAACACCCACCCCCACCCCCCACCCCCCCCCCACCCCCCCACCCACCCCTCTTTATGTGCCGGAATGATCATCCTCAAGATCGTGGGCACCAAAGGAAAGAAGAAGAGTATGACAGAAATACATCAAAACTGCGCATCAGCATTGCAACAGCAATGGCAAAAATCGCCAGAGTGAAAACAGAACTAGCAGAATCAGCACCATCAGCCTCTCCACCATCTGCAGACTGCATAGGTTATTCATATTCTCCATCCCCCACTATAAGCGCGAAACTTTAACACTGCTTGCTGACTCATGGAAGAGAATTCAGGCCTTTAAGACTAAGTTGGTTGGTTGGTTGGTTGGCTGGTTGGTTGGTTGATTGGTTGGTTGGTTGGTTGGTTGGTTGGTTGGTTGGTTGGTTGGTTGGTTGGTTGGTTGTTTTTTTTAAGCAAACTGGCAAAATCTGGTCACGTCACCTGCCTTGACACTGTTCAAGACCTACTTGTTGCTGCAGTTTAAAGACAGAAATGGAGAATCCTGTCTGCTGCTGCGTCCCTTGAGTCCCCCCAGTGACCACGCTGGACGTGGGATTAGAAGAAGCAAGAAAAATAAATGATGGTGATGATGGTGTTGTTTTTCTCTGCCGGTTTTAATGATTAGTATTTCGTTTGTTTATTTGTTTGTTTGTTTATTTGCTTGCATGCTTGTTTGTTTGTTTGTGTTGCTATTGTTCTTGCTCAGTTTGCATATACGTGTTTGCATATCAAATCATGGGGACCTCAACTTTTCTCAGGGTCAGTATTATGAGGGTGGTGCCCATCTCCTTTCCCTCGTTGCTTTACCTTTCCCTAACTTTGAAGAAAGTCGGATACCCATTCAGTTCACGGGTGAGCAGACTGAGGGCCGCTCACACATACATGTACAAAAAGTGCCACGGGCGTGATTCACGCTCGTTCAAACTCAAGCAGGCAAACTGGAAGGCGAGTGTTCTCCCTCTGCACCGATCAGGCCTCATATCATAATTGACGTAATTGTGTGTGTGTGTGTGTGTGTGTGTGTGTGTGTGTGTGTGTGTGTGTGTGTGTGTGTAGGCCTATACATGTAAGTATGTATGCCTGTACGTCTGTTGTTGTTTTCGTTTGTTTTGTTTTGTTTTGTTTTTTGTTTTTTTTTGTTGTTGGTGGGTTTTTTTGGGGGGGAGAGATATAATAAAAACAGCCATGTAAGCTTTGTAATTATTTGTTTGACTACCAGGTCACCCCCACAAGCAGTTCGGGCAAGGGCAGCCAGAAGAAGGCATTGGAGGTGTACAGGTACCCGTGCCGACAGATGGCCTATGACAAAGGCTTCCTCGGCCTCGTGGAAATCATTGACATCCTCAACGACCGACTCTTCCCGGGCGTCAAACCTCTCGAACGTATCCCGCGTTTCAGACGACCCCCTCCCACCCCGTCCTGTTCTTCCCCCACCCTCTCAGACTCCGACACCTCCTCCGTCTCCGGGGATGAGTCTGATGTCAGCGAGGAAGTTCGAAACGACGTGGATGTTGGAGAGGATGGCAGAGCTGAGCTGGATTCTTCCAGAACGGTCTCGACGTCCAGAGACACGGACCAACGTCTTCTCACCGTGCCCAAGAAGAAACTGAAAAAGAAGAAAGCTAAAGGCACCTCCGAGGTGGACGGAGGAGAAATTCGCAGTGAAAACGACTCAGGCGTTCAGGAAGACAGGAAAAAGAAGAGGAGAAAGAAGGCAGAAGATGGAGAGGTTGTTGAAACGGCCTCAGCTCGGGCTGACGACGAGGCGTCGACTAGCAGAAGGTCAGGGGTCAGTCAGGCGGAGGGGGAGTTCACTGACCGCAGCAGGGTGACGACTAAAAGCAGCGTCCAAAGTGGTGAGGGTGAGGGAGAGGCGGGGGTGAACGATGAAGGGTATGAGACGATGTCTCCCTCTCCCAGCCACCCTCCTGCCACACGTCAGCAGCAACAGCAAGCCTCACGATTTCAGGTGAGTGCGTCCACATGATTTGCCAGTTAGTTATTTAAGTCAGTCAATTAGATTCATGGATCAAGAATTTTTTTTAACTTTGTCTTTTCAAAAACAGGCTCGTCGGCGTTTTATCATGTCTCTCACACACACACACACACACACACACACACACACACACACACACACACACACACACACACACACACACACACACACACACACACACACACACACACATACACACACACACGCGCGTGCACAAAAGCACTCACGCACATTTGCACGCATGCACGCACAGCCGCTCGCACATAGGCTCACAGAAACGTCAAACCATCGCAAGAACCAAGCGAACAAGGGAATTAGTTCCCCTACCCATCGCCCAGCAAGGCAAAACCACAGACAAGGCCAGACGTGATCATCTATCAGCACTACATCGTGAAAATGTTCACCTGCTTACTGTACAGTGTGCCTGCCAGGAAACCGTAGGGTGTTTCTAAACCCAACTTTTAACACCGTGGTGTCCCGGTGTCGTCTATCATCCATGCTTCTGTTCAGTAGTACATGTACTTAAACTTCATTTTTGTTGGTTGATAAACTGTTTTTGTTTATTTTCATAAAAGTTTATTTTCATAAACAGTACGCATTTGATATACAAATGCATCAGTCCTTTTTTGACAAAATCATAAAATTTCATCACGATGGTCCAAAACGTGAGCGAAATATGGCCTTTTACACAAAAGTATGGGTGATTTTTCATCCACGGCGAAGGTCAGATTATTACTGCATTCTATGAAGAATGGTTTCCTATCATTTCACTGTATGAATGTCATCTTTGAACTAACAGTTAATGAAATTTGTTGTGGAAACACACCTATAATGAAACTGTTTGTCTAAGGAAGTAAACCAAATTCACCCACAGAATTTCTGTTCGCCAATTAAAGGGAAAAATGCTAGTCAGCTTTTAAAACTTAGACATTTAGTTCGTTGTTTGTTTTCTATCCCATTCTGAATTTCAGCTGTCTCCATAAATTTTTGTATCCCATCTTTTGCGCCCTTTTGATGGCATTATCCTCTCGCAGTTTCCCGACATCCCATTAAGCTCAGATTCAGTACCTTGTCGGTATCAAGTTGCTATAAGACTGCCCACCTGAGGAGGAAAAAATCTCGCCAATGCATGTGATTGATGTCTTTGAATGTTATTCTGCACTTTGTAAATGACCCAGAAAAGGAAAAGGAAAAGAAATGATGGGAGTAGGGGGTTGAAATTGAACTATCTTATCGTAGACTGTTTCATCATTTCTGTATTATGTAGTCAGTCTCTGATACTGTTGTGTTCTTCGTTGTGTGAACAATCGTACATGCCAAAATAGTCCAGACTGCAACTGACTGCAATAATTCAATGTACCATATCAAAACAGATTATTGTCACTCCATTTGGAATAGTACATGTAGTTGTTAACTGATGCTGATATTTTTTAGGGTGTTTTCAGTTTAGTCAAATGACTGCCATTATAATTGCAGTCGTATTTGTGTAGTTAAAACCAGATCGTTTTCTTGCAGTTTATGCACTTTATGCTAGACATACATTTTGAACCGCACTGTCTTTGACATCCACCTAATTTCTTTGATGTCAATTTTTTTGACAAAAAGAAATCAAGACTTGTTGCTTTTTCAAAACTGTATGTTGTATGATGTTATGGTTATGTACTTGTTTATACCATTGTATTTTGGCAAAGTGCATACGTGTTTTGGATTGACCAAGCATTACTTCAAACATCTTTTCATTTTGCATTGTTTTGTGTGTGTGTGTGTGTGTGTGTGTGTGTGTGTGTGTGTGTGTGTGTGTGTGTGTGTGTGTGTGTGTGTGTGTGTGTGTGTGTGTGTGTGTGTGATTCTGTCGTATTTTTAAACTTTAGTTTATCATACATTTGTATACTTGAGTTCATCATATGTATTTGACTTGTTGCATATGAACAGCCCCCGTCCATCCCAGTGAAACCCAACAAGGCTTTCCTGGCGTTACGTCGCAGCACGGACACCCACAAACAGCACTGTATCCCTGCTAAGTACAATGAGGCACGGCCCCTACATTGGAAGAAGGTCAAATCCGCAGGCAGTTACGAGGTGGAGAGTCCCCTCTGGCACCAGCCCACAGTATGGACACCCAAATTGCCGCCCCCAACCCCCGCCGGCACAGCCACCACTGTGTCCATGCTGTCCCCTCGCAGCGGCATCACATCCCAGTCACAGAGGTCAGAGAGATCCACCAGCCTGGTGTCCACGATAGAGCTCAGCACGGGCAACGTCACCAAACCCAAGATCATGCAGCCCTCGCAGAGGATCGGCTCCAGCAAGTCTTCAGGGACAGGCATCAGCAGCACCTCAAGCGGAGTTGGCACTGGCACCACCAACACCAACACCAGTCCTTCCATCAACTCAGCCTTCGTTCCCAATAACGACCGCCTGTACCCGCTCAAGCTGAAAGTGCCCGGCTACATGCGCATGACCACCAGCTGCTTTGTCAAGCGACGTCTGCAGCCTAATTTCACCAACAGCTACAGCTCTCTGGACTTTGTCGAGCCCAGTCCCGCAGGCTTTCGCAGTGTCAGGGGCACTGAGGACACCCTGTCTAAAAGCAGCTGGGCCAACAGTGAAGGCTCTGTAAGTCTGAGCAGAAAGTCCGTCACTTCTTCCCGGACTGGTGGTAGTGGGGCCCTGCCTTCTGTACTCGACTTGTCTTCCTCACTTTCACCCACCATGTCGAGGAAGAAGAATTTCGGGGTGGGTGGAGTGGGGAATGTGGACAGTGTACCCAGCATCCGCAACAACAGCAGCGTCATTCAGACCTCCAAACTGACCTCCGTGCCCCCTAAGGTTAGGTAGCCAACGATTATCTAACACACGACTCACATTCATGTATTTGTCATGGGAACTCAGGGTAGGGTTACAAGGTACAGAGACACAGAATGACTGTATTGATTATGTGAATATATGATATCAACAGTTAATAATTTGGTGGTGGTCTGTCTCCATGCCTGCTGAGGTTAGGCAGCCAGCAATCATGTGAATCGTTTTATGCAGACTCAGACATACTAATTTGTCATGGGATCCCAGATAGGGCTACAAGACACAGACTAAGTGCACAAGTATGTGTAATGAGATCAACAGTTAACGGAAATAATTAGAGCTATAAGACTGACTGACGGCATTACGTGGATATTATGAGACCAGCTGTTAATGGCATAGTTAGGGCAATATGACACAGATTGATTGCATGAAGACTATTATGAGATCAGCTGTTAATGATCTGGTTAGGGCTGTAAGACAGAACGAGGGCATTAAGTGAATATTATGAGATCAGCTGTTAATGAATAGGCGATGGTCTGCTTCTGTGCTTGGATTGTCTTCCTTAGCCTCTCTCTCATTGTCGAGGAAGAAGATTTTGTTGTTGTTCTTGTTGTATCCATCTTATTTCTACGGTGGTAAACATTTTCTGGCAAACGCTTGACTACTCTGAAACTGACATGTGTATCAGAAAAAAAAAAACGATATGCATGACTGAGATTTAACCAGCAGATACATCTCTCTGGACTTTGTTGAGGAGTCTATTTCTACAGGGTTCTGCAGAGTGTCGGGGACTGTAAAAGTGTATGGTTGAATTTATTAAGAGAGAAAATTGCAAATGAGCAACATGAGAACACACTGTTCCTGTGGACCAACGTTTGGATGGAGTAGGCAAGAGAACAAGAAACATGTACAAAAGTGCACACAGGATGACTTTGCCAGTGAAAAGAAAGGAATGCACGTGTATGAGTTGACTATGATCAGCTTGTTCAGGGCAACTTGCCCCTCTCTCTGTCTGCTCTCTCTGTCTGTCTGTCTGTCTGTCTCTCTCTCTCTCTCTCTCTCTCTCTCTCTCTCTCTCTCTTCTCTCTCTCTCTCTCTCTCTCTTCTCAATCGTCTAGGAGTATTATAGTGAACTTGTAGGCTGTATTGGAGTAGACACTCCAATGGCGAGAGCTATATATAAAAAAAGCACTCATGTGCTTATGCCACTACACTCAAGAGGTAAAAATGTATTCTTGTTCTCCTTCATCTTTTTCTTCTTTTTCTCCTTCGTCTTCTTCTTCTCTCTCTCTCTCTCTGTCTCTGTCTCTCTCTCATGATCCATTCTCCCGCTGTATATCTTTCTCTGTAGTGTGTGCGCGTGCACAGTCTGTGTCTCTGTGATCATAGTATGGTTTACAATAATATGCACGTATGAAAGTGTCAGTTTAACTCAGTTTAACTCGGATAAATCCGATATCAAGCATGCTGTAATGAGTGTGCGATCATACGAGTAGCACACGTTGTGATGTTAAACATTGTTAGTTTATAACTGCCGTTTCCATGTGCTTGAGTAGGCCTATCGTTGTTCGTAATTTGACATTCTTTACTTTTCCAGGTATAACAACTTCATATTAAGCCCATTTTAAAGCAGAACTGTGATATAGTAAAATTTTACTTGTACATAATTATGCTTTATATACAAGCATTTATAAGCAGCTCGAGCAGGATTAAATATATGCTTCATACTGCAACTTGTATTGTGAGTGTGCGTTTGTAGTGGCTTTTTGTGAGCATGTAAACATCCTCTGTCTCTTTTACTTTAACGTTGAGAGATTCGAAGAACGAGAGTGTGCTTAATAAATTAGGAACCCGTAAGTGGTGGTTGTTCATACATTAGTCACCCAGAGCTCCTGAAGTTCTTTGAACTGTTTTCTGCTCTTACAAGTGAAGGTTACCGGATGCTTTTTGCCTGGATTCCTGACCACGTTGGTATTGGAGGCAGAGAAAAGGCTGACTACCTGGCCAAGAACGCCCCAAGGGAAAAGATATCTAAATCCTTCATTCCTTACACAGATATTAAATCCAAAATACACAGTTATGTGAGAAATCTATGACAGGAGGACTGGAATAAACAGACAGATAAGACACTTTCCCAAATCCGCCCCAACCTGAAAGAAATTCTCCTATGTGCTGCAGGGAACCCTAAGAAAGAGACGGTGTTGTGTAGATTACACACGAGTCACACATCCTACACTCATTCGTACCATTTAAAAAATGAAGAAGCACCGTAGTGAATACCATGTGACGAGCCATTGAGCATCAGACAACTCCTTCTTGATTGCTGGGGCCTGTTCGATGAGAGACATAAGCACTAAACAGCGAACTCCTTAAAGATCCTCTTCCGAGACGTCCCTCCTGATGCAATTTTCTAGTTTTTACAACAGATCAATAAGTTTCACCTGATATGATTTTACGTCTGAATATATTTTTCTTTAATAGAATTTTAGACTTGTAAGGTTAACAGTGAGCTGGTGTTTACTGTTGTCTTTTATCTTAACCTGGTTGTTGTTTTTGACGTGGTGTTAGCCCTGATATGGCTCTAGTAGTGAGCTGGGCTATAAGCAAAATGAACATGAACATCTGATAGCTTTGGGGATCCCCAAAGTCCTTTCTGAAGATGGCTTTTATTTTACTGAGGGCCTCCATCAAAACACTCCCTTGGACCAGTCAACCTGGCAAAGTGGTTAAAGCAGAAGACTACTGATTGGGACGTTGTGAATTCGAACAGTCATCGTTCAAGGGAAAAACTGCTGTGAGATACCAGCTCCTGTCCACAGTTCATTATACGTTGTGGGCTCGTTGTGAACACTGGGACCACACAGTCAAGTCTCATCCATTTTAACAGACCAACACTGCACATGCAGTATCTCTTTTTTTTTTAAGAGTAGGATCAACACAACGAGATGGGTTCAAAGACAGTGTCTTCATCACTGAAGGCACCATCTTTATCTGTTGATGAAGAAGAAGAAATATTTTCTGGACATCTTTTTCTTTCTTTTCAGACAATGTGAAAATTGTAATTGTAAACTCAACACAAAAATCTTGCTAATTTGATCCCTCTCTCTCTCTCTCTCTCTCTCTGTTTTTAGTTTGTTTTTGACAGTGTTAATGTACTACTTCCGTATTATTGAGTCCTTGTCCAATGGTGTTTTCCCCACAGACTACAAATTAGCCATAGTCCCTCCGTTTAAGAAACTCTGACTTGATCCCAATTTGCTTCAAAGCTATTGGCCAGTTTCAAACTTTTCGTTTATGTCAAAAGCAATTTCAAGAATTGTCCCCTCTCACTTTCTTGACTCTCTCAGTTCCATTGATCATCTTGATCCACACCAATCTGTTTACAGAAGTAGTCACAGCACAGAAACAGCATTAGTAAGAGTCTGCAGTGATCTCCTGGATGCTCTCGACACAAAGAACATTTCAGCTTTGTTTCTTTGACCTATCAACTGCTTCTTCTGCAGCAGACCGTCATATTCTTTTTTCTCAGCTCAAGTCACACGGATTCTGTAGTTTTGTGCTTTCATGGTTTCAATTTTATCTCAACAGTCGCTCTCAGAAAGTCTCAGTCAATGACCTCCATTCTTCAGAAACATCTCTTTAACTGTGGCATCCCACACGGCTTATTCTCGAACCTGTACTGTTTGTTTTCTATACCAGTATCTAATGACATTGGCTCTCACTCTGTCACATGGAAGCTTTGCAGATGATGCTCGCTCTAACACTGCAACAATTTGCCAGATGTTGATCAGATGATTTTGATAAATGAAAATTGCGTAGCTGAACTTAAGTTTGAGATGGCAGAGAATAAACTCCATCTAAATTAAAAGACAGAAGCAATGTTCATCGTTCCACCTAAACTCCAAATGTGTCCTCCTTCGTCTGCCATGTTTTCATCATATGTATGTAGCCCGTGCTAATTGCAGAAAATGAAAGGGACCTACAAAACCTTGTGAATATACTAGAAATAGAAAGCAAAGGTAAGGGGCTGGAACTAAACAGCAGGAAGACTGAAGTCATGGTGATCAGTAAAAAACATGAAATCCCCTCATGCAAAATAACAGCAAATGGCACAACCTTGACACAGGTTGATAAATTTAAATACCTGGGAACGATCATTCATCAGACGGCAGATGCACATCAGAAATAGCCGGCAGAATCGGCCAAGCCAAAACAGCATTCAAGAAGATGACAGGCATTCTTACCAACAAATGCCTATCAATTAACATCAGGAAGAGAGTTCTTGAATGCTATATAGAACCAATACTGTTGTACGGATGTGAGGCATGGACAGTCAACAAGCAAAGCCAGAACAAGATTGAGGCAGCCAAGATGTGGTTTCTAAGAAGAATGTTGAGAGTTCCATGGACAGCAAAGAAAACACACGAGACAGTCTTGATGGAGGCAGACACAAGTAGATCACTCATAAGGAAGATTAGGAAACGACAGGCAACATTTATAGGCCATTTTATGAGGAGGGGGGGATTGGAGCACCTGGTCACAACAGGAAAGCTGGAGGGAAAGAGAGCATCAGGTAGACCCAGGGAGAAAATGCTGGACGGACTTGCAGAGTGGCTGGGAACGAGGAGGGTGGGGTAGATGCTAGGGGCAACGAGAGAGAGAGACAGATGGAAGTCCACGATCGCCAACGCCATGCGGCAGGGCACCTAATGATGATGATGTGTGTAGCCCAGGAGTCACAACAAATTTGTAACATTTACAAAGTGGCCTATCTAGAACTCGGGGAAATCAGTGCTATTTGCCATTCCTTTCCGCTGATAGCACTAAAGTACCTGTTTGTTCATTTGTTCCATCTCGTCTTGTCTGTTGCAATGCACTCTTGGCTGATCTTGGCTCCTCTACAAGCTCCAGAAGTTTAAAATAATGCTGCTTGGCTCGTTTTCAAATCTTCCAAATGTGAGCAAAAGTTTCCAAAGTCTCAGTTATTCAGTAAAATGTCAACACCACGGCTGTTTACATTCTTTGCAGGAGCGTTTATAGCTGGTATTAGTTCATAAAAAACCAAAAATGAAAGAAAAAACTATCAACAAGAGTTAAACTGGCCTTACTACAGGGCAGTGTCAATTCATTTTTTGTCCGTGTCAGTCATGGGCCTTCACCATGAGTCCCAGGGTACATGTTTGTGTCTGTTTACATGCATGAGTATATGTGTGTGTGTGTGTGTGTGCGTGTGTTGGCATATGCTTATGCGTTCATGGGAAGAGTGTTCTTGTGCCATACACATACAATACTATTGTTTTCTGTTCTTGTTCTACGTCATATCATGTTTATGTCACTGATATACTGTTGACACGTTTTCATGCATAACATTTCTTGTGAAATGCAAACTACTTTGGAGCTTGCTTCTAAGAATGTTGCATGATATAAAATTTAATCTTGATTGTTATAATTATCGTCAAGACAATGTTTCTGCCCTGTAGATGCCATCTGATGAAGAAAGGATCCGAAATGAATCATGGCATATGTCATAAGTCTGTGCATAAACCCTAAGTGCTGGTAAAATCTTGAGTTGCTGCAGAACAATACATTAACAAAGATCTCAAAAATGTGAACAAAAACTTGGAAAGTCAGTCTCCCAAGCAAATTCTGCAAGGCATCTTTCTCATTAATCCCGCTATGGCAAAATCAGAGATCAATCCACATTCTCAGATTTTTCGATCCACATATTTCCCCGATTACTTGGTTTCTGTAAATTTATATTTTGTCAACGGAGTCAGTTTACAGTTTATTCAAAGTGTGACAGTATGCAGATGATTCAACACGGATTACTTATTTCTTCCATTACACAAAGTTGATTTATACAAATAAGAAAAAAGATGGATGAAGCAAACAATTTGATGGAAGACATTAGACTTCAAATCAGAAGGTCTGAGTTCAACCCTGCCTGGTACTGCTTGGTGGGTAAGGAGTAGAGATTTTTCCCATCTCCCAAGTCAACATACGTGCAAGCCAGTTCTACCTGAACCCCTTTCATGGTCATATGCACACACAACATCAAATTTGCATGTGAAAGATCTTGTTAGTCATGTCAGCGTTCAGTGGCATAGGGGCATATACCGTAACAAAGGTGTGACTGCTTCAGTATTGTCAAAAGTTCCTGAGAAAACGCTGTTCACAAACTTCCTCACATCAAAGTTATTTTTGGTTGTTGTTTTTTTTGTGTGTGACCTTGACCTTGACATTTTTGTCCTACAAAATTATGCATTTGCAGCTCTAAAAACAGACCACACCTTTGACTAACACTTGGTAAAGATCCATCCAGAAGCAACTGAGAAAATCTACACACACACACACACACACACACACACACACACACACACACACACACACATAAGTGAAAAGACGTTAAATCAAAGAACGAGCACAAACACACACACACACACACACACCACACACACACACACACACACACACACACACACATTCCTCCAGTGTGTGCGTGCGTGCGTGCATGCGTGTGCGTGTGTGTGAGAGAGAGAGAGAGATAACACATAGTTCACCATCATTCATAATACAGACATCAAGCAGCAGTACGCGCACTTATTCACATGTACACATATAAACTCATGAAGGCAAATCATTTGTCGTAACTGTAAGGCCCCAAGTATGTATTGACTATATTGTGCAGTACAATGTCTTCTGCTAATTCTTAGACAAGCATAAGAAGAATGAGTCTAAAAATCAAGATAAGTAGTAATAAATGCATTGTAATATACCCAGAACAGTTGTTTCACATACTCTCTCTCTCTCTCTCTCTCTCTCTCTCTCTCTCTCTTCTCTCTCTCTTCTCTCTCTCTCTCTCTCTCTCTCTCTCTCTCTCTCTCTCTCTCTCTCTCTCTCTCTCTCTCTCTCTCTCTCTCTCTCTCTCTCTCTCTCCCCCCCCCATCAAATGTAAATTTCTATCATAACAACAATCAGATATATCAAGGGTCAAAACACAAGCATCAACAATGACTAAAGTTATGTACAGTGTTACAAAATACATCATACATTAATACATTAATCAAAATGCAGACTATCACCATTTCCCACAATATTTGCAGTCATGGATTGTAATGACACCCTATTAACTCACTCGGTACGACGGTACGCTATAGCGGTCGTGAGGAAAGGCATGGTTCCGTACGACGGAACGCTATAGCGGTTTCGATAATTTAAAATTTTTAGACGCTCCCCTTTAGATCCTGCACGCCTACCATAACCACACTGGTCACTGCAAACATGTCAAGGGTCAAAGGGAAAGTTACTTCGTGAGATTCCGTAGTCATACACTCGTCGGGAAACGATTGACTTCGGTACCCTATACGAATGGCTAATCTGCATTCGTGTCGAAAATGGCATCACAGGCGAGTACGAGTTTTCGAATAAAGTAGATCGCGACAGCAGCGTTTTACTGCTGCTGAAGTGATTGAAGTGCTTCAGACTGAAGGATTGGACATCGAGGAGTATGATGAACATAATGATGAAAGTGTATCAAGTGATGGAAGCTGCCAGCAAGGAGGAACTGACAGTGACCCAGTTTCAAACGACAGTGAAGTGGGAGAGGGTGGTGGGCGTACACGTCACAAGAGGCGAGCGGTCAGCGGGTCAAGCACAGTGAAACGCATGTCTGATGGAGGTTTCATTCACTTTCCTATGCATGACTGGCACGAAGATTTTAGTTTTTCTCCCACTTTGCCTCTGTTCTTTGGCTCTTGTGGCCTGCATGTCCCAGTTCAGTGCCACGCCCCCTTTGATTTCTTGAATCAGTTTGTGACAGAAGACTTTCTAAATTCCATTCCAGTTTAGTGCCACGCCCCCTTTGATTTCTTGAATCAGTTTGTGACAGAAGACTTTCTAAATTCCATTGTCATAACACAAGGCATAAGAGAACTGAGTGGCAAGCAGAATGAGCACTTCTCCTGACCTTTTCACCTTTGACTGTGTGATCATGGAGCTGATCAGAGTGTGTGACTGTACAGTGATCCTGACCACAAAATTTGGGGTATTTTCAACATGGCACATGACGAAGAAATATTCAAGGAAGAACTTCAATATTTTGGCATGAACTAACCCAGCATGTAAATATTCAGATCTGAAACATTCATTTTGTTCCTTTATATTTTGTATTTTTTGTGATTTTTTCCTAACCCTTCAAAATGGTCCGTCCCTGGGGAAACGCAAGGGGAAAAACTCTCCGTACCGAGTGAGTTAAAAACTTGAGAACCACTTCATAATTTCAATGAGTCACCAGCAAATAAGCCAGTTTTTTTCACATTGCAGACTGATCAAGTTTGGAGTTAACGGTTCTATTTGCAGAACAAGTGTAAAAATGTGGCCATTAACACAGTTGGATGTTCTTTTGTGTGTGTGTGTGTGTGTGTGTGTGTGTGTGTGTGTGTGTGTGTGTGTGTGTGTGTGTGTGAATGTGTATGTGTGTGTGTGTGTGTGTGTGTGTGTGTGTGTGTGTGTGGTGTGTGTGTGGTGCGTATGTGTGTGTGTGTTCAAAAAGGAAATAACTCCCTAGGGCTTTGATTTTGTCTGCTCAACTTGAACTAAATGACAAAAAGTAATTCAACAACACAGGCTAAACCAACTGCATCAAAATGATACTGCCAGTTGTATTCTCTGCACTGTTTTTAATGTGAAAATGATATACGACTGTTATGAAAACATAAAAACATGTGATAGTTTGGGTCTGCTTATCTTTAATTAGTAGTTTGTGCTTGTTTGTTTTTCTTTTTTTTTGTTATAGGAAACATGGACCTTTTCCCAGAACAGTTAGGGGACATAAAACTATGCAGATTACCTCCTTTGCCTGATCAGGTGTATTTAATACTAACCTGAGATGAACATTATATATATATATATATATATATATATATATTATATATATATATATATATATATATATATATATATATATATATATATATATATATATATATATATATATATATATAGATAGATAGATACATATATATATATATATATATATACACACACACATATATTTTATATATATATTGCTTAGCTTTGTTTTGCCTCTCCTATACATTGCATTTACTTACAGATCTGAAATGCTCATTTCATGCAGCTGAAAACAGGAAATCAAGTTCTAAAATTCATAATTAACTGAAAAAAATGAATACAATCATCATGCAAGATTTCAGGCAAGGGCTTTTGTTCAGAAAATAACATAATTTAGAAAAGATTATTAATTTATGAGAAGATTATTAATTTATAAGAAGATTATTAATTTATAAGAATGCGACATATTATTAGGGGAGGACTAAGTAAAAAGCAAAATATTTTTTCATTTCTTTAAAAACCTTTAGCTTCCACAATATAACAATTTTGATTTTGACTGTGCAAACTATGTACATAGAACATTGTTTTCACATGATCAGATGCCTCCCTCTTTCTCAGCATCAGCTGGAATTTTTTCTCATTCATTTATCTGCCACATTTAAGTAAAAAATTAAAGATTTTCTGCCCAGATGTTGTCATGAAAAGAATTAATAAGCAACAAATATATTCATGTAATGTAACAGAAATGGAAAAAAATTATTTTTCCAAAATAAATGTCTTCCATGAATTATTTTTCCAACAATGAGTTTTTATAATGACAACAAACAAATGAATAGCTGTCCTGAAGCTGATCTAAGTACAATACTGCACAATTCAACCCTTGATACACCATACATCCTCAATTAAGAAATATGGCAGTAAAAGTCTACATAATATGTACACAATTAATGCAATTAATAAAAATGAACACAGTATGGCTGTCGATGTTAAGTACATACACATATATACATGCTCTTTTCAGCATCTTGTCAGACTACCACTTGTTCAGCACTGTTCTGATACAATACCACATCCCTTTACAGTATACACTTATCAAAATTTCTCTGCTAACACCAGCAAACAGCGACATGTCAAAACAGTATGTCCATGAGGTATCAACAAAGGTCAATAGTTCACCCTGCTGTTTCTTTTGATTCTGAGTGGTGCTGGCAATATCAAGTTATGCTCACTTTAAACAAAACAAAAAAAGTTACACTGACTAAACCGGCAAAGTTTTGATCACTTACATGACTCGCATTGACAAGTATAAAACTATTTCAGTTCTTTCTTTAAACAAAGTGGTTAAGACATTTGATTATTGAGTCTGGCTTTGTCGTTCTACTTTTTTCAATCGTAACAGGCACAGTCACCAGATATCAAAATGCATAATCAGTCATATTCATCATCATTATCGTTATCATTAATGTTTAAGGTCAAGCTGACTGCACACAGCCTTATCAGGGCTATGACCATCTCGAAACACACACATCTTGCTGACCCTCATTAAAAAAAAAAAGAAAAAGTGCCTGGAAAAGGAAATTAAGTACACATCTCAATGCATTCATATACAAACTCAAAGGATATACCCCTGGTGCTGACCATTCCCCTCGATTTAACACCAAGGGGTATAAAATAAAACCTGAGTATAAATACTTAGAGCTCCTGATATCCCCATGGCAGAACACAATAATGATTAAAACATCTGGGGTTTTTTGTCACAAAATTGGTGTCACTGTTGTAACAATGCCTATCAGGGCTAGCGCATTGTTGTTGATTGGGAGGTTGGCTGGTAGGTTGGTTGGTTGGTTGGTTTGGTTTGGTGTGGCTTGAGGTTAGGTTTGATTTAGAGGGGTGGGGGTGCAGATTTTACTGTCAAAAAGCAATTCCATCATCTAATTTATCAAAAACTTTACTAACCTGACATTCATATTTGCCATACTAGTAATGTACATTAACTTTTCCGCTTCAGAGCCATTCCAGGTTGAAAGCAAATTAAAACCTTGACTCCTTGAGTAACAGGAGACAGGAGCAGATGAACCACCTCAGATTTGACAAAAACTGTTATTCAAGTGGTGGCTTCTGTGCCACTATAAAGGCTTTCCCACAAATGACTGGACATCCAAGATTGACTCTGTCTGACTCAACAACTGAGAAACTAAATGGCATCCTAGGAACTGGTACTACTGAACTGTAGCAAGTCTGAGGTGACCTGTTAGCAAGGCAGTCTCCCCAAGAAAGTGGCTTCATGACAACTTGATACCGGTACCTTCTGTAGACACCTGGCACTGGAACCAGCTTTGCAGATGTAGAGGCGCCAAAGTGAGTGGCATATATGTAATGCCACCAAGGCAGATGGGGACGGGACAGGGAGGAAGGGGGGAAAGAAAAAGGTAATCAAAAATACACTTTTTGAGCTTGACTGAAGGCCACAATGCAACGCCAACTTTTACTGTTGCATATTTTCCTACAAAGCATATTCATGTCACTATCATCATAATCACCGAGACATGCGTTTAAGTCTGTTCACACTGATCTCAGTAATTCTTCTTCAGTCGCTTGTTCTCCTCCTCCAGTTGCCGAACATACCCCAACAGCTTCTGGTTCATTTCTGCATAGTGAGACAGTGCCGACTGGATTTCACTCTGAAACAAAACAGATTACTTTCTTTTTAACAGATTTTTCATGGAAGTAATTTGTCAAATGGTTCTTAATACAAATAACTAAAGGAATAGTTCTGAAGTAGTAATGACCATTGTTTCTTTTAATGGTACTCTCCTATCCAGACATTTGAATCCTTTTGTCAAATTCTCTTTAAGAAGTAAGCGGTAAACACTGAAGCCCTGGTTTATCAAATGTTCTAGTCTATGTGATCAAACTCCGTACCCCATCATCTTCCAAAAAAACAAAAAACAAAAAAGCAAACAAAACAACAACAATAAGCCAGGTTCACATGGAACTTAAAGACACTTGTTACATCAGTGAAAGCTCTGGATTATGGTAGCTGATCTTTCCACTTCAATCATGATGCCATTACAATGTCCACAGACTGAAAATATACCAAGTACCTACTCCACTTTATTCTGTGTACAGATTCCACTTTGTGATACTAATTCAAGTCTGTTACTGATTCCACCCTGTTACTAATTCAACTTAATCTGTGTTACTGATTCAACTTTATCTGTTTACTGATAACAACTGATTCAACTTTACCTGCATTACCAATTCTACTTTTTCATGTGTTCACACCTGTCTACTACTGACATTCCTTATATGTATGGCTGGGTCCTGAAATGTGTACAATCTGAATGGTAATGTGTACAATATCACCACCTGATAACAAATCAACAGACTGCAGTGTGTCAGTTGTCATCTGACAACAAATCAACAAACTGCAAAGTTCAGTTGTCATAACTAAACTTTCAACTTTCACTTGATTCAACTTTACCCTATGTCACTGATTTAATTTCATCCTGTGTTACTGATTCAACTTAATCTGTGTTACTGATTCAATTTTATCTATGTTACTGATTCAACTTTATCCTGTGTCACTGATTTAACTTCATCCAGTTTTACCAATTCAACTTTATCTTACATTACTGATTCAACTTCATCTGTTATTGATTCAACTTCATTTGTTAGTGAATCAATTTTATCTTGAGTTCCTGATTAAACTGAGTGATACAGATTTGCCTTTACACACTTACTAACCTGAACCGTAAAAACTTTTCTTACACATTACAAAGGATCAACTTTACCTGTGTGTTACAGATTCAAATTCACATGTTTATCACATCAATTTCTCTATCTATAATACAAAGGATACGAACAAAACCATACCTCAAAGTTGTGGAACTGTCGCAGCATGGACACATGCAGGCCCTGGATATCACGGTGAAGATCATCGCGGACCTCTTCCATGGCATCAGCAACCAGACTCTTCAGGAACTCTCGCTGCGTGATGCCTGCTTCGCCAGAAGCGCCCAAGTCCACAGGCCCTGCTGCCGTTGATGCAGCACCATCTGTCGTGGCCGGGTGGCTTCTAATGTAGGTGGCAGGTGCTGAGGACTGGCATGTGTCTTGTCTGGGGCTGACTCCTGCCTCCCCGTCCTCCCCTCCACTGATTGCTGCTGAGTCCTGATAAAAAAAAAAAAGAAAATAATAAATAAACAATGAATCAGATAAAAATAAGAAAATTACTGATTGAAGCCGAGTCCTGACAGATATAGCTAGTGACAGCAACTACCATTATCATGGTTGCTTTCACAATTTCATGACTTGATACATTCTGAAAGATAAAGGTTATGCCATGACTTTAAGATCATATATTGAGAGAGGGTGAGAACAGACCTAAATTTTTCTGTAAGCTTGCATTTTGACGGCAGCGCCCTCTTATCTCCTTCTCTAATTTATCTTCCCAAACTCTGAACAGGCAGGCAGACTGGAAGCTGTACGCATAAAGTTCTCCTCAAGCCACATTCAGACCCATGCAATCAGACTGGAAGATGGGAGCTCTACATCCACACCAACCAGGCTTTATTTCTTCACCAATGGATCTGTACACCTCCTATATAAATATACTGTGATCAAACCATACAAACAACAGTTTTTCTCATCAAATGACAGTATCAAAGATTCATATCAAGATAAAGTGAGCAAGCAATGAGCTAAAAAGATTCCCCAACCCATTAAGTTGCTTTTTACATTTTTGACCCCTTAACTGCCAACACTTTTTGAAGTCTGACGTTTTCCATATGCTGAGGAAAAAAGTTGTGTCACTACCCTATACATTAAAACTACTGTAGCTTTCGTATTTGTGGGAATTTATGCATGAAATTACATAGAATGATGTATTAGGCATATCAGATTACATTTTCAGATAACTTGTTATAAGTATACTTACTGGTGACGCAGATGCTCTCGACTTGTTGCATGGGTCAGAGACAAGCAAAGCACTATGGGAGTTCAGTGCAGGAGGGTTCATGTCCCGTATTCCTGTCACAGGCTGGTCGCTGGGTCTTGACCCTGATGACTGAGGATGGCCGCTCCCTGCTGCCTGTGATGTTGCTTCCATGGTGGAACTCTGCAAGCTGCTGCACATCTGTGGATGGGACAACTGTCCCATGACAGGAGAATGCACCATGCTGCTCTGTTGTAGATGGGACAGATGTCCCGCTGTGACATTATGGGACAGGTGGCCTGCAGTTGTGACACTGCCACTCTGCTGAAGTTCAGGTGCCGGTTCGTTGACGTGGGTTTGAAAGCTGTCAGCATGATGAGATATGGAGGGCTGTCCTTTCCCTGCATGCTTGCCCATGTTATGGACATTGTGCTGGGATGTGTGCTCCACTGCAGAACAGTTCATGTTGCTGTCGTTCTATGGACACACCACATTAAAGAGGAAAATGAAGACAACAATCGCTGATGGAGTTACAGTTCAGGCAAAAGAAATTCTCACCTACAGCAGTCATGTTCTTGTTACTGCTAAATTTTCTTGAGGCTTTTATTAGGCTGTGTGCTAGCACTTTGGCAAAATTTAGCTGTGTGTCCACATCAAGTGACAATAAAATAGGCCAAAACCTAACGTCATCATCATGTGCCTGCCACTTGGCACCGGCAATCACGGCCTTCCATAAGAACATATCTTTTGTCGTTGCAAGTATATATCCAACCCTTTTTATCCCCATCCACTCTGCGAAATTAACCCTACCAGACCGAGTTCCCGCTATTGCGGGAATGACGAAAATGACTATATACCGAGTTCCCGCTATAGCGGGAATAGCACACTCACATGATCGTCACTTTATCAAGAGCTAAAAATAGCCACCGAACCGTTGCTAAGCGTCGCGTGAGCGTGTGTTCAGCCTATCGCAAATGTCTGCCTTTGTGTTGATGGTATTTTGAGGTGATTTGGGTGCAAAATTGACCATGAAGCGAGCTAGTGATGAACCAAGCACTTCAACAGGTAAACGGGCGAGGCCAACTCGCTTCACAGTTCAACAAGTGGTGGACATTTTGCAGATTGGAGAATTTGATCAGGAATACGTTTCCGATTCAAGTGACGATGATTACGTTGATGAAGCACTGAGTGAAAGTAATGATTCTGACAATGAAAGAAGTAGGTCGAGACAGAGTGTTGGAAGAAGGGGGCGTGCCCGTACCCCCCAACCAAGTGATAGGGGAGATGCTTGTGTGATTGAGGTTGGACTGGCGTTAGATGAAAGGTAGGCCTATTTTCTACAATCTCTCCACGTTTCATATACTTCTAACCATTGGTGTGCATGATTTGAACAGTATTCTAACGTATATACATTTTTTTCAAAATTTTGCTCAGGAGGCCAGGCAGGGGGCACAATTACGCTCAGGGGCTAAGGTCTGGTAGGGTTAATATTTTCTCCTTAGGTCATCTGCTGCTGCTGCTGCTGCTGCTACTATTAGTATCATAAGTATTATAGTGTTGTTGTTTTCTTGCTGTGGGATCTTTAATGTGCACTGAATGCATGCTGCACACTGGACCTCCGTTTATCATCTCATCTGAAAGACTAGTGCCTTGACTAAAACTGAAACTGTTGAAAGAGCAAGGGTGGTGATAAAAACTATTTCCAATCTGTGATTCAAACCCGAATTTCTCACAAACAGACAGGTGATTTAACCACTTCGTCAGTCACTCTTTCATTTATTGTTTGTTTGTTCACACACACACGCACGCACGCACGCACGCATACACGCACGCACACACACACACACATACAATTTTTCCCTCAGCCATAAATTCAGTGTGAAAATGATCTGTATTAATAATCAAACTAACATGAACATTATTCAAGCATTGTTACAAATAGTCATGTGTGTATATACATGCATGTAAATTGTTAAAGTTAGTGGTCTGAAAATTATTTTTAAAGTTTACATTTCTGCTGCACTTAATTTTGGGTAAATCACGAATTCATCATTCAAATTTCTGCATGTGATATTCTTCCCAGTTCTGCAAAACTATCACTGACAAAAGGCTTATAATATCTGAGCTAATTAATTCATTGAAATCGAAAATACATTTTCATGTTTTAGCAGTCTTAACGCCTAACTCTGGTACAAACAGTGTATACACAACTTGAATCAGATTATTGTCGGCAGGATTCACTGAACACACTCTGTCAAAATGCAACAAAATTGTGTTACTGATATACATACACATTTACAACACAACACAAATTGATCTTGAATCATTTCAAAGTCTGTCAATTTGTTTGTTTGTTTGTTTGTTTGCTTGCTTGTTTGTTTGTTTGTTGTTGTTTGTTTGTTTGTTTGTTTGTTTGTTTGCTGTGCTTTGCTTTGTTGTGCTTTGCTTTGCTTGTTTGTTTGTTTGCTAAACAGTGTTTTTGTTCCACCTGAAGAAAGATTTTATGTTTATTAGATAGTGGTTTTAGTTCCACATGAACAATTCAATGAAAAGCAACAGGAAAACAGACAACTATCTTTTCACCTCTTCAATGACACATGGCAAGAACCAAAAATACAAATTTCTTCATTTGTCTAATGAAAGATGTGACAAAATATGGATCAAGTATTTTTACATTGCATATTAAGTCTGAACTCCAAAACGTGGACCTTTAAATTTCGGCTGTGTCAGCAGAGCTTGCTACCATACCACACAATCAATTACAACATAGAAGACACCGAGGTAAGTCCTCACCTGCCCGATGAAAGATGGCAAGGAAAACAGGGAGCTGTCCTTAAGGCCTGACTGTGAGACAGCTGAGAGTTCTGCTGCCCCCTTTCTCAGAGGTGAAAACACTGTTTGATACAAGACATCCATCATAAGTACATGTATGCACAAACACAAACATCCAATTATACAATTTTAACCCTTCAGTGCTTAACTCTGAATTGCAAAACACACTCTAGTTTTCAGACTGTTTTGACCACAGTGGAGAGAGAGCATATGCATCAACTATTACTCATCAAACAGGTTTTTGTCTATGCATTTAATGTTTCAACTGGCTCTGAGGTTTCTGAAACAATGTACAGTTTGAGTGTTCAAAGCACTGAAGATCACCATGTCACAACAGTGTCACAAGCCAGTCTCCTCTCCTTCACTACTTCACCTTCTGTCCTTAAAGAGACTTGAGGCAGTGGATTCAAACCAGGATACAACTGACACCATAATCAAGTGAGTTAGACCTGGACTTCCAAAGAGAAGGTCTAGCAAATATAATGCTGCCTGGGTACCTCTTGCCTGATGGGTAAAGGGTGGAGATTTTTTTCAATCTCCCAAGCCAACATGTGTACTGATCTGTTAGCACCTAAACCCTGTACGTACGTATATGTACTCAAAGCATCAAATATACATGTTAAAGATCCTGTAGTTGATTTACTAATTACACTGGAGTCCATTTACAATGAAATTCAAGGGTGATGGATATGTGTTTGCACAACACATCATTCATACAAAGGGGAATTCGTTATGCACAACAGATTTTATTTGTTACAGACAGTATTTTACAAGAGGGAAAGAGATGGAAGTGGGCAGGAAAAATAAAACAGTATGTTATGGCAGAAATTTGATGAAGGCATGTTCATTATAGTTGGACTCCCTTGAGCATCAGAGACAAAAGTGTGTGTTTTGACAACAGTGACTAATTCAGTCAAAATAAAAAAAAAAATTAATAAAACCATTCTTTTTATACTTGGCAACTGACAGATAGGCAGAGAGACAGAGGGCATGCAAATTACCAGTGAAGGAATCTCCCCCCCGACTGTTGGTCAAATTGAAATTGGAAGCCGACTTGGAATGACAATGACTCTGGTTCCCTGGAATACACAGACATCATTAACATGATTGGTTCCACAGAGATCTACATAGATTGGCCTCACGGGGGAGGGCTATTTTGTACTGTCATTTATCTTTTTCACAATATACTTTTTCCATATGAAGTGCAGGTCATTCTCACTATGTAAAGAATATCAGCAAAATACGACACTATGTATTTTTGTTTACCTATCAAGGCAGACTTTCTTCAGAGTTTTGCCAAGCACACATCTGTTACAATAGATTCTTCTACTTGCGCTTTGCACATACAGCACACAGGATTTCTTTTTATCAATTCATCAAAAAGACTAGTACCAAGACCACCATTCAAGATCTAGGGGAGATTCTAGAGAAGTGCCTGTCCATGACTTGAACTCTAAACCTCAGGCCTCTCTTACTTTTCAGGAGTGTGCTTTGTCAACCAAACGGCTACTTCCTCTAACATCACGGATGGGTCCCTCAACTGCATGATCATTGAACTACCTCTCCCTATTTCAATACTGTTGTGCAGTGCCACAGCAAAACACCATTCTCACAGGTTCCCAGAGATCCCAACAACCCTGTAAACTCTAACCGAATACCCCTCTTCATCCCACCCATCCATTCTATTCAACTCTCCTCTACTACCAACTGTGCTTCTCTCAAGCCCCTTACCTTTCTTCCATTTTTCATGGACATCCTTTCCTCCTCTCTATCTCTTATTTACTTCTGCACAATCATTGTAGAAGTCCAAGGCCTTTACACAATTAACAATCAATATATCTCTCCAATAACATACACACACACACACACACATAACTTCACATTCTATGGCCCTAACATCAAGATCAAACAACTCATGCATCCACGAACAGAAACAAAAGTGAAGGATGACTAAACAAAACTACACACTGCATTGGTGATATGACCCTGACCTTGTGCTGTTGTTGGGGAAAAGATATCCACATTCAGGACAGGGCTGACCGTTTGATGGCCAGATTCACTATCCTGTGTCTGGCCTTAACAACAAAATCAAAGCAAACATACAAAAATAAAACCAAACACACAAGAAAAAAAAACACATAAAAAAACAGCATTAAATTGATCTAGTGACACAAAAGGAAAGAAATGAACAAATTAACAACAGGGACATACTAATTCCAAACAGTAACTATTCACATAATAATATAGCACAACAAAAGGGGAGCAAATAAAGAAAAAGGAGGAAATATAATTCATACCGATATCAGTCTTTCAACAAAATCTAGTAAACACAAAAAGTGACAAAATGAGGTTTCATAACATAAGGCAATGAACAAAAATGACAAAACATGCCCAAATAAAGGGCCAACAACAACCTGCCTTTTAAATCAATTCAAATCTCATGAAAATCTCATGACTGCATCCCCCCCCCCCCCCCCCCCTCCAATGACCATGGGTTTCCTTCTCACATTTTCAACATCTGTGACCATACCTGACACAGGTTATTTTCGTCAGCGGAATATTCAGAAAAATAAAAGGGAGAGAGTACTGAGAACTGGTGCAGCCTCTTGTAGGGATGTCACATCACAGTTCTATCACTATAGTTGTATGAAGAATTATTACTTCAGCATGCAAGCCTTTTTTCTTTCTATTGCACAGCCTGCCCCTCCACTATTGAATTAGTGAGATATCACTACTGAAAACTGCAAATTGTCCACTTTATAAATAGACGTACAAATTATATACTACGCATATTGTACAAGCTACTGAAAACACAAAAAGAATCAATGAAGCTTATCTCTCCTCTCTCTCACACACACACACACACACACACACACACACACACACACACACACACACACACACACACACACACACACACACACACACACACACACACACCACACACACACACACACACACACACACACACACACACACACACACACACACACACACACACACACACACACACACACACACAACACACACACACACACACACACACACACACACACACACACACACACACACACAAACACACACACACACACACACACACACACACACACACCACCACACACACACACACACACACACACATCACATGCATACAACTGATGTCTTAAACACTGAGAAAAAACATGATTTAATTGAACATGATGGATACACGCATCTGTTACACACAGACAGCTTAAGTGTGCCACCATAAAATGCACATCTAAATGTTCCAAACTGCACTACAGCCATGCAGACACAAAGCACGCTGAACAACAAGTTAAAATCTTCCAAAAATGTGTCATCATGTCAAAGCACTAATGACAGTGTCAGTTCCCAACACAGCATCTCTACCTGTTTTGCTAGGGGTGATATCCTGCATGACAATAGGGGCAGATGGCAGCTGACGTCTGCTGCCTGATGTTGAAGACAGGCTGGTTTTTGTTCCACCAGATGACTCCATCTGTACGGCCCACAGTCAAAACATTCAACATCACTTCAAGACAAACCTTTGAAACACTCTAAACTCATGAAAAATGCTAGCATGTTTCTCAACCTGAAAATCCCTTTTATTATTTTTGTTTGTTTGTCTGCTTATTTTTTAAGCATTCCTAGCAATGTTTGTTTTTAGATGCATGGTGCTTTGCCCACAATGTGTAGGCGGTATACAGATGCACAGTTTGTCTTGTGTGGGCAAGTATGCTGTGTGTTTTTACAGACATGACATTGCATATCTATTAAATTTAAATTCTTTTATCCCTTTAATTACGAACAGCAGTGGTCTCACCTTTGACTTTGACGGTGGCATAAACTTGACAGAATGAACAGAAGTTTTATGTGCCTGGAAAACATGAATGGGAGTGCCGCCCCCTTGTCGTAGATCGTACATGTAGACCTTGCCCCGTGTGGACCCCACAGCAGCAGTGGCGCCATCAGGCATGATGTCAATGCAGGTCAAGGGGCTCAGGGTGTCGTACACTTTCAGAATTCTGAAAAGCATCCTTTAATCAGTATGTTTGACCAAATATCCAGAATACATGGCAACAATACTTGAAATCCTGCAGGAAGCAGATGGATAGGGTGAGGGAGAGAAAGGCTCAACAAATGTCACTTTTGCACAATTGACAGTTAAAAAATGAAGAGGACTGCCACTTAACGCCAGAGAAGAATTTTCGAGAAAAGTAGATGCAAGATAACTTAGTGCCATGGGCTGAATTTTGAAAAAAAGTAAATGCAAGATGACTTAGCGCCAGGACTGAATTTTCAAGAAAAGCAAATGCAGGGACATATCTTCAGCGTCATGAGAGAGAATGTTAAAGGCCAATTAAGCAAACAGAAAAACAAATAAAAGACCTTTAACTGTACAGAAGTAGATGTATGATCTGTAATAACACAAACAAAACAGAAACCTTGAGGCAGACAATGCTGAAAGAAACTGTTCTTGAAGCAAAAGGAGAGGAATCTTTGCAAAGGGACGAGTTAGTTGTTATTACAATTATTAGTGTTTTAAGCCCAGTGACTACTCAGCGCCATGTCAGGGCTATAGCAGTCTCAAACAAAATACAACCTGAACATATCAATGACTCTGGAAAACAGAATTAACCTGGAAAAGAAAATCAAGTATACATATCATTTGCATTCAAACAATGTAAGGCCATGCCCCTGGTATTGGCTATTTCAGCCATGATCATTTTGGATTTTCTCCATCACATGGTAGCAATGACGTCAATGCATCTGGAATTCACTCCATGTGTGGTGACATCATCTTGAGAAACTGAAACTCTGATTTCATTCTTTGGGATGCCCTGCTAAACTGATACATTAATCACTTCTTAAACAGGTTCTTTTGTTGCATATGTTCTCATTCCCCTTCAAACATTCTTAGTACTTTTAGATTTAATTGTAATGTACATGAGTATTTCTTAGCATTCTATGCTGGTATTAATTACAATCAATGTGATGGGATGAATTCACAAATCAACAAAAAATGTTACATATGTTGTGGTCCGAATTACACTAAACAGCTAACAACAAACATCTGTTCAAATTTTGTGCGGTCTAGCATCCCAAGGTGACTACAAAATAATTTTAACCAGTCACCATGGTGGAGTGGTTACATAATAGACTACAGACTTAAGAGAGCATGGGTTCAAGCCCCACTGGTCAAAAAAAAACTACTGTGGGAATTTGAATGAATGAAGCTGGGATTGGTGATATGTTGTGAAAACGGAACAAAACAGAGATGTATGATCAATGCCACTGAAGCAGTGCAGAAATTGAGATAGAAAGAAAAAACAAGCAAATAAATAAAAGTGATTGCAAGTCAAAGACAATCAGAGAAGTTTTGAAAACAGGCAAGCGAATGGACTATTAGCTGAAATAAGACTGACAGAAAAGACAAAAAGGCAATGACACTGCTATTTCATTTCCAGAAAAAAATCTGACACAATAGGCAAGAAAATGACAGAACTGATGTTTCATTTCTCAACAGCACAAGTTTCTGGCTATACAACATTTTTCAAACATATCATCCTTAATCTGCATCTGCCTAGAATGCCAAATACAGAGGAAATACATCTATACATCAATAACAATAAAAAAAAAAATTTTTTAAAGCATAACACATAAGGAAATCAAAGAATAACAGCATGACTATATTATCATTTCAGACGGAAGGAGAGACAGATGGATGAAAATAGTAATATGTGTGTGTGTGTGTGTGTGTGTGTGTGTGTGTGTGTGTGTGTGTGTGTGTGTGTGTGTGTGTGTGTGTGTGTGTGTGTGTGTGTGTGTGCGTGCGTGCGTGCGTGCGTGGTGTGTGTGCGTGCGTGCGTGCGTGCGTGCGTGCGTGCGTGCGTGCGTGCATGTGTGCATGCGTGAGTGTGTGTGTGTGTATGTGTGTACATGCACATGCTTTCGTGCAAGACAGAGAGAGACAGACATAGAGTAAGTGTGTGAGAATGTTCACATTGTCATTGTCACCCACAATGTCCAACGAAACATCATGATGTTGGTTGTTGTCTATCCCCCCACCCCCTTGTCAGAATCGCCATCATTTGGTCCTCCAAAGTTTTCATCACCACTATCTTGACAACAACACTACCTTGATCATTAGAACTTCTAAAACTTCCAGAACACTGTAGCACTTAGCAACAGGCCTACATATTGAACTCCAAAGCTAGTCTGCCATCTTTACATAATTTGATTATCGGTCTCCAACAGTCCCATAAACAGTGCAAGTAAAAGCAATAATTCTTGGGAACAATTAAGGGGATAGAACGGTGTTATGACATCCTTACAAGAGGCTGAACAGTCACAGTATTCTCTCCCCTTTATTTTCAGGAATATCGCTGACAAAAATACCTCACAATGAACATGGTCACAGGTGTATGAAGACATAAAAATGGCCCCTTTGTCAAGGAGTTAATGACATAATAAACCTAGTAAAACATAAACAGGCATATGAAGACATAAAAATAACCCTGCTGTCAAGGAGTTAATGACATAATAAACCAAGTAAACATAAACACATACAATTAATCACATTACAAATAAAAAAAAATTCAAGATACATGCATAACTACAACAATACACTTTCCCTAAACTTGAAATTTTCATCTAAAAAGAGAAATTTTCCAGTTTCACTATTTTTTGAAAACGTACTTGAACAAAGCCTAAAAGGAGTGAATGAGAGACAAGTGAACTAGAAAAAGCACAGAAGCATTCCCATTATCACTAGCACAAAGCAACATGAACAAACAAGAGAAGTAAATAAGCAAAGTGAGCAGAAAAACTGCGTGTATCATGAACAGAAAAAGTAAGAAAGTAAATAGTTCAAATCAGACAAAAAAGTAAAATCCTAAAATTTAGTACAATCCCTAGATCAAGAGAGGTCTCCCAATGTAAAGTACCCCACTGCAGATTCCATACATACCACTCAGCCACTCTTGCTGAAATACTGTCTCTGCTTCCCCCCCCCCCCCCCTTCTCTCTCTCCTCCTCTCCTCTCACCACACCACACACACACACACACACAACACCACACACACACACACACCACACACACACACACATGAGAACATGAGACAGAGGGCAAATACACACACTCACTAACACGCATACTCCATCACACTCTCACTCACTCAATCTTTACTCCCCCCCCCCCCCTCCCCCTGCAAAATATATCAAAAATAATGTCATCAATGTCCCATTCTCCTAGGGGAGTTTGAAAACATCTAACAACTCACTGTTTTCTCTGGATATCGTAGCAGACAAAACGTTTGTCCAGGCCGACACTCATCATGAGCATCTCATTGAGGGGAGAGAAGGCCAGGCCAGTGGCGGGCGCCACGTGTGCATCCTTGAAGCTGTGCAGCATGCGCCGTGTATTGGCATCCCACAGGGTCACTGCTCCGTCATCAGAGGCAGTGCCAAACATGGACTTTCTAAAAGATGAGTATTCCAGCTGCCTGACAGCCTGCAACCATATTATCATCTCCCATCAGTCCCCAAAAATGGGAGTATGAGTGCCCTGATGGCAGGGTAAAAAGAATGGTCTGTCACATGAAAGCCTACCTGCATATTCAAGTCTACATAAGAGTCGCAGCCCACAAATGAAAAAAAAACTACAAACAAAAATCTCTAATCAAAATTCTACATTCAAGTCTACATAAGAGTTGCAGCCCACAAATGAAAACAACAATTACAACAAAAATCTCTTCTCAAAATTCTACAAATGACTTTAGGGAAAATGAAAGCTCTCAAAACTCAATAACCAATATCAATGCAATATAAAACAAAGAAATGTTTAAACAAATTAAAAAAAAAAAAAAAAGACAAAAGGTTTTCAATCTCACCAAAACAAAACTGTCCCTATCTATGTGGCATGTGTCAATGTCTGAAAGGCAAAAAAGCAAAGTGAAAATCTTGTGCTGAATCAATGATAACATGCCACAACAGGACTTTTTGTCTGCATGACTCATCTCAATGACTCAATTTGATTTTAACTGCAATTAGATAATAAATCTGAATGCAAATCCAACAAAATGAAAGTAACACAAATTGACAAAGTACACCCATAGAATTTTATCTGTACAATACAAAACATATCAACAACAAACTGTATCACTCAATATGACAAAACATTACTCTGTTTTAAAACAAAAAAACCATGATGCTTGTAACAAAATTCTGGGATGGTTCTACCAAGACTTTATTTGAAAAGAAAAATGAACATTACGAGGTAATCTTCAATGTCATATTTTACAAGCAACCTGTGAGGAACACACGCAATGACACACCGTACAAGACCATCCATCACAGCATATTAGCTGAATCATCACCAAGCTCAACAGAGGTAGAACTGGATGGTAAATATGAAAGAGTGGACCAACTTTACCAAGCTAGCCCTCATGTGTTGTGCTTAAGAAATGGAGATGGTGGTTTATATGTGCTCCAGTGTCCCATATGCTCCAGCAACCACATTCATTACAGGATCAGAAGAGTGACGTTAAAAACACCATCAATACACTGACCTGTATGTTAGGGGCCACCAGAGGACTGCTGGACTGGCCCGTCACTGTGTTGTGCAGAATGATCTCCCCTGATTCAGACCCTGAGGCAATGTACGAGTTATTCCAGTTGTAGCGAGCTGTTGTCACAGGACCTTTGTGCTCCTGAAAAAAACAAACAAACAAACAGTGATGCAAGCTCATTTTCTTAAAAAGAAAAAAACAGTGATATATAGTTCATTTTCTTTCAACAGATAGCAGAGTTCTATATTCATCATGTTTCAATATATCTATGCTTTCATCATTTTATATTTCAGATGGCTCCAAACTGTAGTCCCTGTCATGAATGGATCCCGTCATGCAGGAATGATGTTAACTTCTCCAGAAATGTCTGCTGATTACATTATACTGTCCTCCTAATCCCCCTCAATCTGATTTTTAATGACTATTACTACCCAATCACGAATGAAGCACGAGTTCTCAGCAGGGCCCCCAAAATATAAGGATTGTGCCTGTAAACATTATACATAAAAAAAATTTTAAATAAAAATAAATTTCATTCTTAAAATGACGGTACCTGTGTAAAGATTACCCTTTAAAAAAACTATAACGAGGTTGAATACACACTTAAAGCTCGTCTCCAACGTGATACGACTCCGCAATTTCTGACTTGAACCCCAGATTTTGTTTGCTTGACATGAGCTTTCAGCGAAGAAAACCTTGTGATTCATACTTTAGCAACAATACCAACAATTCTATCCTGGTATTTCATTTCTTCAGAAAATCACCGTTTTCACTGCCTCCTCACTGCAACACAGCACAGCAAAATTAGAGAAGTCTGGATTTACAATTTCTGCACAAAAATGAAGACTCAGAGAAACGATTGGTCTCAAGGACAACCCTAGTTCAAGTGCAAAAGAGCAGGCTATCAGCTCAGAAGATGACGAAAACTAGCCTGGGACTTAGACACAGACACTCACTCGCATTCTGTCCCTCTTTAATTCAGAAGTTCATTGTTAACACGTTCACCTAGCCAATCTACAAAAAATAAGCTAATGTGATAAGCGTGGATTGCGCCTAAATGCAAATCTGAATGCACATTCAAAGAAAAGACTATGAATTTGTTTGTTACCAGGTCAACAAATTTCCAGCAATGTGCTCTTACAAGACATAAAAAGTCTCATGATCATGCATATGCTGTGCTTGTACAACAGCGAAGAGCAGACATGATCAAGACACAGGAGAAGGCAAGGGAGATTCCCACTGTGACTCTTTTAAGTCCCAATGGGAACAGCTTCTGTTTTGGTTGTGAACAACATGCCTGACAGCAAATCTGAAGCACTCATACAATGCAAGTGAGTAGGCGTACCATAGAGCACTAGAGCACTACAGCGCTCTCTCTCTCTTTCACTCTCTCCCTCCCTCCCTTTCTTTCTCTCTCTCACTCACTGTATAGAACAAATGCCCACTCAATTCTGTTTTACTTTAGCTGCAAGTCATTACGTCTCTTTTTCTATTATGAAATTCTGCTGTCATAAGAGTAAAGACACAATGGAGGGTGGAATGGCAACGTAATATATTCAGTCAGAGTCATTACATATTAATCATGAACGATAGCAGAGAGAGACAGAGAGAGAGGGGGTAAGGGAGGGGGGGAGGGAGGGAGAAACAAAAACACTTTGATGAAGATCCTACCATTCAAGATGCTTGCAGTAGGTTCACAGAAGTGAAAGTCCAAGCCATCCCCCCAAAAAGGGTTTGAATGCTTGCTAATATGCGTTTTATGTGTGTATTCCTCTGTTGTTTGATTGCAAAACTTGATATTTCAGAAGTGACTATACAGTGATTATACTTCTAACTGACCTGGTTATTTTGCATTCCGAAATACTACACTGCATTTACAGTATGCTTTCTCTCACTCGCTCTGCTAGCCCAGTACTTCTCTACTTGCAAATGCTAAGCCCGTGATGCTATCTTCTTAGTGATGTCTTGTTCAGCATGTGATTATATGTTACTGCAAACATCTTTTTTTCCAAGAACAGAGACAGGTTATATTACTTTTCGTTTAAAATTCGCACCTTTCATCTTTAATGCGCATATGCATTATGCACCTTGTGGTTTTCATAGACCTTGTTTTCTGGCAGTCTAGTGCCTAATCTTTTTTTTCTTTTTTACATCATTTGCAAACTATGAAAACTTCTACTAATAATAATACATTTCTTATTTTGTGTAAAAATGTATTATGTCACCACTGTACTTAGTAAAAGGCCTAATCAGAGGCACATCACAATAGGTTTCCTTTCAGCTAAATATTGGCAGAATACTGGATAATCTGCAAATATTTTGGGATTTTCAGGCACTGCCTTTGTGTGAAACTTATGTTATGAATGTCCAGTGGATGGTCCTGCAAATCATGCAGAATACTGCAGAGATCACAGGGCTGAAGTAGGATCACCGCTTTTTGTTGGTTTTGTCATATCATGTGTGTGTGTGTGTGGAGGGGGGAGGGAAAAAGGTGAGGGAGGATTCATTCAAAGAATGACTCACATGACTTTTACCGAATTCTACTCTCGTTTAAACTTAATTTTACATCCTTTTTGTTATTTGTTCATGAAAAAATAAAAATTCTTTCATTCTGTAAAGTTCAGCATTCAAGACACACAGTAAGTATAACACACACACACTCTCTCTCTCTCTCTCTCTCTCTCTCTCTCTCTCTCTCTCTCTCTCTCTCTCTCTCTCTTGTGTGTGTGTGTGTGTGTGTGTGTGTCACTATATGTGTCTGTATCTGTGTGTCTGTGTAAAAGTCTTCAGCTGGGGGTGAAAATGCGCCTTAAGGGTACCAAACAGAGGTTAAAGTACCCCTTAAAGCCAAGCAAAATGCACAGCCTGGAATTGCTAAGAAAAAAAAAAGAGGAAACTTCTAGGGGGGTCTGGGGGCATGCTCCCCCGGAAAATTTTTTAAATCAAGACTAAAATCTGTGCATTCTGAGGCATTCTGGAGACAAATTTAAAGGCATCTAACACACTGAAAATCACAATGAATATCAGTCAAGTATGGTGTCGATTTTTTTTTTAACGCGAAAAAATGTTTTTTTGCGCGATTTTCGATTTTGATTTCCGCGGAAATCCTCGTTTCCGCGACGAATTCCAGGCTCTGAAAATGGGAAGCCCTGTCAAAGAGTACAACAAACATTCAGGCAGTCAAGCTTTCAATGTAATTTCAAAAGTATTCCCGTCACAAATTACCAACAGGTATCAGTCACAATAAATCTGTCACTCCAAGTCCAACAGCGAAGCCCTAGACACCAGCATACAATTTACTCTGATGAGTCAGAGTGTACACAGCGTCACAATATCTGCAACTAGCTTTGAATGTTCTAGCCCACTCTTCTTGCAGGGCAACTAAAATAAACAATTCTAATCTGCAAGGTAACATCTGATTCTGCACAGAGAACAAATTCTTTACTTGCATGGACTTGAGAGAGAGAGAGAGAGAGAGAGAGAGAGAGAGAGTGTGTGTGTGTGTGTGTGTGTGTGTGTGTGTGTGTGTGTGTGTGTGTGTGTGTGTGTGTGTGTGTGTGTGTGTGTGTGTGTGTGGTGTGTGTGTGTGTGTGTGTGTGTGTGTGTGTGTGTGTGTGTGTGTGTGTTTATCTTCAACAAAATCAGCTAAGAAAAGAATGCAGAATGTGGTTGAGTACATCTTCAGTTTGTTTTCTTTTAAATCTCTCTCTCTCTCTCTCTCTCTCTCTCTCTCTCTCTCTCTCTCTCTCTCTCTCTCTCTCTCTCTCTCTCCTCTCTCTCCCTCTCTCTCTCTCTTTTTCAAACACACACACACACACACAAACTGTATCAAAGAGCATGACTGCATTCACAAGCACGCGCGCACACGCACACACACACACACACACACACACACACACACACACACACACACACACACACATAAACACACACATACACACAAACTGAATTCTCATCCCAGGACAATTAGAAATAATTTACAACAGCCATACAGCCTTCTTCCTTCAATTTCAAGCAGCTTACAGTGAAAGCATTCCACTTTTCAAAATACAGAAAACATGACCCATCTACATTCATTTACAAGAAGAAGGAAATATTTGTCCATTCATAGCAACAGTTCAGATGTTTTTCTTGCTAAGGAAGATTAAAAAAGATCAGCAATACATCATCTTGCATATCATATCAATACAAGCAATAGGAATATTAAGTACAAGAACTTGTTATCATGCTTTTCCCAAATCTAGGAAATCACAGACATGTTTTGCAACATACATTTGCAAATTTCAGTCAGCATGTCACCTGGACCTGATACACTTGGCTATATTTGGAGTCAGACATTTTTTGCCTTACATCCAAAACAAGACTGACTGCCCACATTCACACAAACAGGAACCAGAAAAACATGAAAACAGAATCAGAATGTGTATGTATTACAACCAGCAAAACAGGCACAAATTTTCAGGCAACTGGCCTTTGTCAAGCATAAACATAAGCCAAAAAAACAGACACACAAATAAACAACCAAACATCAAGCAATAATTTTTTTTAATTTTTGCTTTTTCTCCTAAGTTTTGTATTCGTTGTTTGATGTTTGTTTTCTTGTAGTCTTATGTTTAACTCTTTGACTCCCGCACACTGGCGATCAGCATCTTGCATTGTCAGCCATGCCAGCAAAGCATAAACTTAACCCTATGATTCCCTCCCCCTATCCACCAGCTTCCTGCATAAAGCTGGTGCATAGGGCGAGGGAGTCAAAGGGTTAAGTTTTTGAAGTTGGTAGACTGTGACGGACGTGTTTGTATATACTTTCATAGTGTTTTTACATTTTCACTTTTGTATAGAGTTTTGGCTCATTTTTGATTTTGTGGACTGGAGCACCCAGTGTTGTTTTTGGTGTCTTTATTCTGATTCAATACATCTTGACACTTGTTGATGTGGCTACGCGTTATCCTGAGGCTGTGCCAATGAAGGATATTTCGTCTTCTTCCGTTGCAGAGGCATTGTGTCGATCTTCTCAAGACTGGGTTTCTCAAAGGAGATTTTGTCGGATCAAGGGACGCAATTCAACTCGGAGTTGATGGCTCAGTTCCATTCTTTGTGTGGTAGTCAGGGTGTTCGCACGTCGCCATATCACCCTCAGGCTAATGGGATTGTTGAGAGATTTCACGGTACTCTCAAGTCCATGCTCAAGAAAGTCATACAGAGTCGACCAAAAGACTGGCACAGGTACCTTCCAGCACTTCTGTTTGCATGTCGCGAGTTGCCATCTGAGAGCACGGGGTTCTCCCCTTCAAGTTACTTTTTCGGACGTGAAGTCCGTGGACCAGTGGCACTTTTACAGGAAATTTGGATTGACAAGTCAAAAGAGGACGAAGAGGCAAGACCATTGTACAGTACATTTTCGATCTGCAGAACAGGTTGGCTGACGTTGCTGATCTTGCCTTGAAGAACACAGCTCATGCATCATCAAAGGGGAAGAAGTACTTTGACAGGAAGGCTAAGGAAAGGCAATTCAAGTTGAATGATGAAGTTCTGGTTCTTTTGCCTTTTCCAGCAACAAACTGCTGTCCGGTTGGCGTGGTCCATACCCTGTTGTGAAAGTCATGCATCCAGACTATCGGTCTTGGTGAAAGGAAAAGAGAAGATATTTCATGCCAACATGCTGAAGAAGTATGTTCGCAGGGAACATATTCCTCAGTCTTCTGTTTCTGTGACTGTTCCTTCAGTCGTGCCTGAAGGACAACCAGTGGATGGTCAAGGTGTGCAGGAAGCCAATGTTCATCAGTTAAGTGACTCCCATCCTGCCATCTCTTCTGTTTCTGGAGAAGATGATTCCCGTGCATGTGGTTCCCATGTTGTTGTTGGAGAGCTCCAGCCATGGAATGAAGGGGTTTTTTGTGGAGGAATTTCCAGCTAGAGACAGAGGTGAAGAAGCTGGTGTTGAACATAAAGATGTTCGTACTATCTCTGTGTTCTGTTGGAGTGGTTGATGACGTTGTGACTCCACACAGTTGCCTACTTTGTCTACTCCATTGACTACATCTACTCCTGATGAGAGTGTTCAGGACTGTAAAGTTTGACTCTGAGTTGTCATGTTCTGCTCGTGCGCAGTTGGAGGGCATTTATGCCCAGTATGAGGACATTTTGACAACGAAACCTGGATGTTTTTCTGGCGATCTTTTTTTGCAGATACCACTGACAACAGATGTTCCAGTATAAGAGGAAAATGTATGATATCCCTTTCACTGCGAAGGAGGTTGTCGAAAGGGAAGTTCAGACCATGCTGGACTTGGATGTGATCGAACTTCTCGGAGCCCATACTCAGCCCCAGTGGTGCTTGTGAAGAAAAAAGATGGTTCCTGCAGATTCTGCATAGACTATAGGTGGCTGAACAAAGTAGCGGTGACAGATGCTGAGCCAATCCCTGATGTAGAAGCCTTGTTCTCTACGTTGAGTGATGCCAAGTTTTTCACTCGAAATTGATCTGGCAAAGGGATACTGGCAGGTTCAGGTTCGCCCTGAAGACAGACCAAAGACAGCTTTTGCGACTCATTGTGGACTTTTTCAGTTCGTTCGCATGCCTTTTGGGTTGGTGTCCGCCCCAGCAGTCTTCGCAAGGATGATGCGCATGCTCCAATTGCAGTTCTGTTCAGCGCTGAACTTCTTTGATGATATTCTTGTTCATAGCATTGATTGGAATTCCCATCTGTGTATGTTCAGGCAGTGTTGGATCGTCTTCGGACATTTGGTCTGACGCTCGCCCATCAAAGATTGAGACTGGTTTCCGTTCTCTAGAGTTCCTTGGTCATGTCGTGGGTGAAGGAAAGTTGAGGCCAGAATCTGGCAAGATCAAAATGATCATGCAAATCCCGATTCCTACCACAAAGAAACAGGTTCGTGCTCTTCTGGGACTGTTGAGCTTTTACCGCAGATATGTCCCAAATTTTGCGTGATTGTCAGCGCCGCTCACCGACCTCACAAAGGATCGTCCTCGCTCATCTCGGTCAATTGATTGGATGCCAGATTGTGCTCAGCACTCCAGAAGATCCAGAACATTCTCTCGTCAGATCCAGTGCTGGTACTCCCTTTGTCTCGAGGAGCAGTTCATTCTGCGTACGGATGCTAGCTCAGTTGGTCTTGGTGGTGTTCTGTTGCAAGATGGTGTACTGCATCCAGTGATGTTCACAAGCAGGAAACTGCTGCAGAGAGAAAAGAACTACAGTACAATAGAGAGAGAGTGTTTAGCCATCATTTGGGCTGTGCAGAAGTTCATCAAGTTTCTCTGGGGGGTACACTTTGTACTTCAAACGGACCATCGTCCGCTCACGTATTTGAGGACATGTGGGTTCAAGAATGCCAGAATTCTCAGATGGGCGCTTTCTTTGCAAGGGTTTTCATTTGAGGTCAGCCCATTTCTAGTACATCCAATGTTCTTGCGGATCTGTTGTCCAGGTCTGCCATGGATCAGATTGTACCTTGAGAGTTTTCCCTTCAAAGACAATTCGGTCATTGTCTTTTCTGTAGAGGGGGGGTAGTGTGACTGATGTGTTGTATATACTTTCATAGTGTTTTTACATTTTCACTTTTGTATAGAGTTTTGGCTCATTTTTGCTTTTGTGGACTGGAGCACCCAGTGTTGTTTTTGGTGTCTTTATTCTGATGGCTGTGAAGTAAAAGCGTGGAAGTGCGTGGAGCGTTGTGTGCATGTCGAAAATCTGTGAACTAAAAGTCAGTTCTACAGAGATTTCCAGGTGGAGCAGGTCGCATTTCCTTGCCACCTGAAGAGAACTAAATCTGTTTGTCTTAAGCTGCTATATTAGCAGGTTGGTGAATCTTTTGATTTTTTTATATATATTTACCAAAAATTGAGACATGTAGAGATTGTGAAGAAACGTAGTTGTGTAAAAGTGAAGTGAATTATTTTGGCAGTCAAGAGTTGTATTGAGTTGTAGTTCTTGATTTAATGTTTTATGAATTACTGTTTTGTGGTTTCGATCTTTAAATGATGTACAGTCAGTGTGAACTTTATAGATAATTATATGTATTGAGAGTTTGGACTTTTGAAACATGAATGGCGAATTTTGCGTTAAATTCTTTATTGTAATGTTATTTTGTTAAATGAATATGAAGCTAAGTTAGTGGTCATTTTTTTGGAAATTGAAGTTAGTGTAGAATATTTGCTGTATAGCATTGTGAGTGTAATTTGCCTGCGAGCTTTTAAAAGGCAAACAATATTATTTTGGGATAAACATCTGTCAATCATATAATATAAAAAATATGGTGTGGCCATTGACCCGATACATTTTATTGACAATTTTGTAGATGGAAGTACTTAGCAAATTCTTTCCTATCTACAGCTTCTGACGTGGGGAGCTGTCTGGTCTGATTAGCTCACGAGGGAGCCACATACGTACGTGACTTTGTTTTGAGGGGTGGATGCCTGATCCAGTCCCTGGTCCTAAGCTATTAGGACTCTGCTGAATACCTGCTGTTTTGAGGGGTGGATGCCTGATCCAGTCCCTGGTCCAAAGCTGTTAGGACTCTGCTGAATACCTGCTGTGGGCGTGTCCGTTACTGACGCCTCTGTGTTTCGTCTTGCTCCCCAGGATTGTGTGGTAACTGTATTTATATAGAGTGATGAACTGAATCCTGAACAATGATTTCGATGCTGCGAAACAAACTGACTAAGTGCTCACGCAGTGAAAGAGTTCATTTGAAAAGACTGTTTGGACAGAAACCTGAATCGATTACTTTCTATTGAACAGTGGTCAATGAACATTTATTTCTGTCTTATGTATTTGTTGATCCAGTTGGATGAAAATTGAACTGATGATATCTGATTAATTGTAAATATTTAAATATACTATTTTGTTTACAGAGGTTGTTGAAGTGACTGAGGGGAAGGTTGTGTGTGGTTGGGGAAAAACATAGAACATGCACCTACATACACACAATCTATTTTCATTCTATTTCTGTCAGTTACACATAAATTGACTTCTGTAACATGGACAGTGTGCGGTAGTCAAAGGGTTAAGCTTGACAAAGGCCAGTTGGGTAAAAATTTGCACAGCCTTGTCTGGTCGTATCAAATATACGTTGATTCTATTTTCATGTTTTTCATTTTTTGGCCTTAATCAAAAATACACATACAGGACATTTTAAAAAAAAGCTTTTACAGAAAATCCAGTTTTCGTAATTCTCAAGGTCAATGTGATCATGATGTGCATCAGTCACAACAGTGCATACACATTTTACATATTGTTAGAAGTTCCTGTTGTTGACAGGCTGTCCTCTAAAAGTGCCGATTCCATAATTTTTTTTTTTTAATCATATGACCTTCACCTTGACACCTTATCCTCAAAACTTACGATTTTGCAATATCTCATCGATCCACACCTTTGACTCCAATCTGGTAAAGATCATCTAGAAACGCTGAGAAAATAGGACCACAATTTGGTAACAGATAAGACACACAGACATACATCCCTTCCAGAAAATATGAAATAATCTCTTGGACAGTGTTACTGTCAACCACAACACCCTGCCATCACCTTTAAACCACCCCACCTCCCCAAAAAACCCAATGATTGTCACCTGAAAAGATTTCTTCAGGGTCTTGGTCTTCAGGTCCCACACAGAGACCCCCTCTGCCCCTCCACACAGTAGGAAGCGAGATGCTGAACTGAAATCTGTGCACTGGACCCCTGCCTGAAACACAAAACAATCAAACTGTACCTTAGTTCAAATAACATTGTATCAAAAATACATTATGCCAGAGTACACACACATCAATGTGACCTTTCAACATTATTTTTTACCCGCCAGCGCAGTGACAAAGTTCTCACAGTCAACATCATTGTAGCAAAGTGGTTTGCACAACCAGTTATATGACTGTGGGTTCACCAAATTCCATCACTCCAGATTATTGTACTCAACTGGCTTCTAGTTCTACAGAGTTCAGTGTGTTAGCGTTCATTACGTAGACTGGGATCACACATTCAAGTCTCATACACTTCATGGATATGTCACTGCAGGTTTTGCTAAAATCTATGCCTACAAAAACAAAAACAAAAGCTTCTACTTCTACAAAGTTCAGTGTGTTAACGCTCATTAGGATCGGGATCACATATTCAAGTCTCCTTCACTTCATGGATGGATCACTGCTGTGTTGCTAAAGTCTTCACCTGCCAAAATCCAACCCTTGTCCTCGTCATGGGAGGTGGAAACGGAACATCCAGCTAACGGGATATCATGAAGCTACATAAAGCCCAGAAAACCAGTAGCCCATAAACAACTTGCACAAAAAAGACAACAGTAGTGCTGGATAGATGTAGTGGTTGACACATTCCACATCTACAACATGACTCTTTGCCAGGTTTCCAGATTAGCCACAGACCACCAGCTTCATATCCACGCAACACCTCCTGGTACAAGAGACGGAAAAAAATTTAGATCTCACATGCCATTTTCTCTGCTTACTCTATGGTACTGTCTGATTGCCAGAAAAGAGGACTGCTGTCCACAGGACAGAAGTTCCATTCTTAAAAATAGTTTCTGAAACTCGGCGGAAATGAACTGCCTTCCACTATCAGAAATCAATGTCTCCAGGATTTAATGATGTAAGGTGTTTTTCAGCTTACTGATTAACGATGCAGCTGCGATGTTTGGCAGACAGACAATGTTGATGTACCTGGAATACTCATCAACAGCAACCATGTAATAATTTCCTTCAAATTTCCAGAGATCAAAATCCCAGAGGTCAACGTCTATCTTCTCGGAGGGTCTCTTTGGAAAGGACAGAACCAGTGGCTCTTTGGGTTGTGAAGGGCACTTCTCAAAACCATCAGCACCAAGCATCCTTGACCTCAACATCCTTCCCCATGACTGCTCAACTGGCTGTTTTGCCTGCATGCTGTGATGCCCTGCTGACCATCATGGATTCTGTCTCCTTCCACATCCAGAAAGGGATCACAGTCCTATCACCACGAAGTAAAAATCCACCATAAATGTTGAGTTCACACTAAACAGATCTCACACTACTAGTGTTACATTTTGCTTGTGGACTAGTCACCCTTCATGGTGTAGTCAATCGCAGTCTTCAGGATGACGTCTTGCTGAGTTTGTATCAGTAGTGAGCTAGATTGAAGTGACTTCACAGACATAAGCTTCAACATCCTCCTGCCATGTGTTGATGTCTTCAGTCTTTACAGGACTCCTGGAGAGTGCGTCATGGCCTTCCCTGACGTATACTTGGCAGCAACATTGTTTCACATAAGCCTCATCAAAAGATGCTGGCATCCTACTGGCATTTCCTGTAGACCTTTGAATTTCAGGATGACTGCCACTGCCAAACTTGTCTCAAGTTGTACCATATAAGCTATATTACATGTATGGCTTGTGATGCTGTGTAATGTGATTGTACACTATCCTGAAAAGTAAATGCAGAGATACGTACCAAGAGACAGAAAATAGGTTTTTTCCCCTGCTAAGGTAAGAAAAGACAGAAAGACAAAGATAAACAAACTAGACCTTTTACTTGACAATATAACCTAGTTTGAAACAAAAAACAAAATTAAACAGAGAAAGGAAACACACTACAATGAAAATGTACAGTCTGCAGCCTGATACAGTCATCCTATGATCCTAATACATACAGATCTGTTTAAACCATTGGACAAACTGCAGTAACAACTTTATTTTTTCCAGAGAAGGATCAGGAGAGAAAATCGCTGCAAGTTGGTTCTTTCCTAATCTATCAGGACTTGTGTGTCTACCTTGGCTAAAGTCAAGGCCGCTATTTGCTTTGAGATAATGCTTTACAAAAATAAGAATGATTATGACTTGATAGTGTACACAGGCAAATACAAACTACAACAAGCACAAGCAGCCAAGTCAGCTAGACTTGATAGTGTACACAGGCAAATACAAACTACAACAAGCACAAGTAGCCAAGTCAGCTAGGACCATGGACCTTCCAATTCTAACATGTCTGGTGGGTTAAAGGGCGGAGACTTGTCCAATCTCACAAGTCAACATCATTATGTGGAGGCATGCAAGTACCCTAACCTCTTTTGTATGTGTATATACAAGCAGAACATCATGTACACAAATTAAAGACCCTAAAAGCCATGTCAATGTCTGGTGACTTATGGAACACAAAAATGCCCAGCATGAAAACCCACAAAATAGGACATGACTGCCTATGTAGCGGAGTAACACACAAAATATGGAGAATGCACATGGTGCAGCTACATAACACCTGCACAGTGGGGGGGCCTTGCCACCATAACAAGCGAGAAAACATTCCTCAGACTGCACAGAAGAAAGAAAAACAAAAAGACACTACAAAAGAATATCAGTGAGGAGTGAGAAAAAGAGTGTTTGTGTTTTGTATGTGTCTTTGTGTTTGTGTTTGTGTTTGTGTGTGTGTGTGTGTGTGTGTGTGTGTGTGTGTGTGTGTGTGTGTGTGTGTGTGTGTGTGTGTGCATGTGCGCGCGTGTTGGGGTGCATGCATGCGTGCGCGTGCATGAGTGTGTATGCATGTGTCCATGTGTGTTTGTATGTTTGCGTGTGTATGTGTGTGCATGTGTGTGCATGTGCGTATGTGTGTATGTTTTGTGTTTGTTGTGTGTGTGGGCGTGTGCATGTGAGTGTGTGTGTGAAATAAGTGTGTGTATGGTGTGTGTGTGTGTGTGTGTGTGTGTGTGTGTGTGTGTGTGTGTGTGTGTGTGTGTGTGTGTGTGTGTGTGTGTGTGTGTGTGTGTGTGTGTGGTGTGTGCGTGCGTGCGCGTGCACGTGTGTGTGTGTGTGTGTGTGTGTGTGTGTGTGTGGTGTGTGTGTGCATGCGCATGTGTGTGCATGCGCATGTGTGTGTTTGTGTGTAGGTGTGTCTGTCATCTGTCCGAGTCTGTGTGTGCATGTGCATGTGTGCACATATGTACATCAGCGAGTGCATCCGTACATACTACAATATAACTGCATATAGTTGTCTATGTGTGAATGTGTGTCTGTGATAAAGAGAGAGAAACAATAAGTGTGTGTGCGTGTGTGTAAACGTGTGCACTGCATGTACAGTATGTATGTACTGTCAGTCTGTGTGTGTGTGTGCGCACGCGTGCGTGGTGTGTGCGTGCATGCGTGTGTGTGTGTGTGTGCGCTCTTATGCTTATGCTTATACACCTGACTGACGAAAAAAAAAGTCCCCGCATACCTAACCCATGAAAGCACAATGCCATTCATTATCATGTTTCACTGGAGACATTCCAACAACAAATATAAAGACCTCCCCGAAGAGCTTTCATTTAATGGATCACACAAGTCTTCGAACTGTCCTTGCATAAAATGTTATCTAAGGTCTCTTGGGGCCATCTTTATGCCAGCTATTCATCTCCTTTAATGCTTATCAGCCCAGAACCACACCTATTGGTTTACTTGTGCTATGCTGGCTGTATCCTATGAACAACTTCAAGTTTGTCTCAAGCAAAAGTCAAGACAAGATTGTGCATGCTCACACTCAAAAGATATGCACGTACATATCCACATGTGCGCACACAAATATGTGCACATAAAGCAGGTATAATTCTGTTTTAAGATTAAATCTGTACACAAAAAACATGACATGTGTAACCACAAACACAACACAACACACACACACACACACACACACACACACACACACACACACACACACACACACACACACACACACATACATACAACACACACACACACACACACACACACCCATCCACACACTCTCCTCTCTCTCTCTCTCTCTCTCTCTCTCTCTCTCTCTCTCTCTCATGTATACAAACATACACAACCTCAGCTTATTCACCTGATTTGATTTAAAACAGTAATACTGAAAATACACATTAAAGTCACCACACAAACTCAAATAAGAAAAAAAATTCATTCTTTACCGCCAGGCTGAACCCAAGCAGGTCCAAAATCAGACCTTCTAAACGAAAGATGAGTGTCCTAACCGCTGGACCATCCTAACAATCCTCTGACCTTAAGATTATGAGACATCTATCTTCCACTTCTTTTATGAAAGAAACATGCACAGCATCTCAGAAGCTAGGCCCAAATTTGACAAACATAACAATTTCCACACACTTACAGAGACATCTTGGGCTATGCAGACACAATTGTGTACACACACACACACACACACACACACACACACACACACACACACACACACACACACACACACACACACACACACACACACACACACACACACACAAAACCAAGACACCAAAGGTGTAAGTAATTCATGACTGTCAACTGATCAATAAAAGGCAAAAAAGATCAAAATCATGCCACAAAAGTTGGGTTACAGAAGAGCCGGGGGTTGGAAGAGACCTCACTTCTCTACAATCAGCATTGTGAGGGCAGGTGATGCCATTCTCTCAACCATCACCACCCTTTTTTCCACGTCTGTGCCTTCCCTACCCCTGAAAAGGGTCAGGAGCCCTTTCACAGCTGGGTGGACTGAAGGCCACAAACACAAAAGTTTCTCTATCCAAGTCAGAACTGAACTCGTACAATCAGGCAAGAAGGTGGGAGCTTTGCCCCAACGCCAACCAGAAGTTTCTCTCTCTACCCAAGTCAGAACTGAACTCGTACAATCATACAAGTAGGAGCTCTGCTCCAATGCCAACCAGGACTCTTCTTACCCAGCCAATTTTAATCATCAACACCATGTCTCTAAACAGTGAACAAACATAAAAATCAGTACCTGACCACAAAACCACGCACTAAGCCTGCCCTTTCTCACAAACGCCCCAAGGTAAAGATTTACACTGCACTTAACCCCAACAAGATAGACACCACCAGCCTTTGAGGGCAAGGGTGGCTAGCCTGTGATTGCAAAGACAACATTGACACATGCCTTTCCCTGGTCTGTAGTGAAAAGGCACAGGTAGGTATGATAACAATGTGACTTATGATTGCCAATTGATCACTATAGTACAGGCGAACAAGATGGTCAAACCATTCTAACAAACTTGCTTTTTATTCTAAAACATATTAAAACAATTACTCATTTATAATAAATGCTGTAGTCAATTCCATGTAACTTTAAAATTAAATGAGCATAGCTATCAAAACCACTGGTATTATAATGTTTTTCAGAAGAAAGTTTCACTAATAACTTCATCTGAGATAAGTGGAATATTAACAAAGGGAAAACATGAGACGTATAAATGTGTGACAAACATCACTGTTGACAATTTTAGGCTTTGACTCAATCATTAAGATTACATGGAAGTCATTACACTCAATCACAGTCTTTATATGTTTCAGACTCAGTTTCAGTTTCTCAAGATGGCATTTCCAAGATCAGAATAAATTTCATATGCACTGATATCACAGATGCTGTATGATGGATAAGATACAAAATGATCATGGCTTAAGCCATATACCAGCGTGTCAGATCTACACAACAGCAATGACTTAGTGTCTTATGTAGCATGTTTTCTCTCTCTATTCTTTTTCTCAGTCTATCCTTACATCAATCTGTCTATCCTTACATCAATCTGTCATTGAAACGCCTCAGACTATATCATAGTGAAATGTATCTTCATCTGTTGTAATAAAAAAAAAAAACACCACCAACAACAACAACACACCAGCATGAACACACTGTACTAGCGCCCAACAGATTCATGTCACAGAAACCACACAAGAGTAAACTAACACACAATTGCTTCTCACTTTCTAACAAATTTATCATCCCCCTCACCTTAATTCTCTTTGCCTATTTCATACCATTGATAACACACACAACACACACACACACACACACACACACACACACACACACACACACACACACAAACAACACACACACAACTCTCCACACACACTCTCTCTCTCTTTCTCTTTTCTTACATCATTTGCCCCCCCCCCCCCCCCCCCCACCTTCTTCACTCTCTGTCCATTTGTCTTTTTTACTTCTTTAAATTTGTTTGATCTTCAATTCAAGAACAGTCCAGAAACTCTGTATTCCACATTGCAAGAATCTGCACATGTATGTTACATCCTTTTATAAAGTACCAAAAGTCTTTAAATGAAGCATATGTCCTTTTCTATAATAACAAATGTGCAATGACACAACAATTTCGGGTATTCGATCTAAAATTTTGTAAAATAACAGGAGATTGTTTTATATTAAACTTACAAAGGGTATGTGTGTGTGTGTGTTGTGTGTGTGTGTGTGTGGTGTGTGTGTGTGTGTGTGTGGTGTGTGTGTGTGTGTGTGTGTGTGTGTGCGTGCGTGTGTGTGTGAAAACAATGAGTCAGCAAGATTTTCCCAGCTGTTTCTGGATGGACCAAAGGTGTGGACAAGTTAGGAGTCAAAAATGCATTTGTGGCCAAGTGATGTTATTAGAAAAACAGAAAATGCAAAGCAATCAACATACAAATTATTTCAACAGAGAAATTTATGCTTTACAAAATGCTCACAAATGAAAACAGAAAATGAGAAAGATGGAAAAAGGTTTCCATCATGATCAATAATAGAAAAATATATGCAAATATTGTCACATAAATACAGTCTTACTTAACCAGTCACCATGGTGTAGTTTTTTAGCACACAGGGTTTAAAACAGGAGGAGGAAAAAAACACTGAAACTAGGGGGGTCCGGGGGCAAATCACGGGCCATAACTTGCGCGCCGTTGCTATGAACGCTTGCAAGCCGATCACGGAATGCCTTGCTCTTTTTTTTTTTTTTTTTTACAAACCGAAATCACGGAATTCCGCCCAGACGCGGAACGTTTTAAGCCCTAAGCACAACAAATTATCAACTGGAATGTTGGGGGTTGAATCCCCATCAGTCTTGTCAAAATGATTGTCGGATTTTCTAGCCCCAACTGGCTCCTACCCAACGGTGAGCATGCTGTGGGCTCACTGGGAAGACTGGGACCACGCAGTAAATTCTCATCCTCTTCACAGCCCAAATCTACTGACCAACACCAGACATGTATCTGAATCAAGGACATGCTATGACAGTAAGAATAGAGTACAGCCATACTCATTACAAATATCCAGCGGAATTGGCAAGCTTAAATAGCATTCCAGAAAATGAGAAGCATTCTCACCAACAAATGCTATCAATGGACACCAGTAAGAGAGCTTTTCAGTATTATATAGAACCAATACTGTTCTATAGATGCGAGGTCTGACAATCAACAAGTAGACTATCAACAAGTAAAGTCAAACCAAGATCAAGGCAGCTGAAATGTGGTTTCTAATAAAAATTGTTAAGAGTTCCATGGACAGCAGTGAAACAAATGACACTCTTGAGAGAAGTAAACACAAAAAAAGACCATTAATTAAGAAGATTAAGAAAAGAGACGCAAAAATTTATAGGACATTTCATGAGGCAAGAGAAATTTGAAAATTTAGTCACTTCAGAAAAGCTTTATTGTTGTTGTAATTTAAAGCCCAGCCGACTGTGTAGAGCCATATCAAGGCTACTACCAGTTCAAAACATACACAATACTTCAACAGGAAAAAAGTAAAAGAAAACTAAGTACACATATCAATGCACTCGCACACATAATCTAGGGAGATGCTCCTGGCACTGACTATTCCGTCCAATTTATCGCACAGAGGAATCAAAAAACATACCTGAATACAATTTTTAAAATAACTAAGGACACTAATACAAATCTAAAAACAGGCCTAAATTACCTAAAACTGCTTCTGCATATTTCACATCCCTAGAGCCAAGAATGCACTTAACACATGAACCCAATTATCAATCCAAAGAGAAAGTACATAAGACTTTATCAAACACATACAGGTAAATGGATCAGCAAGACAGAAAATGATAGGAAGAAATGACAAAGCAAAGGAGGAGGAAAGAAACAAAGAGAGTGACAGAAAAGAGGAAAGTTCTAGCACATAATTTCCAGAAGGTGGGGATACTGAAAGAGCCCCCGGCATCCCCACGGGGGGGTAGGGGGGGAGACTTCAGGAAAGCTGGATGGAAAAAGAGCACCAGGAAGACCCAGGGCAAAAATGATAGTTTTGCAGAGTGGGCGGGGACAAGAGGGATAGAAGACATACATATACTTGCAGCGACAAAAGACAGATCAGTATGGAGGACCATGACTGCCAATGCCATGCAGCAAAGCACATGACAATGATGATGATACTATGATCCAAAGATTAACATCACTAGTTAGGTCCTTTTTGATCCAAAGACTGACATCCCGAGTCTGCTTGGTTTTTTTTGTTTTTTGTTGGGGTTTTTTTTGTTGTTTTTTTTTGGGGGGGGGGGTTTGCTGCTCCATCTTCTGTATTGCTCCTATTTCACTAGCCCCACACCTCTAATTTCAATTCTCCAACACACCTCCAAACCCACCACTCATCAGCTCTTTGAGAGCAAACATATGATTGATTTGTGATTGCAAAGACAGCTTTGTGATTGCAAAGACAGGATCTGACACAATGCCTGCCTTGATCTGTAGGATCCTTCCTCCTCCCCCCCCCCCATTTTGCTGCCCCATTTTCCGCAC
>CM060312.1:23371460-23383960 GCA_030674185.1 Monoplex corrugatus
GCACACTCAACTTTGGGTAGGAGCCAGATAGATATATAGATCTCCCCAACCAGCCTACAGCACACTCAACTTTGGGTAGGAGCCAGATAGATATACAGATCTCCCCAACCAGCCTACAGCACACTCAACTTTGGGTAGGAGCCAGATAGATATATACATCTCCCCAACCAGTCTACAGCACACTCAACTTTGGGTAGGAGCCAGATAGATATACAGATCTCCCCAACCAGTCTACAGCACACTCAACTTTGGGTAGGAGCCAGATAGATATATAGATCTCCCCAACCAGCCTACAGCACACTCAACTTTGGGTAGGAGCCAGATAGATATATAGATCTCCCCAACCAGTCTACAGCACACTCAACTTTGGGTAGGAGCCAGATAGATATACAGATCTCCCCAACCAGTCTACAGCACACTCAACTTTGGGTAGGAGCCAGATAGATATATAGATCTCCCCAACCAGTCTACAGCACACTCAACTTTGGGTAGGAGCCAGATAGATATATAGATTTCCCCAACCAGTCTACAGCACACTCAACTTTGGGTAGGAGCCAGATAGATATACAGATCTCCCCAACTAGCCTACAGCACACTCAACTTTAGGAAGGAGCCAGTCAGGGATGTTTACATATATATACAATTCTTTTAACTGATGTGGTAGTTTTCCCCATGGGCCTAAATGGGGTAGAAGGAGTTAGGTTTCACAAAGTTAAATGAATACCAGGGACATGCTACGTGGATAAAAAACAAAGGAAAAAGAAAAAAAACAATAAAGAGTATGATCAGTATTTATCATTTTCTCTTTCATGTTTGAAATACCTGGTTGTATTAAAACAAACTACCACAACTGAATATATGGCTGTATTGAAACAAATTACCACAACTGAAATGACAAATATAATTTGAATACGTAATCACCAACAACACTGCAGTATGACTACTTGATGCACTTCCACTACCTTCAAGTCTCTCTTTTTAGTAAGGACTGCTAAGTAACACCGCGGTATGAGTAACTTTAGCAAACAACAAAGATCTCCCTAAAATACAAAATATAACATGTAAATATAAATCAATAAAAGCAAAAAATTTTCAAGTCAAACCACTTGATATGGTCCTATATTCTAAGCAAAACACAGTATCTCTGACACAATATCCCAAAGAAAGGGAAAAAATTGTAACTGTCACCAATGCCTGTGTCAACTCTGGTAACAGCAGCAGAACTTCAATAATCTCAAAAGCCATATCAAGCATTTTCTTTTTGCTTGTTTGATTTTGTAGTTCCAGCCAAGGTAACAAATATCAATACTATTAGAGTCATCCAGTCCCTTATCCTTCCACCTTGTAAGCTTCCCTGGTGTTTCTTCTACCTTGTCACCTCCACCATCTCCTCCGACTTTCATTTTACTCTTTCATGCATCTCAACAGTGCTGTCCATCTCAGTTCCACCTGATTTCATGGCAGAATTGACATCATGACCAAATGGAAAGCTTCAGCTTTAGGAAGAAAGAACAGGTGTGCATAAGCAGGTTTTTACAACTAAGGGCAAGTATTCTGCCTTGCTTCCCCCACGCTTAAATGTGTCATCTGCTAACTTGAACAGTACACTCACTGTCTGTCTTCAACTGGGTGACTGAGTTGAAAAACCTGTGCATCACAACGACATACAGAAAACGTTTTCCTGTCAAACTTCAGCGTGTCATTTGACAGACAGTCAAAGCTAAACTTCAAGGTGTCATTTATACACATATTCATTTGCAACATACTTCTGTCAAAGTTAAACTTCAATGTGCCCTTATGATTTATACACATATTTTACATAATAAGAAACACTGTGTTGTGGGGATTCGAACCCACCATCTCCCATCCGTAGTTTCTTGTGCTAATCATATGTATAACAAATTCAATACAAAAAAAAAAATCTCTTACTCCACAGGGTAGCTCAATGGTGGTCAGCCCTTGGGCATTTTTCATGTAAGTCAGGGTCACCTGTTCACTCTCCAGAGCACAACTGGCCAACAGACTCCCTGTAGAGTAAACAACAAGAAAACTATTGTCAGTCAGAGACAGCAACCATGCTATCTATTCTAAAATGATAAATGCATGAACAACACAGAAAGGAAAACCAAAGATAACAGATCAACAGTGCCTATACTAATATCACTTCTGAATCTAACATTCAAGTAGAAATGAGACATGTACATAATATATGATGTAAATGATGAGGCAGAAAGAGGTGAGACAAAAACAGAATGTGAGAGAAAAAGATGAAAAGAAACACTGAGACACAGAAAGAAAGGTTGATAAAAGATAATGAACATCCAAGATTTCTTTAAATGCCCCATCTTCTGCACTGCTCTGGTGTCACTACTCACGAGCCGTTCATTTCAGATCTCCAACACACCTCCAAATCAAAAGAAAAAAAGAAAATCAAAATGGGGATGATAATAATGCCATGGAATTCCGTTTTGGACCAAGGAGACTTGTGCAACAGGGCTCTTTCCTTTCATACTATATCTACATATTAACCAGATATTGAGAGATCGATACCTGTACCGTTGCTCAGAAAATCTAAGCAACATCTCAATCAGTCCATGACATATCTGTAAATGGATGAGATTTGTGTTTCCCAATTTTTCAATAAGCCCATAACTGGGCAGAGGCTGGTCAGAACTGAAAATTCCCAGTCATTTCTTGTACTAATGGGAGTTCAAACTCACAACCACTCAGTAATAGTCTGTAATGCTGACCGTTTCACAAGACTGACCGGTAAGCAAGATGATTTTCTCTACTAATTACTAATAATAATTAATAATACTTTCTTTTTAATCTAATAATAAAAAAAAAACTGTTTGATGATCATCTGGACTTACCTTCAAAGTTCCATGACAGAGAGGCGATGTTGCGATTGCAATGTGGGTTGAATGTATGGATGAGAGAAAAGCCATGATCGCAATCCCACAATTTGATATCATCCCCAGCTGATGCCAGACACAGACCATCCATTTTCACACTACCTGTATCCACCTGCCAAAACAGATATATATCCTATGAATAAACAAACTAATTAATTCATCTACAATTGTGTGACAACATCAATAACATTAACCACATGAATAATCTGTTGATATGATTTCCAACCCAGACAAAAAGTATGCATCTCAGACTCTTGATACTGACAAGCCTAAAGTTATTTTCTATGTCTGAGTTTTCTCATGATAAATATACATATGCCATGGCTCCCATCAAAACTGATTCAAAGGGGGTCCCCGGGCCCCTCTAATTGGAGTGATGGGGCATCTCATTAAGCGTAGAAGGTCCATCCCAGACAGACAGTATACTAATGTAACAAGGTACAGAAATACCAAGACTGGTGATAGCTAGACTAAAAACTGCACTGGCACAGTAGTGAAGGGAGACTTCAGTGTGTACATCGCATCTTCTGAGTGATTGCTGCATTGCTGCTGGTGATCAACTTTAATAGGGAATTATTTCTGTTGATTTGATTACAGAATCTGTATGCAATCAGATGTTCTATAGACCTTTGAAACTTTAAGCTGACATCAGCAGAATGATGAAAACATTAAGATGGGCAGCAAACAGACCAATTTTTAATGTTACAGGCTGGGACTGAACACAAGATATCAGATCCTGAGTTCACAGCTGGACTAAAACAACCAACTAGCTCGCAAGGGGTTCGTCCAGGAAGTGCATGAATGGAAACTGCTAGTACAGCTCTGAATTCTGGTGTGTCTCACTGGACCCTCTGTTACGAACAAAGTGCATCCCAGACCATCAGGCATCACAGAGAGTCAGGGACTAACACATACATGTGCTATAATTGGAGCCCTGTAGGCTTGTTAATTTGTCTGGTTATATTTTCAATCATGGTTTGAATATTGAGAAACATATTTTGGATCTGTTCTATTTTCATGTTCTCTCACCATTACCACAATTAACAATCATAAAAGCAGGATTAGACAAAGCACTAACCCGTTACATTGAATACAAGCAGGCTAATGATAATATACTGTACACAGTTATAATTTCAGTTTGCTGAAAAAAAATTAACAAGCATCACAGCACAATGATATAAGTATTTCACTTTAAACACAAAGAGATTCAAAAATAACCAGCCTTACAGTTTTGAATGCATTTCATATGCGCTCTACAGTCTACTCACTCTGCCAGCTATCATCTGAGCCTTACTGAAGTTACTCTGACAAGCTCTTAACATGGAGGGGTGGGGAGGGTGAAGTAACAAGGACATACAAAAACTAAGCTGACATCACCAGAATGATTAAAACATTAAGATGGGCAGCAAAAAGGATAGTACACCATTAAGACCCAATCTCAAATGACAAGAAAACTTTCAGTCATTTATCACATTTCCTATGATGACTACATATACTCTGCATCACATGGTATGAATCATACAGGAAAGAACAAGAACTATAGACACAAGAATAATTAAACACTTCGAACCAACAGACCTTCCTACACAGCAGTGAATCACTGAATGAACACTGCAGGGACACTGGTCACAAGATATCTGGGGAAAAATATCAACATTTTCTCCAACCAAAAGAATTCTCCAGGCAGCTGCAGAGTACGCATAAAATACAGCTGGCATAGTGGTTTTGAGATGGACTTAAACGAAGAAGGGTAAGGTAGAGCGATGAGGAACATTATGCTGACACCACCAGAATGTCTGAAGCATTAAGATAGGTACCTGTAAGTGTAAGGCCAATTCACATGTCCAGGCCGAGACTGAACTCAGATCCTGAGTACATGGCTGTCTCAACTAAGCAACTTGCCAACCTGCTGAACTTGGCCTTTCTGAGAATGGAACGCGTGACTCCTTCATTGCCAGCAAAGAGACTGAACTCACATCCTGAGTACATGGCTGTATCAACTAAGACAGCCAACTTTGAACTTGGCCTGCCTGAAAACGGACCCATGAGTCCTACTTTTAACAGCGCATCACTCTAACAGATAATGGGCCAAGAATCAAATCCATGATCTTATGCTATCAGCACGGAGCTCTAACCAACTGCAGTGACAGGTCAGTAAAAAATATATACACTGTGGCCCACCTACGGGTCCAAGTCAAACCCCCTACATTGTTATTATAAATGTAGCATGGCACTCTAACCAACTGATCTAGGAGACAACCAATTTTTTTAATATGAACTGCACCAGCATTATTTCCAGCTGTACAAGAAGACTGGTCACGCCATCGCATCTCACAGTCTTGTGAAAAGGTTAAAAATGTGTTATGATGCCACCAAATTAGACCTTGAATGTAATAAATTTCTTCACTATAAATAGTATAATGGCTATTATTTTGCAGCAAATGACGAGAGTTTACTGAACATATCTCTGTGTAAGTGTGTGCTGGAAAATATTGTTCTGGTCATATGATAAATAAGACATAAGGTCAACGCTGCCCCACAACTCAAAGAGGGTGCGAGGTGTGCCTGCAGCAACAAAAGATAAATTCATATGGAGGGCCATGATCGCCAACACAATGCAACAGGGCACGTGATGATGATGAGAACCAAAATGTCACAGCGACAGTCACAAGCCCAACGCGTTTCGGTGATGAACTTTTCCACAGAGAGCTGAGGATCTTGACTGCTGACATGTTGTGCTGACATACCATTATCATATTGGCAGGTCATGAGGTGTAGAGTGTGAAGAGAAATGGCCCAAGTAGAGAGCCTTGGGGGGACCCCATTAAATATCAGTTTAACTGGCTGGGACTTACTACGCTTATTGCCTTAGTAGACTCACCATGATTGGCTGAACGTGGCAAGATAGGTATGACCAACCCCCCCCCCCCCCACCTCCAAGAAAGAGCACTGCCTTGTGTGCTCAAGTCAAGAGAGGAAGAAAAGGCCATCCATGAGGACAAGAAAATTCCAGGCAATTTTTTATTGTCCAAGGGACAACAAAGAAAAACGTCTGCTTGTCCCCTCAAATTTCTACATTTGCCCTTCCTAAGTGCAGACATAGAATAATAAAGGTAACTAACCGTTCATGCAATCACAAGTCAGTAAGCTGAATTAGAAACCACAGGGAAAGAGATGTTAATCAGTAAGTACTCACAGTGAGAGGAAGCCAGAGTAACTCAGTTTGCACCAAGACACACTCTGCTTAATTTAATCAGTCTCCGAGTCTGACACAATCAAAAACTGTTGTCCAAAGGTATACATGTGGAGAGTGCACTTCATTTGCCCATCTGAAAACAGTTGTCCCAGACTATGGTATGCAAATGCTATCAAAAGCAGCAGAAAGATCCAAACAAATAAGAATAAGAAGAGAAATCCAGCCAGTCAGATGAAAGCAACAAATCACTCATAATACAAACCAGAGCAAGTTTTGTGCTGTAATCAAAATGGTAAACTAACTGAAAAAGACAACAAAGATTGTTGTAGTGTTGGCTAACATGACTATTCAGCTGAACATTACAAAACCACTTTCTAACAAGTTAGAAAGAAACAGCAAATTGGAGACAAGACAATAGTTTCTGAACGTTACGATCCAGGTTATTCTTTTTCATCAGAAGTCAAATAATGGCTGCTTTGAGAGAAGACGGGACATATCATGTGAGAAGAGAGACCTGTACATATGATCCATTATAAATGCAAGAAGTTTGCCTATGAGTAGGAAATGTTTGTGAGAAGAGAGGCAGGAATGCAGTCAAGTTCAGAAGACTTCAATGGCTATTGGCATGTCTTTCAGGATGCTGGCAATCAAACCTTCAAAGACTAGTTTGAATTCCATGTGTGGGGTGCCTGTGAATAAAAGATTAGAAAGGGATGGAAGAAAAAGGTTTTGTCAAGCTTGGTTCAAAAGTCCTCAACTTTGGAAGAAAAAAATGGAAAATTTAATTTAAGCTTTGGGGAGATCTGAAGGATTAATGTTCGAGGGATGAGGTATGCCTCTGAAGTACCCAAAAGATCAGACATAATAGAGAAAAAGTGTTTCACAGATTCAAGGATCTGTGTAGAAAATCATCAGATTTTCTTTTGTGATCATTTTCATTACTTTGGCATGTTCATCGAATCTGTGAATAAACTAAAAGTTAGAGGACTGTCACTGCCATTCGGCATATCTAAGATTCTACTTTGCTACCATTATTATTTTACTCTGAATTGTCCTAAGATACCTAGAAGCTTTTCATATACAAAAAAAAGTATGCATCACATTATAAAAAGGGTGAAGACCCAAATAGTTTGAAAAAGAAACTGTAACTTACTAAATATACCCATGATCCACCAAGTTCCAGAGCATCACTGTGTCATTGTTCATGCTGAATACATGAATGATGGTTTCACTGAGAATGGTGTGTGTGTGTGTGTGTGTGTGTGTGTGTGTGTGTGTGTGTGTGTGTGTGTGTGTGTGTGTGTGTGTGTGTGTGTGTCTGTCTGTCTGTCTGTCTGTCTGTCTGTCTGTCAGTACATCTGGGCACATTTGAAAATCTAACGCAGTTATGCATATGTTGCATGCATTTGCGAGAGTGTGTGTGTGTATGTTCACGAACGTTTTAGTTATTTACGCGCTTTTTTTTTATGCTTATTTTCTTTTCGCATTTTGTCTTTTTTTTTTTTTTTTTTTTGGTCTTCTTCTTCAGGTTTGGTTTGGTTTGGTTCAGTTTTTACGTCTACACCCACCTCAGCCGGGTTTACCTCAATATCATGATATTGGGCGCATCACTCTTTTGTTTCGGAGGTGCACTCTTCTTATGATCGCCGATGGAATGAACATAAAAAGGGATTCCCTGTTCAAACCTTTACACTAAAACAAGGCTAGTACAACTGAAATATATCTCTTCACGGTAACGTGTAAGCACTGTTCATGTGACTTTGAGTTTGGCCTAATGGCTAATTTCAGTAGTCGGCCCTTGTTCTGACTCGCTTTGCAGATGAAGTGAAACTCAAACTAAAAGTTAAAGTGATGATGATGAAAATAAAGGTCCACACTTGCACTTCAGCCGATCAGGATCAACCATTCACTCTGCCAGCAAATATTTCTTACTAGATGTTTCTCAAACGATCAGCGTACATACGTACACAACACTGGAAGCTGTTGACCTTTTCTAACTGCACACGACGCTCATTGACAATAATACTATGTGGTCCGTTGTTTTCCGGTCTGTTTACAATCCCGCCATTCAAATCATGTTGGGTGCACACGATTGGTTCATTGCCGGAGTCTCACGAGTAGCTATCCAGCGAATCCTTATAAAATGTTTTTTTGCAAATTTCTTGTTCGGGACATTCGTCAGTATTACGCGACGCATACTTTTCAAAACCGATTTGAGAAATAAAAAAAGGCCTGTTGTTGCGTTCTTCGTACACAACACTGATTGTTTTCTTTAAATACAAAATCTGGATTAATATGAATGCAAAACGAATCAATACCAAAGTAAAAGTGATCGTTGACGTACGTTCGAGGAAATAGGAACCAGAAAAACACAAAAATAGAATCAGGATGCGTACTTAATTCAACAAGACAAGGCAGCTCAGCATCTTCTTCTGCTTGACGAAAACAAACAAACAAAAATCTCTTACAAACAATTGTAATTTAAAAAATTCCACTGAAACTCGAACAACGTGCTTAGAAATGTACACACACATGCACGCGAGCACGTATGCACGCACGCATGCACACATTTATTCAGTATTCCTAAATATTCCCACATCATGCCCAGAATTAATAAAGACACCAGCATCTTATCTGCAGACAATAATAAAACAATATATCCCTTCCCCGATTATTGCAATGTATGTATAAAGTCAGCAACAACAAAACATATGAAATAAAATAAAGTGATACAGACACACCCTCACACATACGCGCACACACACACACACACACACACACACACACACACACACACACACACACACACACACACACACACACACACACACACACACACACACACACGCCCCTACACGCGCACGCGCGTACATGGCAGAACTGTTCAAAATAATCCCACAACAATCCAAAACTATATATCAACATACATGTACATACATACGATCAATAAGTTGGACACCACAACTTTAACAACAACAACAAAAATTTTAAAAAACTGGATAAAATATCCCTCGCGCGTGCGCGCGCGCACACACACACACACACACACACACACACACACACACACACACACACACACACACACACACACACACACACACACACACACACACACGTACGCACGCACGCAAAGCATTTCTATATAGTTTGTTTTACTTCTAAAGTAACTTATACACATCTGCTTTCTCACACTGGGGTCAGAGACAGACAGACAGAGACAAACAGACAGACAGAATTCAGATTCAGACTTCAGGATACTTTATTATTCAAGAATAGTAACACTTTAATAAAGCAAAGACGAGGACATACCCTGGAGCTGATATAGGCAGCGACCACGACCTCGTGCTGCTCACAATGAAGATCAAATTGAAAAAGAAGTACCAAGCTGCGCAGCCACGCATCAAGTTTGACCTGGAAAAGCTAAAAGATCCAGAGATAGAAGAGGCATTCCAGGCACAGCTCGGGGGGCGGTTCGCGGCACTCAACTTCCTGGACAGCGACATCAACGACCTCACAAACAACTTTGGTGAGGCAGTCCGCGAAACAGCAGAGGAGGTACTGGGGCGACAGAGGAAGAAACACCAAGCATGGATCTCAAATGACATCCTTGACCTCTGCGACAACAGAAGATCACTGAAGAAGACGAAAAACTCCAGCCCTGAAGAAGCCGCACAGTATCGTAAAACCAACAACCTTGTAAAGAAGAAAATGATTGAAGCCAAAGAACAATGGATCAACAACCAGTGTGAGAACATCGAGAAAGGCATGAAAAAAGGAAACAGCAAACATGCCTTCACCACACTGAAAAACCTTACCAAGACGCAGCAAAACAGATCGTCAGTCATCGAGGATACCTCAGGCGAGCTGCTGACAGAAAGCTCCGCTGTTCTGAACAGATGGACGCAGTACTGCCAAGAACTATACAACTTCCCAATACAGCCAGATGACAGTTTGTTTCAGGGGGACTCAGCACCATTGAGGGAATCCTCACCGCTACCAGTGATGAGAGAAGAAGTGGAAGAAGCCATCCGCAGCCTACCAGCAGGGAAATCACCTGGAGCAGACAATATCCCAGCAGAGCTGCTCAAACATGGAGGGAATGATTTGGTCACTCGTGTAACATCGATTTGTCAGAAGATCTGGGAGACAAAACAGTGGCCCACAGAATGGACTCAATCACTCATCATCCCCCTGCCCAAAAAGGGAAATATGCGCCAATGCCAGAACTACAGAACAATAAGTCTCATTAGCCACACCAGCAAGATCATGCTCAGAGTCATATTGAATCGACTGAAGAAAGAAGCGGAAGAACACCTTGCGGAAGAACAAACTGGATTTAGGGCGGGCAGAAGCACAGTAGAACAGATCTTCACCTGCCGGATAATGATGGAGAAACATCTGCAGCATCAGAGAGACCTGTTCCACAACTTCATAGACTTTAAAAAAGCATTCGACAGGGTGTGGCATAAGGGTTTGTGGCAGGTGCTAAGAAAGTTTGGCATAGAGGAAGGTCTCGTCCAAACCATCCAGGCGCTGTATAACACTGCCAGCAGCGCAGTTCTCCTCAACAACCAGATAGGGGACTACTTCAAGACCACAGTTGGAGTCCGTCAAGGCTGCCTACTCTCTCCCGTGCTGTTCAATCTCTTCCTGGAGAACATCATGCGTGAAGCCCTCCATGACTTCCACTCCACTGTCTCCATCGGAGGAAGAACCATCAACAACCTGAGGTTCGCAGATGACATCGACCTGATGGGAGGCAGCAACGAAGAACTACAAGACCTGACCATGAGACTGGAAGAAAGTGCAGGTGCACACGGAATGGAAGTGAGCACAGAAAAAAGCAAAGTCCTGGTCAACAGCACAACCAACACCCATGCTGAAATCTACATGAACGGGCAACAGCTTGAAGAAGTGGACGCTTTCAAATACCTTGGCGCCACTCTCACCAAAGACGGTCGCTCTACAACAGAAATCAAGACCAGACTAGCGATCGCAACAGCAGCAATGGTAAAGCTAAACAAGATCTGGAAGAGCAGAGAGATCGGCTTTCCATCGAAGATGAAGCTGTACAAGTCCCTGGTGCTCCCCATCCTGCTGTATGGATGCGAGAGCTGGACCATGACAGCAGAGACCACCAAGAGAATCCAGACGTTTGAAACTAAATGCTTCAGGCGCTTGCTCAGGATCTCTTGGCAAGATCGGAAGACAAACGACTTTGTGTGGAGCCAAATAACAACACTCGCAGGCCCACAAGAACCCCTCCTGGCAACAGTCAAGAACAGGAAGCTGTCGTGGTTCGGGCATGTCACACGCCACAACTCACTGCCCAAAACGGTCCTCCAGGGTACACTGGGAGGCGGCAGACGAAGGGGACGACAAGCCAAATGCTGGATGGACAACATCAAAGAATGGACCAGGTTGGATGGCCCCACGCTGGTGCGACAGGCGGAGGACAGGACCGGTTGGCGACGGCTGGCTTCAAGAGTGTCTCTCATCTCTCCTCTACGCCCATCACGGGCAGGAGAATGATGATGATGATGAGTAACACTAGGAATCATTGGATATGTCTTACAGCTAATCCTTGCTACTCTACACACAGAATATCAGGATTAAAAAAAAAATTAAACTGAAGGAAAAAAAACGTAACACATCAAATGTAAGACAAATTATAAAACGAGTTGTGATTATATATTGACTGTTACATACATAAGCGCCAATGGTTTCCGTGCTTTTCACAGAGACAAAGGTAGACATGGGTGAATAAATCCATTTCAACCACTAACATTAACAACGGGAACAATAACATTATAACAATAGTGCTAGTAGTAATTGTATTAACGGTACATTAGAAAATAAAAAGTACATTTCAGACATAGAATTAAAGGAAAAGAAAGAAATGAAGAGAGTGTTCAGAACAGCCATGTAAAAAGGAAGTTGGGGGGGGGGGGGTGTGGAGAGGAAGACACGTCAACCAACGCCGGATGAAAATAAATTAAAAAGAGTATTTGGCATGTCATAAAGGCATACAAACAGTTCTAATAATAATAAAAAAAAATACATCACTTTCCATATATGTATTAATCAATCAATTTTCTTCTTCCTATATGTTTCTATGTCAGTATTTGATAGTATACGATGTTGTTGTTAGGAATTGGCGTGTATTGCTTTAGGTGAATCTGTCTTACAAGATCAAGAGATCAAGACAGATTCACCTAAAGCAATACACGCCAATTCCTAACAACAACATCGTATACTATCAAATACTGACATAGAAACATATAGGACGAAGAAAATAAAACAAGCAATAAAGAACAAACAAGCGGGTTGGGAGGAGATAACATGTCAGCTCTAACGCTGTGATGAAAATAAGTAAATAGTAACTTATA
>CM060312.1:23386460-23641460 GCA_030674185.1 Monoplex corrugatus
TAGACCCAGCACAACAAATCTAGGTCACAGTCTTGATCATAAAACCATGGCCAGTGCGAAATCCAAAAGGACAAAAACCCCAAAGGGACTGAAAGTATTACACTCTATCAAACTCCGATTCTATGACTTCTTTGTTAAGGAGTGAAAATCATTATTACTACATGTTCCACACCTATGTTTGCTTAGCAGGCCATAAGATAAACACTTATGATGATGCATGAACAAACATAAATCAAGCCCATCATAGTCGTCAAAAGGACTGAACTGAGTGCAGGCTTATGTGACTGTCTTTGCGGCCTGTGCAAGGGGTATGTACTAAGTTGTGTGTGTGATTGCCAACTGCCTATCTTGGCTGGTCTGGTTATGTGCATTTGAAAATAAAGTGAGAGCAATATCATCGCCACCTTCCTTGGATCTTATTTGTCAGGGTGCCATCAACACTTGTACTCATCTCTCCTGATCTGTCCAGCACCCTTGCCACACAACACCATCAAACCAGGAAACTAGATGATCTGGCAGAACGAGGAGCCCTGGAAAACCAACCAGACAATAACGTCATCTACAATAAAATAAAAAAAAAAATAAAAAAAACCCATCATCAGCTCACCCCTTAAGCCACGGACAGAAAGAACAACTACCATATTTTGTTGAGTGAACAGCAAGTGATCCTGATGAGACTTCGCAGCTGCCAAAACTAGCTCACTGCCTAGCAGCAAGTTAAAACTGACGCCTACACCAATCTGTTCTGCTAGAAATGGCTATTGGGGGCTTGGAAGGTGATTGTTCGGAGAATGGCAAGGCATTGGTTTTCTTGGTCCCATCCGCAGCCTCGGGTGTCTCTTGTTAACTGTGTGTGTGTGTGTGTGTGTGTGTGTGTGTGTGTGTGTGTGTGTGTGTGTGTGTGTGTGTGTGTGTGTGTGTGTGTGTGTGTGCGTGTACGTATGTACTATGGAACAACTGCGTTTTTATAACTTTAAAAAGTGTCGTCCGCAGTCTTCTTCCAAATAATGCTTAAAACGTCGTCTCTAGTACATTGGCAATCAAGTCTACTCTAATGATCCACCTCAAATTCAAAACGAGGTTATTTCCTTTGAGGTTATTTGGCCTAATCCATTTAAGAATAGTGTAAATTAATATACTTTTATATGCAAGTTCCTGTGATCTCAAGAACGAACTCGATGTTTAAAAGAGAGACACGTAATGTAAATTAAAATGCATGAAAACTTGCAATTGTATGAAATTCAACTGATTTTGATGTTGAATACGACAATTTTTACTTTGCAATAGCAAGGGCCAGAACTCTCGAATTGGTAGTTAGATTGAGCGTTATAAATGGCCGCGCGAACGATGCTAGTTAGTAACTAGTTCTTCGTGCGATGTGATTTTAACCTTCAACCATCGAACAAGCCTGTTCTTGAAGTGATAGCTCAGTTTGCCAAGCTTCGTTTAAGTTGGAGTAATTGAATAAGTGCATCCTTACCGAGGTATGTTTATCAGTACCGGTTGCACTTTCATTGTTAAAGTTGGTATTTTACTTTCGAGTCATAATGATAACACCTGCTAAAAATGGCTGTGTGTTAGTAAACGAGTATACTATTAGGTCTACAGTTCATACATATTAGGCCTATAGATACAATTTACCCATTCGATTGCCATCCAGGGTGGATCAGAGAACCTAATAAAGCATCGGTTTCTCACAATGCTTTAAAATTATTGAAGGCTTCTTCAAAAAATTTTTCGCTAGATCTAGATCTAGTCCTTGTGGCTCGTATACTCTCTAACTTACTAGATCTATGTAGACCTGTATGTTACAAATAATTTCAAATATTTTTTATTAAATATGCAGTTACCATCATTGAAAAGAGCAAAAAAAAGAACTTTAAAATAGTATTAAAAGTTCTTCGGTTGATTGTCTGTGACGAAAGTTACGATTTTTTGAATAATTAGATTTTCGACGTTTTCCTTCATTGGATTACATAGCAAAAACTGTGATCGCGTGTGTGCCGTTTCATCACAAAAAGCACCATAACTTTGGAACGACTGAACCGATTGAAAAAAATCAAATATCAGTAGAAAGGTCTTTGTTTAGCCAAGATGATTAAGACCTTCATGAATCTCTGAGACTATGCATTAATTAACAATTAATTCATTAATTGCCTTAACATCTTCTGGACACTCATGCTCCAGCCACAACCTGTCTTTTACCTGACCGCCCCCCTACCCCCTGGCTCACTCATGAGATTGCCTGTGCAAAACGTGCCCGCCGCAGAGCAGAGCGCCGTTGGCGCAAATCCAAACTCACTGTACACAGGCAACTTTTCCAAGCCTCTAAAACAAAAGTATCCACCCTCATTGCATCAGCAAAAACAAGCTATTTCCAAACCAAAATCCTGAATGCCTCTTCTTCAAAAGAACTCTTTACAACCATGAATCATCTCCTTGGCACACGAAAAGATTTACCTCTCCCAACAAAACATACAAATGAAGAACTCCCATCTGTATTCTCCAAGTATTTCACCACCAAAATACAAACTCTTTGTGACAGGCTTGACAGGACACCCTGTCAACCATGCCCACCTGACCCTTCCTTCTCTGGCACACCTCTTCCTACTTTTACCCCAATCTCACAAGAAGAAATTTTCAACACAATCAGATCCATGTCGTTCAAAACCTGCGAACTGGATCCTCTTCCAGGTTCTCTCTACTCCGACTGTCTCCCTACTCTCCTCCCATTCATCACTGACATCATCAACACTTCTCTTCAAACTAGAACTGTCCCAGATTCTTTCAAGTCTGCTATTGTTCACCCTCTCCTCAAGAAACACAATTTAGACCCAAATGAACTGAAAAATTACCGGCCTATCTCTAATCTCTCTTTCTTGTCAAAACTCCTTGAAAAAGTCGGCCTCAACCAGCTGAACTCTCACCTGTCTGCCAACAATCTCCTCAATCCTTTCCAGTCAGCCTACCGCCAGTGCCATAGCACTGAAACTGCCCTACAACACATTCTCAACAATCTCCTCCTTGCAACTGATACTGGCAAAGTCTCTCTCCTCACACTCCTTGATCTGTCTGCAGCCTTCGATACCATTGACCATAGTATTCTCCTTTCTAGACTTCATCATACTTTTGGCATCTCTGACATTGCTCTTTCCTTTTTCACTTCGTATTTATCAAACAGAAAACAAACTGTTCTCATCAATGGCACTTACTCTCAACCGGCATACCTGACCTGTGGTGTTCCACAAGGATCTGTCCTTGGCCCTGTTCTTTTCACTCTTTACACCTCCCCCCCTGTCCACCATCATCAACTCCCACTCTATAAAACACCACTTCTATGCTGATGACACCTAACTTCAAGACAGTGACTCACCTGATAATATACAGCGCCTGTTGACTCGCACCACTGAGTGTTACTCGGACATTAAGAACTGGATGATGTTCAACAAACTTCAGCTTAATGACGACAAGACAGAAGCTATCCTCATTGGCACCCGTCAGAAACTTTCTCAGCTGCCTCCTCTTTCTCTCCCATTATGATTATGTAACACATCAGTCCCAATTTCTGATTCAGCTAAAAACCTTGGTGTCTGCATTGACTCTACCCTCTCCATGAACAACTTTGTTTCTCAAACTGCCAGATCTTGCTACTATCATCTCCATCGTATAAGGCTGATCAGGAAGTATCTCTCTGTCGAAACAACTGCAAAACTCGTTCTCTCCTTCATAATGTCTCGCATTGACTATTGCAATTCACTCCTGTCTGGTCTTCCTGCTTCCACCATTCACATCCTACAGCGCATTCAAAACAATGCTGTACGCCTTGTACTCAAAAAGAAAAAAGCTGACCACATATCTCCTCTCCTGACACAACTTCACTGGCTCCCTGTATCAAAGCGCATACAGTACAAACTAGACACCATGTGCTACAAAAGCCTCAATAACGCAGCCCCCGATTACCTGTCAAGCCTACTTGAGATCTATGTTCCCTCACGTACCCTCCGCTCTGCCTCCGATCCTCTGACTTTTCGCTTTCCACGCACTAAGCTCAATACCTATGGTCCACGAGCCTTCTCTGTTTCTGGTCCACTCTCCTGGAACAAACTTCCTCTCTCAGTCCGTCAGCAACCTACTTTTGTCTCCTTCAAGTCCGCTCTCAAAACTCACCTTTTCTCCTCCGCATAAAATCCTAACCTCACTCAACCCCCCCTCTGCAGCCTGTCTCCGCTCGGAGGGGAATCACATGGTTATAATATATAATTGTATATGCTATGCTCTCTATAATTTTCCATTGCTTTTATTCTTGCTTTTATTGCTTTTATTCTTTCTCCCCATTTATAGCCATGCGTGTGTGTGTGTGTGTGTGTGTGCGTGCGTGTGTGTGCGTGCGTGTGTGTCTGCTTCAGCGCTTAGATTTGATTTTATCAAGATTTTGCGCTATATAAATATTGTAATTATTATTAACTGGCTGAAGCGAAGATCCACTGTGATTCCTAAAATCTTTACAGTTTCCAAAATCATCAAATTTCTGACTTGAAAATTGTTGAGTAAAGCCTCAAGATAATTATCATGATAAATTACAACAGTTATTCAATATCATTAGGCTCAATCTTTATGTAATAATCAATTAATTACAGTTTTTCATGAAAAACCGCCTTTAAACAAGAAGTTGTCAACCTGTGCATTTAGGCCTATATTTTTTATTATGTATTTACTCTTGGTTTATATGTTTTTAATTATAAATAATATGTGTGTGTATTATTATATATCATATAGGCTATATGAGTATATCAGTATATGTGTCACATTGTGTGTATAGATATATGTAAGTATATTCATATTGATTAACTTAAATATATAAAAAAAATTGAGAGCCTGTGATGGTAGTATAAAAACCCCTAAAAAACAGAAATGAAAATTGAATATTTCACTGAAAAGAGCTCTCAAGTTTCCTGGTAACTTAGAAATTGAGTCTTTATCAAGACTAAAATTTTACAGATGAATTACTAATTAAGCTGTTCTGAGGGGTAAAAAAGATTCACAGACTGAATTGGTTTATAACTTGCTCTTCTGGAAATTTCATCTTGCAATTTTGATTTAAAAATTCTGCTGGTAGTAAGGACACTGTATCTTTTCAATTATTTACCCTAACATAACAAGCAAACTGTTTTGAAAAAGTTGTAATTTTGTTTCTTGCGTAAACACACACTTTCTCATAAGCTGTCATACAACATGAAAGATAATGTGTTATGTATGTAAATTAATATCTGTGTGGGTGTATCACTGTATGTGTTATAAGTGTACATATGCATATAGGGCCTATATATATGTATGTATGTAGGCCTATGCGTATATATATGTATCAGTATGTGTAAACACACACACACACACACACAACACACACACACACCACACACACACACCACACACACACAGTGACACACACACACACACACACATATTTATGTAAATATCTATATATGTATATCACTCAAAAAACAAAATTAAATGCAAACAAAAAACACAAAGACTGACCCATAATGCTACATCAAAATAAATCCACAGAACAGGTAACAAGATGAAAAGGGCATTAGCAGAAATATATCATGCACAAACACCAGGTATAAGAATAAGCTGTACTGCAAAAACAAAAAAACTTCTGAAAAACATTTACTTGAGTTACATACAAATAGTCCACACATACCAAAAAAAAAAAAAAAAAAAAAAAGCACGGAATCCGTAATCACATTTGATTTACAGCTTGCCAAATGAAAAAATCACAAAAATGTGCAGACATTCTAAGAATGGAATCATGAAAGTCATCTGTGTAAAACCCAAATATGTCAAATGCAAATCTAAACTGTAACAAAAATGGAACAAACAAAAGATTATACATGAAGGGTATCCAGTTCTAAGTGTTAATACCTAGATGCACCCCAGTACCCTTAAACTAGTTAAAGTGTACACACTTGACAGGAAGGCTTCTCAGTTCTCTTGACATCATTTTGCTGTCCATCATTCCCAATAATTTTTTGCTAAATATATGCAGCATACAAGTCACTGTTCTTCTCAGTACAGCCATGCCATTTCCTTCTCTCCATCCGATACAGTGATGAAAATGACTGCTCCACATCATTTAGTTCATATGAAAGGCTACTATGTATCCCTGATGATTATTGGCATTATCATTATTAGTGTTTAAAGCCCAACCCACTACTCAGAGCTATGTCGAGGGTACAACCATCTCAAGTGAAACACGTGTAAACATGTAAAGGACCATGCAAAAAACAAACACGGAAAAGAAAATTAAGTAGTAAGTACACATATCAGGGCATTCACACAAATAATCAAATAATATGCCCTTGGCATTGGCAACCCCACCCAGATCATCACCAGAACGATTTGGGGGGGGGGGGGGGGGGGACATTAGCACATAAATACACAAAAGCATTCATGTGTGTAAAAACTGGCTAATAAGTAATATTATCTGATATTGCCACTAAGCAGTTCACATTTACTTACAGCTAAAAAATACAATTCATTAATTATGTGTCCAATTATCAATTCAATTTCAAAGAGGCTTTATGGAAAACTTACCAGAGGTGAATGGATCAGCAAGACAGAAAATGAAAAAGGAAGATATGACAAAGCACAAAATCAAGGCAAAGAAAAAGAGAATGACAGGAAAGGAAATTTCTACCACAGATTTTCCAGAAGAAGGAGATACTATACTGAAACAGCCCTTGACATCCCCATCAGTAACACCAACATAATACTACATACCTGTCATTTGTTCACTTGTTATCCTATGAAGCAAAATACGACACCAAGATGGCAGATAGGACCCCTATGTATTTTTCTCAACTTCTCTACTTTTTCAGCATTATGATTCACATTAAATAATGTACATGAAAGTATGCATTGTCAGTACACACACACACACACACACACACACACACACACACACACACACACACACACACACACACACACACACACACACACACACACACACACACACACACACACACATGAGATAACAAAATCTCTTGGTATTTCTTTACAAAACAAAAACACTAATTGAGTAATTAGTAATTCAGAAAAAAAAGGCCATGGAATGTATGGTTTATGAACTAAACCGGTAAAATGCTGTGGTGTGCATAAGTAGGAAAATGCATGTTCTTATTGGTGGTCAATTTAATTGACTTTAAAGATCATACCCGTAAGTTTGGGAGATCTATACGGCCGCACACACCACAATCCACACCACCACTGCCCCGTCAGCAATTGAGAAGCAGCCCGTGCAAATGACCAAGATCCAGACCAGGTCATCATGGGAAAAGTACGGACTTCGGTACTCAGGTCGGTAATTATCGGACACATGAATGATGAATACATTAACGAAACAAAGAGCAATTGTTTGCTTACCCTCTCGCGTGTGCCGCCACGCCGGTCACTGTCTTCCGCTCAATTTTTCGCGCACGTGTAATCACCGATTGTGACATACCTACTCTAAGACTAGTAAGAGTGGTAGGACTTTAAAACTCACTCAACTAACTAACTAACATACATATTATACGCGACAGCCTACCAGCCACTGTGAAACTCGGCTACTCCTTGCACAGAGTGTCAACTTTAATTCCTCCCATCTGACTATGCACCAACTGCCAAACACTGGGCCACAGCGAGTCGGAATGTCGACGACGAACACCCTGATGTGCAAAATGCGGGAAATTCCATGCAATCAACAGCTGTGAAAGTCAACATCTCTTCTGTGTTAACTCTTTCAGCCTTGTATGTTTTACAAGAGAAATGCACTCCCAACCTGGGGGTATTGGGGAGGGGGGGGGGGGGAGGGAAACTGTGCAATCAACGGGTACCCCAATAAAACAGCTACATCTCAGCTACTCGATAAAATTCATTGAAATTTAATATGCTTGCTAATATGTAAATGTTCTCTCTCACATAATTTTCAGATCATTTGATTTTTCAGTCTTTGTTAAAATTTTATGAAAATTTACAAAAACTACAAAAAAATCTGATTTTTATCATTTATTCATATTCACAATTTAAGAGGCACACCAAAATCACAATGCACACAAGTGAACACAAAAGGAGATACTACAAAATGGGTATTATTACTTTGAAGTTGTGTTAAATCCCATAATACCCACAATGTCGAAAAATAAATCAAGGAAAAAGAAACACTTTCTGCAAATGTGCGATACACTTGATTCAGAGGCCCTATCATGAGGTGAGGATGGTGATGGTGGTGGTAGTGGGGCCAGAGATCACTCCGACACACTGTATGGCAAGAAAGTGACGAAAGGAGCCTTCATTCTCATTATCACTGTCACAGTCGCTTTCTTGCCGTACAGTATGTCGGTGAATTCTAGAAGTATCATATGAACACGCCCACTTGATGTTGATGGTTAATTTTCCACCTCCATTTCATCAATTTCATCAATTTTCGGTCTTTGCGAGGGCACTTTGTCGAGTGAAGTGCCGATCGACAAGATACACTCGATTTAGAGGCTGTTTTTTCTGTTTCGGGCTCAAAATTACTGCCTTTATTGAGGAGGATTTCATCCAAAACTTGTTGCACTGTGTAGCAAGCTCGTTTAATCATCCTGACGTCAAAAAACTGCGTAAAATCGCTTCGAAATGACTTGGCGGAACCTGCGACCTTATCAGAAGGGAACAGTGACAGAGTAACATCCCTTCCATAATGAATATTCATACAAATGAAACCGAAAGTAAGTGGGTGTGTGTGCCCGACAAATTGTCGGGCGCAGGAGCTAACAGGCGATCAGTCGTGCCTGACAATTTGTCGGGCACAGGGCTGAAAGAGTTAACTGCTGTGGTTTGCATGCTGCTTCCGACTCCAGATGCCCTGAAATCAAGATCCGAAGGCTCGCACATGAATTGAAAAATACCAAGTTCGTTCCCTTTGCATGCACGGCTGCATTTTCCCAGCCATTCTGCCACCCTTTAGTTGCGAGCCGGCGTCGCCTGTGTGTGCTATTTTTAGCCAGGCAGGGTCGACCAAAGTCCATCAGTGTAGCGCATCTTTGTGCTCCCGCAATAGTGATAAAGGGACGGGTGAAAAGGGTGTGGGGAGTGGAAGGGAAGGGGCACGTTATTAATAGCCGGCAGAAAGTGGCCAACTAAAGTATCTCGGATTTGTGCGCTGTTTTTGGAGAGGCCCTCCACATGGCTAGAACGAAATGGTACAATGAGAAAAAAGATGCGGAAGACATGGACCGGAATTTCAACATTCCCTCAGGCAGATTGGACAACAGCGTACATTAGTTGCACCTGACCCAAGCCCTTCCAAAACATCTCTTGATCACAAGACTAACACCGCATCCAACGATCAGGTAGTGACAAATTCTTCGCAGCCTTGCTCTGACTCTACTACTCGCACTCCTTCAAGTAAGTCACCAAGCCAAAAGACAACAAAGGATCTTCCACTCGCCCTTCCATCTCAACAAAAATATACCAAAGGACGGAAATCTACTAACGTCAACAGTCAGAAACCAAAGATCTCCAACCATGATGATGATCAAAATACATCCATCCGACCATCCCCCATTGCCAAACCAAGGTCAGAAAACCAGACAAAAGACCAGTCTATACTATATGTCGTTGAAGTCATCAAAGCTACTGTTGAAGGTCTTAAACCTCAATTTGCCAAAGCTGATCCCATGATTCTCTCCTTAATCAAAGGTTTTGTAGCACTTCTTCAGACATTCCTAACCTCCACACGTTAGAATTCTCCAGTGGAACTGTCGGGCAGTATCAACAGCCTTGGATCTGCTTCTACAACATCTCTCTGCCAATACATATATAAAGTCCTTGCCCGGCAGTCTCTCACTAAGTCTGCTTGCCATCTCCCTAAGCTTCCTGGCTATCATTATCCACCATTTAAGGTTCATGATGAAACTGGAGCAATTCGGGCAGCCACCTATGTCCTTGAAGGCTATCTGCAAGAAACGGTACCCTGCCTGCATCAGGTTTACCAGCGGGATATGGAGTTGTCACAATGCTACAAACAGCTCTAGGACAAGATCTTCACATCCTCAACCACTACAACCCAAAGTGCACTGCTGACTTCAACTGGCTCACTAACTTTCCTGACAACTGGCTCATTGTCGGTGATTTCAACAGTCGCGATGCACTTTAAATTATTACATGACATGGTTCATCCTCAAGACAGTCCCTAATCGTTAACATGCTAGGACGATAATACAAAACAAGAAACAAGAACCATAATTGTTCTATTGGTAGACCTATGTCAGAAGCCGAATACTATAGGTTTACAGGCGCTCTCTAAACTTGCTGTTTAAACAATCAAACATAAAAGCAATTCATTCATTTACTCTGTCGAGTCTGTCACTGTAGTAGGCCTATAATGAAGCCCCTAACAGTGACAACACGTGTTTATAATTATAACTGAAAATCTTGTCAAGCACGGATGTGGACGAACTAATGGACCGAGTAGCAGCATAGTACAAAAATATTCAATATGCAGGCTGAGGCCTAAAGACGAAAACAAAAACAGTGATTTGTAAACAGTGTAAAAATTTCTTAGATTGGTTGGCAAAAATTAAGTGTATGATGATTTTTTTTTTGTTAGGCCTAGGCCTTTTTAAAGTTTCTAATGTTTTAGTACTGGATTAGGCCTAGACCTACGTAGCAAAAACTGTGACTGCATCTACATTTTCATCACAAAAAAGTAACACCATAACTTTGGAATGGCGGAACCAGTTAATGCCTAAAGAATTTTAGCCTAAGCAGTAGAATTGAAAGGTCTTTGTTTGCCCAAGATGAGAAATCATGTGGAGCAATGGGTTAATTGTGATAACTGGCTTAGGCAACAAAACTTAATTGAGATTCTTAAAATCTTTAGAACTAGTCAAATTTCTGACAAGAAGCTTTCAGAGTAGCTATTAAGTCTGACTTGAAAATTGTTTTGTCAAACTTCCAGAATAGCCATTAGGTCTGACTTGAAAATTATTCAGCAGAGCCTGAAGGTGATAATCATTTAAGATAATCAGTTATTGAATAAGGCCTAGGCCTATTTATTATTAAGCTCATTTATTATCTGTTTAATTGTTAGGTCCTGTTACATTACTTTCAGTTTAATGCAGAATTGCCCTTATTAGTTCAACTTGTGTATTCATTTTAAGTTTGCCTAACAGTCTGCAGAGTATGATAGTTTTTTTTTCTTTATCAAATGTTCATAAGCATGATGCATTAGTGATGCATTGGCCTACATAATTAATTAGGTCCGATTGAAATACAATTAAGATAAAAAGTCTACTCTGGTGTTATGAAAACCTTCACAACAGTCAGTAAATGATAAAAGAAATTGTTAGAATGTATTGAAAAATACTGTCCCTACTCTCCTGATGATAAATAGTGGCCTGTATAAATTGTGAAATCTTTACTGACATTAGTCTGCTATTGTTTTTTTGTTGTTGTGTTTTTATTTTTAATCTTTGATTGAAACTCCAGTTTCAAACACAGATCATGTATACATTAAACTTTTTACAACATGTGAAGGGAAAATACGATTTTTGTTGTTGTTGTTTCTTTCAAATAAAGATGTGTACATTGAGAAATTTTTGTATGTATTTATGAGAAATTCACCTTATTTTCTTTGCCTTTATTCGTTTATTCATTTATTCATTAATTTATGTATATATTTATTTTTATTTTTATTTCTTACCAATTTGTCTTTTTCAGAGAGAGAGAAATTTCAGATTATACCAGCCTACCACTAGTACCAGTCATCTGAAATCATTTCATTTGAGTTTCTGGATATGACTTCATCTGGTGCCATCAGAGAAAGTGAAATCAAGGAGACAGAATTACATCACTCAAGCGCAGTAGCACCCTCTATAAGTGTCAGTGACAGTTTTGGTACACCAGAGCTTGATGCCATTCATCTAGCTTTCCAAAATCCAGAAACTTCAGTGAACGTGACAGTAATGGAGAAGGATGTGCTGATGGATCCAGCAACACCTTCAGAAGAGCAGACATCACTCAGAACAGCAGGAGAAGAAGAACAAGTGATGGAAGCTTTGTCAGGAGAAGAGGAAGGAACTTTGGATACATCCAGAGATAAGGAACAGCCATTGGACTTGAGGGCAGGAGATACAGAACACATGGACACAAGAGAAGACCAGATGTTGGATGTGTCAGAAGAAGATCAGATGCTGGACACACCAAACGAATACAAGACAGACGCAACAAGAGAAGAAGAAGACCCAACATTAGATGCCATAGAAAATGATGAGCCAGCGTTTGATAGGACAGGAAGAGAAGAGGTAACAGTTGACACCACAGGAGAAGAAGAGCCAACATTTGATATGACAGAAGAAGAACCTGCAGTTAATACAACAGGAGAAGAAGAGCCAGCGTTTGATACGACAGGAGAAGAAGAGCCAGCGTTTGATACGACAGGGAAGAAGATCCAGCGTTTGATACAACAGGGGAAGAAGAGCCAACGTTTGATACGACAGGGGAAGAAGAGTCAGCGTTTGATACGACAGGGGAAGAAGAGCCAACGTTTGATACGACAGGGGAAGAAGAGTCAGCGTTTGATACGACAGGGGAAGAAGAGCCAACGTTTGATACGACAGGGGAAGAAGAGCCAACGTTTGATACGACAGGGGAAGAAGAGCTGGCGTTTGATACGACAGGGGAAGAAGAGCCAACATTTCATACAACAGGGAAAGAAGAGCCAGTATTTGATACAACAAAAGAAGAAGAGCCAGCATTTGATACAACAGGAGAAGAAGCGGCAGCGTTTGATACAACAGGAGAACAGCCAGCTTTTGATACAACAGAAAAAGAAGAGCCAGCTTTTGACACCACAGGAGAAGAAAAGCCATTTGACACGAGAGAAGAGGAAGAGCCATCATTTGATGCAGAAAGACTGGAGGACCAGACAAACCACAAGACACAGCAAGACCAAATGTTGGTCAATGAAACGGAGGAAAAAGCAGATCAAACTCTGGACACAATGACAGAAACTGCTGTTCAACCTGTTGGTGAGGGTACAGCTGAGTCTTCAGTCTTAGCTGATTCCACATCTGTTGATCCCACCAACCCAGATGATGCTGAAATGTCCTTTGCTTCTCGAGATCCATCAAAGACTACTAGTCCTGCCATTTGGAAGTAAGTTATATTTGTATTAGTGTGTATACGTTTGTTTGTGTGTGTGCGTGTGTGTGTGTGTGTGGTGTGGTGTGTGCGCGCACGCTTGCTGTCAGTCAGATGTTTAGTTTTACTCATGCATGAGTGACAAAGCATCAGAACAGATAAAAAGAGCTATGTCTTATGTTCCTGGTCAAAAGCTTATTGGTTCAGTCTTCAACTGTGTTGTGATGCAAACTTGGGGGTGGAAAGCATTGTGCGCTTGTACATGGGATAACCGTGTTAGTACATGTGTATAATGCTTTGTTCTGGATCTTTTGTCACATTTTCAGTGACATGCGGTAAACTGGATATAGCTACGTAATTTTGTGCATCTATAGGCTGTGTTTTATCTTGACTTAAAGGTAAAGCATTTACTGTACAAACAGTTTAGAAATGGTTGCCTAAGTCAAACTGACAAAACTTTTGGATCAGCCCTCATACTAAGTAGGCTACTATTATATGTAGAGATGTGTCTCTGTCTCTTTCCATATCTCTTGGCGTTTTGTTGTCTTGTCCAGTGTGTCAATACTTGTGACTGAGAAACAGGGGTCAGTCAAGAGGAATAAGGATTTATAGTTATGCTTTTGTTGATTATACCAAGGCTTTCGATTGGATAAGACATGAAGAATTGATCTACCAACTACAAAGGCTCAATATTGATGGAAAAGATCTAAGAATAATCAGAAATATGTATTGGGAATGAACAGCAGCAATGACAATAGAAAAATTAAATGATATGAACTCTTTCCAAGATATCAAAAGAAGGGTCAGAAAGGGTTGTGTTCTGTCACCAGATTTGTTTTCACTCTACGGCGAAACCATCATGAGAAACCTACAAGAGTGCCCTCGGATAAAGGTTGGATGAAGAATGCTAAACAACATTACATGCAGATGACACCACACTAATTGCAGAAAATGAAACCATTGAAAGGGACCTACAAAACCTTGTGAATATTATAGAAATAGAAAGAAAAATAAAGGGCTGATCTATATAGCAAGAAGACTGAAGTCATGGTTATAATATTAGTTAAAAAAAAAAAAATAATAAAAAAAAAAGGAAATCCCTCATGCAAAATAATGGGAAAAGGCACAACTTTGAGACAGGTTGATAAGTTTAAATATCTGGGAATGATCATCTCACCAGACAGCAGATGCACATCAGAAATAGCCAGCAGAACTGGCCAAGCCAAAACAGTATTCAAGAAGATGAAAAGCGTTCTTACCAACAAATGCCTATCAATTAACAACAGGAAGAGAGTTCTTGAATGTTATATAGAATCGATACTGTATACAGTCATGAGGCATGGACAGTCAACATGCAAAGCCAGAACAAGTTTGAGGCAGGTGAAATGTGGTTTCTAAAAAGAACGTTGAGAGTTCCATGGACAGCAGAGAAAACAAATGAGACAGTCTTGATGGAGGCAGACAGTGAGACACAAGAAGATCATTAATAAAAAATGTTAGGAAAAGACAAGCAACATTTATAGGACATTTTATGAGGAAAGGGGAATTAGAGCACTTGGTCACAATAGAAAAGCTGGAGGGAAAGAGAACACCAGGTAGACCCAGGGAGAAAATATTGGATGGACTTACAGGGTGGCTTAGGGCAGCAACAGGGAATAGATGCATATCAAGGACCATGATCACCATCGCTATGCGGCAGGGCACATGATGATGATGATGATGATGATGAGGATGAGAGTGTATCACACTGTGTTGTGGTGTTGTGTGTGTGTGTGTGTGTGTGTGTGTGTGTGTGTGTGTGTGTGTGTGTATTTCCTGGCTTGCTGTTTCTGTTTTAAAATTACAGTTATTAATTTTGGTTCTTAGAAGTGATAGTGATGGAAACACTTTAAAAAGACTTTTTTTTAAAGGTCTGTACCATTTGTTCATTTTAGATTGTAATTAACTCTAGTACTGATTCTGCTTCTAGTACTAGATTTTGCTTGAAAGGTTTAGTAAATACTGAATTCCTGTCATAGTAACTAATAATAATTTCATGTATTTCCACCTCAACATTTTGTTTCAGGTCAAAACCTGCGAGCGTCGTGGTCGCACCAAAAGAAAGAGTGTGGAAACAAGTACCAAAAGAAAAAGTGCAGAAACAAAAGTAACAAAACGCTCATCATCATCAAAGGACAGAAGGAAAGTCCCTGTACCTACAGTCACAGTCACTGCTCCCTCTGACCAGTCGGACAACAGTGAGACTGGGATAACCTCTTCTGGCAAGCCTTCAATGTCCAAGTGAGTGATCCTATCAAAAGGATGTCTTTTCTGAGTAGTATTCCACGTTGTGGAACATTAAGTTATGTATGGCATTACAAGGCATATGATGTGCTCTGTTAGTTTGCAAGGGGAATGTTCTTTCCATGTAATGATTGTACAATAGATTTTTTCATTTGAGCTATGATTTTTTTGTAGCTCGATATCTTAGTAGTGAGATTGTTAGTTAAGTATAAATCAGGTAGATATTCACATGGTCTCTGCTTCCCATTCTGAATTTTATGTGTTATTCTTTGTGTGTGTGTGTGTGTGTGCGCATGTGTGTTTGTTGTGCTGTGTGTGTGTGTGAGTTTTTATATTTTTGTGTGTGCTGATTTCTGTTTATGTAGAAATTGTAAACAAAAGTATTGGCATCACATACTTTTTTTCTGCACTTGCCATTAATGTTTCATTGTATACTTACATACATGAATACAATATACTGTATAGTCAAAGAATGGATGCACTAGCCAAATTGAGTAGACGTTGGACTTCCAATCAGGATTTACACCTGTCTTGGTAATGCCTGGTATGTAAAGGGGAATAATGTTTCCAATTATCCGGGTCAACATACATGCGACCTGCTAGTGCCTGAACTCCTGTCACACAATGTCAATCCCAGATTGAATTCCATCATGTCATGATGATTATCAGCCTCATCATCCACATTGTCATGGCATTTTGGTAACTGTCTCAGCTTCTGTGGCTGTTAAATTAAGGTACAAAATGGAACATCCTCCCAAAAAAACAAAGAAAAAGAAAAACAAACAGATGTAAAATACTTTAAGTGCAGTGATCCTTACAAAAACACAAAGCAAAACAAACAAAACAAAACCACAGTGTAAAGGCCTACTGAAGAAGGAATATGCAGACTGTGCAACAACGTATCACCTGCAAAGTGTTGGCCAAACAATAGGCATACAGGCATCCAAAAAAATTCATTTGCTCAGAATAGGGGGAAGGTGGTGCTGTGGATTACAATTTACAGTGAAATGAATTAAAGGCTAAATGAAATGTTTTTTCATGCAGGCTCCCAAAGAGGATTGAAACATTCAACCGTCTGCCATCTGGGTGGAGGAGACTACAGATACTGAGAACAGGTGGCAAACATGCAGGCCGTTATGACACAACTCTATTCAGGTAAGAACTAACATCTTTACACTTTATTTCTTCTTCTTCTTTTATGATCCTTTGTCTCCTTCAGACTAACCATTGGCTTTCTGCAGTGTGGTAATTTTAAACTCCAAGACAAGCCAGAGGAAAAAATGCCTTTCTAAGATAAAACAAAGATAATATAATTTTGCTTCTATGGTTGTGGCAGTGCGGAATCCATGCAAAATGTTAGGTTAGGCTGAGGGAGTCAAAAGCATTGGATTTGATACCAGCCTTTTACAAAACCAATGAGAATGATGATATTCATATTGGCTAAAACCCTACTGTGTGTGTGTGTGTGTGTTGTTGTGTGTGTGTGAGTGTGTGTGTGTGTGTGTGTGTGAGTGTGTGAGTGTGTGTGTGATGGATATACTATAACATAAAAGCTTTCTGTCTTTTGTTTAGTACAGGAAGTCTATTAGAGTAAGGTAGAGTGTAGAAATACATGAAGCAATTTTAAACTGTGAAACAAGCCAGTGGAAATGTTGCCTTTTTTGAATAAAACAAAAACGGTCTGATGTTGCTTCTGAGGCTGCGGCAGTGTGGAATCTTTGCAAAATGTTTCATTTGGCCACATAAAATTACAACCATATCATGTCAGGCTCAGAAAACAGATTGTAGATTTCATGTTTCATCTGTCTGATGTGTTGTCTGTTATAGTCAAGTAAGGCATTAAGATTAGCCTTTTAACTCCCTCACCCGATCCGCCAGCATCCTGTATTGTCAGCCATGACAGCAAAGCAAAACTTTAACTAGTTCACTCCCTCACACTATCTACCAGCTTCCAGCATGAAGCTGGCAGATAGCTGAGGGAATGAAAGGATTAAGTTTTTACAGTTGGTGGATAGGGTGTGGGCATGAAAGGGTTATTTGCAGCTGTTTGTTTGTGTTTTTTGGTGTTTTTTGATTCATTGCTTTTATTGATTTATTACTTAATGGGACAAGTCAGTAAAATAATCTGTTAATCTGTTATGTACGCATCTTAAAATGTCCTTCCGTGTTAGCGGGATACAACTTTAAATTCTTCTGTCCACTTCCTAAACAATTGTTGTAGACCCTCTAATCTCTTTTGTTTTTAATTTCAGTATTTTCATCATCATCATCATTATTTATAGGCATCATCATCGTTGTCATCATATCATGATTATTATTATCATTATTATTATTATGTATTTGATTCATGTTTATATCATTATATATCATGTACATATTTCTTGTTTTTGAATTGTTTGTTTCAGTGAAACAAAATATAAAATGAGGTCCTACCCAAATGTCAAAGCGTACCTGGAAAAAACAGGACAGTCACACTTGTTAGATGACGAGGAGTATGATTTTCAGTTCAAGCAACCCTTTTCTGAGCGAAAAAACAAACAAACACCAAGATCTGTGAAGAAACCTAAGAATAAACCATCTACAAAAAGTGTTGTGAAATCGTCTAAAACAACACCTAAAAGTTCCCTGACTCTAAACTTGAAGCGAAAGTTGCCATCTGAACAAGGTCAAGATGGGGGTTCTTCAGATAGTACCATTTGGGAAGTGTTGACTCCCCAGAAAACCAAAGCTCACAAGAGGACCATCCTTCCATCAAAACCTGCTCTGCAACTTAAGCTGGACAGATTGTTTAAAGTGTCCACATACAAAAAATCCAAAGAATCACACGTAGAGAACCAGCCCAAAGAATCAAAATTTCAGTCAATATTGAAGTTACGTTTAAACGATAAGCAGTCCACAAAGAAACTAGAGAAAAACATGGAAGATTCAGGGGATGTTGGAGAGGTAAAAAGGGACATACACATTGACAATGTTCAATCAGCGTGTTCTGAGTTACCAAGAGATGAAGAAACAGAAGATATAGGCTGCTGTGATCTTTCCCCAAAGAAATCTGAAGATGTCGATGATATGGTGGATGAATTTGAAGAGGAGGTACAAAATTCAGAACATGCGTCATATGTTTACTTGGCAGAGGAGGAAGAGTGTCCGTTCAAAAGTGAAGAAGAAGATGAAGACGACCTTGTCACCAGTGCGAAGATTGAAGATAGCACAATAGAGATGGTAAGGACAGATGAAGAGGGAGAAGTCGCCAACGTTCCAGAAACATCTTGTAGCTCTGTGTGTAAACTTGCCAAGAGCAGTGACTCTGTGACCAACAGTCTGCAGTCAATATCTGTTAGCAGAATGAGCACAGTAAAGCGATCTCTGTCTCCCTCTGATTCAGATGTGTCCACACATAAACGGCAACGAGTGTGGACAGAGGCTGACATAGAGGAAGACTCTTCTCGCTCTGTTGGCATGTGTTCCGACACATCTATGACTGGCCAGGAGGAAGACGAAAACCAGAACATGGCCACCAAAGTGCAGAAGATGCATCTTTCTGACAGCTCCAGCAGCAAGGACCTGAAAGATTCTGCTAGTACTACTTCTTCCAACAGCAGCTCCCAGGCGCTGACTGTACCATCTCTTATTCCTTTAAGGAAAATGTCCAGGGCAAAGACCACAAAAAGTAGTGCATCTGGCTCGATCTCTCCTGCCATCACCAGCCCAAAGAGTAAGTGTCACCTTTATTCTTTCTTTATATAGAAATGAGACATAACTTTCAAAGCTAATTCATGAACATCTGGGGAAATTTGGGAAGGGTTGGGGAATGGATTGGACTGTTCAAGTTACAATCAGTTTCAAAACTTCTCCAGACTTGTCACAGCAGGTTTACAAAGTTTAAAAAAAATGTACGTAGATTTTACTTTTTGCTGTAGACTGTTTCAAAATCATTTTTCTTACTTATTTTTGTCCTGTGACGAGAGTTGATATGTGTGTTTTTAGAATTTTTAGAGATCATCATGATTTCGCATGATTATACCTGCCCCCCCCCCCCCCCCTCCTCCCTGTCAGGATGCCAGGGGCTCTTTCATGATAAATTGTATCCCCACCTTCTGAAAATTCTGTGCTAGAAATTTCCTCTATTGTCACTATCTTTATTTCTTGCCTTTTTCCTTTGCTTTCAAGTTTCTGTCATTTCTTCCTATCAACTTCTGCCTTGCTGGTCCATTCACCTGTATGTGTTTGATAACGTCTTGTATACTTTCTCTGAAGATTGATAATTGGGTACATGCATCAAGTGCATTTTTGGCTGTAGGGGAGTGGGATATGCAGAAGCAGTTTTAGGTAATTTAGGCCCATTTTCATATGTGTATTGGTGTCCTTGGTTGTGTTTGGATTTGTATTCAGGTATGTTTTTTAAATCCCCAGTGTGATAAACTGGACGCAGTGGTCAACGCCAGGGGCATAACCATGGCATTTGTGAGCAAATTCATTGATATGTGTACTTAACTTTCTTTTCCTTTTTTCCAGTTGAAGTATTGTGTATGTTTTGAGACGGTTATAGCCCTGAATGGCTCTACGCAGTCGGCTGGGCTTTAAACAAAAGTAATGGTGACAACATGACTAAGGCATGACTAATATACATTTTAAACATTTAAAAGTGTCTTTTCTGATTGAAAATCTTTAGCTTCTTTTGTATTTGACGTCAACCTCTCCAAGACCACCCAAGGGATCTGTGCCCCCTGGACCCCAGGTCAAGAATGTTCATGTTTATTTGATGTTCTGCATGCATGTGTGCATGAAGGGAGTTCAGGCACAAGTAGGTGTGCATGTATGTTCACCTGGGATTTCAGAAAAACATTTCCCTATTACCTTTCATATATCCATACACGATCCAATTCAGACCTACCGTTTTGGCCCATCTGATAATGTGCAGTCAATGTTTTGTTTTTATTTCACAGGACACAGGACTCTTCATTACTGTCTCAGTACGGATTTTCTTCTTGATCTTTGTCTTGAGACGGTTTTCTTGCAATAATTTCACGAGTGTACAAACCTGTAATGATGTGTGTTATTGTTTTGTCCCAGGGGAACAGACATTAAAAACAAACGGTTCTCCTGCTTTGCGATCCAGGCTTCACAGAGATCCCACATGGACTCCACCTTTGTCTCCTTTCAACCTGATCCAGGAGAGACTTTGCCACGACACATGGAAGATGCTGGTGGCCACCATCATCCTTCGTGAAATTGATGGTAATTTGTCTGATCCTGACTTTTATTCAAAAGGTACTGTACCCACTTTCGGTATGATTGAAACAGAACAGATAATATTAAATATTGTATTAAAAGTACAGTTCTGCTGCAGTTTCTCTGTTTATTTGTGGAATATAAAATGACTGGAGATAAAATGTGATCACACGCACACAAACACATACACACATACTCACACTCACAGACACTGTCACTCATTCACTCGCTCATTCACTCTCAGGAGAGTTGTTGCTGGTATCCATATGTCACAAATGTACTTACTTACTGTCCATAATACCCCTGGTATTTAGGGCAGCAATGAAGATCTCCATTCCTGATGCAAGGTACATAATTCGAATGGTACTGGCCTGAATGGTGTATCTCGAAAGGAGTAAAGAAAGCAGATAAATCATTTAGCTCGAAACCCTCGAATTATGTTGTATAAAGTAGAGGGGTGTAAAGATTTATTTATTCAAATTGTTCATCTTTTGATTACTCATTTTTAAACACAACAGCTTCATTCTGTTGTAAACTTAGCTTTCTTGCACAAATTTCAGTTTTCTGTGATCCTGTTCACTGCAGTATTTCTTGATAGAAAGACATATGACATTGCTCTGTTATGATATTGCACAAGATGTGTACTGGCATCAGCTAGTTTTGAGAGATAAGTACACCTGTAGTTTTGGTCTGGAAATTTTACCAGTATCCTTAATGACACATCTGTGAAGTGCATGACACTGAACTTGATGACCCTAATCTGCCCACTCAACTTATACTACACTTGATTCTGTTGAAGACCATGTTGAGGCTGTAAAATCCACAAACAGTTTGGACTATATAGATTTGAACCCTCAGTCTGCCAGTCAGTCTGTTGTTCTTACCACTTCACTATAGCTGCTGATTACAATCCCAGTCTGAAAGTGTACAGAAGGTACCATGAGTGGAAGAATGTGAACATTAAATGATTAATAGCAAGTGAAATTTGTACATTGATAATTTATGCTTACTGTGGTGACTGTATTTGTCAAAACTTAGAGCACATTCTGCTGTTGTGCCCACTGTTCAGAAATAAAAGAAATGCGCTGTGGTGGAATGGAAAAACTCTGGAAAAGCAGCTCTGGGGAAACAAAGAGAATGTGATGAAAATCACATCCTTCATCCAGACCACTGGATTGACTGTCTGAAGCATAACCATGCCCAATGGAAAAAATTACCCTCTTGTTCATTGTACAGTGGTGTGTATGTGTGTGTGTGTGTGTGTGTGGTGGTTGTGCCTGTGTGCACCATACTAGTTTATTTTATTTCAAATATGTGTTTAACGTGTATTGAGGCAAAAGTCATAACAATAATGTCAGACCAAGAGATGTGTAGCAAGAGCTCCTTTATGATTTATAATAGTTACTATATGAATAAACTGTGCTGTGTATAATTTTTCAGTTTCTCACGTCATTTGCACTTACGTTATGTTTTGACAGCCGAATCTGCTATTCGCCTACTGTGGAAGTTTTTGAATCGTTGGCCCACAGCAGACGAAGCAAGAAAGGCTGAGATACAGGAGATTGCCAAGTTGTTTGATAGTATGAAGCGGAACTTAGCATGTGCTTCTACTCTTGTTCGTTTTTCAGGTGAGTAAGGTTTGGTGTAATAACATGTAGCAAAATGTTTTAGTAAATGCTAAATGTAAACATCAGTTACCAATTTTCAAAATACTAGCTCTCATAAGAAAGAAAAAGATGATATTATTATTCTTTTCTGAATGGCTGGAGTTTTTTAACATTTTGTTAAAAAAAAAACATTGCATGTGAATTCATTACACATATTGTATGAGAATAATTGGGGTGACCTAAAACTGCTCTGCTTGCCAACGTCCAAGCAGTGTTTGAGAGTTGAACATGAATCAAGAAAACTGTCATTTGTTTGTTCTTGATTTTTTTTAGCATTATTTTTTTATCAGGTGCATGTATGCACTTTATTTTATGCAGACTGTACAGGCAGCATGTTATTGCACAGTCTGCATGCTCTGTCTTTGGTGGTGTGCATGCTGGGGGGTTTCATGTCTTCATAAACCACCAGACAAGTGTCATGACCTACAGGAACTACAATGAAAAGTGTGCACGAAGAGGGTTTAGGCAATTACAGGCCTACACCTATGTTGACCTAGGAGATCAGAAAAATCTCCCCTTTTAGTTTTACCTACCAGGTGGAGATCCCCAAGCAAGATCAAATCCAGAACTCTCAATTATAGGACTGACATTGTTCACACTTGACTGTCGCATCAGTCAATAGTTTTTATGACATCTAATAAACACATGCATTTAAAACTAACTCTTACCTTGATTGACAAACAAATTTGATGTGTCGTTCAAACAGATCAGAACTTGTTTTCCTTCTACTTTTTCTGAGAAATCATGATATGTGAGACAGTGTTTCACATTTGAATGTGCTTTCCAAGAAATGATGACTGTAACAGCTGTTTTGGCCCTGAAAATTATAGCAGTAGTGTAAAAGCGGTGAAAACATTACAGAAAGCGAATGGCATGATTTGATTTCAGTATATAGATTGATAACTTATTTCACCACTTGAGTATATAGATTGATAACTTATTTCACCACACTTTACAAGATAAACTGATAGTTAGAAAAGTTGTTTTTTGTTGTTGTTGTTGTCATTACTTTTCAGTCCTGTTTTCTATGCCACATTAATGGCCTCAGAATATGAAACAATTTTTTACAATGCAGTGTCGATGGTGGTGGAAGGGATGGTTAATCGTGGCTGTGGTGTTTCATTCTGGATGGAGACTGGGTGACAAGGCTGTACTCCACGCTTTCTTTTATGATCTATCCTGGCATCAACTGAACCCTAGAAATACTAACACCTGTGGTGTTGGTCAGTTTTAAGCAACATCCTCAGTAACACATCTGTGAAGTTGATGAGACTCAAAGTGTATTGTCAGTCTTTCCAGTGAGCCTATAGCACGCTTATCTGTGGATAGAAACTGAAAAATCACACAATGATTTTGACAGGACTGATGAGATTTGAACCCACAACCTCCCTGGTGATAGTCTGTGCTAACCACTGCACCATGGCAGTTGGTTACTTTATAAAATGAATCGTCTGCTTCCAAAATCTGTTGTTTGTAGCAAAATTGTCACATAAAGCAGGCTACATGGTTTGATCAAGGTATTTTGAAACTTGACCTGTGATTATGTATGAATTGAATTACCATTACCGAAGTCAGTTTGTTTTGTTACCTCCGTTTTGATCTCTTCCAGTCTTCGGGACCAAGTGTTGACTCCGTATGGCTCTGTCGTTTTTCGATGTGTGACAGTCGTGTGTTGTGAAAACTTGTCTGTAGATTGCCAGAAGCTCAGATGCACCACTTATTGTAATCAGCACACAAGTTCTCCTGTCACATGACCATCGTTCACCTAACAAAGACAGAGCTAACATGCTGTCAGGACTTGTCCTGAAGAGGCCCACAGGACAGATTGAAACTTAGAAGACCCAACAAACAACTGCGTTGGCAAGGATCAGTTCATTTTACACATGGTTTGAATTTTTAAAACTCGGCAAACAACTGATTTTGGTAAGGATCAATTTGTTTTATACATGGTTAGAGTTATAAAAGTGGAAGATTAATGAAACATTAAAGCATTGTTTAACTCACAATCAACCACCAGAAAAAGAAATAAAAGCTTGGCTGATCATGATAGTATTAAACCTTTCTGCTATTTGTGATGACTTGAATTGACACAAGGATTCACAACTGTAGTCAGCCCCAGTTGACAGCTGTAGTTCATTATGTGACTTTTTGTATTGCTCTTTTTTCCATGAGACATGAGCAAGATCGATGGTGAGGTTGCAGTTATTTGAGTAACTTCTAAGCTCATGTAGTGCTGTGCTTGCATATGCAATGTAGCGCTGGACGCTAGCTGTCCAAGACCAGTAGGCCTATATGGTGGTGCAGTCTGGCTAAAAGAGCATGGGCTAAAGAGTTGAATGTTAATGTATTGTTATTTCAGACCAGACTGTTATTTCTGTCAAGTAAAAGGTCATTTTTGTTTACTTTCTGTTCTCTTTCTGCTTATCTCTTAACCCCTTGAGTGCCGTGTCCGTAAAATTTACAGAGCTCTCGGAGCCTTTTCTGGTGCCTACATACATGAAATTCACGGAGGTAGTTTGACGCACGTTTCAGCCTAATGTAAATGGGAGAGAAGCTCTGACTGATGTTGTCAGTCTCAGAGAGGGTTCATAAAAGTGACTGGCTTCCTTTACATGGCTTTTTGACCTATGCAACCCTCACCAGATTGGTTTTATTTATCTGAAAAGAGAAACTGGTTTTCAGTAAAAATGTTGACACCAGGACTGTCTTGCAATGCTGCATGTTTTCAGCCTTTGAAAGCATGTGAGTTGAGTCAAGAACTTATAAATGACTGTAGGATGATTCAGAAGACAAATCTAACACAAGAAGAGGTTGAAAACGGCAGTAGTTACTGGCTGTTGGTATGAAACCTGCAGCAGACAGGCCCAACACAAAAAGTATTGATTTTTCAAGTCCCTGACAGGAAGGTCCCCCCACCCACCCAGGGACCCCAAGGTTCATGTTACAGGCAATACTGGCAGCTAGCCAACACTTTTCATGGACATTGTAGAATTTTATAAACCACACTGTCAGTGAGTAGTATTAGGGCAAGGGGAAGACTAGGGTGATGGAGTGGGGTGGGGGGTGTGCCTCATGGGAGGACTTGATGGGGTCAAGCCACTCAATGTAATAGCACACTGTGGCTCTTTGTAACTAACTGGTCAGCTGTCAGTGGTCTCTTAGTAGGAAGTCTGCCTAAGTCTGAATACTTTTAGATTTCATCAGGAAGGTCATATCTTCTATTTTTTCCTTTGTTTTTCTGCTTTCCATCGCCAGCGGGTATGATTTTTTTTTTACGGGAATTTCCACAAAATATTACAAATATGTAGTAATTTCAAGAAATTACTATATAAATCATCTGAAAATACATTTAGTCATGCCTAATGCACCATTCTGTGTAATTTCATGCATAGATTCCCATAAATATGGAAGCAACAGTTGTTTTAATGTACATGGTAGCGATGCAACATTTTTTCCCTGGCACATGGAAAACACTGGGTGTCAAAAAACGTTGGCATTCAAAGAGTTAAAAGGAGATACCTTGCTTTCCCTCTCTTGGGGCTTCTTCTTTTTCTTCTTTTGTTTGCCATCTAATGAAAAATGCGGCCATGTTTTCCCTGTAGGGCCAACCTGCCAGCTGCCATGATGTTTGGTTGTCAGAGTTGTAGTCAGTCATGTCTCCTGTTGTTCCACTGGATTTTGTTGAAGGGCAGGATCTGGCCCTGCTCAACCTTGAAGGGACCTCAGTGGGCAAGCACCATTCTTGACTGATGTACATGACCGTGTAGACATTAATGTTATATTGCATGGTACTATGGGGTTTTTTAGGTGTCCTGAGGCCTGGTAACTCTTAGTTATCTAGGTTGACTGTGCGGGTTACCCCATCCTTAACTTATGGCCAAAAGACTTACCCTGTGAGCTCAAGAGGTTTGGGTGTTAGGTGGCCCTTGTCCACATTTGGTTCCGACAGACATTTTCATGGAATATTTTCTAGGTATGGCCTTGCCAAGTGCCACCCCACACCCTGCCCCAATAAAAAGTAATGCCAGTCAGTCCAAAACTACTTATTCATCCAATTAAGCATGGCTTAAATATTGAAGAAGCCTAAAACCAAAACTACGCCAAAGTTCGACATATCAAAATTAGAAAACCCTGAGCTGGCGTTAGAATTCAGTATAGAAACAAGTAATCGTTTCTTAAAGTTACTTGAAGTTTGGGATGAAAATGACTCATATCCTGATGAAATCTGGACAGACATAAAAAACACACTGACCAAAATCTCTGAAGAAAAACTAGGAAAAGAAGAAAAAAGGAAAAAAGCTAAGCCCTACATAAGTCAGGAAGTGATAGATCTGGCAGAAAAGAAAAGTCAAGCTCGAAAGCAGGGAGAGCGGGAAAAATACTCAGCACTGAAAAGGGAAATAAAAAGTAAAGTCAGAAGAGACAAAGCAAATTGGCTGGCACAAGAATGCAGTAAAATCAATGAACACAACGAAAACAGGAAGTCGAGGGAGCTCTTCAAACAAATAAAAAAAGTGAAAAAAACAAATTTCAAAGCAACAAACCAATGCATCAACAACAAGGATGGTCACACTCTGACTGAACCAGATGATGTCTTGGATAGGTGGAACGAATATGGCACATCACTTTTTGGCAAGCCTGACAGCCATGAAAATAATTTAGAGCCAAATTTGGAATTGATCCCTGGAGATACGGAACCTGAACCTCTGCTCAGCGAAGTTGAATCTGCCATTAAAGATCTAAAATGCAGAAAGTCTCCTGGTCTTGACAATATTCCTGGAGAGTTGTTGAAACACTCAGGTGATGGTGGACTCAAAGTAATGCATCACTTATGCTGCAAGATATGGAAGACTTGTCAGTGGCCTACAGACTGGAAGCTCCAAGAATTTGTCATGTTACATAAGAGTGGAAATGTCAAAGACTGCAACAATTATAGAACAATTGCACTGATCAGTCATGCCAGTAAAATACTGCTGATAATAATTTTAAACAGGTTAAAGCCAAAAGTAGAGGAAGAGCTATCCGACTGTCAGGCAGGCTATAGGAAAAACAGGGGAACAATAGATATGCTGTTTGTACTCCAGATATTGATAGAAAAGATTAGAAACACAGACCAAGAGATGTTCATCGTTTTCATTGACTACAGCAAAGCATTTGATAGCGTGATTCACCAAAGTCTTTTCCACTTCATGATCAAAATGGATTTTCCAAGACATCTGGTTTCCCTCATAGCTTCATTATATAATGATCAAAAAGCAACAATCAGATGGAATAATCAAAACTGCAAATTTTTTAACATCACTAAAGGGGTAAGGCAAGGTTGCATCCTGTCTCCACATCTCTTCAGCATATACACTGAACATATCATGAGAGAAGCAGACATAGAAGACATGGGAGTAAATATTGGTGGTAGAAACCTGTCAAATTTACGCTACGCAGATGACACAGGATTACTGGCAGACAACATTACAGGCTCTAGGAGGATCCTGTACAGGGTAGACCGGGTTGGAAAGGCAGCTGGGCTGGACTTAAATTCAAAGAAGACAAAGGTTATGCATGTTGCAGGCAAATATAACACTAGACAGGACCAGATCATGCTAAACCAAGTCCCTCTAGAAAATGTCAAGGACTTTAGATATTTAGGTTCAGTCAAGACACACGATGGAACATGCTCAAAAGACATAAAGATGAGAATTGGAATGGCCAAGAACAGTATGGTTCAATTGAACAATATTTGGAAAGACCACAGCATAACAGCAGACCTTAAGATAAAACTCTTAAAATGTCTTGTCTGGCCAGTGATGTTATACGGCTGCGAGGCATGGACAATGAAGAAAGAGGATGAAAGACGAGTGGAAGCAGCAGAGCTGTGGTTTTACCGAAGACTGCTGAGGGTCAAATGGACGGATAGGCGCTCAAATGAAAGCATACTGAATGAGTTGGGTACTACACGCAAGCTTCTAGTACTCATACAACGGAGGAAACTGAAATATGTTGGACACGCAATCCGTAATGAGAGAACAGACTTGATGTCCACTGTCCTCCAAGGTAAAGTGGAAGGAAAGAGAAACAGAGGACGGCCACCTGCATCACTTGCTAGAAACATCACAAACATCAGTGGCAAGAAACTCCAGGAGGTGGTCAGACTTAGCCAAGATCGAGAGTGCTGGAGGCAACTTGTGAGGACATCATGTGCAGCGGCCAACACTGTTCCCGGTGACGCCGACAGGTGAGACAGGTGAGAAGCATGGCTTATCCTTTTAATTCTGTCATCCTATCCATCAGTGACGTACAAGATCATGCAATATCAGCCATGACAGCAAAGTAAAATCTTAACCCTTTCACTTCCGCATTCTGCCATGACAGCAAAGTAAAATCTTAACCCTTTCACTTCCTCATTCTGCCCATCAGTGACGTGCATGATCATACAGTATCAGCTATGACAGGGAATCAAAACTTCAACCCTTTCACTTCCTCACCCTATCCATCGGCTTCCTACATCAATCATAGACAGGGTAAGGTAATGAAAATGTTCCTTCACAGTAAAGTTTTATTTATGAAGGTTTTCGGCTACCTTTGACCCACCTTGTTGGGTATGGTTGCTTCGTTGACAGGCTGGAGGTAGTTTTTCTGATTTGGACTTTAAATAGATACAAGTATTTATTTATTTTGTTTTTGTTATCGTCATTTGTGTATTGTTTATAGGAGGGGTTGGTGTTTTGTTTTTTTCTTTCAGTGTCAGATTTAGGTACAGATTAAGTTAGCCTGTCATTTTGTGGTAATTTTTGGAAGTTTCTCCTGATGTCATTTTTTTCTGTGTACAAAGTGAGTGTGTCAGTGAAACATGTTTTTGCAAGAAATTGTTTGTTTCCCTATTCATTCATTTGTTCAGTATTATTTACTTTCTTATTTGTAACAGAGGAGTACCAGACCAAAGACTGGAAATACCCCATTGAGCTTCATGGCATTGAAGAGTGTGGCAATGACTCTTACAGGATATTCTGTGTTCGAGAGTGGAGAGAGGTTGGTACATTGCATTTTTGTAATTGTGTTGAGAAGAACAACACATTATACATACACATTAGCAATTTTCATTTACAGACCATGAAAGCTATAGAAGATTTTGCAAAGACTCAAAGAATCTGTTAGATAGTTACATTGGCTTGATATATTCAATTTTTTTGTTGAAATTTAAAAGGTTGTTGAAGGAGGATACATAGTAGTTGGACAGTTCCATGATTATGCATTCCAGCCATATCTGCCAGAATGAGTGTCATAAACAGTGTAACTAATCAGTATCACAAACGGTCTGATTTTAATCTGTGTCGGTTTGACAAACAGTCTGTATTTAATCTGTGTCAGTATTTAATCTGTATCAGTTTGACAAACAGTCTGTATTTAATCTTTGTCAGTATGACAGACAGTCTGTATTTAATCTTTGTCAGTATGACAAACAGTCTGTGTTTAATCTGTGTCAGTATGACAAACAGTCTGTATTTAATCTGTGTCAGAATGACAAACAGTCTGCATTTAATCTGTGTCAGTATGACAAACAGTCTGTATTTAATCTGTGTCAGAATGACAAACAGTCTGCATTTAATCTGTGTCAGTATGACAAACAGTCTGTATTTAATATCTGTCAGTTTGACAGACAGTCTGTATTTAATCTTTGTTGGTTTGATTAGAACAGATGTCATATAGACGGATACACAACTTCGTTATGTTCCACATGAAAGAAAAACTTTCTGCTCAGAGTTTCCTGGCTTGCCATAGAGATAACTTTTCCTAGAAAAACATCAGAATTCTGGCTTCCAAAAATCATAATATTTTTAGATAGAAATTACAGAAGCACAAGAAATCATGGAGGGTGAGCTGTCTTTAAACATAGACCGTAGGTTTGAGCTGCCAAATAAATAAGTAGACATTGCTCAACAAAACAAACAACAAAGAATGGGCCTGTCTCAGAGTGAGGACCAGAACATTGTTTCCACTGCAAGCCAGCTAACTCTTGATTGTGTAGCTTTCTTTCATGTCATACAAAGCGTTTACTGAGTCAGTTTAAATTCGAGGAATGTCTTCATAAAAAGTATTTTGTTATCTGTTTGACAGGTGGAAACAGATGATTTTCATCTGAAAAAATATCACCAGTGGCTGAGTCAGAATTATCAGGAGCTGGGTGTGGAGTAAGCTGGACAAGTATGTGTGTTGTGTGTGAAAACTGGGGACTTGCTGACTGATCCAACTGAAAGCTACGCTGTGATGGGACTGCTATTGAAACATATTTTTAATGATATCCAACTTCCTGGTCGGAATAAATCATTGCCTCACCTACTATATCCACCAGCTTCCTACTCCTGAAGGAAGTTGATGGATAGGGTGAGGGAGTGAAATTCATACTTATTCTCATTGCTCTTCATCCTTTTTTTTTTTTTTTTTTTGTCTTTCACTTTTTAAAAAAAAATTCATTGGTGAAGGAGAAGTTTGACTAAAATCAACACCCCTCAGCCTGTACTGATCTGTGTGCATGTGCTTTTCTCTTTCAACCTGTATCGCTGTGTTTGTATGTTTGTTTTTCTCACTCAATCTGTATTGCTCTGTGTGCGTTTGTTTCTCTCACTCAGTGTGTATGCTCTGCCTTTGCTTTTCTCTCTCAGTCTCTGTCCTTGTGTGTGCTTTTTTTTTCACTGAACTTGTATGAAATTGTATGTGTGCGTTTTTGTCACTCAAACAGTATTGCTTTTTGCTTATTTCTCTGTCAGTCTGTATCCCTCTGTTTGCACTTGTTTCCTGTCTTGGTATGTGTCCTGATTGGTTACACAGGATCTGTTGTTTTTTTTCCCCAGCATGGTATGATTAAAGCGGAAGTGTGTTCAAGTGGATAGAATTGTGAGGGCACTTTTTGGTAGACCTAGCCAGTGTCTGAGTTTCATTGGTATGACAGATTTTTCAGTTTAATGTTATATGACTGTTGTTCGAATGTCATTGGCATGACTAATTTTTCAATGTAACATACTCTGTGAACAGATCTTTACAAAATTGTGTTCATATATAGAGCCCCAAGAAAACTCCAAAAATTCATGTTAAGTGACCATGGCTGATTTTGAAAGCCAGTACATATAGCTTATTTTCAGTCATAAAAGATTGGTTCAGCTCCAGTTGACAGTATAATATGAAAGCTGTACCTCTCTGACAGTGAACTTGTAGATTTTTTAGCAGCAAGGTAGGATAGGTTGTTACACATGAAAAGAGTAGATAGTCAATTTTTGTAGGCCTACTTTAAGAGGTTGAATAATTCTGTTTAAATCAGCTTGATGTCATGTCTAGGAATATTGTTTCACTAATTCTGTTTAAATCAGCTTGGTATCATGTCTAGAAACATTGTTTCACCCATTCTGGAAAGCAAGAAAATTTTCATCAGGACAAAATTTTATTGAAGGAACTGTGTAATAAGAATTAATAAGATCAGTGCCATTGTGTAATAAGAATTAGTAATAATAATAATAATAATGTTTATTTGTATAGCGCATATTCCATATAAAAACATGCTCACCAGCGCTTTACATTTCGCAAGAAAGGCAAAAAGTGATAAAAAATGTTCACAATTACATACACAATAAGATAACAACAAACATTAAAGCTATACAAGTAAGAAGACACATAAGAAACCACAGAATATTAACATTTAAACACTGACTTATGTAATGAAGAAAGATTAACAGATTTTTCATATGAATAAAGAGGCATACTGTGTTTATATATTGCTGCGTGTGTGTGCTTGCGTACGTGTGTGTGTGTGTGTGCGTGCGTATGCGTTGCTGTGCGCGTGTGTGTTTGTAAGAATGTGTGTGTGTGTGTGAGAGAGAGAGAGTGTGTGTGTGCGTGTGCTATGTTTGCATCCGTGTGTATGTGTTTATGCATGCAACAGTTGTACATAAAATTATAATCAATGAGATAAAAACAGAAAAATTCTAATCCATATACAGGAAAAACATTATAACTTCAGTATTACAGCATTAACACCTTGACAATCAAAATTACTTCACAAATTATAAACTATTCGCATATCATACATCACAATTTACATACAAAGATTTTAAAATGTTTCTTAAAGTATTTCAGTCTCTTTCCCACTCAATTTCTCCCTTATCCCCTCCTCAGCTGTACACATACAGTGATACACACACATGCTCACTCAAGCAACACACACACACACACACACACACACACACACACACACACACACACACACACACACACACACACATACACATACACACATGCACGCACACACACACCTTGCTCTATAGGCCCTTATACAAAATACTGTTATACACGCAGGAGAGATTAGTCTGATGACAGACTTGCAAACTAAGGCTCTTCAGGTAAGACCAATGCCAACCATGTAATGAAAAGTCGTATATATCTGATATTATCAGTATGTCAGAACAACAGTATGTCAGAACAACAGTATTAGTGTGTCAGACAGAACAACAACAGAGATGGCATCCAAATGAAATTGGGGTTTATGTGTGATGTAGAGGGGTATCAGTATATCATTTTTTTGTGTTGTTTAACTTTTTGTCCGTCTGTCTGCCATATCTGTGTGTATGTGCATGTTTATGTATCCCTAAGCTTCCTCTCCAAAGACAATCTGAACGACGAGTTCTGGTATCCCACCACCACCACCACCCTTTTACCTGTTCCTTACACCTGTCTGACCTCAGGGCTAGCTGTTATTTTGGTTTTTTTTTTGTTTGTTTTTTCTTCTTTTATGTTTAATCTGTCCACTCTCTTCGATTGTTTTCAAAGCTTGCTCTCTACCATCAAGATTGCTTCTCCTCCTCCTGATTCACCATCACACCTGAAGTCTAGTCTCAAGGCTAAATAGGTCATCTTCTGTAGTACATCCATAGGCCTGTACAACTTCTCCCACAATTGGATCCAGAGCACAGCACTTACTTGGTGCATATTTACAGGGCAAACGCCATTTTCATTCATTCTGTCTCCAAGTGTTAAACTGGCTGTTTTTCTTGCATTGTACCATGGTTTGTTTAAAGGCACCTGCCCTTGAAATTTTGTTTAGGGGTTACCCCACCCAAAGTTCATGGCCAAAAGACCATGTGAGCGCAGGGGACTAGTGCTTTTTGTGCAGCCCTTATCTGCCTGGTGACTCGGTTATAGGACGTGTCAGGTATTTTTTAAGAGTAGCAGTGCCACCCCACCCCATATCCTGATAGCAGCCTTTGCCAGTTGGTCCAGGACTGCTTATTTGTCCAGGCAAGCATGGCTTATTTCGCAGCTAACTCTGTATCTTAAGGCCATCCATCATCCACCACCTGCATCCCGCTAGGTTGGGAACGGTCACCCCACTACCAAGTTGGAGGTAGTCTTTTCCTGTGTTTTCCCCTTCTGTTTGCATCAATATCTATTGAGTCTATTTCATTGCTCCTGGAGACAGGTTGTATTTTCTTAAGTTCACATGTATCTGAAGAAAATATGTTGAATAAGATTTATTATATTATATATATTTCAGATAAATATATTCTATAAATTCTAAAGCAACTGAAAATCTCATGTTTGAATGGGTTATATATGTGTGACCCGTTTTTGAGTCATAAGAACTCATACTATAAGGGTCTTTTTGCTAGCAGCAGTCTTTTAAACCAAATTGGGTAATGTAATAAGCGTGATATTAAAAGAATTTGTGTTAACCACATTGTGTTACCAAATCAGTGTCATGGGTGCAATAGTTAAGTGGATAAGGTGGACGACCAGTTGAAAAGTCTGGGTTCAGTCTTGCATGGATGTGGCTAACGAGTGGACATTTTTGCGATCTCCTGGGTTAGTATGTGTGCATATCTACTGGTGCGTAAATCCCTTTCATCTGTATGCAGAACATGAGACAAGCATGTTGAAGACTTTAGCCTAAAGTTCGTAAGCCATGTCAATGTCCAAAGGATTATGGAAACGTGAAAAACCCTGCTTTCACACCCACCAAAGACAGTGTGCAACATACCCCTTGCACAGTGTGAACAAAGTGACCGAAACAGTGTGTATACGCACATCCAAGAAATTGGAATGATAACAACAACAACAACAAAAGAAAAAAGAAAAAAAAAGGGGGTGGGTGGAGGGAATTGACATACATTACTAAGAAGTGTTAACCATGTATATTGAACATTGTCTTGATCACTGTCATGCAAGTAACACATGATTTCAAGGGAAGTGAATATTTAGCAGTCTTGTAATTGTACTTTTTGTGCTAGCGTATTAGGTTATTTTGTAGAAAAAGGTTATCAGTATGTTTTGATCATATTTTTTGACTGTATAGTTCACACATAAAAGCTGAAATGCATTTGTTTTTCTTTAATGTTCCAGTCATTCCTGTAACGTCATTGTTTCATAGGTCCCATCCCTGTCCCCATTGCAGAATCTTGTCCGCGCATAGGATTTTGCACAAGCTCAAGGACTCTGCTGGGTAACTGCTGGTAGATTTGGGTGGAACACACATATAGAATTGCCCAGATGCAATGAATCTTTCTTAAAGAGACTCTTATTAGTCTTAAGTTTTGTTTTGAGTGCTGTAACTTAACTGTTGTTCTGTTCTTTTATGCTTCCACGTAAACCTATTTTATGGCATATTTTCCAACTGTTTTTGAGCCTATTTTCAATTTTTGTTTGTTTGTTTGTTTCTTTCTATTATAATCCCACGAAACATAATTGACACAATGTGTTGATCCTGTTTTAGGCAGTCCAGTATGTTTGATGGTGGCAATAGCAAGTTTCTGTCTTTCGGCTTAAGTACCAGTGCTGTGCAATTTTTCATATAGTTTAATTAAATCGGTTAATGTATGGCTCCTGTTTTTATTTATGGTGTGATTGTCTGCTTTTTAAATGATTGTTTGACATTTTTGACACATCTAAGCTTTGTGGGCTTTCTTAGAAGTGGATCATTGCTGAAGAGGCTGTTTTAAGTTGTCTTGTGTCTGGGTTCTTGATGAGATGTAGTAATAAATCAGAAATAAAATAACTACTGTTTTACCACAATAAGAGGTGATTTCATGGGCATTGAATATTCTAGAGGATAATGCTGAGATTTTTGTTGCCAGCATGAACTGAAACAGCAACTGGTTCATTCAAATCTCTAGTTTTGAAAACATACATTGCGTAGCAACTGTTACTGACATAAGACAGGATTTTATTTAGATTTTATTAACAACAGGCAGATTTCTGTAAATACCTGATTTTGTCAGCAAGGTTTGTTCAGGTGTATAGGTGAAGCTTGTTATGTGGGGATCAAGTATGGAGGTTTTATTGCATGTATACTGTATGTTTGAATGGATATGATTTAGTATTGCTTGGTGATGAGCCATTTTCATGGAGGAGATAAGTGTGTTGGAAACGGCTGGTTTACTGATACAACAGGATGCATTACAAATTGGTAAAAGTGAAAAAAAAAATCATAAGGAGAAGGGCTGCTGGACTTGTGTGAGACAACTTGGTTAGAATTTTGTAAAGGACGGTTGACTGCAGAATTTAACAGTTGACCAAGGACTTGACTGCAGAATGCAACAGTTGACCAAGGACATGACTGCAGAATGTAACAGGTGACCAAGGACATGATTGCACAATGTAACAGTTGTCCAAGGACTTGACAGCAGAATGTAACATTTGACCAATGACTTGACTGCCGACTGTAACAGTTGACCAAGGACTTGACTACAGAATGTAACAGTTGACCAAGGACTTGACTACAGAATGTAACAGTTGACCAAGGACTTGACTACAGAATGTAACAGTTGACCAAGGACTTGACTACAGAATGTAACAGTTGACCAAGGACTTGACTACAGAATGTAACAGTTGACCAAGGACTTGACTACAGAATGTAACAGTTGACCAAGGACACCCTATTTACTGGAGAGCCCCGTGACATGCTTTTTTTCTCAAATATATATTTATTTTTTTTTGGTACAATATTTTCTCTATTTGGAAGTTTTTTGTCTTATGTGCTCTTTCTTAAGGCTGTTTTATGCTGATTTAACTCTTTGTTTTATCACCTACTTATAGACCCTTTTTACTGCTGTTCATTTTTGTCATGTGCAAACAGTATTTTTTATATGCTTAGACAATTTGTGATTTGTATTATGAACATGTGTAAATTCTGTGTACTGTTAAAATTTATATCCAAAAAGTGTACAGAGGTATGTGATAGGATGACTTATTGATAAACATTAAAATTTATGTCAGATACATCAAAGTTCAAGATATCGTGATACACTATGTTGAAAACATTTGTCATTGTCTCAACAAAAAAAAGCAATAGCTTGTGCTGTCACTGAACAGTTTAGAAGTACATGCCATCCTTTGACTGATCTAAATAAAAGTCTGGCAATCCATATGTGAAAAAAAATATGTATTGTTGTCTTTAAACAAGAGAGAAAGTGGAATAGTGTGTATGTGTGTGTGTGTGTGTGTACCTGTGAGTCTGGTGTGTGTGTGTGTGTGTGTGTGTGTGTGTGTGTGTGTGTATGTGTGTGTGTGTGTGTGTAGCAGTCTTCCAAATGATTGAGTTGGTGAAGTTTTCTTTCTCAGTTTTTATTTTTCAACTTCCCTCACTGTTTTTGAAAAGGGGGGGGGGGGGGGTAGATTGATTCAGATCACCTGTGGTTTGCCCACAGGTAAAATGCATTAACATGCAACATATTTTGCAGTCACAAATGTGGCTCAAAGTCAATAAGGATACTGTGACACAAATCTGACCTTTTCATTACTTCATTATGGTGGTATGGTAGAGATTGAAGCACTTGCTTAAAAACGAAGATTTAGGGTTTGATTTCCTGGCTTGAATAGCCTACAGAGTTTGCTCCTCTCTCCAGTAGACTTCAGGTATGGACTGTGTATTTATCTCTCAGTTGGGGCAATAAACTGAAGTTCCAAGTGCAGCAAGCCTTAAGCACGCAGAAGGGGGTGGGTGGGGGAAGAAGAAATGTTAGCGGCAAAGAAGTTGTCACTGGCAAAATTTTGAAGAAACATCTCATTTTATATGGAAAAAAAACAGAAAAAAGGAGAGAAGGGTGGTGCTGCACTGTAGCAATATGTATTCCTTATGGAGAGCAGTCCCAATTTCACACAGTGAATATGTTATGACAACAATAACAAAAATAGTGATAAAGTACAAACTATAAAGACACTGATCAAAAATGGGGGTGATAGTTGGGGTAATGGGTGAGGTTATGTTATTGATTGTATGATGAACATGAAATTACATGAACAAAAATGTGTCAACAAGGATTATTACTTGATTGGTTTTTACCAGATATAGACTTTGAGTTGTCTTTAGGGAACCTGTATGAAAACATTTCTATAATTACATGGGTGTTACTGTTACTGAGTCATTGGATTGAGAAAGTGTACATATTTAGTACAGATTCCTCAGCTGTATACAGACCGAGTTTAAGCTCTTGTTTAAATGTTATTCCGTAGGAGAGACCACATTCAAGTTGGGATGAGATACAATTTATTTTCAAGATCACAAAAGTAAATATGCATACCAAATTAAATCAAGAAGCATGGAAAAAGGAGTTTGTTAGTATGGCTTTACCTGAGTTTTTACCCGAGTTTTCTTATTCCATACACATTTAAGGAAAAGTGATGAAAGTTGAACTGAGCTGAAACGAAAAAAAAAAAAAAAAGATTGTGAATGTGATAGTTTCATACTGGTGCTTTTCATGGTCTGATTAATACTTGCCATAGCATTGCTTTATCTGAATAAGGCTTGACATTTCTTTTGCTGTACTCCAGGATGTGTTTGATGGGTTGCCAGAGGAATGGCATGAATTACTTGAGACAAATGAACGGTGCTCATTAGTCATCTAGAGCTGTGGAGAGAGATTGATAACTTAGCAATCTGAATGTAAGTGATCATCACTGTTCAGGTAAATAGAAACTAAAAACACATGAAAATAGAATGAGAACATGTTTTTGAGTAAATAAACAGGACAGGTGCCTTTTTTTTACCAACTAGTCTTTGTCAAGCATACACAAAAGAAGACAAGTAAATTTACTAGGACAAAAACAACAGATTAGCTAACTTCTCTGTTTTGTTGAGCTGAGAAGATAAAATTTATGGGGAAAAAAAACTGCTGATTTTTCAGCAGGTAGACAGTTTATCTTCTGCTCAGCAAAACATCAGGGAAGTTAGCTGGCCTGTTGTATTGGCCAGACTCTGGTAAATAGGTTTCTTTGTTGTCTTTTGAGTAGACTTGACAAAGGCCACTTGGTTAAAAAAAAATTAGTGCCTGTCTTGTTTTATTTATTAAATGTAAATTTTCGTTCTATTTTCATGTGTATCTAGTTTCAACTCACTACAGCAAGGTCTACATATGTCTTTGTAAGCATGACCCTAATGCTTTGAAAGCAGCATCATGAAGGGGTTGAGATGGTACAAAATCACAGAATTTTTGTGCTCAGGCATGTGCAGATTGTCTGAGCTTGTCGATCAAGTGATATCTTGATCACCAGCAAACTTGTGCAGTACGGATCCCTCCATTCTTATTCCTGGTCAGATATGACCGAGTTGATTACAGATTGGTTTTGGGGGCTGGAGAGACTGTGATTTCACTGATGAAGTTGTACTGCTGCATGTTGTTGTCTGGGTCTGGTTGGTTCATGTTTTGATGCTGTTTTGTTACAATGCAGATTTTTTTGTACAGGTAGACTTCGGGGAAATGGTTTTGTCTTTATCTCTTGTACATTTTTCAGTGCAGGTTCACTTATATTGCATGTATATGCACAGGCATGTGTGTGTACAAGTGTAGTACTTAGACATGCAGCATGGTGCATTAACCCTTTGACTCCTGCACCCTGTCCAACCTCATCCTGATTGCCAACCAGAATAGTAAAGCATAAACTTGACCCTTTCATTACTTCACCCAATCCACCAGCTTCCTGCATCGCGTGAAGGAATCTGAAGGTTATGTTTTTTGCAGTTGGTGGATAGGGTGCGGGAGTCAAAGGGTTAAAAGAAAAACAGTCTCGCTCCCTACTTTGTTCTTAAACACCCAATATGTGACCCGTTTTAACAAAATGAGTCCGAAGGTGAAAATAACAGATTTTAGGATATTATGATTTTCAAAATGTCCAGATTATTTACTTTCTTTTCACATTAAATTTATTATTCTACTCCTAAAAATAAGGAAGTTATGGGTATTTGAAATGTGTAACATAGCAAGCAGCCATTTTGAGAAAATCAAGTGAAGTTTTACCTTAGCAACAGGTATTTATACCTCACCCATCTTTACCAAATTTTGTACCATGGTAAAACACATCACGCCACAATAGCACACAAAAATTGATGTGAAAATCTACTATAATTGTCTTGTTATTTAAGTTTATATATCCCTTTTTCTGACACAAAAGCATGCCATCATCTGGTTAAAACGCATTTTAAATACATTTTCCGATTGAATTATAAAGTGCTGAGTGCATGTATTTGTAAAATAAAGATTAAATATTCCATTTTTGACTAAAAGTAAAAATTGACAAAATTGACCCTCACACATTTTCCGGGCTTCTACGCTTTTCGCTGCCTGTGAGTTAGGACTCATTTCGTGAAAACGGGTCACATATGTGTAATTTCACATTCTTGCAACAGCTATTAATCAGATGTTGCTTGTGATGTGTCTAGTTGTTGCAGATTGTCCTCTGCAGTAAGAACTACTTTTGTCAAAATGACTGTGAAAGAAAGAAATGCTTTGAATTTTTGTGTCTGTGAATGTTGAACTTCATCTTGATATATATACATCGCAGAGGCCACAGTTGGCATAAATGCGACTTACCTGGTCATACTTTTGTGCTATCAGTATTTGTTTTGTCTTCTTGTTTGTTTGTTTTTTAAATCAGAATTCTATTAGTAAATAGTTTTTATTTTTCAGTGGAAAACTATGTTTCTCTTAACACACACACACACACACACATATATATATATACATATATATATATATATATATATATATATATATATATATATATACATATACATATATGTGTGTGTGTATACATGTATGTATGTTTTATTTGATATATATATGAAAAATAAGCATCTTTTGTGTGTGTGTTGTTATGTCAGAAATGCACAAAGCAGTGATCCTATCAATTCGAGTGTATTGCTTTTAATTTTTCAGTTGTATTTCATATTACTATTACATATGAAACAGGGGCAGGGATGAGAATGAGATCATCCAAGCTCAGCGATGTACCAGTTTTGTATTATCACCTTTCTCAACACTTTGACCTCTTTATTAAAGGTATGTGTATCACAGCAAGATGAAAAGTTTGAACATTGGACACTTCTATTCTGGGTGCTGTCTGCAAGTGGCTTTCAGACATGCTAGTCTGTATTGAATGATATTTTACAGTGAGAAAAAAAAAGTAATTTTTAACAGTGTTGCATCAATTTTTAGTTTTATTCAATTAGTTCACTGCTGTAGAAATTATCAGAATAGTATGAAGAGGAAGGGTTTTCATATACACTCAGTAGTTGGTGGGTAGTGAGTTGTTGGAGACTTCAGTTTCAGATAGAGCCATTATTGTGAAGGCAGTACCAATCTATCCTTCGCTGCTTTACCTTCTCATTCCTAGAGGACAGGGGCTCAGTTACAGGTAGTGGATGGTGGTTATCAATCTGGGGCACAAATCTGGTTACCCACCTTTTTTAAAATTTGTTTTTAGGTTGGTTCTTTTTGACAGAACTGTGGATTCATTATCTGATATCATGTGCTCAATTCCATGGTGCACTATTAAAAACTGGCCTGTTCACTGTCTCAATTATTCTGGTGGTGTCGGCTTAGTGTTTCATAGGTTCCCCCCCCCCCTCACCGTTTCAAGACCTTTCCTGTTCATTGTGAAGGCTCGGGGAGTCTGCCAGAATTGCTGGCAGATTTGGGTGGAATGCATGTGGAGTCATCCGAGTGTGATGAATGCCTCTTGAACATATTCCTGTCTCCATGCTAACGGTGCTGGATCATGCTTGACATCAGATTTTGTGAAGAAGTGTTGTATTCTATCCCGTTTCCCAAGTAGAGAGCTAATAGATGAGTCACTGAAGCGTAGTGGTTACTACATTTGCTTACACTAGTGAGTGGGAGGTTGTGAGTTCGAATTACCATTGGTCCAAAAATAGCATTGAGAGATTTACATCTCCAACAGGCATCTGTTCAGACTTGAGAATCCTATGGGCGGTATGTCAAATATGGGACCACACAATCAAATATACATATCATGAATGTAGGCCTGCCTTTTGGTGGCGTTCAGATTAGTCATAGTCTGCATGGTCCTCAAGGCCTGATTTCACTCGCTGCATTCAAGCAATATCATCTTGGATGTGTATATTATTTCATTGTGGTCTAGCATACTCTGTGCATGTGGTAGGCCTATGCTGCTGGGCATTTCATAGCTTTCTTTGGTGGTATTGAAATAAAATGTCTTCTTCTTTTTGATAGGCAACCAGAATCAACTTTCTTGATCATTATTGTTATATACATGCATTTGGTTTTGAGGCTGTTATTTGTGCATGCACCAGTATGTGTTTGTTTGTTTCTTAGTTTTTATTTTTGTTTGGTTGATTTGTTTTAATGTCAGTTGATTTTTCTCAAGTTTTACCAGGTACAATCTCTTTATCACTACAGATTCTTTGACTTGTGCTGAGTACATGCTGCACAGGGATTCGATTTAACTTCTCATCCGAAAGACCAGCACTCTAAATACCATTCAGGATCTTTAGGAGGACAGGAGAAAAATTCCTGTCTGGAAATCAAACCTAGCACCTCATCCACCAGCTGCAAAAACTTAACCCTTTGACTCCCTCACCTATACACCAGCTTCCTGCAGGAAGCTGGTGGATATGGTGTCCAGGGAATCAAAGGGTTATGTTTTTGCTTTATCACTGATGATGATGCAGGATGCTGGTGGATAGGATGAGGGAGTCAAAGGGTTAAACATTTTGGGGCCAGCTCAACTTCAGCTCAGAACCTATGATAACTGATGCAGAATATAAATCTGCAATAGAATCAGAAAGTTCTGCATCTCAACAGAACCTACCTTCAGCTCCATACCAGCCAACCTGTCATACCAGGGGACACTGAAGGACAGCTACAGACACGTCCTGACTACAAAGTTCCCTGGCAACCAGCACAAAACAAAAATGGCTACATTCACTGACAGATGTAACCTGAAACTTAGATGGTGAACAAAAGAAGACACCAAAATGAAACTCCAGACATAACTCTCCATATTTTCTGTTTTATATTTGAAATCATGCTTTCATGTGTGTTTTCAGTTCCCCTTCTTTCCTATGTCCATATCGACATTATGTTTAGAAAATATCATTTTTAACAATCAGTTTACATTTGCTGAATGATGTGTTGAATGTAGTCTTGACAATTATGGATTACCATGCTTTGAAACCATCATGATTCATCTTAATAAAGATATGAAATCATTTCTGTTTGTACAGTTTGTTTTTTTGGCACATGATGATGATGATATGTGCGTGTGTGTCTGTATGTGTCTGTGCCAGTGTGTGTATTTTTCCCTTGTCTTCCTCAGATTTGTTTTGTAGTTCAAAACAGACAGTTTATCCTGATGAGTAAAAGATCTATTTTGTCTGCTTGTTTTTGTCTGTTTGCATCTTTACAAGAGAGACAACCTTGCTTTCCCTCTCTTGGGGCTGTTTCTCTTGTGGCTGTAACAATACATTCACATATATTTTACAAAATATATTGTTAAAGTGCAGAATAGGAGGGCGGATCTATAATAGCCAGACAAGTATACTGAATCCCTATGTTGTTGTCTGGTTGCTCCCTGAGAGGGACTACAACCATAGACATAGATCACCGAGTTATGACAACAGAACTATAATACATAACTTTTTTTTAAGTGGTGACCAGATATTTTAACTTATCAACCTGTCTCAGTCAGTCAGTCTTGAAAGCAGCAAACACAAAAAGAACATTAACCTTTGACTCCAGTACCCTGTCCACCAACAGCAAAAACTTAATCCTTTGAATCCCTCACCCTGTCCACCAGCTTCCTCCAACAAGCTGGTGGGTATGGTGAGGGATTCAAAGAGTTAAGTTTTTGCTTTGCTAGCATGGCTGACAATGCAGGATAATGGTGAACAGGATGCGGCAGTCAAAGGGTTAATGAAGAAGACTAGTAAAAGACAAGCAACATTTATAGGGAATTTCATGAGGCAAGAGAAATTAGAGCACCTAGTCACAACAGGAAAGCTGCTGGGGAGAAGAGCATCTGGGAGACCCAAAAAAAACCTTGGACGGCCTTGCGGATTGGGTGAAGAAAGAGAGGATGGGAGATGTACTTGCATGGAGGGCCATGATCACCAAGTGACCAACACTATGTAGCAGGGCACACATAATATGATGATGACGATGATCATGATCTGATGATAAAAACAACTGTCGTGGTGAAGCTACTTTGATCTTCATCTTGGCTTTGAGTCTCCGCAGATGGAAGCGTTTTCCATCTGAGTGGGAATATGTACACACTCCGGTCAAAGTCTTTGAACGTAGATCTATCAGCACTGCCGCAGTGAGGATGGAATAGTGGGGAGGGGGGGAGGGTAATCAAGCTTAGCACCGGTAGGCCTACAAATAGGCTAGGCTAGTAAGCTTGTGTCGTACACACAGACATCTAAGATATAGACCGCACGCCTGTCTGCGAGCGTTGAGGCGAAATGGCCCCACCACTGGCTGCGAGTGGCCGCCACTGTGGGGACCTACCACCGCTCAGCAGTCTGTTGCTTACTCTGTGTAAATGAATGACGGACAGAGGAGAAAGCCAGGCTGTATCGTTTAAAAATTTTTTTTTAAAGAAATCTCCGATGATCCATTATTAGGGTGCGTGTATGTGTGTGTTTATGCGTGCGCGCGCGTGCATGCATATGTGTGTCTTTGTGTGTGTGTGTGCGTGTGTGTATGTGTGTGTGTGTGTGTGTGTGTAAAGTTTGGCTCTCTCTTCCGCATACACACACACACACCACACGCACAGGCACGCGCGCACACACACACGCACACACACACGCATGCACACACACACGCGCGCACACACACACTCACACACACACACACGCAAAACACACACGGACAACACACAGAGATTCACGATTCACATAGTATGATATTTAATCTGAAAAAGTTCAAAGTCTCTTACTTAAGAGGGAACATGGGCTTAACAGCAAAAGTAAATGAACAAAGAAAAATGGGGTAAGTGTCCGGATCCATAAACGAAATACTCTGACAATCATAACAAATCAGATCAAAGAAATTGACCGCAGCAAGCATCAACATTAAACATGTAACACATTTATGATATGTATTCTGATCAGTCCTATTTAGGTGTATATGGCCAGATTACAAACAATAGACGCCATACTCTACGACAAGAGTAAATTCAGTCTGACACTGTAAAAACTGTATGGATTAATGTAATATTTTGGCTGAAGATGTTTTTCTCTGCAGTAGTTTATTCTGAAATTTCTTAAAGCTGGACAACACAACAAGAATTGCACTTTGTCTTTCTGTGATGTTTTCCATAAACGACATAAATATTCACATGAGAGAGAGAGAGAGAGTGATATGTACATGGGCATATTTAGTTTACTGGTTTGTCATCATTTTATATGGTGGAACAACACAGCGAGCTTTTTTAGTCTATCATCAAACCCATATTTCTAGTAGTAGGCCTCCTTCGGTCATGACTGACCATGGACAAAGTACATCCGTTCTAATGTCTAGATGGGCTGTCTGCTTGGTCCAAGCAGCGTCGCCTGTGACTGTACAGACCAATGCGAGAGAGGCAGTCTCTGTCGCAGCGGTCGCATGTGTATGCTGATGCTGGTCTGTTGGCTGTCATCCCTTTTCTGCGAACTCGCTTTTCTGCTGCAGCAGCTGACAGTTTGTCCTCACCAATCCGCAGCTGTTTCTTGAGAGTAGTTCTCCAGCTGTTGCGGTTGTCTGCGAGGTCCTCCCAGGACTCAGTGTTGATCTCAAGCGCCTTCATGTCACGCTTGCAAACGTCTTTGTATCTCAGTTGTGGGCGGCCAATGTTTCTCTGCCCTGTGGCAAGCTCACCATAAAGGATGTTTTTGGGGATGCGACCATCTTCCATGCGGCGAACGTGGCCCAACCAGCGCAGCCGACGCTGTCTCAGCATGGTATGCATGGTTGGGAGGCCAGCGCAGGTTAGGACTTCAGTGTTAGTCACCTTGTCTTGCCAGGAAATGCCAAGTATGCGCCGTAGGCTTCTCAGGTGGAAGGTATTGAGCCTTTTCTCCTGATGAGCATGCGTGGTCCACGCCTCGCTGCCATACAGCAAGGTGCTGAGGACACAGGCGTTGTATACAGCCATCTTTGTCTTTGTGGTCAGCTTGGGATTTGTCCACACCCTTTGTGTGAGGCGGGCTAGTGTTGTGGCTGCCTTCCCGATCCTCTTGTCGACCTCTGTGTCAAGGGAGAGGTTATCGGTGATGGTGGACCCAAGATATGTGAATTGATGGATGGCTTCAAGCTCGTAGTCATCAATGGTGATGGTTGGTGGAGATGGCGTGTCTTGGCCCAGGACGTTCGTCTTCTTAAGACTGATGGTCAGACCAAAATCTTTGCAGGCCTGGGAGAAGCGGTCCATTAGTGACTGCAAGTCCCGCTGAGTATGGGTCACAACTGCGGCATCGTCGGCAAATAGCATGTCTCTGATGAGGGCTTCACGGACCTTTGTCCTTGCTCTGAGGCGGGCGAGGTTGAAGAGCCTGCCATCTGATCTGGTCCGCAGGTGGATCCCTTCTTGCGCTGTGCTGAACGCATGCCTCAGGAGGAGAGCGAAGAAGATTCCAAAGAGGGTTGGGGCCAGGACGCAGCCTTGTTTCACACCGCTGCGTACGTCGAAGGGCTTGGAGAGGTTTCCGTTGAACTGCACCATCCCTTTCATGTTTGAGTGGAAGGACTCAATTAAGCTGTGCAGTTTGGGGGGGCAGCCGATTTTTCGGAGAGCCCTGAAAAGGCCATCTCTGCTGACTAGGTTAAAGGCCTTGGTGAGGTCAATGAATGCCACATACAGGGGCATCCGCTGCTCTCTGCACTTCTCCTGGATTTGGCGAAGGGAGAAGACCATGTCTACCGTGGATCTCTCTGCTCGAAAACCACACTGTGATTCCGGGTAGACGCGTTCAGCCAGTTTCTGCAGGCGGATTAGGAGGACCCGAGCATAGACTTTGCCAACAATGCTGAGGAGCGAGATACCTCTGTAGTTGTTGCAGTCACTCCTTTCGCCCTTGTTTTTGTACAGGGTGACGATCTTGACGTCCCTCATGTCCTGTGGTACAGCTCCCTCATTCCAACACTGACAGAGAACTGCGTGCAAAGGGTGCAGAAGAGAAGTCTTGCAGTGCTTGATGAGGTCTGGGGGAATTCCGTCGTTGCCAGGTGCCTTCCCTGATGCCAGGCTATCAGTGGCCTTGCTGAGTTCGTCCGCAGTTGGCTCTGCGTCAAGTTCTTCCATTACCGGCATGCACTTGATGGCATCGAGGGCTAAGGGGGACACCATGTTCTGTGTGGAGTAGAGGTCGGAGTAGTGTTCCGCCCATCTTTCCATCTGTTGGCTAGGATTGCTGATTACTTCCCCAGTGAGTGGAGGATTTGAGGGGGGCGATCTTGCTCTGTGTTGGTCCCAGTGCCTTCTTGATGCCATCATACATTCCTTGGATGTTGCCTCTTTCAGCAGCACTCTGTATCTCTTCGCTGAGCTCTGTCCAGTACTCATTTGCGCAGCGCCTGGCGTTAAGCTGAACCTTACTTCTGGCAGCCCTGAGGATTTGCAGGTTCTTCTCACTGGGTGACCGCTTATACTTGGTGAGTGCGGCACGCTTGGCCTCAACAGTGGGAGTCATCTCTGATGATTTGGCCTCAAACCAGTCGTGGGACTTCACAGTTTTCTTCCCAAAGGTGGCCATAGCAATGCGGTGCATGGTGTCTCGTAGCGTTTCCCATCTCTCAGTGGCAGAGTCTCTGGGCTGCAATGCATCGTATTCTCTCTGAAAGGCCTCTGCGAACTGTTCTACAAGATCTGGCTGAGACATCTTGCTGACGTCAATGCGAGGGTTCCCTTGTTTCTTTGAACAGTGGAACTTCTTTGGTTGTAGCCTGATCTTGCAACATACCAGAGAGTGGTCTGTGTCGCAGTCTGCGCTGTGATAAAAGTGAGTGTGGAGAACGTTTTTGATAGCGGCACGTCTTACTAGGATCAAATCCAGTTGGTGCCAATGTTTTGAGCGGGGATGTCTCCAGGAGACTTTGTGCTGAGGCTTCGTCTTGAAGAAGGAGTTGGCGATGCACAGTTCATGGCAGGCGCAAAACTCAAGCAGTCACTGTCCATTCTCATTCATTTTCCCCACTCCAAAGGAACCGAGGCAGAAGGGCCATGAGTCATTTTCTGCACCCACTCTGGCATTGAAGTCGCCCAGGAGAACAAGTTGTTCTGTCCTGGGGATGTTCCTTATGGTTGATGCAAGATTTTCGTAGAACTCATCCTTGGTGTCTGGAGAGGCGGACAGAGTTGGGGCATAAACGCTGATGAGAGTGACATAGCCTTCGGTGGTGTTGAGGCAGAGAGTCAAGAGTCGTTCTGAACTGCCGCTGCCTGGTTCAATCATGTTCAGCAGGCTGTTCCTTACTGCAAAGCCTACTCCGTGCTCTCTTGGGGCATCAGAACTCTTTCCTTGCCAGAAGAAGGTGTAGTCCCTTTCCTTTAGTGTTCCTGAGTCAGCCAGCCGTGTTTCCTGCAGAGTGGCAATGTCCACATTGAGCCTCTTTAGTTCGCTGTTTATGACAGCGGTTTTTCTGGCGTCGCTGACGTCTTGCAGATCTTGGGAGAGCCCAGGCATCATTGTTCGGACATTCCAACAGCCCAGTTTCACTGCTGATCCTTTTCCTGATCCGTTTCTTGAATTTGAATTTTTTGTTTTGTTTGGTGCGGTAATTAACGACCTGCTTGTCAGATTTTCTCCTAATCTTCATGCACCCAATGAAGAAGACAGGTCGTGGCGGGACAGCACCTAACTGGCTGGGGGCTGCCCAGCTTAGGCGGGCGGTAGCTGTCCAGTAAGACACGGAGGTCTCTCCCACCGTCAAAAGCAACCCCTGGCGTCAGCTCTACGCCAGTTGAGCAATGACTTATCACCGGTATCTGTTGCTTCCCGTGTTGTGCCGACACTAGTGTTAGTAGCGAGGCTGGAGTGTCCTCTCCAGGTCGTAGGTGCAGAGTGTTTGTGGATGAATGGACGGATGTAAGCCTGGGCAGTGTAATATGGAAGACAGGCTGTTGCCCATGCAACTTGTCCCCCCTCTCCACCTCGCTGACTTCTTCTTCTTCTTCTGCGTTCGCACGTTCACAAGGTCAGTCCAGTCAGGGAGACGAATGTTGTCGTGTCCTCCATGTCCTGTCGGCAGCCATAGAGCTTGGTGCGGAGGGGAGCTGCCGTCGGCCACACTTGTTCCCTCTGCTCTTGGAAGAGGGGGCAGATCTGAAGGATGTGTTCTGGTGTCTGTTCTTCCAGACCACAAGGACAGATAGGTGATGGGGCCAGCTTCATCTTCCTGAACAGGTGGGCATTCAGGCGACAGTGACCTGTTCTGAGCCTGAAGATCGCCACCTGCTGCAGACGGCTAAGGAGATGGTATGGATCCTTTGAGGTTGTTCTGCAGAAGGCTGCCTTCACAAGGGTCTTCTTCTCCCTGAAGCTAAGGCTTTTTTCTGGTTGTCTTCCTTTGGCTCCATCTTTGGCAAGCTGGTCTGCTGCTTCGTTTCCAGGTATCCCACAATGGGCCGGAACCCACTGCAGGACCACACGTCGATGCTTGGCGACATCTTGCAGCTTTTCCATGAGATGTGGAAGTTTGTCCCCTGCAAGTGCTTCCAATACAGACTTTGCATCGGAGAGGAAAACAACTTGGGTGCAGTCGCTCTGAATGTCATGAATTAGAGCCGCTGCCTTCATAAGAGCCTCCACTTCTGCTGCATAGTTGGTGCAGTGTTTGCCAGTGGGTATCCCTGCTGTGATGACGTGTCCGTCAGGAGAGTTGATATGTACGCCCGCTCCTCCATCTGCCACAGCATTGGTTTCCGAGCCATCCGTGTATACGTGAATCCAGGATTCTGCAGGATATTGCTCGTCGATCATGGCGAGTGTCAGAGTGCGTTTGACGCTGTCATCTTGGGACTCTCCTGGGGTAACTTGAGGGACTGAGGTGGTGATTTGGAGCAACTTGTAGTCGTTGTTCCATTGTGCGATGGTGCGTGGCATGGTGATTTGTTAGAGAGCGCCATACAGGCTCCATTTCTCCATCTTCAGCTCTCTAGGTTTTCTGTAGGGGTTACCCCGCCCTTAGCTCCTGGTCCGTATGTCCTGCCCTGGAAGCACAGGGGGGATTGATTAGCCAGGGGTCCCACCCTGGGGCTAGAGGTTATACTGCGCCTCTTAACCGCAGGATGAACCCACCATAGGACATATAGGGTATTTCAGTGGAGATCAACAGCGCCACCTGCTGTCCCGCCCCGTCCTGGTAGGAACATCGCCAGTTGGTCCGGGACTGCTTATTCGACCAGGCAAGCCTGACTTATATCGCAGCTAACCCCCATATCTGAGGGCCGTTCCTTTATCCGCCACCTATGGACCCGCCGGGTTGGGGATGGTCGCCCCACTGCTGAGTTGGAAGCAGCCTTTCCCGGGCCTCGCTGACAGATCCAAAGAAACAGCAGGGCTGTTACGTTTTGGTGTCAACGCGGCCGCAGGAGCTGCCGGAAAGTGACAAAGTTTGCCATCTAACCGCCTTAGGGGCCCCACACCGGATTTACTGTCAGGGTTTACTCCCTTAACTAGATGGCCGCGGGTAGCTCCCCAGAGCTGGCGCCCTTTGATGGATCTAATTTATTTCCACCAGGGTTTCTAGCCACCCTCCTCACCATCCTCCTGAGAGGACTGGTGGGGTTGCTGGTTTAGTCACCAGCAATTCGACCCTGTGACAGGTAGTACTGGGTTCCAGGTTACCAGTAGCTGATACATCTATCCGACCTGACCATATTTACAGTCTTCATAAAGTCATAATGCTTCTGCAAATCCTCTCTCTCTCTCTCTCTCTCTCTCTCTCTCCTCGTCTCCTCTCTTCTCTTCACGCTTGCTCATGATGTGAAATATATACAGAAAAGATCACACTAAACCATTGCTTATAACAGGAAACCTCCACCCCACTACCAAACAAGCTGAAGAATGTTTCAATGTCTGTGCAATAGGGGCCTTTAAGAAAATCTAACATAAATGCAAATTGTGTTTGACTGTTACACATGCTGAAAACAGACCTAGCTAACGCTCTGAACGCAGGGCTTACTGATGCATAAAAAGAATCAGTTTGCTCATCGTTTTACGTACGTACTTTCCAGTGATCAAATTGCTACGACTCATGCTCACGTAATAGTAACGCTACTGTGCTGGTCTAAAGTAACCTTTGACACCTCTCCTCCTCTCTTTCACACACACACTCACACAGAGAGAGAAAGAGAGAGAGTGAGTGAGTGAGTGGGTGTGTGAGTGTGTGTGTGTGTGTGTGTGTGTGTGTGTGAGAGAGAGAGAGAGAGAGAGAGAGAGAGAGAGAGAGAGCAGTCTATTTAGATGGTAAAGTTTATAATAACTCGTGAATTCCCATGCCTGTTAGGGGCCTACCTAGTAGACAATTTATCAATAAGATAGTACAGACCTAACACATGGCATTGTAATTTCTTGGTCAGGGGGGTCACTTATGAATTATTCCGTTATCAGTCAAAGCATCAAGTGTAAAGCTACACCAACTAAACATACTCTGTCCCTTAGCTATGACCTTCTGCTAAACAATACTGGTAGTTGTTCCCGATATTTTTTTTAACAGTGAAACACGTTTTTCAGTCAAATTAAATTAACACGCCGATCATTACTAAATTGTACTACGCCCAGCTGCCGAGAGCGAGCAGACCGGTCCTCGGTAAATGGTGGCGCTATGGGGCCCTCGCAGGCAGGCATGCGCAGTCTATGTCTTAGATGTCTGTGGTCGCACACCCTGTGCTCTCCACAAGGGGGCAATACTCTCAAAGAAAAGGTAAGGTCAAGGTCAGAAAATATGTGCTCGTGTAACGGAAGAGAAGTAGTCCAGATCTTCAATACATGCTGAAATCATATGAAACTAATATCAATATTTTAAAACTGAAGTTTGTGATTTGGTACTAGTGATTATTGTGCAAATGCATATGTGAAGTTATCCGTTCTGCTGTTATTTCCTCTAATACAATCGTCTACACAGCACTAACCTGGGCGAGTGAGTAGTTCTTCGTTTGTTTGTTTTTCCCCCCACTGCATCGGAAAGATCTATACTATACCTTACATGATCATGATGATGCAAATTAACTACTAAACTAGTAATAACTTGATCAACACCGTATGAGTAGATCGAATGTGCTCCCCCCCCCTCCCCCAACTTCTCAGAGATGTAAAATCTGTCGGCTACATCACCTGATCGGTAGATCCAGATGTGGGTGTTTGCGTAAAACTGAACCAAATTTGCACATAGGCCTAATCATCATTCAACAACATGCACAGCACATGATGGACAGTTACCGGGTTAGTAGTAATGCCGAGTTGAAGTAAATCGCCAAGGAGTAGAAATCTAAACTGCACCATTGTCATTGATCCTGACAATCGTGCAGTTTCTGTTTAGGTCTGTTGTAGATCTAGATTGTGTGAGGTGAGTGCGAGTGAATACCTATTTTTGGGTATGTTTGGTGAGTAGTCGAGAGAGGAACTCTTGTGAAGAGGAGGGAGGATAAAGGAGTAAGGGTACTTTTTAAAAGGTTTCTTCTGCAACGGCATGTATTTTATTGTGGAGCGAATGCTTGTTATTAGCCTTATGTTCACAGTTTAGAACAAGGTCTCAGGTTTCCTACTCCTAGAGATCCATTTTAGGAGGAAATGGCGCTGTTTACTTTAGATCTCCTGTGTAGTATTTAAGACAAATCCAATTATCAGAAATTTTCTTATTAGACTTCAAGAAAACGTTTTGCTTCATGATTGACCTGGTATAACTTATTAGACTTCAAGAAAACGGTTTGCTTCATGATTGAACTGGCATAACATCTTTCTTTGAAAACTAGATTTGAACAACCCATTTAATATGTATCTTTCCTTTCTTCCACTGTATCAGAAGAAAAGGTACGAACTACAAACAATGTGTATTGCTTGAAACTATTTTGTGCTCATGCCATGAGTCATGGTAGCCTGCCTTATGGAGGAAGGGAACCATTCACAGCATTGGGTATACCACAAAGTTTAATTCTAGGCCTGATCTAATTTTTATTTTTATATGTACACAAGTGACCTGTTTTTACAGGAGCAAACGGCGTAATTGGCGTCATCCGCAGAACCTTCGAGTTCTTACTCTTAGACTGCAAGTTTTTCATCCAGCTATACAAGACACTAGCAAGACCTGTCCTCGAGTATGGACAAACTGTGTGGCAACCCCAACATAAGACATTATGCAAACAGCTAGAGGATGTGCAGCGCCGAGCCACAAAGTTGATCTCCTCAATCAGTGAACTGCCATACCCAGCAAGACTAGAGCGACTTGGCCTGCCCAGCTTGGAGCACCGACATCTCAGAGGGGATATGATCGACACCTTCAAATATGTCCACAGAATCTACAAGACCAAAAAAGCAAAGCTTGAAACTCCCGAGGATGCAGGCACCAGAGGAAATGCAATGAAACTGTTCCTGCACCACACCCACTGCGATACCAGGAAACACTTCTTCACTGAAAGAATCACCAAAATGTGGAACAGCCTCCCCACACGAAGTGGTCCTGGCACCCTCTGTAAATGCCTTCAAGAGTAGGTTGGATGCTTGCTGGAAGAAGAAACTGTCTTGCCAGTAAGCCACGCATGCAGAGTTTTGGTATACTAACTGTACATCCCACACAGATCAATGAACAGGACTTCCTATAAGACCTCAAACATCGTACAGTTCAAGTTCAAGTTCAAGTACACATAATATCAAATTGTATTGAGTGTCATATTCTTACTGATGACACTGTTCAGTACTCCTAACACAGGAATTTTTCCAGGAATTCCAGAAGCATTACAACTATGTAGGCTTAGTTTTTAAATCAAATATCAGAATGGTGTATTGCAAGCAGCATAGAAGTCAATCCTACAAAAACAAAATCGGTAATAATAACAACTCACCAAAAAGACCAACTATCTAAATTGTATCTTCAAATCTTTAGATGATAATATAACAATTTTTTTTAGCACAGTGTACTTGGTGTGTACAGGGATGAAAAACTTACATGGGACAGTCCATATTGATCATCGTAATAAACTCACAGAATTTATCAAATGTTAGTACCTAGTTCTCTTTTTATCAGCCCTGAAGTTAAAAAAAAAGTTTTACAAAGCCCATATATTAATTTAAATCCAAGGATGCCTGCTGCAAAGTTGTGTTAAATTAAGAAAAGCATTTTCACAGAAGACAGATGAGATCCAAAACAAGTGCGACTGCCAGCGTCCAAGCAAACAGGAACCAGAAGAACAAGCAAACCAAAAAGGAGGCGTATTCAATACAACAAGACAAGACTGGACGAGGCTGCAGGGAAATTTTTAGTCCTTTTCTTATTATTGGTTGGTGTCTGTTCGTGATCGTGCATTCGCGCTTGACAAAGGCCAGTTGGCCGAAAATTTGCGCTTGTCTTGTTTTGTTGTATTGAATACGCGTCCTTTTTGGTTTGCTTGTTCTTCTGGTTCCAGAAGACAGATAATTTAACAGAAGAATGGAAGTCGGAATCCAGACAGCAAACAACCAAAGTGATTGACTTTCTCCACGTCTGAAACACCCCTACATTGCTACTGAAACAAAAGCCAATTCGTCAGTTTCGTTTTCATTGTCACCCTGACTTGCCAGTGCCAGACCTGGACTCTGACCAAACCCTTGGAGCACAAAATTATTACCAGTGAGATGCATTTTGTGAGAAGGGCTGTCAGCAAGATTGGACGTGATTATGATCTAAAGTGCCAAAGATACAGAAATGGTAGGAGCATCACCAGTCCACCATCATACTCTTCACTGAAAAATAAAATGGTTTGGTCATCTGACCAGAATGCAACCCCACGAGGTGATTTACTAAACGTATAGCAAAAAAGATAATTCAGATTTAAAGTGAGAGGCAGACAAAGGAAAACAGTGTGAAGGAGACTTTGATTGTCAATTCCATCTTCCCATGACACTCAAAAAGGTACAACCAGACAGATAAAAGAATGAAGAAAAAGACTGAGTATTACTATTAGTATTGCTATTTCAGTCACTCGCAAAGAGCGGTCCATAGTGTGACATGAACAGCATGATATGTCTCCTTTTTGAAAAGGCATTGCCTGTAAAATGTAGAGTACTGTTGATGCCTTCATTAAGTAATGCAAATATAGCTGAAAGTTAGCAGTTTGTAAAAAAAAAGTTAAAAAAAGGATTTGTTGTTGTTGTATATTTGATGTTTCACATAGCAAAATGTGTGATATGCATGCATGTGTGTGTGTGTGTGTGTGTACATGCGTGTGTGTGTGTGTCTTTGCATGTAACAAAATAATGTTCTTGTATACTCAGATATTTTTCACGTGTGCTTTGTTGAGCAAACTGATGGTTATAGAAGTGCTTTTTTTTTATCAGGTTTATCAGGTGCAAGAGCAGAGAGCAGCCATGTACTGCCGACACTTACTTCTCAACAATATGTTGCCCTCGGCCACGCAGAGATTGCTTGGGTTGGCAACCACATCATTATCATCTCAGAGCTTAGTGAACGGATACTCTGCGTCTTTGTCCTCAAAATCTTCTTTGCCAAATTCTCCTGCAACTTCTTCCAGTTTAAATTCTACATCATGTGAGAACATGCTGAACATGTGTGTCCCAGCTTGTAACCTCATTCAGTCAGCACATGTACAGCATGTGGGAAAAACAAACATACAGACATTACCAATCCATTCTTGCCAGTTTTCACATTCTTTGAATTTTCATCACTCAAGTTATGTTGGGAAGGAAACAAGGCGCAAAATGTTGCATCATCCTATGCTGGGAGCACCATGTGCATTGGTTGGCAGAAGAGGAATCAGCATATCACCCAAAGCCATACTAGAGGCATCACCCCCATCATTGCAACCTTATCTGAGACTGATTCGCTTTGACAAACCTATAGGTAAGTTATTTGTTGACAGTATAGAATGTCTTATTCTTGTGATATATTGAAATTTGTATGAACACATGAGAAAAATTCATTTGTTTTGTCTTTGTAGGCTATCAGAACAATTTTTTATTTGTTACAGTACATAAAATATGCATTTGGCCTCTGCAGTAACTAAAAAATCTGTCAGACTTGATTGTCTGAAATACATTAAAGTTTTTGTATTCTATAGGTAACCATCCTCTTTACCTTAGCTTGTTAAGAATAAAGTGTGACTTATCATCTGGAATAATACAGGTCTAGTATAAAGATATTCTGTTGAGTATGTAACATCTGGAATAATACAGTTCTAGTATAAAAAATATTCTGTTGAGCATGTAATATGAGTTTTTTTGTCCCAAGTCAGATTAATGCAATGTTAGATGAAAACAAAAACTTTTGGGGTTGTATGTTAAACTAGAAAGTTACTGACAGTAAACAATGTGTGAGCAGGCACAGATTGTATTACTATTTGTGAAAAAGGAAAACAGTGACACTGGCATGTCATCAGACAGACAACTACACTGACAATAAAAAAAAAAGTCAGTAATGAATAGTTATAAGTTGTGAAGATTTTCTCTTGAGCAGATTCACCCTGTCTTGTGTCTCGCTGTAAGGGAAATATGTGTTGTGTGCAGGTACCATGTTGTTGCTGTGGCCATGTACATGGAGCATAGCACTGGCTGCTAACCCTGGCTATCTGCCTGATCCATGGACGTTGATGCTATTTGGTACAGGAGCTTTCTTCATGCGGGGTGCTGGCTGCATCATTAATGATATGTGGGACAGTGATTTTGATAAGAAGGTTGGTTGGAATGTTGTTGCTGATAATGTTAAATAGTTGGAAACTTAGTGAATATTGAAAAAAAACAAAAAAACGATTTGTCTGTGTGCAGAAAAAAACAACACACACACAGAAAATTTTTTTATCAAAAATGTTTGATGTTTGTGCTCAGAATGTCTGTCAGGATTTGCAGTAACATAGTGGTTTAAACTATGACATTGGGAAAATCTGCAAAAATGATATGTGTATCCTTTCCCGATTAATATCCTCAAATTTGCAACATCCACAATTGCACCTTACTGAGTTGTTCAGCTGACTGACATTTTCACCTTGAAAGTCCATTTTGTAAGGTGTTCCCCTCCACCTGGCCACTCCCTTTTTTTGTTTTCCTAAGGAATGGTCAAGATCCGACAGTTTCAATATTCATTTATATCCCTAATAACCAACAAAGAAGTTGCGCAGGATATTACAGTCATACTGGATTACCATGAGCCTTATATTAATTATTAGGGGCATCAAAAGTTTTGGATGCTGCCCCCCCTCCCCCCCGTTCTGTTCCACAAAAAAAAACATTTCATGCAGAACTTTCCTTTCACAGCAGTTTCAGTTTCCATTTGAGACTCTCAGCCAGGTTAGTGGTGTTCTTGAAATACGAACAGATACAATAACTGAATAAGAACAACTTGCACTCATTTCAGTGGAAGAAAGTATCAATAGGACACTGAAAGCTTGCAATTAAAGGAAGGTTTTTCAGGTAATAATTTTCAGATGTGGTTTATTTCTTTCAAACAACAAATGTAAATTTCACATTGTCAAGTTGTGTTGTTATGTTATGATAATGTCTGCTTTGTTTGCAGGTATGGATAATGAAATACTCGAAAATGATTTTTAACAGTTATAGCTGTAATGAAAGTACCCATTTAGCCATATGTAGTGATTCTGACAGATTCCATCTGTGCAGGTGGAGCGTACAAAACAGCGGCCACTAGCTAGTGGAGAGCTGACCCATTTTCAGGCCTTGGTGTTTCTGGCCTCCCAGCTGAGCATATCTGTGGGCATTCTTCTGCAGCTCAACACCTACAGGTACTGAAGTAAATTGTAGTACATTCTTCTCCTTTTTATGGTTGTACAGAAGCTTTGAGAATTACATGACCGCACATGAAATGATTTTATTGTGTTATCTGTTGTGTTGGATTGATTTACATTGCATTTAATTGCATTGTGTTGCATTTATTCTGTTGCATTTGTTCTCTACTTCCCACTTTTCTTCTAAGCAGTTTGAATTGCATTTGTAGAGCATACATCTTACAATATTGCCTTCATCCCTTTCTCTTTTATATATGTTTTTTTTCCGTTCCCCCTTCTATTACATGACAGCTCAGAGGATTCACTTTTGAAATCTGTGGCCTAGTGTGATTGAGTGTGGCTGCTAAATGAATGGATGATAAAGAGATTCATGCTTAGGTGTGCAGACACAAGGAGATTGTTGCTCAGGCATACAGAGCTGCCCAAGTCCACCTAGCTGTATGTGGATACATGTCCTTCTCTAGGAACAGGAAGATAGTGAGGAAGATCAGCTTGTTCTGTTTCCTGTTGCTTGACTGTATCTGTCAGTGAATCAGAGCGACTGCCAGCATTCAAGCCAGTACATACCAGAAAAACAAAAATAGAATTAGTATGTGTATTTGGTATAACAAAAAAACAAAACAAGCACAAATTTTCAGGCAGTTGCCTTTGTCAAGCGTATGCAAAAGACAGCAAAGAATGAATGCACAACACAAAAAACAGTAGACAACTTCCCAATCATGGTGTCTAGTTGGAAAAAATGGCAGCTATGTCTGGTTAGTAAATGCATTGAGAAGGGAACGTTTTGTTTTGTTTCCTGGTAAGTAAAAAGAATTAGTGTTGGTTAACATGCTGATTTTTGTGTTATAATTTAGTGGGGTTATTGTGTTTTTATCTTTTGACAGTATTTTGCTGGGTGCTTGTTCCATGGTGCTTGTAGTGCTGTACCCCTTGGCTAAGCGGTATACATACTGGCCTCAGATCATGCTGGGTGAGTACAGATTTTTATCATTTTGATTCATAGTAGTTGGCTGAAATATGTACTGTAGGTGAATGTGCATATTGTATTTTGTCTGTGTAATTTGCTGCAGAAATGGAGAGCTTAAGAGAATCAAATTTGTTGTAAACAGATAAAGAAGCAGGAAAAGGAACAGACACATGATAATTTTGTTTTTATTATATTCAACAAGCTTATCTGTGAAAATGTGACCAAATTCTGCAGGAGCTGGGCTCTTATGATATATAATTTTCTGAAAATCTCTTGATTAGTTATTTTCTCCTTTTGGAACATGCATCATGAGTTACAGATTTTTTTTTCTTTTTTGTCTGTAAGTACACAACCTATAGTATACTTGTACATAATTGTATTTTTATGGACCATAATTTTTGAAGTCTTAAAAGTACACAAACTGTAATATACTCATACATAATTGTATTTTTATGGACCATAGTTTTTTTTTAAATCTTGGAGTACACAAGGTATAATATGCTCATACATAGCTGCATTATTATGGATCATGAGTTGTATGATTTTGTTTTGTTTGTGCAGTTTACAATGTCGTTTGAGGTCTTTTCTCTGTCTCTCTCTCCTTTTCTGTTCTGTTTTTACGTACATTAAGTTAACTAGCTTTTCATGCCTTTGAATGTTTGAAATGTTACTGGGTGGTAATTTTACAGTGCCAAAAAGTAATTATGTCTGTCTCAATGTCTGATCTTTGTTTGTTTTGGTTTATGCCGTGTTTGAATTTTGTTTGTTTGTTTTGGTTTACTGGGTTACAATCGTACAATGTATTAAAGTTTGTCAAAAATAATTTTTTCTGAGTTGCTACTCATTTTAGTGCTTGGTGACAGTGGTTATGGTAAGATCTAACCCAGAGCTGCCTTTGATTTTTACACTGCCTCAGCACCCACACCCAGCTTCCTTCCTGCTTGTCCCTGGGATTTTCATTTATTATTTGAGCTTTTTCATTGGAGTCTGCCCTTAGAATTCTGGTTGTTTTTTTCATTAAGCGCTTCTGATAAATAAAGTCACTGTATACAAAGCAAGTCAAATGTAGGGGGCACTTGTAGCCTAGGCTTATCATAACAAACTGTAGTTGTCTTCTTAGATTCTACCACTGAATACTGCTGTTTAGGTGAAAACAGTTGATCATTTCATGCTTGAACATTGCTTTCTGTAGAGAGTGAATGAAATTAATATCACTTGGGTTACAAAGCTGTGGATTTTACACACCTTCTGTTAACAAAGTCAAAAGAAAGGTTAATTCTCCAGAAGTGCTCATTGGTTTGGGGCTAACAAAGAGTGTGCTGCCTTAGATATGTAAATGCTTGCACCTATGCTATAGTGAATTTTTTGTTTTAATTCAAAATGTTTGTGATTGTGATTGCGCAGATTTTTAAAAATTTATAGATCATAATACAAAGTACCATGTATAGTATTAGCTGATCTTACACAAGTGAAGTATGTAACTAGTGAATGAAAGAAAGATCCGATGATAAAAACATGGCTGCCTGACTTGACTGCAGTGTGTTGGTAATTTTACTGTTTCATCACAGGTAATACAAAATCGTGTGTTGGGGATAGGCTATGTTTGGTGTTTTATGTGTGATACTGCCTTTAGAAAGTGTCAGGGAAAATCAGGGCTGACATTTCCTGATAGCATGTGGTTACTTGAAATGTTGGGCTGCCTCAACTTATGATGTAGGTTGCCTGGTTGGCAACCTAAAAATTTTGGATCTGAACAAGGGGGAAAATTTTAAACCTAATGCCAGTGTGATTATTTTTGATTGAATCAGAGCCTTCTGATGTGCATCTGCTACCATTGCCATGTTAACCTTGGCAGTACTCTTACATGTGCTAATAGAAATGCAGAGACCAGTGCTGTCTGCTCTGCTTAATAGCTGGGTTACTACATTTAGTTTGAGACCATGAGAGGCACTTACATATCTGCTGTGAATGAAAGTTGAATAAATTGCATGTCTGTAAAATACATACACACTCAAAAAGCAAGTAAACAAGGAATATGAAGATGACAGAGGGAGAATAAATTGATGTCAGCTTGGATGAGACAATCGCAGGTAAGGGGAGGACTTGCTTGTTTATGATTCTGGAAAAAAATGAGATTTATTGTAATCAGCACTGGGTATTTGCCACAAGATATAAACGCATGCAAGCCCCATTTGGTGTAGGATAAATATATTAAGCTGCGTGCAGTAAAATATACATGAAGAATCCTTGATACATAGACACTGTTCTAATGCATAGTCATATTGTTGATTCACTGAAGAAAAAAGTTACTACGCACTTGCTTTTTTTTTTTCCCAAATTTTCTTGTGTATATTCTTCTGTTTTATGACATCTAATCAAATTAACTCACTCGAGGAGAGTTTTTCCCCTTGCTTTTCCCCACAGACGGCCCATTTTGAAGGGTTAGGGAAAAAATCACAAAAAATACAAAACAAAGGAACAAAATGAAACTTTCAGATCTGAATATTTACATGCTGGGTTAGTTCATGCCAAAATATTGAAGTTCTTCCATGAATATTTCTTCTTCATGTGCCATGTTGAAAATACCCCCAATTTTGTGGTCAGGATCACCGTAGTCACACACTTTGATCAGCTCAATGAACACACAGTGAAAGGTGAGAAGGTCTTTGCATGCACAAAGTAACATGATTAAAGTAGACTTTGCTCAGGGTAAAAATAAATTATTAGTGACATTATATAAATAAATCTTACAAATTGTTACACAGGGGAATTTGGGGGGAAAAAAAGCACACCGGATGCTTCAGTCCCAATGCACTGTTTTCCTAATAATCAGTGTAGTTCTGCACTGAGTGATACAGTTGGAAGTAGGTGATGGTCTTGTTGGGCTGGCATAGTTTGTCACAGAGGGCAACCCCACACTTTTTACACCAGTTGGGGGTTTGCTGCAGTTGAACCTCCAGGTGTCTCCTGCTGCCAGCACTACACACATGGCACTTATAGTTCTTCCTGCCGCTGGGGATGGGCGGCAGAGGGCAGGAGAAGTGCTCATTCTGCTTGCCACTCAGTTCTCTTATGCATATATGTTTATAACAATAGAATTTAGAAAGTCTTCTGTCACAAACTGATTGAAGAAATCAGTGAGGGCGTGGCACTCGACTGGGGCATGCAGGCCACAAGAGCCAGAGAACGGAGGCAAAGTGGGGATAAAACTAAAATCTTCGTGCCAGTCACGCATTAGAAAGTGAATGAAACCTCCATCAGACATGTGACTCACTGTGCTTGGCCCGCTGACTGCTCTCCTCTCGTGATGTGTACGCCCACCTCCCTCTCCCACTTCACTGTTGTCTGAAACTGGGTCACTGTCAGTACCTCCTTGCTGGCAGCTTTCATACTGGAAACACTTTCACCACCATCTTCATCATGCTCGTCGATGTCGGATCCTTCGGTCTGAAGCACTTCAATCACTTCAGAAGCAGTAAAACGCTGCTGTTGTGATCTGCTTTGCTCCAAAACTCGTACTCGCCTGCGACGTCATTTTCGACACAAATGCGGATAAGCCAGTCGTGTGGGGTGCTGAAGTCAATCGTTTCCACGAAGTAACTTTTCACTTGACTTTTGACACGTCTGCAATGCCCAGTATTACTTCGGTTGGCATGCCACGTTATGAGGGAAGCATCGAAAAAATTTTAATTATCAAAACCGCTATAGCGTTCCGTCATATGGAACCGTGCTTTATGTCAGGAACGCTATAGCATTCCATCGTACATAGTGAGTTAACATTTGACTCTGATACACACTGATGTTTATATAGTGTTTCCCCCACCCATCCCCACTAAATTACTGATAAAGATCTTGAGCTACTGAAAATTGTGTTCAGTTACATCAACTTCTCTGGCTAATAACCTGGCTAGCTACCTCATGTTAGTGGGAAAATCTCAGCCCTGAAAATGTTTGTGCTTGTTTTGATAAACAAAAAAATCATGTTTTATGTGTAACACAGCCTTTACGAAGTGTGGGGAAAGTGTTTGAATTGAAGGAAAAGATCATATAAATAGATCTTTATTTCCAAGAGTGATAGATGAACGCAGTGTGTGCTTTAGAAAATAAATGATGTAGCCATTGTGCCATAGGAAACCACACTGTTTTATCTAAATGACTGAATATTGAAATTTCAACATTTTGATTGTTCACATGTCATTATCTACAAATTAAATATAAAACATTTTATAAGGTGTTGCAAGTTGAGTATGATTTCATAAAATGAATAGCAAGAATGTCCCAATGATTTAAGAAGTAATTGTCTCATGCTTTGAAACTTAATGCACACCTGGCCCAATTATTTTGTGATGTGATTATGAAATTACATGCGAATATCTTGATGTCATTTGTTGTGATGTCACATTGGGTATAATCATTGCAATGTCATGGCCACATTAAGCATTGAAGAACAGCACGCTTACATTAAATTTAAATTTCATTAAGGAAGTTTAGCACAGATGTATTAAAAACACTAGAGTGTGTATGGGCCACATGCTCTTTTGCAGGGTGCTGTTTATAGCCATATAGGTGGGTGTTCTTTAAAGATGGACAAAATGATGTGATAAGCAAGCACAGTTGTGGGAGAACAGTCTAAGCTACGGAAGAGAAAAATGTTCAGACAGTGAAAGAGAAATTTTAAATCAGGACAGGTGAATACCACGTGAAGAGACTGTTGATAACATTGATGAAAATACTGAGTAAACCCTGCAGTCTGAAAAAACCCCCATAAAATGTGCTATTGATATTATAGGACAGTGCATTGTGCCACAAAGTAGAGAGGATAACATCACCTGTGACATAACATCAATATGATGCTCTGCCACATGTGGCCCATTGTTCGATATGAGTCCCCCAGACTTCAGTCAGTGTTCATGCTAGGAATATTGCTAGCCAGTACCCTTGTCTGAAGCTGCCAAACATGGAGAATAAAGCCAATACCAGTGGGAAAAAAATGGTTATGCTCTTCATCCCATTCAGTAACATTCCTCCCCTATTCCATTTTACTGTAAGCTGTGACTTGTACACAATAGATGGCTGATGTCAGATGAATACAGTGATAGGGAACAGTCAGGGGAGAGGGAGGCGGAGATAGGAAACAAGGTGAGGAGTAAATGCTGATGCTTGGAGCACAGAAAGAGAGAAATTTGGAAGAAATAGTTCCAGATTTGCTATGGCTATCAAACAGCAATTTTTATCAGTTTATGTGGTGACATGCTTATGAGCCAGGACATTGTCGGCATAAGTATCATAAGACTGTAGGCTGTGTGATACACATCACGACCATCAACTTACTGGCACAGACATTGTTTCATTTTTTAGGGAGTGGATGGTGGTAAGAAAACATGCACTTTTCATCAGCCGATTTATTATATTCCAACCAGTGAACCGTTGCTGGCATGGAATATTTATTTCAGTATTTCCATTTTCAAACTCATAATTTACTGGTTGTAGCATGTTTAACCTTAACTAATTGATTTGTTCCCCAAGTTGAGAGAACTTTAGTATACGTTTTTATGAATCATTGAATGTATGACTTGGAATGGAGGTAGCCAAGCAGATACAACATATCAACTCTGGTTCAGTGGTTGCCATGTAACAGGCATTTGGGGTCACCCCAACAGATGGGAATTGGTCATTCGGGAGAAGGGATGTTACATTTAAGGAATACAGAAAGGTACTAGTCTTTGTCTTATTTTTCACCTTTTTATAGACATATTCTCACTATTTATTGGATGACCCTTGAAGAGAGAGAAAGAAAGAGAGACAAATATATGTGTAAGAACCATCATCATAGCCATTACCGCTAATTATATTATTCTAGTAATCTAATAATGCAAAGCTCCACAGATATATGAATATATACAGACATGATATATACAGACATTGGCACCAAAGAATAAAATCTCTGATAAAGGATAATTATTCCATAGAACGTTAGTTACTTAGTATTCTAGGAAGGATGTAGAGGCAAAGGGAAGCGTGTTGAGGTGAAGGGAGGAGTGTCAAGGTGAGGTGTGGCACTTTTCTTGCAGGTGTGACTCTGAACTGGGGGGTACTTCTGGCATGGACGGCGCTGAAGGGGAGCCTGGACATCACTGTGGCTCCCCTCTATCTGTCCTGTGTGCTCTACACAATGTTCTATGACACTATTTATTCCCACCAGGTACTCCCTGCCCTTTCACCGTCTTCTCTTAAATTTTTTTTGTTATCAACTATTTTGTTTTCTTTCATTAGTCCTTGTTTGTCTGTACTGCTATATATTTGTGTTTGTTTGCTTATTTGTTTGTTTGTTTGTTTTGGTGCTTTCCAAACAATGTATTTTTTCTTTATACATGTATGTTTATTTTTCTGGTTGTTTGGCCCATGCTGTGTGGGCATCAAGGCATCAAAGACATGAATAAGTATATTGCTATAATGAATAAAAGACAAAAAATATTACTCGAGGATTTATTGAAATTTTTGCCCCTCAAAAGCCAACAAACAAGGTATTTGATCTAATTTTGATCTGTGTAAGTTGCTAAATAAAATGAATTCATCATCATGGGTTTAGAAGGGCCACAAAGATCACAGAAATGTTGATGGTATATTGAATTGATGGTAATGGTTTCAGATGATTCTTTGGTGATCCCTTTTATTTAATTGCAATCTCCTTGGCAGTGATCCTGCCTTCCATGTTTACTTTAGAATGTATCCTTTCTTCAGTGAATTGCTTTTACAGTAGTGTCTTATCATCATTTGCCAGCTGCAAAGTCTTTTGGCAAACTTTCAAACTTAAGATTTTCATCAGGAAGTCTTTTGGCAAACTTTCAAACTTAAGATTTTCATCAGGTTTGTTTATAAATCTGGCTTTGTTTAGGTACAGGTACTGTTCAGGTACAGGTACTTCTGTGCATCCTGTCATGTGACATGAGTTCTGCTGGTAAACAATTGGAAGCTATGTTCTGCCTTTTCAGTGGTGGATTCCACTGCATGATTTTCAGTGCTTCTCTCTACCTGTGATTTTCCGTCTGGTGGAGTTGTTAGTTTTATCTTAACATTGTCCCAATAAATCATGTAGCGGATGTTTCTCAGTGTTCCCCATATGACTTGTTAATACGTAGATGTTATTTATTCTGATGTCCAGTTTAGTTGCTGTTGATTCACTGGTATTTCCATTCTCACCACCTTATGGATACAGAACTACTCAGTATTATTTTTTCCTTATCAAAAGATAAGGCTTTTGTCTTTGGGGTGGACAAGCTGGGTTGTTGAATAATTTGCAGTAGACTTTGCATTTGTCAGTTTCTCGTTGATATGTTTGGCCCAGGAATGTGCCTTTCGCCTGTGAATATGGGCACATGCTGTAGGGTCAGTCAGTGTAACTACACACACAGATTCACGTCCATGTAATGTCTGGTACTTTGCTTTGCACTTCCCGCCTTTCCATCAAGCTTTACAGCACACTTTTTTCAGATACAATTCAACCAGAACAAAAACACTCATGATACTAGCAGTTGCGGTTAGTTTCCAATTAATCTTATCATACATTGTACATCTCTTTGTTCTATGATTAATTTGAATAAAGAAAAATATTTTTAAAAAAACAATACAAAACAAAAACCATCAACCTTACACACTATTATTAATCAAAGCATGAACTGCATTGATAAATGATATCAACTTTTCTGTCTTTTTGTCATCTGTTTCACATGCACTAAGTATTCAGAGAAATATCTGAACATGATAAAACAAAAATGGTTTGATAAATGTAAACTACTGAATTTACCATGGTGAGCAGACATGTTGGTCAGACACAATATATTCAGCTGTTCTTCGAAGTAAGAATTTGCCTGCAAGAAGACAGTTACTAGGACTTGAAAGATTAGGCTTGTGTGTTCCTCACACACACGTACACACACACACATCTTTTGTCTCTTTTTTTTTTTTTTTTAACCCTTTTTGACATCTGTTATTACATGTTTCCATTCCCCCTCCCACTACTACTTTTTTGTTTGTTTTATTGTTGATGTTTTTATCATTTTGATACATTTTTCGTTTTCCATAATCTACATTTTAAGTTTTGTGTTTGTTTTTTTCGTGTTTTGTTGTTGTTGTTTTTTTATTAGTGATGATGTTACAGTTGATGTACATGTGTGACTTCATGAGTCTTGATCATGATGTCATCAAACATACATGACATGTATTTCATTTACAAATTTGCTTATAGTTGCAACTGGTAATTTGTCTGTGTAGTCATTCCAGGTTCATCAGTATTGCACTTTAGTCTCCCCTGTTGCCGCACTTCTTCGTCTCTTCTCTCTCTCTCTCTCTCTCTCTCTCTCTCTCTCTCTCTCTTTCTTGGTCATCCCTTCCAATCTCATTCTCTTTTCCCATTCACTTTTCATTAATTTTTTCTCTTACAAATAAACAAGAGAGGATGCTTACTTGGTGTGCATTTAACAGAGTTGATAGTGTGTTCACTTCTGATGCTTGTTTGGCAAACTTTTCAGAACTATTGGAAACTTTTAAAGAACAGTTTGGGCAGAGTTTATTAAGTATTGGTTTTTCTGTGATAGTCACCCTGTTGGATGGTATAGGAAGAATGACAACAATGCTCTTGGTATTTTCCTCACGTGGGAAGACATTCACTGCTGTAAAGCTTGACTTGCATGTTCAGCTATTGATGTTGCTTGTTTTTCTTTAATTCATGTATGTTTCCCATCATTTTTGGTGGTGGCGTTTTTCATTAATAATCTGTATGTTGAGACACTTCATTTCAATTCTGAGGATATTAGTTGATTTCTGATTCTGCCTTGATAAGAATTTGAATATGTAAATTCATTGTCACTAGCTTTCATTCCCACAGTATTGTTTTGAGACTTTCACCTGATGTGTTGTCTTTTCTCATGTTGGCTGCTCTGGTCGTTGTCTTAGGTGTGAGGCACTAGAGTGAAAATAACACAAGGGCATCATCACACAAGGAAGGGGGCATGTTGCAGTAAAACCAAACACTAAATTTTCTAGAAAAGCATTAGGAATTTACCATTGACAATCTTTCCTGGAAGATAACATGTACCATGCTTCCAGGTGAAGATTCAGATGAAAATTAAAGAAGTCCTAGAATCCTGGCAAGTGAACTATGTGCTTAACAAGTATTGGCCATAACTGCTTGCCATCTACAAACAGATTCTCACACCATATGACCTCAGGCCAAAGTGCCAGTGATATCAAAGTAGACTCAAAACAGAACAACATGCCTGTTGAAGGTATCAGTAGAAGACTAAATGGTAGTGACCTTTAACCTATATTATGGATTCTAACGTTTCTATCTTTGTATGTTTTTCATGTTTTATTGCTGTTGATCTTTGAATTTTGTAACAATTCTTTTTAAATTCCCCCATTTTTCTTCCCAATGCTTGTAATACACATGTAGTTATATTTGTTTTCCTTCCATTTGATTGTTCTTGATGTGATCAGTGACATTCACTGTTCAGTTACATTTAAAAAGTCCACTGTGAGTACTTGGCTTGTTTATGTCCAAAAATATGTATGGAACGTGAAGGCCAAGGATAGAAAGGTACAAAGTGATTGCGGGGGATATGAAAAGACCATGTGTTATTGTTAAAAGAGTAAAAATTAGGATGTTCTCATCAGCATAAAACAGTTCTTGTTTCCAAAGAATAAACTTGGTCATGTTTGTGATTGTGTTCATGGAGCTAAATTTCAGAGGCAAACTGTGTTTTAATGCTGTCAACACACACCTACATCCCCCTCACTATGCACTGATAACACTGCAGCCACAGCATGGAAATTGCCTGAAGATATGACAGTGAAATCATTCATGCCCTCAGTATGATGTGTCATAGGTTATAAATGTATGTGCAACACTGAAGTTGACACTCTCTCTTCAGATTAACCAAAGTAATTGACCATTACAAAGTTTCTGTTCATGTCATATGATGTTGGAAGGATGGAATATATTTGTTACTTTTATTTGTGTGTGTGTGGAAAAGATTCAACATCCAATGGATATTTGTTTTTACACATCATAGAGAATGACCTGTCATGTTTCCATTGACATTTGTTTTAAAATATGAGAATAATTACTGTCTTTTTTTTTAAAGACTTTTGAAAATAGTCTAATTTGAAAGAAAATGAAAAAGTTCTGAGAATGAAAATCAAAGCTGTACATGCTTTTGGTATGATGTGTCAGGTAGTAAATGTGTGTGCTGCACTCAGATATGACAGTGAATTCATTCATGCCCTCAGTATGATGTATCATAGGTAATAAATGTATGTGCAACACTCAAATACGACTGCAACCATTCAGCAAACTATGAATACACAAAAAACTTTATTGTGTCATAGATATTCAGTGTAGATGGACGAACAGACAAGACAGATAGATGAGTAACAGACAAAAAGCAAAGGTGGAAAACAAAGTTGACTTATTGGAAAGTAAAACACACACGCACACGCACACGCACACGACACGCGCGCGCGCGAGGTTTTCTTTGTCTTGGAATGCGTGGATAGCACTGTTTCACTGTTGACAGTTGACAGTGCCTCTTCATCATCTCGCTTTTTCCCATTTTAGGGAAAATCAGCAACAGAGTTTTCCTCCTGAATGCTGTCTTTACTATTGAAGTAATGAACTCCTATTTCTTAATCAGAATCTTCCGCTAGCACAAGTTCTACAGCTTGAGAGTGTTGAAAACCAGTCGTCTCAACCATTCTGTCAGTGAAAGCACAGTTCTCGAAGCTCAGCTGGGATTTGATGCTCTCTCTTCAAATTAACCAAAGTAGTTGACCATTACAAAGTTTCTATTCATGTCACATAATGCTGGAAGGATGCAATGTGTATTTGTTATGTTCTGGCTGGGATCATGTAGAGAGCTCCTGTTCATTTATATGTAAAAAGTTCGCTGCAGTTACATTTTACAGATGGCTAAGTATTGTGCTACTTGCTGCAAGTGTCCTTGCAGCTTACTGCTAAAAAGGTATTGCATTCATGCATGAAATGCTAATTCAGAATAAAAGACCGAGTATTAATGTGTTAATGCATGAAATACAAATGTGTGTGCTTTGACAGTCAAAGCCTTGCTTTTCTGTTGTTTTGGTTTTCTTTGAATGTTTCATTTGATACTCTGTCAACTGTTTTATTCCTTTCATTGCCCTTTTGCAACTTTATATTTCTCTTTTGTACCTCATCTATTTCTGTACACGCTAGACACAGCCACTGACAAGATTTGAAATAAAGGGCTGGTTACATTCAGGTACACACTATTTTCACATTACCAAGGATGGGGGATTAGTGGGGCACACATTTTGTTCTTTTTCTTCTGTGAAACTGGACATTCACAAAGGTTATCGTTTGCACAGATACAACAAAACCACGACACATTCACAGACTACATGTATTGACAGTGTTATGATCTGAAAGTGAACAGTATTCTGCTGATAAGAAAACCTTTTCTTGTACTATTTTGCCCATGTGTACAGGTGTCTGTTCCTGCATGTACTTTCTGATTATTGGTCTTTATTAAGTGTGGAGCACACAGGACACCAGGTTTGCGCCTCAATTCAGAGCCTGTGCCATCAGTTGTGTGAATTGCATGTCAAACATTTGTTAGTTCTGATATGTTTGAGTGTTATGGTTCTAGACAAAGATTTCTGAGTCCTTCCAACTGGAAGCTAATCAGCTTGGCTGTTGTGCCCTTCTGACTAAGATTTATTTGATTAATTGACCTATAAACTGTTAAAGGGATTATGGACACTAAAACAAATAAGTAACAATCCTCTTAAATGAAATTCATGACACAGGAAAAATGCTGAAAGATATGTCAGTATCAGTTTCATTGCACTTCCAAAGAGAGCAGGGGCTGTAGAATGCGAACACTATCATACAATCAGCTTGATGAATCATGTGACAAAGATTCTATTAGGAATAATCGTAATGAGGACAAGGAATAGAATCAAAACAGAAATTGTAGAAAAATGTGGATTTGTTGATGGGAAAGGGACTAGTATTTATTAATGCCATATACATCCTAAGATTTCTTATAGAAAGATCAGTTGAGTTTCATAAGGATTTATATTTATGTTTTGTTGATTGTATGAAGGCTTATGATCAGATAAGACAAGAAGAATTGGTCAACCAACTGGAAAAACTCAGTTTTGATGGAAGAATCTAAGAATTCTAAGAAATGTGCATGAGGAACAAATGGTAGCAATTATAGCAGAAAATGATATTGGCTCTTTTCAAAATATCAAAAGAGGGGTTAGGCAGTGATGTGTTCTGTCACCAGATGTGTTCATTTTAAGCAAAACCATCATGAGAAACCTAGAAGAATGCCCCAGGATAACAGTTGGAGGAAAAATGATAAATAATCGATGTTACACAGATGACACTGTTCTGATTGCAAAATCTTGTGAATATAGTAGAAATAGAAAGCAGAAACAAAGAGCTAGAGCTAAATAAGAAGAAGACTGAAGTCATGGTAATCAGTAAGAAATAAGAAATCCCCTCATAGAAAATAACAGCAATAACAGCAAATTTAACAGCCATTTCACCATACAGCAGATGCACATTAGAAACATCCAGCAGGTTTGATCAAACTAAAGCAACATTCAAGAAGATGGAAAGTGTTCTTACCAACAAATGCCTCTCAATTAACATCAGGAAGAGAGTTCTGTATGGTTATAAAGAACCAAAACTGTTGTACGGATGCAAATCCTGAACAATCAACACGCAAAGTCAGAACAAGATTGAGGCAGCTGAAATGTGTTTTCTGAGAAGAATGTTAAGAGTTCTATGGGCAGCAAAGAAAACAAATTAGTCTTGAAAGAAGCAAAAACAAAAAGAACATTAATGAAGAAAATAGGAAAGACAAGCAGCGTTGATAGGGCATTTTTGAGGCAAGAGAAATTTGAGCACCCAGTTGCAGCAGGAAAGCTAGATGGAAAAAGAGCACCAGGTAGACCCAGGGAGAAGATATTAGACAGTTTTGCAGAGTGGGTGGGGACAGAAAGAGTAGAAGACAGACTTGCAGTGACAAAAGATTCATATGGAGGGCCATGATCACCAATGCCATGTGGCATTGCACATGATGATAAATTCCTGAAATCTAATTTTTGTCCAGGCATATGATAAGTGAAAAAGATTAAAATGTATGTGTTGTTTGTAGTGAAGCGGAAACTTATGGGATCTTATGTAAATGCATAGTTCTGGTATAAAAAAAATTTCTACATTAAATGTGACCAGTTCTCTTTATTATGAATCATACAAGACAAGCTGACATTACCTCAAAATCTGGCAGTAAGTTGAGAATGCATTATGTGCAAAGAATGTTCCTTATAGTTATTGAGATAATAATAAATTTTATTTATGATAATGTTTTTATTGCTAGATAACAAGAATGGTGATTATGTTTAGAAGTAATAATTCATTGTTTGACAATAGATTAATGACACTAATATTACTGTTATCCTGGTATTGTTCTTACAAAGTTGTTGCATGTTATGTTCGTTCTGAAACTAAATTAATGACACAAACGTTATTATTACATAGTATTGTTCTTATAAAGTTGTTGCTTCACATCTTATTTTTGTTTTGTTGCTATTGTTATATTCACTAATGTAAATTTTTTTCAAATGCTTTGAAAATACATAGTTCTTGCAGTTTGCTATCCTGAGCTGATTACCATATGATAGATTTGTAATGTGACCTCATTGTAAGGTACAGAACTGTAGCATGAAAACTCAAAAAAATAATCTACATCATTATAAGGCATAGAATCACAGAGAGGTTGTCATCTTGTTTGTTCAGTATGCAGCACACAGCCTTCGTACTGTATCTGACAATATATATGCTAAAGTTTGGACCATGCGTGGGCCATGTTAGGATAAAATTTTTCATGGAAATTTGTATTCTTTTAGATTTAAAGCTGTAGAGCATAATTCACTTGCTGTAAATGTTCAGACTATCACTATGGCACAAGGCCATATCTGGTTCTCTTGATTTTGGTGATTACCTTTTAATCAAGTTCATCTGTTAAACTGAACAAAGTAATTATTAGGAACACTGTAGGTTAAAATGGGAATTAAATGTGTTGAATTGCTTTCTGTGAAGTTCTTAATGTCTTTTTCATTCCTTTAGAAAGTAATTTTCATTTCAGCAGTTGTATTTGTTTTGTGTTGGTGTCTTTGATTTTTGTGTTCTTAATTGCATTCAGTCATTCATGTGGCTTTTAATAAAATGCAGGAGCTGAATCTACTGGATTGTTTCATTTGGTAGTGTTAGTTTTGTCTGCGACATCGTCTCTGTATCTTTGTATACTCTCTATGGGAAATTTACCTTGTTTGTTTCATTTTCTGTTGTAGATCCATTTTTTTTTTTTTTTTTTTTTTTTAGTGAGAACTGATTATCAGGCATCGCTGTTTTGCTGAGGCAGATTTCTTACAGTACTTTGCTGCTTTTGGGCATCATTAACTTTGTTGTCTCATCTTGTGTAACTCTGATGTAGCTTTCTCCTGTATTTGTTTGATGCAAATAATTCATACGAATCATAGCAAGACTTGCATAATCAAAACCATGGTGTGTAGAATGTGCCGTTGGCTTCAACTTTCTGAGTCTGTTCGTTTTATCATCACATTCACTGGTGACAGTGGAGCTGATAATGTTTGCATGGTTTGCAGTGATCACCAAGTGCATAAGTTCTAGTTCCTTCATTATGTTCCGTGTCTTTGTCTGCTGCAAGCTCACTGCACTACGGAAATGGCTTAGCAATACTAGTACCTGCTCCCTGTTATGCTGAAGATGTGAACTTAGCACATTTAAAGAGGAGGGGAGGGTGGGTAATGTTAGGCACATTTTAGATTGAGAAGAATTTACTCTGACTTTGATCAATTCTATATTCTTGCTGTTGCAGTGGTTTTTTGTTTGTTTGGGGTTTTTTATGCTTTAAAAATTAGGGTATTGATTTTGTTAAAAGTGCTTCTTCTTACAGTTTTTCTCAATATAGGTCATGAATGATTCAGACTTTTTCTTTTAGTTTAGAAACTACTACTAAACCTAGTGTGATAAATTTACTTTTGTTGTTGAATGTAGTCATAGGTATTAGGAGTTTGTGACCAAATGTTCCACAAGAGATGTAACAGTCTTTAATGTTCACAACATTTCAAACTGATAGCAATGATGAAAGAAAGTGGGAGAGATTAACTTCTGCCTTTTGAATTGCCAGACCAGTGTGAAACTTGCACAGTCTTTGTTTTCCAGATAACTGTCTTGCTGTATATTTTGCCTTGACAGTCAGCCTTATGATATAATCTAAATACGCATGCTGTTTACCTTGCTGTTGTAGCCACCCCAGCACAGTTGTTCCTATATGTTTTAGGCTTTACAGCAGGTACCATCGAAATAATGTTGCAGTCAGATCAACCATTCACTCCCTCACCTTTACTAGGAAGCTGTGAATAGGGTGGTGGAGTAAAAGGATTCGTGAAGAATTCCTAGACATGAATTGTACTGGCATGGTTGAAGAGGATAAATGGTGTTTTTAATCTTTATGAAATCATCCAGTTGTGCTGACACTGCATTATTACAGTCTATTGTGTATGACATATTGACATATGATATATGGAGACATGGAGAGAGAGAGAGAGAGAAGCTAACTTAAAGCCTGCAGCATGGTATGTGCTCTGTTGTTCACAGCACTTCAGAGGGATTGAAATAGTACCGTTCTTATTATCTAGAGTGCATGTACACACATCGTTCTGGCCCACATTGACTAGGCTACATACCTTGCTGCACAGTCTGTATACTGTGTCTTTGGTAGGTGGATCACGATTCATCGGCCATTAGACCTGTCTGGCTTGGGTTGCCTTATCAAGAGCACTTGGCTCCTATCGACATAGCCCTCAGATCACCAAATCATACAAGCCCTCCTCAATCAGTGTCAGAGTAGTGATGTGTTTGGGAATGGGACAATGACAAACCATAGATTTTTTGTTAGTTCTAGGACTGTTGCATACATCTGGGCCAACTGTTCACTTCTACCGAGCCAGATAATGAGCGCCAGCAAAATTGTGTGGTTGTCTTTTCATGTCTCTGATAGGATTGATACATCTGGAAAAAGTCCTGTGTTTCACAATCTACCCTTTTGCTGGTCCATCTTTTTTTTTTCAAATTTTTTAAACATCGAAAATGTGTGCCAGGGATGTGTTACAAAGTAGAGTAAATGCAGGTGTGTTTTTAGTCCCTAGAAAACAAGCAAACGAAATAGACATTTTACTTGACGTGACTAAATGCCTAAGTTTTGAAACAGCATAAACAGAAACCTTTGAGGAAGACCCTGCTGTGACAACCAAAAAAAAAACAAACAAACAAAAAAGCTGGGGGTTGGGGAACAAGCCCACATGATGCTCCTTGTAAGGGTTATGTAGATGGTGAACATGATAGAAAATATCATCTGATGCCATGCCAGCCAGTTCATGTACTCTGTAGAAAAATGAAATAAAGTGAAACAAAAACGGTTTGATATACTGTTGCATCCCATAGGCTTTACCTTCAACTATGGTGCCCTGCTGGGTTGGTCAGCGGTGCAGGGTTCTTGTGACTGGAGTGTGTGTTTGCCCCTCTATTTCTCCGGCATCGTGTGGACACTTATTTATGACACCATCTATGCACACCAAGTGAGTTCTTCTTTGACGTAATTGTAAGCACATCCAGTGATTTCATTGACCTAAGTATAAGTGTACGAGTTCTTTGACCAAGTAAGTATAACAGTTCTTTCACCTGATTAGAGGTTCCATTTTTTAGGTCACCTAAATGGCCACAGAAGCTAGCACAATGCAGTGATAATCATGACAGTGAGGATGATAATCATAATGCTATGGAATTCCATCTGGGATTGAGACATGCATGACTAGGAAAGTAGGTTCTTTTCAGTTTGATTACCATGAAATGTTAACGCATGTAGTAACTTTTCATGTTAACTGATTTCTTTCTTTCAGTAATCCTAACAGATACTTATTGAATTATGATGAAAATGAAGAACTGAATTTTGATGAATCTGAAGAATGAAATTTTAACCAAGCTGAAGAATTTTATTTCATTCTTCAATGCAACTGAAAGCTTACTTGAAACAGATGTTGACAATGTATTGACAATTTATTTACATGCCGACAAGCAGGTATGCCTGTATGCTTGTAGCACACTCATACACACACATTCCACATGTACCTACCAGCCCACACTTCTTTTCTTTCTTTTTTATTTCTTCTCATTGCAAACAGTGTTTTATCAAATTCTTGTGTGTGTATTGGCCTGGCAGTTTGGCCCACACTTTGCAAACAATACGCTGCTGCACACTTCATATGCTTCATCTTCAGTGAATTACCCCTCCATGTTGGCATATGTACCTTAAATGAGGTCATGCTTGTTGGATATTTTGTGTTTCCAGACACAGGCATGACCAACAGGATCTTCAGCTTGTGTACTTGAAGGCCTGGGTGTATATTCATGCAAAAAAGGTTCAGGCACTTGCAAGTCTGTGCACATTTATTTGGGACATTGTTACATCTGCCCTTTAAATACCAGACACACCCCAGGCAGATTTAAACTCAGGCCTTACATTTGGAAATCAGATTTCCAAACCATCTTGGATATCATGCCTATCACCCATTGTTCATCTTTCACATGTCACTGTCACTGTGAACCTCTCCCCATAGCTCTGTCCTCTGCATCATAAAGTGATGTTCATAAACACAATTTGTGTGTGTGTGCTGTGTACTTCTTTTTGCCAAGGACAAGTATGATGACATGCTGATTGGAGTGAAGTCCACAGCCCTCAAACTGGGAGACCACACCAAGTCATGGCTGGCAGGCTTCTCCTCCCTCATGATCAGCGGTCTGGGTCTGGCAGGAGTCATGAGTGACCAGACCTGGCCCTACTACTGTGGGGTGGCTGGTGTAGCTGCTCATCTTGCACGCCAGGTAGGATGCAACTGTTTCTTCTAGCTGTTATTGGTGTTAAGCAACTTTTCACTCAAATGTCCGTGTAATGTTATTAAGTACAATAACTAACATCAGTAATTCATGGGCGCAACTTTTTCCGTTTGACGACGGAATCCATTTTTTTCAAAAGAGTCAGAAACGGAAAATCCGTTGTTTGAAAAAATCGCCGAGATAGGGTCGTTTTTTCTTTGTGGTCTAAAATCATGTATTGAACATGAATGTTTCGCGACGGTTACTCTCCGGTGTAGAAAGGAAAGCGGAAGCACTCTTTTGTGAATGAAGGTATGAAAGTCAATGTGCATGCTTCGTTGCGAAATCTCGCATCAACTTCCGTGAAATTGCCGCCATTTTCGAGCTTCGCATGTTGAGCGAACTTCAGCGGTGAAAGAAGGCGAATATGTCGCCTTAATCGACACAATTGTCAAGAATAAATGGCGTTTGGATTGGCTAGAGGAGAAAGATATAGACAAAAGATATGTAAAATATGTAACCAGATCCAGATCCAGATAATTCCCGTCACCTGTGGGGTGTGAAAATCGACCGAGCAGTTATACAGATACTTGAAATTGTCTGAAATAGGATGAAAAGCATCTGCTGTTTTTCTTCAATCTAATTGCAGGAGAAAGCTTAAGATTCAGTTTTATTTTTACAAAAGCTTCAGACCCCCCATACGGGGTGCTGCCCCTGTACCCCTTTCCATTTTTTGACTTTTTCTAAGTTGTGCCCTTGGTAATTACATTGCACAAGAAGTTTAACCCTTTGACTCCTGATGCTCTATTCACTAACTGCAAAAACTTAATCCTTTGACTCCCTCATGTGAGGGAATCAGTGTTACATCTTTGCTAGCATGGTTGACAATATAGGATGCTGGTGGACAGGGTGCGGGAGTCAAAGGGTTAAGGTTTTATGGTATGCTCTTGCACGTACCATACATACCATGGTTTGGCAGTAGTGATGAACCAAATATTAAACCGCATGTACTTTGCAAATTTGAATAAAGTAATTTCTATGTGTTTGTTTTTGTTGTGTTGTTGTTATTGTAGTCGTTTTCGTAAAGAGGATAGGCAGATGGCAAGTTGCCAAGTCAAGAAGTGGCTTGGAAAGCAGTTTTCACACTGGAGACTATGGCAGATGATAGTGTAGTTCTTTAAGGCTAGAGATTACTTGACTAACAGGGATGTATTCTTCACAAACTCTAAACTAAAACTGCAGCATTTTCAAGAAAATCTGTACAGCACGATAGTGAAACATATGCATGTATGTGTATTGACTTAGTTCACAAAAACTCTTTTTACTCTTGTCTTTGGTAGCAATTGTGATTCTGTTTAGACAGTAAAATCTTTAGCATTCCAGACAGCCAGAACCTGCCACATGTGCTTGGAACTATTCCAAGTCGCAACAAGCTTTAATTCTATTCCACATTTAAAAGTGAAAATTTTGAGGCATAATTGAAGTATAAAAACATACAGTAATGTGTAGATTATGATGGACAGTTGACAAAGATACATTTTCTGCATTACTTCCAAAATAACCTAGTGTCCAGTTTAGATTCCAAACATTAGAGGAGTAACTTTCGCCCATCTATATGTTTCAGTTGTACACAGTGGACCTGGACAATGGCGATGACTGTGCTGCCAAGTTTCGCTCCAACTCGAACCTGGGTTTCTTTCTTTTTCTCAGCATTGTGGCTAGCACTCTGTTACGCACATCATCTGATGATGATGCTTCTGTATCTGACAAAGATGAAGTGAAGAAATGATTTGAAATTCTTCTGCAGATAGATTTCACCAGTGTGAGTAGAGTTTGGGCCTGGTGTAGTAGAGCTTCTGCATTTCAGTATCATTACATGGGTTTAAAGTTGGCCTGATAAAAACTAGTTCGGCTGCCAGTCTGTGACAAGATGACCACTGTGCTTATAATCCCAGCTTTATAAAAGGTTGAGGTCATAACCTTTTGCTCTATGAGATTGGGGTTATGAGACTCCTCTTCCTTAAAATTTGGAATAAAAATTGCTTACCTTAGTGTAGAGGACAATACTGATGCAACTGTGCCCCATCTCTGTGTCAATGATGTAAAAATGAAAGATGTGAGCCCATGTAGTGATCATATTGTGAGCTGCACCAAAGACATCATAGCAAAATTTCAATGTGCAAAGGTGGTGATAAGCAGAGTTGCACCTCTCAGATTGTCCAGTTTAAAAGTGAAAAGAGAACTTTTTAATGCCAACATTTTCTATCGACTACATGACAACAAAAATGTTACTTTCCTGGCTCACGAAAATCTGAAAGTCAGCAGCAGCAGAATGATGAGGGATGACATCCACCCATCACAGAGAGGCATTACCTTTTTTTGCGAGAAATCTTGGATGCCATCTTGAGTGCCTTTTTTGGGAGAAGCTTACAAACAAGAGGTGCACAAACCACAAGAAACGGCCACCCTACCCCACCAGCAATTCAGACACCACAACACCTGCTAAGTACTTTCATTCACAAAGACATTATCTACAGAGCACAACCATGTTGAATAGATTATATCCTTTCACAGATCAAATATGTCACAACCATTTTCAAAAAATCAAGTTTGAAATGACATTATTTTTTAGATGAGATATCTAATCCAATGCAATTCATCCTGCGGTGTTGATATAAATATTTGCAGCATTCCATCACATTGTCGACAACACTGGAATAAAGTTTCTGACAAATTAGCTGAAGATGGTGCATCAAATCATGCAAATACCACAGCATTCAGCATACCACAGCATAGAACTATCTGTCCATGAAATATGCTTTGTGTTAGAAAGATTAGTTTATGCTAGTTTCTCAGCTACTGATCCCTCACTGCTCCAGACAGCCGCCATCCTTGGTATACAAATTAAGACTGAATGCTTAGAAGACAAAATATACACTAAATGTATGTATTTATTCAAAAGCATTATCAATCCACCATCAGTTTTTTAATGACCTACCTTACTTACAATATATAGAAATAGCAAATTCAATTTTTCATGTGCTAACATTAGAAATATCCTTTTTTAACAAAAATAGAAACATTATTCCGCTTGTCCAGTTTATCATCAAGTCCCTTGTTGGCAGATTGTTATGATTTGTTATTTAGTTGTTATATGTTGCTGTTTGACACTGTTAATTGTTATCATTAGTTCAGTATTAGTTGTTTTATTTTTCCTTTCAGTTGTTCCTCTTCTTCCCATCGAATCCACTCACCACCCACCCTTTATGTGTGTGTTTGTGTGTGTGTGTGTGTGTTTAAAATCACGATTGTGAACAGATTTAAATAAAAGGTTCTTTCCTACCTTCCTTAAAATTTAAAGTCATGACAGCTTTAGGAGAAAGTTTCGGTTAGTAGCTATGAATTTGTTGAGCTAACTTTGTGATGCAAGTTCTCCCCAAATTAGTTGTGATATGTATTTTGTAATTGTATCTAAAATATTTTATTTTTCATTTGAAAATGTTTCTTTGAAGTTCATATAATGTTTCATCAGTGAATTTAAACATTCTCTTATTGTGTATGAATGTTGTATATTACTGATGTACTGCCAATTATGCCAGTGGCTTGAGGAGCAAGATCAAATATCTGCTATTCCTGTCGGGTGTGGGCCATCTTCTGTATCATACACAGTATGGTACCTTGGGTGTCTTCAGGGCTTTGAGCTCTTTCTTTCTTTTATTGTATCTGAACATATTGGAATATACTTTTCAAATTGTTTCTTTGATATTCTTGCGGTCTTTCATTTGTGTTTTAAAATTTTCTTTGTGGGCTTGTAAACTGATGCTTGTCAGCACATTTGATGAAATGATGGGATCCTTAACAGTGTCAGGTTTTGTAAAGTTGTCGTCAGCGTTTTTACTGTTACCATCAGTTTCATCCCTAAATCTGTTCAGTTCTTGAATGCAAATAAAATGTAAACGGGGCTTGATGTGGAGAATGTCGATACGCTTTGAAGTGAAAGAGAGAGCGAGAGTGTGTGTGTGTGTTGTGTGTGTGTGTATTATGAATGATGATTATATATTTTAAAATAAAAATGAAGTACAAATGTTTGTAATGTTTAATGTATGAATGTCACAAATGTTAATGTCACAAATTGTCGCCATGAATTTCACAGACTGATTTGTGTGTGTATATGTGGTGGAATTGTACAATAATATTTCAGTTGATATATCATTCACACAATATCATGTAGTATGTATTGTGACATTGAACAGTAATCTGAAGTTCTCAAACACTATGTTTCAATCAAGTGTCAACACAACTATAGCGGAGCAAGCTCAACATTATGATGATGATATCAATACAAAGACATTGTGATTTCTCCCTGTATCAACCATCACAATCCCCAAAATTCCCAGAAAATACACACTGCATCCAAGGGCACATTTGTAATTGTATTCTTGCACTCTCACAGCTACCCCTACCCCCACACACAAACACACAATGTAGAAATGATGCAGCAGAAACATGAAAATGTATGAGTGAAGATAGAAAAAATGTTAATTAAATGAAAGAAAATGGAAAAAATGATTAAAAGTCTGTGTTGATAGTTAATGATTCACACACACACACACACACACACACACACACACACACACACACACACACACAAAAAAAAACAAAATATATGCACACATACACACACACACACACAGAGAAACAAAATACATGCACACACATTTATATAATACACATAAATATAGACACACGTTACATTATATACTTTCGCATGTTTTTCCCTCTATTATTTATGCCTAGAGTTTTCAGTGATTGTTTCATAACAAAGCCAGTAATTTGCAAATGTATCCAGATTGCTACGTAATGCTGCTTGTTGCTTTTCAGTGAATTATCTTTTTTTCATAATTGTCATATTATCTGTTATGCATGGCAAAGCAATTTGCAGTTTTCATCTGTATACATGGAACTTTACAGATAAAATAATCAAATTAGTTTTGTTTTGTTTTAGTTTGTGCAGTCAAATACAAAAGAACTTTGGAAGAAGCCACAGCCATACAGTTTTGACATGTGTCTCCTAACCAAAATGCTTTATCTTTCCAAAAGGTTGGGACAAATATAAACATTTCAAAAACAAGTGCATAGATATTCTTTTCTTTAGTGTTGCAAAACGAACACAAGGGCATGTCTGAAAGTGTATGGATAAATATAACTGTTTATGTTGGTAGTAAACTGTGTATAATTCTAAGCTGGAACCATCTTAACTGGCTGTCACTGACAGAACAAAATGGTTTTCTAAGTACACTTTTCCAGTTTAAAGATACCACAGGAAAGGTCTTGTGTGTGACAAATGATGTATTTTCATACTGAATTTAATTCCACACTAAGGGTTTTCATTTAGAACTTTTTCATGAATTGATATGTTTGATTTTTCTTTGAACATCCATTAGGTTCTCCTCACATCTTCATATATTTAAACATTGGTAGGCATGCTTGGGAAATGTCTTCAAAAATCATTAAAACTTGAAAAGTGACTTAATGCATTGTTTAAACCATCAATGATAGTGTTATCAATCCATGGTTTTAAATATACAGTTTTGTAGTCTGTTATTACATTTACAATATAACCTATTTTTTCAGGAAGACGTCTGGCATTCTCTGAAGATACAACACAGAATTTGTTTACACACTATGTCATGATTATATTTGCTTACTCTCTACCATACCTTGACAGATTCAGTATTTCGAGGTATGTGCATTTTAATGTTTCCTTCAGCAGAGATTCCTCCCCATACTCATATATTACAAGAACTTATTCAGACAAATAAAACATTAATAAAGAAACCAATGGATCGTAAGAAAAGATGTGCGCACCCCTACCCACCCACCCACCAACCAACATGACGTACTGATTCTGCAATGCAGTAGTATTATTAGTAGCAGTTCTTCCAGTTTCTTTGTTGCCACAATGGATTGATTGGTGAGATTTGGGCTGCTCTCTCTAGAGATAGGGTATCCATAGAGTAGCACTTTACTCCTTCCTCTCTCCCCCAATCTGTGTGTTTTTGTTACCTAAAGATGGATTATGGGTCAGAATTTTGCCTTGGAAACCCTTACATTGCCCTGGGTTCTTTTACGCACATGCCATGCATGCAGCACATGGGACCTCAGTTTGTCGTCCTGTCCAAAGGACTAGCACTGAGAACCCACTCGAGGTCTAATGGACTGGGGGAGAAAAATCCTTTGTCTGAATGGGGTTTGAACCCATACTTCTTGAATCTTAACTCTTTGACTCCCTCAACCCTATCTACCAGCTTCCTGCATTATCAGCCAGGACAGCAAAGCAAAAATTTAATCCTTCACACTGTAAGAAGCTGGTGGATAGGGTGAGAGTGAAAGGGTTAAGTTTTTGCAGTAGGCAGATAAGGTGTGGGAGTGAAAGGTTTAAGTGGGTGCTTTATCCACTAGGCCACCAATCCACTTGCCAGTTGTTGGTACTATGCATTCAGTAAATTGTGAAGACATTCACACATCTCAAGTACTGAGAACAACACAGGTTGATTTTCTGCCATCAGAAGAATTAGCTTCACACACATTCCATCCAAACAGTATGGGCCTAAACCATTATGACACTACCACTACACCAGTCATTTTGGCCCTCTAATGCACATCCAAAACCCACCTAAACTGAAATCATCATTGAGCAAGGCATGAAGGGCCACAAAATATGGGGCAATTTTGCACAATGTATCATGACGAGAATGGTGATGATAGTGATAATGCTATGGAGGTCCATTTCGCATTGAGGCTGTGTGACGGGGCTGTGCTGTATATTTACTTTCATAACATATGCTGGATTCATTATGCCAAAGAGATACAGACATTAGTGGTGGTGTTGGTGAAGAAATTTGAGCAATACCTTCAAGGACACATCAGTAAAGTGGATGAGACTGAACTGTGTCATCTCATTCTTCCCAGCAAGCCCATAGTACACTCAGCTCTGTGAAAGTGTTGGCTGGGACCGAAATTCCCATTGTAACTTTTTGGACTGATGAGTTTCAAACCAATAACTTCCCAGTCAATGGTCTGGTGTGCCACGACGACTGGTACCAGAGTCTGATGTTTATAGAGTTACCGGTAATTTGGCAAAGCAAAAACGCTCAGCCAACACTCATCCAGATGGAGGCATCACCTGGAGGTCAAAATGAAGATAATGAGCTACTGATCTCATAATGATCAAGTCTTTTCCTGCTATCTTTAGAGATTTTATTTGACTCCTTAATGTTTAATATTTCCCCCTTACTTTAGTTGATTTGGGATAGAATTCATTTGATCTGTACCAATGTTAGAACATTTCACAACAGAATCTGCAATTTTCTTCTTCACATTTAACAGCTTTGTGTCTCTTGCATATGTGTTTGTGCATGTGTGTGTGTGTGTGTACTTTGTGGTAAACAAAACAAAAAGAGAGAGAGACAGTAAGCAGCAAAATCACATCTTAAAGAATTACAGAGATACTACTAAACAACACCATCACCCTTCTAGCACCACCAACAAATAGATAAATAAACAGATCAATAAATGAATGAATGAATATCTAAATAGACAAGTGAATCAATTAAATGAAGTAAAATTTAAAAAAAAAAAAATTATGCCCACCCAACCCAACCCATACACAAGTAAAAGGCACAGTTAAAAACACAATGCACACAATCCATATGATGTAAAGCAACTAGTTCATTTTTATTATCCAACAAATACTGTTATTCATGAATAGAACAATGGAGGGGACACATTTTCTGAAAGATTTTCTTCCTTACAATCTACTAATAGTAGAGTTGAAGTCAATCTCTCAAAATGGAAGCCAAATTTCCTTCACAGAAATCACATTGCCACTGTCAAAGCAACTCAAATTTCTTTGTTGTTTCCAAAAGGAGAATAAATGTCTTGAGTCTTGTCTAAGAAAACCCAGTGTCAACATCTCCAAGTTTATCATATGCCAGTGTGTGTGTGTTTGTGATTTATTATCTGAATGACAAATGTCAAGTTTTTAATCTGCCCATCTGTAAGATTACTAAGATGAGTGAGCGGACAAGTCATCTCTGAATGACACTGCACATTCTATAACTTAAAATGACACTTGCACATGCATATCACACATTAAAAAGTACACACATGACAATTTTTGTCATGTTTTCCTATAGCTCTGACACGCACTCACACTATTCAGTACAAACATAAGACCATGTCAATAAAAGTAAATGAACATATAAAAGAACCAGAACAAAAAATACAGTTTTGTTGTACAACATGGTATACACACTTATGTACTTCATTTGATCAATACATTATTACATCACAGAATACCTGAATATGCAAGGATTCACCTACTTGGACAGTTCCGTACATGCTATATACTCCCATCAAATCTGCCAGGGATGGTCTGGCAGTGATGGTTCTCGTGCAAAACATGCAATGGCATGACCTTTAAAAGGAAAGGGGGGGAGGAGGGAAAGACAGGACCTATGGAACACTAAGCTGGTAAAGGGAAGAGAGGATCTATGGAACACTAAGCTGGAAAGGGGGAGAGGGACAGTAGGCCTACCAATGGAACACTAAGCTGGGAAGGGACAGTACCAATGGAACACTAAACTGGAAAGGGGGAGAGACAGGACCTATGGAACACTAAGCTGGAGAGGGGAGAGACAGGACCTATGGAACACTAAGCAGGAAGGGGAGACAGGACCTATGGAACACTAAGCTGGAGAGGGGAGAGACGGGACCTATGGAACACTAAGCTGGAGAGGGGAGACAGGACCTATGAAACACTAAACTGGAGAGGGGAGACAGGACCTATGGAACACTAAGCTGGAGAGGGGAGACAGGACCTATGGAACACTAAGCTGGAGAAGGGAGACAGGACCTATGAAACACCAAGCTGTAGAGGGGAGAGACAGGACCTATGGAACACTAAGCTGGAGAGGGGAGAGACAGGACCTATGGAACACTAAGCTGGAGAGGGGAGAGACAGGACCTAAGGAACACTAAGCTGGAAAGGGGAGATGGGAGAGAGGACCTACAGAACACTAAGCTGGAAAGGGGGGGAGACAGGACCTATGGAACACTAAGCTGGAAAGGGCAGACAGGACCTAAGGAACACTAAGCTGGAAAGGGAGAGAGGACCTACAGAACACTAAGCTGGAAAGGGGGAGAGACAGGACCTATGGAACACTAAGCTGGAGAGGGGAGAGACAGGACCTATGGAACACAAAACTGGTAAAGGGGAGATGGGAGAGAGGACCTACGGAACACTAAGCTGGAATGAGGGAGAGACGGGACCTACAGAACACTAAGCTGGAATGAGGGAGAGACAACCTACGGAACACTAAGCTGGAAAGGGGGAGAGACAGGACCTATGGAACACTAAGCTGGAAAGGGGGAGATGGGAGAGGATCTATGGAACTCTAAGCTTGAAAGAGGGGAGAGACAGGACCTATGGAACACTAAGCTGGAAAGGGGGAGAGGGAAGAGACGGGACCTACGGAACACTAAGCTGGAAAGGGGGAGAGGGAAGAAACAGGACCTACGGAACACTAAGCTGGAAAGGGGGAGAGGGAAGAGACGGGACCTACGGAACACAAAGCTGGAAAGGGGGAGAGGGAAGAGACGGTACCTACGGAACACTAAGCTGGAAAGGGGAGAGGGAAGAGACGGGACCTACGGAACACTAAGCTGGAAAGGGGGAGAGGGAAGAGACAGGACCTATGGAACACTAAGCTGGAGAGGGAAGAGACAGGACCTACGGAACACTAAGCTGGAAAGGGGGAGAGGGAAGAGACGGGACCTACGGAACACTAAGCTGGAAAGAGGGAGAGACAAGACCTATGGAACACAAAGCTGGTAAAGGGGAGATGGGAGAGAGGACCTATGGAACACTAAGCTGGAGAGGGGAGAGACAGGAACCTATGGAACATAAAGCTGGTAAAGGGGAGATGGGAGAAAGGACCTATGGAACACTAAGCTGGGGAGGGAAGAGACGGGACCTACGGAACACTAAGCTGGAAAGAGGGAGAGACAAGAACTATGGAACACTAAGCTGGAAAGGGGGAGAGGCGAGAGAGGACCTACGGAACACTAAGCTGGAAAGAGGGAGAGGAGAGAGAGGACCTATGGAACACTAAGCTGGAAAGGGAGAGGAGAGAGGACCTATGGAACACTAAGCTGGAAAGAGGGAGAGGACCTATGGAACACTAAGCTGGAAAGAGGGAGAGAGGACCTATGGAACACTAAGCTGGAAAGGGGGAGAGGAGAGAGGACCTATGGAACACTAAGCTGGAAAGAGGGAGAGGACTTATGGAACACTAAGCTGGAAAGAGGGGAGAGGAGAGAGAGGACCTATGGAACACTAAGCTGGAAAGGGAGAGGGGAAAGAGGACCTATGGAACACTAAGCTGGAAAGAGGGAGAGGAGAGAGAGGACCTATGGAACACTAAGCTGGAAAGGGGAGAGGAGAGAGAGGACCTATGGAACACTAAGCTGGAAAGGGGGAGAGGAGAGGACCTATGGAACACTAAGCTGGAAAAGGTGAGTAGGAGAGACAGGACCTATGGAACACTAAGCTGGAAAGGGAGAGGGGAAAGAGGACCTATGGAACATAAGCTGGAAAGGGGAGAGGGGAGAGAGGACCTATGGAACACTAAGCTGGAAAGAGAGGGGGAGAGAGGACCTATGGAACACTAAGCTGGAGAGGGGGAGAGAGGACCTATGGAACACTAAGCTGGAAAGAGGGAGAGACAGGACCTATGGAACACTAAGCTGACATCACAAAAATGAATACAACATTCAGATGGGCAGCGAATATGACAATTTTTATCTTGTAGACTGTGATTGAACTTGAGGCATCCAATCATGAATCCATTGCTCTACCAATTGATTCAACCGACTAACCAAGAACAACAAGGAAGCCAACAGTACCTATTGTCATGATGGACAGAGGATGATCTAATATATTCATCTGTAACAATTGTACATCTGTTAATTGGAAGTTTGATCAATGTACAAAGCAACAAATCAATTGTTAACAGAAACTCTCATGAACTGTAAGTTACCGTATCCATACATTTTGGTGACTTCAATTTTTTTAAATTTCCTATAATATTGGCTAATAATTCAGCTTCTTGTGTGTGTGTGTGGTGTGTGTGTGTGTGTGTGTGTGTGTGTGTGTGTGTGTCTGTGTATGTCTACACATATTTGTGTATGTGTATGTATGTGTGTGTGCATGCATGTGAATTTTCAAGAGTTGTGTGTTAACTGACAAAAAATGCTAATGAGCATGTGAATGTGTGTGTATTTACATTGTTTGGTTACTTTATAATTTGACTGATAATCTACAATCATGCATTACTCTTACCAAGAAAAACAAGACAAAAATTGGTCCATCCATGCTCAGCATATTTTTCTCTACATTATAAAGGAATACTTCACAATAATAAGAGACAATGCAGCAGATCAAAAAAGTTTTTACATGACTATACCAATATTCATATACAAACAGCAGCATTACAAATGTGTTGAACACAGCACACAATATCTTCTACATGATTTTCCAGTATCTCCATCTCTCCTCTCCTTAACCCCCCCACTTCTCCCCATATTAAAATGGCATGTTCTCCCTCTCCCTTTACTCATGAAGTTGGAACTTGATAGACAATAGTATAAAACATATGGTCTTACTGACAGACCAAAAACATTTTTCACTATCAAATGCTCTCTCATAACATCACAGTTTTTTCTTTATGAAAGCATACTAACAATCTATCTAATTAATATTCAGTGTGGTTAAATGCTGATTTCATGAAAGTTATTCCAAAGTGAGTCACACTCTGATAACCTACTACCTACTGTCTACTAATAACATATGTCATAAATGTATAGGAATGAAAGAAAGGCTGCTCTGAAATATATCTTTTTCTTGTGACTGCCTCATCTTTGCCTTGTTTCAGAGATGCTGATTCCACACCACTCATTCAGAGCTCTAAACATTCCACCAACCCAAGATTATTCAGCTGAAGTCTATTAGAGCCAGTGCTGTCAAACTGTCATATGCCAACACTTGGGGGGGGGGGGGGGGGTTCAACAGTGCCTGTTCTGGACTCAGGACATTGCCTACTAAGCCCCTTACTAATGACAATAATCGCTCAGTTGAGGAGCCTGACCGAACGAGCGGCCCTACATTAACAAGACCACCATCATTTCCTTCCACCATCAACTTCCACGAATCACTGACACCAAAACCACAACTTCACCTTACTTCAGGCACAGAGGCAGGACAGAAAAACCACAACAGATCACCTAAAAATGGGCCACAGAGTCAGGGGTTATGGAATCTAAGATATTTTCAAGATGCTATGTTGATTTTATGACAATAGGGATGATGATCATGATGTCATGGAGTTCATGGAGACTACATTCTACGCTTATTTTCAAAACATGCTAGTGTTAATCAGGCCAGAGAGATAAAGACACTTGCAGCACTGGTCACAAAATCTGAGCAACATTATCAATGATTCATCCATAAAGTGGATGAGACTCAACTGTGGTCCCAGTCTTCCCAATGGGCCCATACTGTGCTAGACTCTGAGTAGAAGCCATTCAGGTCTGAAAAATCCCACAATAATTTTTTTTTGACTCGTGGAGGTTTGAACCCACAACCTCACAATCAATAATCCACGTGCTAAACACTTTGCCACATGGAGTAATCTGAAATCTACCTGACAAATATACACAATGCATGCAAAGTACATACAGAAACAAAATACAAATTGATCTAAAACATATCTTACTACTTGTGTACATACACATCACTCTCTCCAATACATATTTCTCACACCAGCTACAATCCAGTACACACAAAAATAAACCAAAGGAATGTGCTTTCAGAAGAATAGTTTAAAGCACAATTTGACAAATACATGAGACCAATGACACAAAAATCCAGTTCCATCCTCACAAATTATCACAGCACAGGTGGATGTCCATACACGCAAAACAAGGATTTCTAGAAAAACAGATTCCCCAAATTACATGTTTCACTACAACTTCGCATGCCTGTGCCAGTCACTGACTCTTGCCAGTCCATACATAGAAACTGTCCAAACCTATCAAACACTGACTCTTTTCTTCCAATATAATCTATGAGTATAATTTTTTAAGGATAAAAAATCAAAACAAAAGAAAGTAAAGATGACTAGGGAAGAAGAAAAAAACAAAAGAATGTAAGAGAAAACAAGATGGTCAAGCCATTCTAACAATCTCCCTTCTAATACAAACGTTTTACAGAATATCCAGATTCTATCCTTCTCATGGTCAATGTGACCTAAGTGAAGCTTTTGTTGAAATAAAATTTCATGTTTATTGAGTTCAATGGGTGACTCACATACCATGAAATAAGATTTTGTATATTGTCAGAAGTTCCTGAGAAAATGATGTTCCCACATCTTCCTCAAAAAACGCTAAATGTAAGCACTTTTTCTGTCCTCCAAACTTATGTATTCACATCTCCTCACTGGTCCACATGGTAAAGATCCATTCTGAAAGAGCTGACAAAAGCATGCAAAAACATTCTGGTAACAACACACACACACACACACACACACACACACACACACACACACACACACACACACACACACACACACACACACACATCCCTCTGGATAAAATGAGATAATCTCTTTAAAAAAAGGTATCTGAAAAAATGACATTCATCACTATCATTACCAAGAATAATCAGGCTTTTCATAATTACAAAAACAATACTAATAATAAAAGCATGATATGGTGCAAATCCAGCACCAACATTCAAAATGCCTGCCCACCAATCAACAAGTTAACACAATACTGGAAGTCTGCACGGCATAAACTATGAAGTGCAAATAAAAAAAATGTTTTTTCAATAAAAGAAACCTCAGTATAAATATAAGCAAACAGCACAAATACACCATCCCCTCAGCACCACCACCACCATCATAAGCACAGCCCCTCCACATCCAGAGCATACACTATCTCTGCTAGACTGTTAACTGAAAATACATACAATACCAATCACTTGCACAACATTTATACATTCTCAGGAGGAAGACAAGTGCTTTAAATCCAATGCACCAAAATTCCAGGCTGAAGCAACAAAGCTATGCTTAGTTCTGTACTTGATATTAAAAGCTCAGAATACTTGAACCATTAGAAAAATATCTTACCATTGTGGACAATGAATGCAAAGCAAATCATGCAGACAAGAGGGATGGAGAAAGTCATGTAATTATAGCAAAGGCATTGAAAATTCTCGTTGAGACAGGCAGCCAGCAAGGCTTATCAAAATGTTGACCTTGTAAGTGGCATGGCGACAGCCCTGACGTTGCCCCTGGCAGTCATCGGGGCTATAAACAACATAAACTGAATCAACAATGTTTGGTTGTAGGTTCTCTAAACAGGGCTTTGCCAGTTATTCTTTTTAGTTCTGATGGAAACATGTGAGAAGAGAAGTGTGATAATCTAAACCACACAATCAAACAAATTAATAAAAAAAAAAAAGTAATAAGAAATGCCAATAGGAGATAACTTGCAAACACAGGGTGATACGTTCACATTCTGTAAAGAAGATTCTACACAAAAGTTTATTTTGCCTTTAAATACTCTTTACTGTGTACTGAATAATTTGTCTGTTTATACTGAGCTCTTGACCAAAGTTTATCAAAGCTGATTAGAAAAGTCAACAGAAGCTCCACATAACTTCACTGTGAGGAACTGCGTTTTCCTCTGACAGGCCACAGGCCACTGCCAGTAAGATGGGGAGTTTTTTTTCTTTTTTGGGAGGGGAAGTCTTTTTTTTTTTTCGTTCCTTTAACCAATTTTTATTTATTTTTCCACACCTGCATTATACATAATAAAAAATATATACTTCAGTCTTGCTTTTGATCCTTCTGATCAAACACACACACCACACACACACACACACACACACACACACACACACACACACACACACACACACACACACACAATGAAATCTTTGTTTGCACTTCACGATGCAAAATGATAAAATACAAAATGACTGCTGTTGTCTTACATTTGATCTCTCTCTTTTAATGCCGTCACTAAGCAATGCCCTCTTTGATAAAATCAAATGGCTTACAGTGTAATAAAATCAAGCAGTACATCAATACCATCTAACAAATTTTCTTCACAAAAAGATCATCCATCAGATGCTATGAGTCAAAACATATCAAACAATGACGATGAAGGCGAAAGTCTTTGAACTGATGATATTCTAATAAATTAAAAAAAATGTACACACACACAAACAGGAAAGTCTTTGACTCAATATTATTCTGATTAACCCTTTGACTCCCGCACCCTGTCCACCAGCATCCTGTATTGCCAACTATGCTAACAAAGCAAAAACTTAACCCTTTGATTCTCTCACCCTTTCCACCAGCTTCCTGCTGGAAACTGGTGGAAAGGATGAGAGAATCAAAGTGTTAAGTTTTTGCAGTTGGTGGATAGGGTGCAGGAGTCAAAGGGTTAATCATCCAACTAATAAAAAAAGAAATGATACATCTTGCACACTTTCACCACCTACAAAATACACACATAGACCGGTCAACAAAAGAAAAAACAGAAACAATGGGAATCACTTTTAAACTGATTAATGGACAGGAGTACAGAAGAAGAGTGAGTACTGGTCTTTAAAAAAGCAGAAACAACAAAAACAAACTCAATAAATAAACAACAAAACTAAACTCAATAAATAAACAAATTAAAAAAAAAAAAAACAATGACAGAAAGATCAATAGCCACAGGTAAATATTAACTGTTTTACTCCCTCACCTTACCCACCAGTTCCCACAGGAAACTGATGGACAGGATATTAATCATGTTAACAACAAATGCACAAGAAGTGTTACTGATGACCAGATGAGCACTATGTACACATAAGCTCAGATTTTGCCCCCTTGGACGACAGGCAACTGTTTCTGTTTCATCTCCTCCATCTTGAAATGCGTGTACGCCAGGATTCCTGTGAGACAGACATCAATATTCAATGATCATTTATTCCTCAGACAAACCACCCACTACACCAGATATCCAATCGCCATTTACAACTTGCTCTTTCAAATTTTCATGGCCTTGCCAGTGTGTAGGGCTTAAGCACAGGCTTATGGCTTATGTTACAATTATTTTGGATCTTTTCCATATCATCTATGTGTTAGCAGTGTATGTGTAATTCGCTGCCAGCACTGAGACATTATTTTAAGCAACTAAAACTGAAACTTTTCTAATGATAAACTTTGTACAAATGAAACCATATGAAACTATCCAAATGACACTCTAAGCAGAACACAAAAAAAAGGCAAATTAATTACTGCCAAGAACATACAATTCTCGTCTGCAAAGTTAACTACTTTGAGCTGTCAATAATTTTCTGCTTTTGCAGGTGATATTTTTACATTGCCTTTTCATGGAAAGATCAAAAACCAATCTTCAAATCATATTTATTTATAACAATTACTGCATTTCTTTTTTTGTGTGTGTGTGCTTCTTTGTTTGTTTGTTGTTGTTGTTTTTTTGTGTACAGTTGAGTCACCGATCTTAACTCACTGTGGACAAATTCTGGGATAACTTTGAGCAGCAGTGCATCCCTCATCGCTGACTTCCAAGAATACTAGTAATATATAACAAGCTCTCAATCCAAAACTCGTCTGTATACAGGAATTCAAAACTGTTTGCTGAGTCACTTCCCTTTACCAGTCTTATAATCTTGAGTAAAATGCATTCAGCTTTCATTATTTGGGTTTCTGCATTGAAAACGTCAAAAAATCAGAAGTTTGTATAGCAGCAGTAGCAAAGAGATGGGCAGCAGAGGGTCCTAAGAAGAAAATTCTCTGTCAACCAACTGTTTACACTCTAAGGGGACTGGGCCACATCCAGGTCATGACGTCTGAATGCCCCTCTGCTGCTGCTATTGTTTAAAATAGAAATTTGTCCATCACCACAGTTTGAAATAGCACACCACGTCTCATGGCCTAACAAAATTACCCCTTGTGACAGATGTTTAATCACTTAGCTATAGGACACCAGCAACATGTAGGGGAGTTTACTTTTGTCTCTACTCAACCACAGGCAAATTTCATGACTTCAGAAGAAACAGGCAGCCTCAGGCAGAAGTGCTGTTTGGTCTCAGGCAGCTGTGACCTGAATAGGTTATGTATCCCACTTGGTATTATTACTATTTACATTCAGCCTGGTTGATGTGCAGGCAAAATTCCTGCCTTTCAATCTGACTGGATCAGGATTATATTGCTTACAGCCCAGCCGACTACTAGAGCCATATCAGGGCTAACACTACATAAAAAACCACACCCAGTTCAATCTGACAGCATCTATAGGAACACAGACGTAACTATATCTGAACGGATCTTCACGACCGTAATTATCAAGATAATATAATGTGTGAATGTCTACTGTATAAACAAAACAAAGAACTACAAGAGATGTTACCAAGTACATATTTTATTCACTTAAAGCTAGAGAAAGCCACTTACCTGTAAGCAAATAACAACTATACAGCTGATTCACCGTTATTTCCACAATGCATTAATTAATCACTTTTTTCCAGTTTGCATGTTCCTAAGCAGGTGGCCATACATTAAACTTTTTGTGTCAGTAACATCATCTGTGCACAGGATTGTAAACAATGTGAAAACTGCATGTGACTTCCAATCCATTCAGATGTCAATAGACACAGGACCCTGTTCAGAATTGGGAAGGGCAAAGCAGCCCAAGAGAGAGTGGGATCAACCCTCAAAACGCTGACTCAAAAGTAGTGAGGCCTTACTGCCTCATTTCCCTAGAACTTCAGGGGTATGAGACTACCTTCATCTTTGTTTTTTTCTACCACTTAACCACTTAGTAATTGCCAACTTAACCCGTGAAAAAGCAAAAAGACCAAATGATAATAAGATGAAAAAATAAAGGACTTCATCTATCCACACTGCTTGTAACCACTAAAGCTACCCCATAGTTAAACCAGAAATTTAATATGACACTAACTAGCATACAGATCATGAGAGATCATCCAGAACAGAATAAATCTTAAGTTCCCACATGTTCAGTTTTAGTTTTCTCGCTGTTTCTGAAATCATTCGTTTTTCTGTTCTTTCTTGTGACATAAATCATTCTTACTAATCTTAGCTCTGACAATTACTGGCTGAGTTACAGGTTAGGTTACACACGATACCCTACTAAACTGCTACTTTGAGGACATTTATGCATTTATAAATTTCAGTACTCAGTACTAAAGTTTCCTTAGCATACAGGATTTAATCTTTTAACTACAGGTTGAACAGCACTTAAACTGTAATATTTTTAATTTTCTTTAACATTTGTAATATCTGAAATTTTCACTACAAACTGTTGAATAGTATCTGTTTTCCATACATATTACATTTTTGTTCTTGTTTGTCACTGCAACAGTTTGTGTTCAACACCACTAACAACCTACTTTTAAAAAACACAATGATCAAGAAACAAAATACTGTCAATTGTCATAATTATCAATTTACATGTCTACATTTTCACAACAGTCAGTTAATTAACAGGTAGCAAAACGTTTCAATTTTTCATTTTTTTCAGCTTACACAAATAGTAATATAACCATGTCAGCCCTGACCCAAGGGAGTCACAATGTCTCCTACCCTGAGCTCCACAGCAAAAATGTGATTCTTCACAAAAATCCATTCCTGATCAGCCAGGATTCCGCTTAGAGTCAAACTGAAAATTCCTGATAACACAGGACTATGGTCTCAGAGGATTAACTGATCTGGTTTTCAGCTTTATCTAGCCAGTGAAAGTGCAATTTGAAGTCAAGGTAAATGAGATTTCCAAAAATGTACCTGTCAATATGCCTATCCCAAGAAAACAAAGGAGTAAAATGTGTTGAAAACTGGCATTTACTTTTATTGATTTTTATCCCTGACAGGACAGGTTCTGTTAAATGCAAATTTTGCTATTTTGTTGATGAGATACTGCCATTTCTGTGAAACGGAACAAGCAACAATAACAAAAATGATTAATGAGTATTTTCAACAAAACCCACCTCCTCCACTGATTCTGATTGCCAGAACTCAACAGTACCAGGGACTTTATTAAAAGCAATAAATCATTCTTGTATAGCACTATTCTCCACACTCGCTTGAACTCACTACACATTCACAAAACAGAGTATAATAGTTCTTTTTTAATACATACAGAAGCACTGACATATCACCACACACACTCCTCAAAATACACAAATGAACATATTAACAATATCCATCCATACATGAATATGTACCTATGGTCATTAATGTATGCATGCATGAATGAACTTAGAATTCATTTTGTGCTGGAGGATCACACACATACTTTATCTCATAAGCCATGATTCCCTTACCAGAGAGTGTTGTCAAGATTCCAAAAACTTGCAGAGGTTGCAGGTTATCACTGAAGAGAATGTAACCTCCAAGAAGTGTCAAACAAAATTTCAGATGGCCAACCATGTTGTAACTGACAACTGTTAAGAATCAAGTTCAGCTTGCAAGTACCAGGGCTAAAATGTGCACATGAGAAATGCCCACAGTGCTGAAATATAACTTCATCAACTCACTCAGTTTCATTTCATGACACATGCAGTCACATTCCCACAATGTATACAGATCTATAATCTTCTGCTTCACACACACACCACCACACACACACACACACACACACACACACACACACACACAACACACACACACACACATGATTTGTCTCTACTGATAAAATTGTCTAAAATTACAATACATGAAGGTTGTGGGTTCGATCCCATGCAGGCCATTGATTTTTACAGGCTGGATGATTCTGTTAATAAAGCTTTAACATATGAACTCAACAAATAAACATATAAACTGACATATTTGCTGCCAAGCTCACTTCTCTAATTATTCTGGTGGAGTCAACCTAGTGTTTAAAAAGGCCTATCCTTTACCTCTCCATGCACCCAAGACTTCAAGAACTTGCCAGCACGTACAGTTTTAAACAGGATTAAGCAGTCAGTCAGATAATTACTATATTGAATTATCTAAGTGTGCAAAGAATCCCTGTTCAACAAGTTCCCTGTGCACAGATATTAAACTTCTGATTCTCACACCATGTCCACTAGCATCCTGCATTGCCAACCATGCTAGCAAAGCAAAAAATTAACCCTTTGATTCCCTCATCCTATCCACCAGCTTCCTGCCTCACCCTATCCTCCAGCTTCCTGCAGGAAGCTGGTGGATAGAGTGAGGGAGTCAATCGGTCAAGTTTTTGCAGTTGGTGGATGGGGTGTAGGAGTCAAAGGGCTAATTAAACTGATGGGCAAAGAAGTCAAGTTCATTAGGGTGTACAACTTCCAAATGGAAGGTCTGTGTTTGATCCTGCCTTGGTGCTACCTGGTAATTAATTAAAAGGTGTAGATCTGTCCAATCTCCCACATCAGCATATGTGCAGACATGCAAGTGTGTATGTATATACATACAGAATATCAAATATGCATATTGAAGGTCCTGTAAGTCAAGTCTGTGTTTGGTGCCTTACGGAAACATGAAAACAACCAACACATATGACCACAAAAGAATGCAGACTTTGCTGCAACAAAATGCCTGCACAGTGTGGGCCACAGCATAAAAACGCATACCAAAGAAAGACAAAAACAACACTGTTCAGAACACACACACACACACACACACACACACACACACACACCAACACACACACACACAACACACCACAACACACAACACACACACAAACACTGCTCAGAACGCAAACACACACACACATATACATAACACACACACACACACACACACAATACACACACACAAACACACGCACACAAACACACACACATACATTGTTAAATGAAAGAAACAACTACTTGCACCAAAAGGATACGTGACTGGTGATGTGTTGCCAATAATCCAGAAAATAGACAGATTGACAGAAAATGCCACCACTCCTGACAACAGCACCATAACCTGCACAGAGACACACACACATACACACATTCACACACACGACATTCACAGTTTAACATGTTTTTTTAGCATCTCTTACACGGCAGATGACAATACAAAAAAATATCAAATCAACATCCACAGAAAAAAGCTCACTGGCAACCAAAAGATTCAGTATACAGTGAGATACAAAGCACAACAGGTACACATGATAATTACAATTACACATCCTTCCTAAATTGGATAAGTTTTGTTAATTCCAGAGTTTTTTCAAAACAGTTTTTGATATGAATACTATCACAACTGCTTCTCATGATGCCTTTTTTCTACCCAGTAGCGTACAGACATGAACAGACTGACTGGTAACTGTATGATTTCTCTAGCAATCACTGTCTCACCTGATCGACATGAAAGGACAATTTATGCATGCATGATACATCTCAGAGAGCAAATGTATACAAAATCAAGCCTTCAGCAAGGCTGTGTGTGACTGGGTCACAGTGGGGTAAACATCCCATACTCTCATCATCATCAGGTGCCCTGCCGCATGGCGTTGGCAATCATGGACTTCCATCTGTCTCTATCTCTCGTTGCCCCTAGCATCTCCCCCACACTCCTCGTCCCCAGCCACTCCGCAAGTCCGTCCAGCATTTTCTCCCTGGCTCTACCTGGTGCTCTCTTTCCCTCCAGCTTTCCCGTTGTGACCCGGTGCTCTAAATCCCCCTTCCTCATAAAATGGCCTATAAATACTCTATAGTTATCTATTTCTTTCACCATACCACCAGTGGTGTTAATGTAAGAGACACTCATGGTAAGTCTCGCCAGGGTCTCAAAAGGCCAGTTGCACGCCATGGTAGGCATCCAGGGGTAAACATCCCATACTCTAATTATCTGTTTCTCTCACCGTACCACCAGTGGTGTTAGTGTAAGAGACACTCACGGCAAGTCTCACCAGGGTCTCAAAGGGCCAGTTATACAGCATGCCATAGTAGGCATCCAGGGGTAAACATCCCATACTCGAATTATCTGTTTCTCTCACCGTACCACCGGTGGTGTTAGTGTAAGAGACACTCACAGCAAGTCTCACCAGGGTCTCAAAGGGCAAGTTGTACAGCACGCCATGGTAGGTATCCAGGGGTAAACATCCCATACTCTAATTATCTATTTCTCTCATCACACCACCAGTGGTGTTAGTGTAAGAGACACTCACGGCAAGTCTCACCAGGGTCTCAAAGGGCAAGTTGTACAGCACGCCATGGTAGGCATCCAGGGGTAAACATCCCATACTCTAATTATCTATTTCTCTCATCATACCACCAGTGGTGTTAGTGTAAGAGACACTCACGGCAAGTCTCACCAGGGTCTCAAAGGGCAAGTTGTACAGCACGCCATGGTAGGCATCCAGGGGTAAACATCCCATACTCTAATTATCTATTTCTCTCATCATACCACCAGTGGTGTTAGTGTAAGAGACACTCACGGCAAGTCTCACCAGGGTCTCAAAGGGCCAGTTGTACAGCACGCCATGGTAGGCATCCAGGGGCTCGAAGAAGGGAATGACCAACACCAGCAGCAGTGCCGATAGAGGGGCCTGGTAGTACAGCAACTGCATCGAGTTCACCTGAAGTTCATGCTGTTTCTCCCCTACCAGCTGGACAATCACACACAATCAATCACCCTTATGAAGGAGTCAGGGAATGAAAGAGATAAAGAAGGAGTCAGAGAATGAAAGAGTTAATCACAAACACTTAATTACATCAACACATTAACATTTCAACAGTGAAAAAGATCCCTAATGAAATAGTTTTAATATTTGAATATCATTTCCTGTCCAAAACTTTACAAAACAAGCTGAAACACTGTCACTCACATTAACCTATTCACTCCCTCATCCTATCCACCTGCATGTAGGAAGCTTTTTGTCAAATGTTTACTACAAAGTGAACTCAAAATAAGTAAATATTACAAATTACAGCATATTAAAGAAGATTCACAATGAAAAAAATTGATAAAGATATAAGTTTTTGTTCAGTGCTTACAAAACAACAATCCACATTTATCAATCTAAGCTAACACGATAACAATAAAGAAGGAACGCAATGCAACAATAGTGACTATTAATATGAAATATAATAAAATACCATATTTTTTCATCCTTATCCCATCCTTGCAATGCAAACATACGAGGGTACTTTCCAGTAGAATGAGACCAACAAACTTATACATCAAAGACTCACGGGCAAAAAAAAAAGATTCATTTCATCTGTTCGAAGTATTTATTCTCCTGCTGCCACAAACTTCTGCATTCGCTCGATCCACAGTAGAAATGCCGCTCTGTAGGTTTCTTTGGGTATACGTGACAGACACTGGAAAACCGCCAAGGCTGCTCGGCTCTTGAAACTTCTTCCTGCCAGTGATTTGTTCCGATGTGGAAACAGGTAAAAGTCACAGGGAGCAAGGTCTGGGGAGTAAGCAGGGTGTGGCAAAATATGGATGTTCTCGGGTTGCAAGGCATTCTCGTATGAGCCTTGACTTGTGAGCAGGTGTGTTATCATGAAGAATCTTGATTCCTCTCATGCCTGTGATTGGTCGGGAAGTTGCATAAAACTTCTTGATGTCAGACAGTACTGAGTCTCTGTAGAACTTTCTGGTGATGATCTCTCCTTGTTTGCATGGTTTCTGTAACACGATCCCCTTTGTGTTGAAAAAGATGGTGTATAACACTTTTTTTTGCGAACACTGACGACGAGCGATTTGAGGAGGAATCCCACCTTTAGGAATCCAGGCCTTGTTCTGTGACTTTCTCCCAGTTTCATACATGTACACCCAGGTTTCGTCACCTATCACAATTTCATCCAGCCGCTAAGGGTCGCACTTCTTGTAAATTTTCAGCATATCTTGGCAGAAACGTAACCTACCCCCCTTATTTTCTGGCGTCAAAATATGAGGGATGCATCTTGATGACACCTTCCTGTAGCCAAGCTGATTTCTTAGGATCCTCGATGCAGTCGACGAATGAATGTCAAGACAATCAGCGATCTCTTCAAGGCTGACTCTTGAATCAGCATCAACCATTGCCTTCACACTAGCCACTAACTTTTCATCGCACTTTTCGCTTTTTCGCATTTTACCCCCTGTTGTCTTCAGTGCTGGCCTGGCCACTTGCAAAATGTTTTACTCATCTGAACACAGTTGCTTTCGAAGGAGCAGAAGGTTGTCCCAAAGCTCTCATGTCCACAAGTATTTCGGATGCATTCTTTCCGAGGGCGACACGTACTTTGATGTAGCTGCGATAATCCGCTGTTGAAAATGCCATTTTCTTTGCCATTTTTCAAATCAGGGTCTGACAGGGCCTTGACATAAACTGTCAGAACCGTAAGACGGATCAAAGATGAATAATGAAATTTGGCACAGAATTACATCATAGACTGATGTTTTCTGTGACTTGTTTTTCCATTTTCTGTAAATGCGTTTTCAAGCTATACAGACGAGGTCTCATTCTACTGGAAATTACCCTTGTACCTGCGTTTGTATAAAGCCATGAAGTACTTTTTCACATCAAATGCATAATTTGCTGAAGACACAGCAATGAAAATGTTCAGACTGATAGCATCTGATGTTTACAGGGTTCTGGTAATGGGGTAACCATCCCCAAGTGGGCCGGTGGCTGCTGGTGGATGGCAGAAAGCCCTTAGATATGGAGGTTAATTGCAAAATAAGCCAGGCTTGCCTGAATAATCAGAATAAACAGTCTCAGACTGACTGGCAATAGTGTCTACCTGGAAAGGGCCGGGTGGCATTTGACAAGGACACAACAACGCTTATCATTTGTCCTGCAACAGAATCGTCAGGCAGACAATGGCTGCCTAAAGCCCTTGACTCCTGTGCTCACAGGGTAGGCATTTTGGCAAAAGGCTAAGGGTGGGGTACTTCCTACAAAAAAAACAAAACATGCAGGGCTGAAATCAGAGGTACTAGGCCTGCAGGCACCTTTCAGCAAAATTATGCTCCATCAGTCCATGCAATATAATGCAAACATCAGACAAGAATGACCCTCATCCACTGAGGAGGTCACTATAGGGAGGGGCACCATGAAGTCATGCACCTCGACACAGCAGCCAGCAGGAACTGTAAAAATGGCCTTTCATCACCAGATGTGGTCTGACCATGCACACAGCAAGCTAAAGAACTAAGAAGCTTACAGGGCTCAGATCGCGATGTTCTGTTAGCCCATTAGCTAATGGATACCTGGGGCCACTGCTAGCATCTCATGTGCAAGTGGCAAGGGTGAGGAAAAAGTGTGCTAGTATGAGGTAAGATTTTAGCTGATGTACAGTGCTTATTTCACAAAAGAAGACAAAAGGAATTATCAAACACAAAGGTGTCTTGCACAACCACCATTTTACCATGCAGGCAAGATTCTCTCAATGCTATCTGGCCTTCAATATCGTATACCTAGCCTTACCTTTCGTATACTAGCCATACTTGAAAATATGTCTACCTAGCAAAGTAGCATACCTCACAAAAACCTTGTCTACCATGTGTGTAAAAAACAGACCTCCAATATTATATAAGACTACCTCAACTTATGATCTGCTCAACAGATCTAGGTAGCCTGGCTGGCAAGCTAAAACTTTTGGACCACAGCAAAGGGAAAACAAATGTGCCAAAGTAAACCAGAGCAAAGGGAAAAACAGGTGAGCCCAAGCAATCACTTTTGTTCAGATCAAAACCTTCTGACATGCGTCTGCTGCACCACTGTACTGACTTTGTCAACTATTAGGCAACATCACAGTATTTGAAAATCTGTTAGGCTACGTCAACTTCATCATCGAATCTGGTAGCTCAGCCAGTTACCTCATATTAGCAAAGTAACCTCACCCCAATGCTTAAGAAATATTTTTTTTCATTACCCATTATCAGCTTCAAACTATTTTTAACTTTTCAGCTTGAAATTCATGAAACTGGATAAAACTTGCTATTAACTTATTAAGCGTGTAAAAACTATTCACATAGTATTCAGCAACATTATAAATGTCATCAAGTACAGTGGGTTATCACATAACAACATGGTTTATAAATGGTAATCAAAAAATAAATACCAATAAAATGCAATCAAAATCAAAAATGATCTGAACCAGTTCTAACATCAGTACAGTTATTCTGGATTTTGTAACTCCATACAAAAATTAAAGTACTGGTAACAGTTTCATATTCAAAAATAAAAATTAAAATAACACACACTGTAGTGTAATTCCCATCACTTACCACTTGATATATGGATGTTACCAGGACTCCTAAGGTGGCATATGTAATGCCCACTGCATTGAACTTGACATCATAGTATGAGTTCATGAACACTCCTATGATGATAGGAATCTGTAACAGAAAGTGTATCACATACACATTCAATCGTCCTCTACTTGACAAACATCTGATCTGTTAAGTCTTTCTGTAGGCATGAGACAACCAAGATATAATAAAACTGAAAGTGGCTTGTTTGCTGCCCATTTTAACCATTGTGGTGGTACCAATGTTTCAAAGGTTCCATTCCTTTTCTCATTTCAAGATCTTGCCAGTGTATAAGGTTTGCACTGACTCAAGGACTCTGTCAGACAACCAATGGCACATTTCGATGAGGCACCTATGGATTTGTTTGAGCACAGTAATTCTCTCATGTCCTTATATTGAGCATGGAAATGGCAGAAGAAATAAAAAAAATCATAGAGAATTATCACGTACTCTTACATGATGAAATCCAACAAAGCCAGGGACACCAAAAGTTCATTTTTACAAAAAAATCATCATGTGTGTATGTGAATTGTGTATGTGCATGTGTGTATGTGGGGGGGGGGGGGGGGGGAGTAACGGGACATGCATGCATGTATGTGACTGTTAGTGAGTGTGTTTGTGTATGTGTGTGTGTGTTTATGCACAGAAATATGTGCATGTGCAGTGTGTGTGTGTGTGTGTGTGTGTGTGTGTGTGTGTGTGTGCAGACATGTGGGTACATACATGAATCTTGTGTGTGTGTGTGTGTGTGTGTGTGTGTGTGTGTGTGTGTGTGTATGTGTGTGTGTGTGTGTGTGTGTGTGTGTGTGTGTGTGTGTGTGTGTAAAGAGTCTGAAAATGAAAATTGGGCGTTTCCCTGCTTCCTGCTCACTGTCCCTAAATTCTATCAGATGCATTTATGATCACATACACAAGGTAATGGTCTGGTATAGTGGTAAACATTAGTACTACTACATGTGTCATAAATCATATGTAATTAAGCAATATACACGGTTTCAAAAGCTGTTGTAGACATCTTATCTACATATCCAATGCTAATGAGGAATGCGTCCAAAAATTTGTCGTCTGCTATCAGTTCTCACCAAAGTCGCTTTGACACGCAGTGAAAAACTCCTGCTGTAGAACTGAGTTTGGATACAAATTATACACGGCGTAGTCATAGTTTTTATCAACTGATATGTTCCAACAGTGTTACTTTCCAATGACAAGTTTGTAAAAACAACGAAGCCACAAAATGTCAGAGCTAGCGGAAACATGTGCATGAAGGGTAAACTTTTAGGTTGAAACAAGTTCAGTTTTTTGCATATAAGCAGTCCCAAAGTTGTCACTATGAAATGAATACAAGTGAGAGTAATGTTGGGAAACGCGTAGTGTGTGTAGATCCATTTGTTCAGCAGCACGATCACTATTGAACAGCAGATATTCAACACAAGACAGAGTGTAACCACTGTTTGACTGGGAGCAGCCATTTTGACGAAGTGTCTGATCATATCTTTTTACCACAACTTGGTAGAGCTCAAAAGTAGTAGGCCTAGCGATTCGGCAGCTCCACACCCAGCTAGTCTGGGAAAAAAATAAGATTTTTTTTTCTCCCCCTGTTTTCCGTCGCAATACAATCAAGTTGGTTCAGCGACGTATACAGCCAGACCAGACATGAATATCGATTATAGGTGAACAATTTAGGCCTATCTCCTCTTAATCCCACTAGGAGAAGGAGAAAATGCAAACAACAACAACTTATGGATCAAACAACAGGCATCACAAAAAACTAAGTAATGAAACATCATCCTACAAGAATAAACAAGCCCCCCCCCCCCTCCCTTTTTATTTTTTATTTTTTGGTTGTTGTCGTTGTTGTTGTTTTGTTGTTGTTGTTGTTGTTTTTGTTTGTTTGTTTGTTTAAAAAGAGGCGTTTAGATTTATTGCGTATTAATTAAATTGCATTAACAATACTGCAGATTTCGAGTGAAAATACGTTATGGGTAGAAATATATGTCTCATTTCCTACATCACGAAATATTTGTCTTATTATCTCAAGTTCCGCTCTTAAAAACAAGATCAACGAACAACTGAAAACATTACATCATTCCCTTTTTGTTACAATAATCCATTGCAGATAAAAATGTCAAAGTATGTTTATTCAATCTGTTATTTGTATGAAGTAAACATATTTTCAAGTGCAAACACCGTATGTGCAAGCACACATACACAAATTTACGAGTAAACAGACAACCACTAGCACGCACCCACATGCACTCAAACATGCGCACATACACACGCACGTGCAAACACACGCACGCACACGCATGCACTACTCTAGCACTAACACACACACGCGCACGCGGCGTGCGCACACACACACACACACCCCTCACTCACACATGCACACAACATTATTTTTCAGACTATGGTAATTAGTTAAGCGCACACACATACACACACACACGTGCACACGCGCGCGCACACACACACACACACAAACACACACGTGCGCAAGCATACATAATTATGCATACACACACGCACCATGACTCATTTGTCCATCAGTCGTTTAACAACCAGGCCACCCATCCACTATTTCACAATGTGATTTTTTTAAAGTTCGCATCAGCAGTCAAACTAACATTTTAAGAGAAGGAAGGAAATGGGCCGGTTGATACAACGTAGAATTGTGCTTCTGTTTTCACATACATCACAAATCGTTCTTGTGCAGCGCTATTCTCCAAACTATTTTGTACTCAGAAACCAGAAACCAGTAAAAACACGAAAAAGAACACACACACACACACACACACACACACACACACACACACACACACACACACACACACACACACACACACACATACATACACACACACAAAGCAAACAAACAAACAAAAAACACGAAAAAAGAACCAGAAAAAGCACGAACAAAGACGGAGCAGCAGGGAAGTTTCAGTCCTTTTCTTCTATATTTTTTATCTGGTGTTTGTTTGTTTGACAAAGGCTGGTTGGCCGAAAATTTGCGCCTATCTTGTCTGGTTGTATTAAATACGCGTTCTTATTCTCTTTTCGTGTGTGTGTGTTGGTTTTGTTTGTTTGTTTGTTTGTTTGTTTTTCTGGTTCCTGTTTGCTTGAGCGCGGGCAGTCACACTTATTTTGGATTTAATTTGGACTCACCGCACATTAGACGTATATTTGTCATCCAATAAATAGTAAGAATGTCCAAGTAACTCAAAACTCAACTTCGCGCTTTAAAGCTTTATATGAATACACACCTGGCCCAATTAATCTGTGATCTAATTATAAAATTACGTGCCAGTATTGTGACGCCATTTGCTACGATGTCACTTTGGGCACAGTCACTTCAAACGTCATGGCCACCTTCAGCGTTGAAGAACAGCGCACTTACATTAAAATTTACTGATTTCTCTGAAGAAATTTCCAGCGTAGATATAATTATAATAAATACTGCACAAAGTGTATGTGGGACACGAGCCGAAGTGTAAGCTGCAGTGTATGGGTGGATGTCATTTAAAGATGGACGAAATAAACTTAAGGGCAAACATAGTCAAGGGAGACCAGATGAAGAAACTTACGAAAAAAATTGTTCAAAAAGTTAGTGACATTTTCAGTACCATTTCAACGCAAAGGAGGGGAAGGGAGGGGTCTGTTCATGTGCTGCATGACCCATTCAGACCCAGTTATCATTTATCTTGTTTACAAACCGAATGGCAAGGTAGGAAGATGGCAAACCCCAGGACATAACCACACAATGCACAACAATCAGGTCCATCAGATTCTACTAGGACAGATATATATGTCTCTGGCCTGAATGACTGTTTCGTTGTTTCCATCACTAGAGGAGGCTGGGCTTTAAAAAAAGTATAATAATTATAATCTCTAGTGGAAGAACCTGCGCAAGACAACACATTATGGAAGATTGGGGCCTATTCCATACTCTAAGTGATAGAACCAACCATAAATATTTTAAAACATAACACTTTTGGCTCAGTAAGGACATTGCCGATTAGTAAAAAAAAAAAAAAGAGTTTATGTTAAACAGATAAACACATTTTGTCACTATCAACGAACCTACGAGTTCAAAACAACCGTAGGTGGCCAAAGATGTAAAACACAGAAAACTCATAATGACCGTAAAATTGATACAAACAGTAACATAGATTGGAGATTAGTTTCGTTTTATAGCACAAACGGTTAAAATCAAAACATGCTCAACAAACTCATGGTCTATGTGGGCCAAAGCATCGATTCTTATTTGTTTTGTTGGATGAAATTGAAGCCTTTATTTCTACAAAACAAAACAAAACAAAACAAAAACGTTGAAACAAATCATAAACACTGTTGCCTGGTATATGATTTATGTACCAAAAGTTTGTGCTATTTATATATTGCCAATCAAGACTGTTGGCATTATTCCAGTCTACCACTCCCTCCTTTTCTGCTGGCACCATTCCAGTGTACCACCAAAGTGAATAGTATAATTCTCGTTGGTACTACTTCCTCCTTTCTCGTTTCAGTCACCAATCTACTACTTCCTCCTTTCTTGCTGGCACCATTCCAATGTACCACTCACGCCTTTCCTGTTTTAACCACAAATGTACCATCACTCCTTTCCCCGTTTTAACCACCAATCTGCCTCTCCCGTTTAAACCACCAATCTGATACTCCCTCCTTTCCCCGTTTTAACCACCAATCTGCACTCCCTCCTTTCCCCGTTTTAACCACCAATCTGATCCTCCTCCTTTCCCCGTTTTAAACCACCAATCTGCACTCGCCTCTTTCCCGTTTAACCACCAATCTGTCACTCCCTCCTTTCCCCATTTTAATCCACCAATCTGCCTCTCCCGTTTAAACCACCAATCTGATACTCCCCCTTTCCCATTTTACCACCAGTCTGCACTCCCTCCTACTCCCGTTTAACCACCAGCTGCACTCCCCCTTTCCCTTTTAACCACCATCTGACCTCCCTCCTTTCCCGTTTACACCACTCTACTCCATCCCCTTTCCGTTTTAACCACCAATCTGACGCTCCCTCTTCTCCGTTTTAACCACCATTCTGCCATTCACTCCTTTCCTTTTAACCACCAATCTGACGCTCCCTCATTCCTCGTTTTGACCACCATTTGCCATTTCTTTCCCGTTCTAACCACCACTCTGACGCTCCCTGATATCCCGTTTTAACCACGTTTCTGCCACTCCCTCCTTTCCCGTTTTAACCACCAATCTGACACTCCCTCCTCTCCCGTTTTTACCATCAATCTGACACTCCCTCCTTTCCCATTTTAACCACCGATCTGACACTCCCTCCTTTCCCGTTTTACCACCAATCTGACACTCCCTCCTCTCCCGTTTTTACCACCAATCTGACACTCCCTCCTTTCCCGTTTTAACCACCGATCTGACACTCCCTCCTTTCCCTTTTACACTCTGCACTCCCTCATTTCCCCCTTTTAATCACCAGTCTGCTACTCCCCCCTTCCGTTTTAACCACCATTTTACTACTCCCTCCTTTCCAGTTTTAACCACCAATCTGACACTCCCTCCTCTCCCGTTTTGACCATTCTCACTACATGTTCCCAGAGCATACTGCACCTTATAGTCATAATTCTCGGGGGGTGGGGGGGGGGGTGGGGAGAGATCGATAGTTTTCTTTTCCAAAATATGAAGAAAAAATGAGTTTGTAGCCATTTACGCTTGCGTATGTTCATATACCATGAATTAGGGGTGGGTGGGCGAGGGTGCTGAATGGGACCACAACACCAATGCCTGACCACTCTCCAGACAATCACTCGAGTTCCAGTTCCCAATCCCACATGGTAGTCATTTCACCAAACAAAGGGGGGGGGGGGGGGGGACGCTGTCCATGCGCTGCAAGACCCATTTGGACCTAATTATCGGTTACCTTGATTACAAACCGAATGGCAGGGTGGCAGAGATGACAAAACCCAGGACATAGCCACACAAAGCGCACCAACCAAGTCCAGCCACAGACATCTTATATATGTATGATACATGTATGTATAAGATTGTGGGTCCAACCCAGCCACAGGAACAAGAGAGAATGGAAGAGCACTCTAGGCCCTCAGTTCTCTGTTGGGCAGCCAGTTCACGAAGCTGTGAGCACTCACACATATACACAGTAACATACACCATACTCACACAGCACACTAGTAACCTACACACACACACACACACACACTCACACGCACGCGAACACGCACATACTTTCATGCTCTCTCTCTCACATGCACACTTACACACACAAACATACACACACAAAGACACAGTAACACACACAAACACTCACGCACACGTGCGGCATACACAGATGGGAGAGGGAGAGAGAGAGTGTGGGATAGTGAATTCTGTAAAAACAGGGTATGTGGAGGAGAGAGAGAGAGAGAGAGAGAGAGAGAGAGAGAGAGAGAGAGAGAGAGAGAAAGAGAGAGAGAGAAAGAGCATGCGTGTGTATTCGCACCGTGTCGTGTGCGCGTGTGCTGCGTTTGTGTGTCTGTGAATGTGGTGTGTGCGTGTATGTGTATGTTCTGAATAATTGTGCAAAAACGGAATGCAAATTTCACAAGAATTGTTCCCTTTTCTGTATGTACAGATAAATGCAAAACAGCAAACGTAAAGACTTCATGGGCAGACCTGCTGTCTACACTTCAAGCCAACTGCAGCACTTGTTCTGTGCAGTTCGGATCCAATCAGTTTATGAGTCCTGGGAGAAAAAAACCTGTTGTCTGATTTGATGTGCTATACCCACCTCTTTGACTGATGTGTCCACCACTACCAAGGCTGACCACAAAACGACCACTTCCAACACGAAAGAAGGCACTATCAAAAAAAAAACACCCAGGCAGTAGGCCTTACTGTGTTCAAAATCGACATCAGTAAAAACACAAGAATACGTTATTGATCCCATGTGAGAGAATTGAAAATCTTGTCATGAAATACCGAGCAATGACAAAACGAAAACACGAAACCGATTCAATGCTGTTATCTATTAAAAACCACAATGCTGCAATACTGTGAAAATACAATGTCATTTTGTGCTGGCATTCACAAGATCTAATACTTTGCAAACTCTGCTTTCTTCCAGTAATCTGAGAAATGAAAGTAGTGATACTAAAAAACAAACGAAAACAACAACAACAACAACAAAATCAAACCAACCAACCAATCCAACGAGACCACAACCATTAGACAAACAAGAAAATGATGAAGCCTATGTCTGTCTGTGTCTCTCTCTGGACTATTACATCGTGTGAAAGTGTATTAAAACGATTTGTACATTGCGATTTGCTGCTTTGTAAGTGATTGGGTTGTCTGAAATCAACTCATCCTTCAACCAATTCTCCGCAAGCCTGTCCTGCTTTCAGCTTGAAAGGTGGATCGAGTGGCTTGTAGGCCTACCATGCATCGAGTGGCTTGTAGGCCTACCATGCACCGTCAAATGCACCGGCTCGCCAGCTGGCTTGACTGAAATCGCCAGTTGTATTGGTCGTAAGTGCTTGCTTGCTCTTTCCATGGGGCCCACTCTGTTGACTTTAATCCCTAGCTACTTTAATATGAAGCACTCAGGAGTGAGAGATTAAAAAACGTACGATTTTCTTAGGGCCAACAGTATGAGGTAGGACTACATGGAGCCATACAATGTAGGCCTACTTTTCCGCCAGTATTACCTGCTGATGTGGAATGAACACTCAGCGCAGCGAAGCCAAACATAATAAAAAGACCTTAGCCTAGGTATGCTGATAGACTGGCCTAGAAACGTTTTACTCACTTGCACTCTGATACACATGGTCTTTTGTCTAAAAGCACTTATGTGAATAGACGTTAATTTAAAAGAAATAACGAACGAGCTAACACATGGTCTTGCTATGCCACAGGATTCCTGAGCTTTTTGTTCTTCTTATCTTTAACTCTGTGAAGTGTCATTGGGGCATTGCACTGAAGAACTGTTCACCAGATTCCTCCAGCTCTGTCGGTTGTGTGCCAAAGCCTTGGCTTCTGCAAATGGATTTTTTTGTGTGTATTTCTCACTGTTGTCAATCCATCGTTTTTGTTTGTGTGTTTGTTTGTTTTTGCTGTTTTTCTCTCTATCTCCCTCCTTCAACAGAAATTGCAGAATGCCACTATTTAGAAAACGCCCTTCTGGTCACATTGATTTGGAACTCACACCTAATTCTGCTGCTTAAACCTCAGCTTTTTGGGGCAAGTGCTGTAAGCATTATACTATCCTGTCCCCACAGTTCTGAAGGGAAGTCAAACATGATATACTTTTCCTCCCAAACTTATAGTGCTCCAATCATCTCAGATACATGTCTGCGCATTGTTTTGCCCACACAGTGCTAGCAGTATGTTGCTGCACAGTCTGCATATTCTGTCTTTGGTAGGTGTATAGTCTAGGTGTTTTTTGTTTGTTTCTGTGTGTGTGTGTGTGGTGTGTGTGTGTGTGTGTGTGTGTGTGTGTGTGTGTGTTTGTGCTTGTGTCCGTTTGTGTGTGTGTGTGTATTTGTGTGTGTGTGTATATGTGTATGTGTGTGTTCTTGATTTGATTTAACGTCTTTTCACTATGAGTGATATTAGACAGTATGTGTGTGTGTGTGTGTGTGTGTGTGTGTGTGTGTGTGTGTGTGTGTGTGTGTGTGTGTCTGTGATTTTAGACCTTATTCACTCACTCACAGACATTACTCACTCACTTACTAACACACACAACATACCACTTTATACCTAACACATTTGCAGGCATGTGAGAGACACGTCTGCAAGCCTACCTTACACACAATTTTACATTTTCACAAATACATGTATACCAAAGTTGCACACAGGCAAAAGATGCTCATTATATTCCACAATGCAGTTATACATATTCCACAACTCAATTATACAGACTGAGCTTTTTAAGTTATTCATCAATTACATTCATGTAGGCCTACAAAAGTACAAATACACAACCTCAACATAGCATCAAAGAGGATGACAATATCATAAGTACAAATAGGCAAAAATGATTCAAAGGCTACAGACAATCCATGCACGCATATATGAATAAGTAACGATTTGGTAACAATCATCCATGCATGTACAAACTTTGATTTCAAATAATAATCTAATCAAGATGAGAAACATTTTTAAATGAAACTTTCATTGTAAATATTGCTCTTATAAATGTCTCCCTTAATTCTATCAACAATAAAAAATCTTAATAGACAAAACGACTACAACACACTACATCAACAACATCCCAGTTGTATGTTTCAAAAACGAATAATTATTAAACAAGTTAACTCAAAAATTGTGTATTACATCCCAATAGTAAGTATCATGAAAAAATAATCATTAACATAATTCAAGAAAGAAATGGTGTGTATTTTCTATAAAATATGTGATTAAATGTAGGCTACAACTGCCTTTTCAGATATTCATCTAACACTTCTTTTCCACAAATGTGAAATGATGATGACTTTATTGCAATATTCATTCTATCCTGCACTGACAATTCCATAGAAAAAACACAAAATCAAACATGGGAAACCACATAAAAAAAGCTGAATGAACAATATAATCTTATCCTAGCAGAAATTTGTTAAACAGAACTTTGAAAGTAGAGGCCCATGATGGATGCCTTTCTGAAACAATCATCTTCATCCAGATCTATGTGGCTGCCATCTGACACACAACACATGTGCACATGCACAAGTAAGTGGGAAACAGACAGACAGAGCAAGCTAGAGAAGATGAAAAGGAGAGAGAGAGTGAAAAAGAGAGAGAAAGACAAAGTGAGTCAGTCTGGAATTAGATCACCTCTAGAGGTATTCAGCCTGATGCAAAGTCCAACTGACAAAAAAACTGCCATTTCTTGAGAGAAACTGATCTAAATATCAACCAAAGCCTAAAAGTAGTTTCTGCACCAATATTTATGCAGGTGATCTGTAAGCATTGAATTACCGGTAGTTCTCTTTTGACTGGACCAGGTTGTTGCTACAATGGGTCAACAAGCCATCACGTGAAAATTCACTAATAGGTTGTTGCTATATTGGGTCAACAAGCCATCATGTGAAAATTGACTTTGACATGCATGGCGCCCAGAAGCTGGTGGATTGGGGAGGCCCTCAGCTTCGTATGTGTCATCATTTTAAAAATACATTTATTTTCATTGGCAATTCCTAGAAGCTTGGTTATTCACTGAACTGAAATCAGTTTCTTTCACCTATTTTCAGTCATGTGAATGTTTGCTCTTTTGGTTTTGTGAAGCAAACCATGGATTGGGGAGGCCCTCAGCTTCATCTGTGTCGTCATTTTAAAAAATACATTTATTTTCATTGACAATTCCTAGAAGCTTGGCTATACACTGAACTGAAATCAGTTTCTTTTACCTATTTTCAGTCATGTGAATGTTTGCTCTTTTGGTTTTGTGAAGCCAACTGTGGACGTCAGTTGGATTTTACATCAGCCAAAACCTGTTAGTTTATAGAACATTTTAACTGTTAGTGCTATACATAACATTTTATAACAGAGTGAGGCCTGTATTCATTCCCATATACATATGATACGCACATACATATATATATACATACAGACAGACCGACATACATACATACGTATGTACATACATACTTACGTATATACACACATATCCCAACATCACAGCTTATGAAGATGAGGTGTTTCGGATCAGTGCTCAAGATGAATTTTGTCTCAGAAAGCGATGCTCAAGATGAGCAGAGCTCAGGCATGAATAGAAGAGACATTTCATTAGAATTAATATTCTTTCTAGATCTTGCCACAGAAAACAATGCAGAAATCTTCAATTTTCAATGTCCACTGGCTCGCACCTCTATGAATTTTCATCCTCCTTTGAAGCCTTCTTAGGGTGGAGTGATCTGTCTTTTTCCGGATCCGAAGTTTGTATCCCATGTCTGATGAAGCAAACACTGCTTGTTACAAGTTGGGGAAAAATACCACTTCCATCACAAAAATTAGGGAGACCTTGGAGATCACACAGCTAAACGTACCTCTGAACAAAGAAATTGGATACCTTTTCAAAGACAACTTGTTTTGTTTAAAAATAGATCTGTATAAAACATATCTTCTGTGGTTCTTGACATCACATGAAAATCACAGAATGGACCCAAATAGGCAGCAAAGGTAGGTCAAATACAAGAACTGACATAGATATAACATGATTTTCATTAAGAACATTTCTTTATAACATTGTCTTCAATGATAAAAATAATCTTGAACAAAATTCATCATTCTGATCACCATTATCTTTTAAGCACATCTCTGGCTATAAAAGGCCTAGAAATTTTGGTAGGACATGCTGCCATGTAGGTCTAATTCACAAATAAAGCAGCTCTTTCAATTAGTGATTGGAGATGAAATATCAACATAAGCATTTGGATGTGTCAATCCAGACTGAATGCCCTATCATAAAATGCTGTAGAGAAGTTCATTTCCCAGGTCCCTCCCCTTGAAAGCCAATTAGCCTCCCTGCCTTTCTGAAGTATTGGTCAAAAAAAGAAAAAAAAGAAATGTGTGTGGGGGGGGGGGGGGGGGGGCAGTGCTGCACTCCGGCAACATGCTCTCAACTGGGAGAGCAGCCCATTGTAAAACAAAAAAACAAAACAAAAAAGGAATATGAAAAAGAACAGGGAAAAAGCAGAGATACACAGTAATACATGTGATTAAAAAAGTAAATGAATATTAAATAAATTATGAAGAAAGTAAATTATCATCAAGTAAATTACCTGGTTCAGATGGCCTATCAATGCCAGCCTAAGGTACAGCTGTGCCATATGTTTGATTGACACTGCAGATTTCAGATTGTCAAACATACGGTTCTTGTTGCAAATTTGCAGCACACTGAGCTTTTACGTTATCAGAAGTGTGCACTCTAAAAATGTTTCATTATCTGTATATTATGGCTACCCGTATGTACTGTATTGGGTGGAGCAGAGACTTCCTGTTTTTAACTACCGGTACCGGTATGCTTTTTTTTGGCAACAATCATGAATTTAATCTCTCATTTTAGAGATAACAAGATTGTCTGAATGAACCAGATTTAAACCCACGCAATCACACTGGAAGGTGGGAGCACTATTCACTACTATGAGAGTAAATAAAAAGGAGACATAAATTATGCTGGTTACAGTATTGCAGCAATACAGAAAGATACCAGCATAGGTAAGCCTCATCAGCCAGCCACTTGAACACAATCTTATAACTACTCTCAGGTCAAAATGTGATACAGAAACAATAACAAAACCCCGAAATGATCAAGCCACTCTGACAATCTTCTTGTCCGCATCCATTCAATACATTTTATGCAATATTAAACTAAAATCCTTTCTTAAGACTGATACATGTGTTTTGTTAATATGTGTCAAATGATAATGTATACTGTAAGAAAAATTTGAAAAGAAGTTTGAGGAAAACTAAGGATTTTGCAGGGTACCAATTAAAAACAGAAAAAAAGAAACACAAAACTAATAGCCCTGAATGATCAGAACATTTAGATGGGAAGTGAACAGGCTAGTTTTTGTTGTAAACAGGAACTGAACCTGAGACATCAAATGTTGAGTCCATGGCTCTATCATTAGAGGCAGCTAGTCTGCACTATATGAATAAGAAAGATTCTAGCACAGAAAAGGACTTATGAATCAAACTTGATAAAAATCAATCCATAAGACTTAGTAGCTGAAACACCTTTGCAGATGTATTTTGTTGACAGACGCACATTCCTCTGAAATGATATTAAAAAATCCCCTTCCTCCTTTTTCCTCATGGGAGATTAAAAGAAAAAAGAAAAAAAAAAGAGAAAAGGAAACAGAACATCACATGAAAGCCATGATGATAGAATCTTAAAATATAGCTTGGCAGCTGCCATATTCCTTCTGAGATCACACTATTTACAAGACTAATGAAAGAACGACAGTCCAGAGAAGTTTCCACTGTAGTTTACTATAAAAACTAACAAAGCAAAATCCATGTAACAATCCACATTTACATTATGCACTAAGGTCAAACCAATGGCCCATCCTCTGCCTGTTGTGGCTGGAAAGCTTGCATCAGTTTCTCAGCAATGCAGGTTTGCTGTGAAGCCCTCAGGGATTGCAGAAGGTCATGGAAGGCATTAGGACCCTTTCTCTGTAGTATTTCCAAAAGTTTGGCAACTCTGTCTTTTGACAATTTTTCTACAGTCACTTGTTGTTTCTGAAGATTTGTGATTGTGCCATATTGTAAGAGGTAGTCAAGAAGCAATGAGCTATCAACATCCATATTCTCCAACAGATATACCCAGTTAATCTGAATGGCTTTTTTTTGTGCTTCATCCATTTTTAGCACATCAGATTTTTTTCTTCTGAATATGCTGGACAGAAAGTCTCACAAAATATGTATGATATACATAACTAATTTTCTGCAGTCAAACATCTGACAAATACTGAAATAATAAAGCTTTTATGAAATACTTATTGGTGTAGGAAGCAGCTATGCAAGTGGCAGGTGGGGCATCTTTTTTTTAATACTGTTGAGAGAATCATTGCAGCAATTACTTTTGTCTCTTGGTATCAGCCTTCATCACAATGTGACACTGCCAATCGTTTTCACAATGTTGACAATCTTTCTGCAATGTGATTTTCAGGACATTGGTGGTTCATTGCAAATATTTTGCTGAAACAAACAACAAACAATAAAATAGAATACAATTAAAAATGAAATTGAACCAATCAAATAAAGTAAACACACTGCATAATATCAGAAAACAAAAACTATCACTAGTACAGATGAGAAAGGGGGTGGGGGGGGGGGGGGGTAAGGAGCACTGCAAAGCATGACACAAACATAGATGGATATATGCAATGCAAATTTTATTATGTAGGCTACAGTGCAGTCTACCAACAAGAAATTCAAGACAGATATAAGTGTGTTCATTATAGCAGTAGTTCATTAAAACAAAAATTCAATGATCTTATATAGTACTGATTGTTTGCTGGTGGAGATCAATGTTATTCACAACATTCCCTATTTCATACATCATCATTATGGCATTTATCAGTCCCCTATTTCATTTCCCATCATTGCTATTTATCAGTCAGTTCATTGCTCAGTCAATAAAGAAGCCAAAAAGAAACACTTGAAAAAAAGTGTGTGTGCGTGTGTGTGTGTATGTGTGTGTGTGTGTGTGTGTGTGTGTGTGTGTGTGTGTGTGTGTGTGTGTGTGTGTGTGTGTGTGTGTGTGGTGTGTGTGTGTGTGTGTGTGTGTGTGATGTCTATTTTGGTGAGGCTGTTTTGTCGGAACTTATTTCTTGTGTTTATGTTTGTGTTGTAAATAAAACTTGACTTGATTTTGTCAGCCTAGTCTTCTTGGGGTTCAGTCTGTAGAGAGTTGTTGTGCTTGTATGGTAGCTGGTATGGCAAGATCTTGGGATGATTTTTTGATCGTTTTTTCCTTCTTCATATTTTGGAATGACCTGACATCCTGAAATCCTAAAAGCCTTTCAAGTATTGTGAATTTGCATCTGCATGTGTTATATCAAACAAATGAGATAAACTGATAAATATCTAATACGAAAAGAAAAATCTGTGCTTCCATTTATTGCAAATTTCATTTTGAACTGATCGTCTGTTTTTCGTTTTAGTTTAGTAATAGGGATATAACACATTAGCCGTTCGGCTATTTCAAGTCCCATCATTTTTATTTTTATTTTCTTACACTCGTAGTCAAGGTCTGTCGTACGCCCAGTTTTTTGATGATTCATTCATCATATTCGTATTTAAGTTCAATGTAATGTTTCCAATGGTCAAGCTGGTTTTTAAACGAGTTTGTGTTTTGTGCTCTTTTAATTTCGTTTGGTAATTTATTTCATACATGTGCAATTCTATTTGTAAAATAAAACTTTCTAATGTTAGTCTTGCAATATTCTATAAATATTTTATCAGCATTATTTCTTGTTTTGTCATAATTTGTCAGTTTGAAAAATTCTGTTCTATCTACGTCATCTATATTGTTAAAAATCTTGAAACTTTGGATCAGATCTCCCCTCATTCCTCTTGCTTTTAAACTGGGTAAATTGAGTAATTCTAATCTTTCTCTATATGATTAATTTTGAAAACCATGAATTAATTTAGTAGCTCTTCTTTGTATCTTCTCTATCAATGCTGACTGTCTTTTAAGACGTGGAAACCAAATAATGTTACCATACTCCAAATGAGGCCTCACTAAGCCTTTGTACAAATATAAAAATGTCTCCCTGTTTATGTATGAGAATGTTCTTTTTATGATTCCAAGCAACTTGTTTGATTTATTAACAACATTTTGAATGTGATTATCAAATTTGAGACTTTTATCAAATATTACTCCTAAATCTTTTTCTTCTAAACATTCTATTATTTCACAGGTAATACCATCATTTATCATAGAATATTTGTTACATGGGTTACTTTTTCCTAAATACAAGACTTTACATTTTGAAGAATTAAAGAAAAGATTCCAAGTTTCTGACCAATGGACCAATGTATCTAAATCCTTCTGCAATATACTATGATTAGAAGATGTATTGTATATTTTAGTGTCATCTGCAAAGATCTTACAAAAACTATTAATTTTCTGAGGTAAATCATTTATGAAAATAGTAAAAAGAACAGGACCAAGTATACTCCCTTGAGGTATACCACTCAGTACATCTGTATATTTAGAGTAATCTTTTCCAACTCTAACTAACTCAGTAACTGTTTTCTGTCTTTTAAAAAGTCTCTAATCCAAGCTAGTAACTTACCCGTAATTCCATAATACTGCAGTTTGATAAACAATCTTTCATGCGGAACAGAATCAAACGCTTTTCTAAAATCCAAGTAAATAATATCTATATTCTCTCCTTTATCCAATAGATTAGTAAAATAATTCATTACTTGTAATAACTGGGTAATGCACGACCTATGTTGTCGGAAACCATGCTGACATTCTGTGTAAAGTTTACTTAAAGTCATGTGATCAACTATAACATCCCTTATTATAGATTCCAATACTTTGCATGGTACTGAAGTTAGGCTAACTGGTCTATAATTACCAGGATCACTTTTTGTACCCTTTTTGAACAAAGCTGTGACGTATGCATTCTTCCACTCTGTAGGTACTATTTCCCTTTCCAACGATTTATTAAACAATGTGCTGAATGGAACAGATAGTTCTTTACTCAGTTCTTTTAAAATCCTCGGATAAATATTATCAGGTCCTTGAGCCTTATTTACATTTAATTTCTTTAACTTATTTTCAACTGCCTCAGGTGTAACTACCAAATCTGTTATTGTTTTGCCATCTGACCAATTTGCTATATTTATAGATGGTAGATTTTCCAAGTTCTCTTTTGTAAATACACTAGCAAAAGATTTATTTAAGGTATTTGCTTTATCAATGTCGGATAATGCAGTGTCACCATCAGCCTTAGTCAATGGGCTAATACCTACTTTTACTTTGCACTTTGATTGTACATATTTCCAAAATCTTTTAGGGTTAAACTGACAGTCTTTTGCTATGTTTTTTTCATATTCTTTTTTCGCACGTTTAATTTCTTTGGTACAACTGTTTCTTATCGCTATATAATGAAGATAGTCTTTCCCCACTTTAGTTTCTAAAAACCTCTTAAAAAGATAATGCTTCTTTTTTATTAATCTCCAAACTTTTTTGTTAATCCACAGTGGTTTAGTTTTTACATTATCACTGGTTTTTATTTTTGGTATACTTTGTTCCATGGAAAGTAGGATTTTATTTTTTATTGTGTCCCAAGTCTTATCAACATCCATGGAATTTAAAACTGTCCAATCTTCCTGACTCAGTTCTTGTTTCATCTTTGCATAATTTCCTCTTTTGAAATTAAACTTATAATTTGTGGTATTTTGAGTTTTGGGTGTTTGAACATACAGCTCGAAAATCAGTACCTCATGGTCACTTTTGCCTATGGGACAATGATGTTTAATTTCAGATATAAATTCTTCCTCATTTGTTATCACCAAGTCAAGAATATTTGATTTTTGTCCCTCCCTTCTTCTAGTTGGAGATTTTACCATTTGTATTAAATATGCATCATTCAAGCATTCAGTGAATGTGTTATCCCTAACACCTGTCCATTTCCCCTTCCAGTCGATGTTAGGAAAATTAAAATCTCCCATTATAGAAACTTTATCAAATGAGGATATATATTTATCGTTTAACAGTTTACATAAATTTTCGTCATTTTCTGAAGTGGTATTAGGACTTTTATATATGCATCCCAGTAGGACTTTTAATCCATCTTTAGTGACAAAATGTGCCCATACACATTCTTCAAAATGTGTCGTGTTAAGTTTAATACATTCCTGAGCATTCAGGTTTGTCTTAACATACATCAAAACGCCCCTCTTAGGTTTGGCATTGGTAAATACAGTATAGCCAGGAATAGTGTATTTTGCTAAAAAATAATCTGACTGACTTTTGCTTAGAAACTCAGTGATGGCAACAATACTTGGTTCCTCTTCTTCTATCAAAAACAATAATTCTTCTCTTTTGTTTATTAATCCATCAATATTTGTATAAAAAAAATTTACACTCATTGCTTACAAACTTCCCTTTATTTACAATATTTACATTTTCTGCATTATTTGACTGTTCTGGCTGATTTAATTGTCAATGTTTCACCTCATGTGCCCCAGTAGCACCTACTGATTGCACTGTCACCTCGAATTTTCAAGTTTTTCTCTCCATTTTCAATTCTTTTTCTCAGTTCTGCTCTTAATTCTTTTTGTTGTAATCTTTCTGCAGGGGTATAGTCAGGATTTATAAAAATCCTGTCTTTATTGTCCTTGGCAATCACATCCTTGTTTATTTTGTATGCATTTTTTAAGATCTCCCTCTTTGTGTTCCATGAACGGACCTTTATCCTTAAAAGTCTCGGCCTGGACCCTCCCACTCTGCCTAGTCTCACTGGTTCTTCTATCTTTTTGTCTTGTAGATCGGGACATATTTTGTCAACAATGTCTGTACTTTTTTCATGTCTTCCTGCTGTCTTTCTATGGAATCTGGCTTACTGCTCTCTGTCAGTCCAACAACAACAAGGTTCAACTCCCTTTTCTCTTTCTCTTCCCTTTCCTTCATCTTTTCATCAAGTTTTTTGTTTACTATTTCTTCAATTTTCTGGTCTTTTTAGTTTTATCTCTTCTACTTCTTACTCTGATAATGTCACTGTTCATTTCTGTCATATATATGTCAGTTAATCAGGCTAGCATTGATAGACAACTAGGAAAATACTCTGGACTTCAGTTCACCATTTTCATCGTGTACGGCTGAATCACTGCTTTCGAGCGGCGAACAGACAAGACAAAAGAAAAACTCATCGAATGTAAGATGCTAAAATGTTTCCACTTCTCAGTACTGTACATATACGTTAGGCTTATTAGGCCTACTGCCCTGATCGAACGGTGTTGTCAACGCCAGGGGCACCTCGGATATCGTTACTTAGTCAGATAACTACTGGCTACTGCGGTGAGAACGTTTGGTTGGGAATCATAGTTTGTCGAGAATTACCCGCAAGATTATTCGCTTGATGTGTACCCTAACACTGATCTGTATAAACTATATGGAAAGGATCTCTATAACTGCTGGGCTTCAAATAACAATAGCAATAACTCTCACCATCGTTGCCTGCGGTCACTGAATACCCAGGAACTTTCCACATTCAGGAAATCGAATCGAAGGAGACAAAACCGAAACTACAGGTTAAACTCCACCAACGCAAAAGTAAAGGCAATTCGTTGTGTAGCTCGCACAGTACAAGTCTTACGTTGCTGAACTGTCTGCTTATTCCGTCTTCAGAAGGTGTGCGTGCTGAGTATTTTCGTGTTTCCAAAAGCCACCGAACACTGACATGGCTTCTAAGATCTTTAGAGTGCGTATCTGGTATATTTTGCATGACTATATATACGAAGAGGGTTCAAGCACAACGACTATAATAGGTTTGCATACTATGTTGATCCGGGAGATCTATATATTGTAAACCCTTTACCCACCCAGACGATACCTAAGCAAGAGGAGAAAATAATCTTGCTCAGAATGAAAAAAACAAACAAACAAAAAACAAAACAACAACAAAAGAACAGAGAAAAAAAGAGAGACATTTATTTCCCTAAAGTGGACCAAATTAAGCATCTCGAAAGTTGCCATGAATTTAGGACTCTTTGGATATGAGGCATCCTCAAAATTGGGCACATACAATTATTCAACATATAGGCTATAGATCTAGCTGAAAATTCTCGGTGAGAATTGTGTGCTTTGTTATCATACTGATCAGAGTATATATAAAACTCAAATTTGGATCATGCTCATTATCTAATTCAAGCATGTAAATTCAGCTTTTTAACTGACTGGTCCTTTCATATCAAGTTTACTTTTAAAACAATTTAACGTGGGGTATAGACACTGCTAATATGTAAGAGAGCCGGTATGAAAGGCTGGTAAAGGTATAGATTGTCCCATAACACTGTACAGGAGAATGAAATGGTGGAGATCTCAACTTTTCTCAAGGTCACCATTATAAGGGAAGTGACCATCTCCTCTCCCTCACTGATTTATCTTCCTTGTCTTAGAAGAATGTCAGATACCTTATCACTTTGGGATGGACTGGAGGCGGCATGCACATAAGAAGTCCCATTAATTTAGTTTAGTTTAGTAATAGGGACATAACACATTAGCCGTTCGGCTATTTCAAGTCCCATCATTTTTCTTTTTCTTTTCTTACACTCGTAGTCAAGGTCTGTCGTACGCCCAGATTTTTGGATGATTCATTCATCATACATGTATTCGTATTTAAGTTCAATGTAATGTTTCCAATGGTCAAGTTGGTTTTTAAACGAGTTTGTGTTTTGTGCTCTTTTAATTTCGTTTGGTAATTTATTTCATACATGTGCAATTCTATTTGTAAAATAAAACTTTCTAATGTTAGTCTTGCAATATTCTATAAATATTTTATCAGTATTATTTCTTGTTTTGTCATAATTTGTCAGTTTGAAAAATTCTGTTCTATCTACGTCATCTATATTGTTAAAAATCTTGAAACTTTGGATCAGATCTCCCCTCATTCCTCTTGCTTTTAAACTGGGTAAATTGAGTAATTCTAATCTTTCTCTATATGATTAATTTTGAAAACCATGAATTAATTTAGTAGCTCTTCTTTGTATCTTCTCTATCAATGCTGACTGTCTTTTAAGACGTGGAAACCAAATAATGTTACCATACTCCAAATGAGGCCTCACTAAGCCTTTGTACAAATATAAAAATGTCTCCCTGTTTATGTATGAGAATGTTCTTTTTATGATTCCAAGCAACTTGTTTGATTTATTAACAACATTTTGAATGTGATTATCAAATTTGAGACTTTTATCAAATATTACTCCTAAATCTTTTTCTTCTAAACATTCTATTATTTCACAGGTAATACCATCATTTATCATAGAATATTTGTTACATGGGTTACTTTTTCCTAAATACAAGACTTTACATTTTGAAGAATTAAAGAAAAGATTCCAAGTTTCTGACCAATGGACCAATGTATCTAAATCCTTCTGCAATATACTATGATTAGAAGATGTATTGTATATTTTAGTGTCATCTGCAAAGATCTTACAAAAACTATTAATTTTCTGAGGTAAATCATTTATGAAAATAGTAAAAGAGACAGGACCAAGTATACTCCCTTGAGGTATACCACTCAGTACATCTGTATATTTAGAGTAATCTTTTCCAACTCTAACTAACTGTTTTCTGTCTTTTAAAAAGTCTCTAATCCAAGCTAGTAACTTACCCGTAATTCCATAATACTGCAGTTTGATAAACAATCTTTCATGCGGAACAGAATCAAACGCTTTTCTAAAATCCAAGTAAATAATATCTATATTCTCTCCTTTATCCAATAGATTAGTAAAATAATTCATTACTTGTAATAACTGGGTAATGCACGACCTATGTTGTCGGAAACCATGCTGACATTCTGTGTAAAGTTTACTTAAAGTCATGTGATCAACTATAACATCCCTTATTATAGATTCCAATACTTTGCATGGTACTGAAGTTAGGCTAACTGGTCTATAATTACCAGGATCACTTTTTGTACCCTTTTTGAACAAAGCTGTGACGTATGCATTCTTCCACTCTGTAGGTACTATTTCCCTTTGCAACGATTTATTAAACAATGTGCTGAATGGAACAGATAATTCTTTACTCAGTTCTTTTAAAATCCTCGGATAAATATTATCAGGTCCTTGAGCCTTGTTTACATTTAACATCTTTAACTTATTTTCAACTGCCTCAGGTGTAACTACCAAGTTTTTTGTTTACTATTTCTTCAATTTTCTGGTCCAGGCAGACCCCAGTAGCACTTTCTACTTTCTTCAGTCTGTTCTCAACAGATTGGAACATGGATAGCAGTAAATCTATCTTTGCTTCCAGTTGCCCCCGTTTTTCTTTCCCACCAGAAAGACAATCTGGACATACCCATTGAATATTTATATTTCCCTCTGAGAGAAAACTGAACTCTCTCTCTGTCAGATTGGTGCACTCTTTGTGACACCATTGTTTGCAACTATGGCATTCAATGCTGCCTATGTTGCTCCCTTCATCGTCAACTGCATTCGAGCATTTCAAGCACAAGTACTTACAGTTGCTGTTCTCACTCGTAATTGTCCCACCTTCCTTGTCTTTGCTCCCTTTTTTCCTTTCATCACTGTCCTTTCTGGAGTTTCTTCTGTGTTTTGGCTGACCTCCTTTGGTCGACATACTATACAGTCTATAGGCCCTAGTATGTGTCGGCAAAACAAAATCAAAAATATGAAAATCAAAACATTACTACCTGTACACACTGCAACAAATATTTTAACCTAAGTATTTATCGCTATGAAATGAAATGAAAATAACTCAACACAAACGAAATCAGTCTGTAGCCTGCAAAACAGAAGAGTGAGTTGTGTTAGCACGCAACTTTAGAACTTCATTTCCCTAAAAAGCAACAGCTTGTTTTGACTTTAAACCTAATTTTCTTATCGATTTTGTTTAAATACCTTCATGAAAAAAATTTTTTAGTCAGGAAAACAAACTCAATATTTCCGTTTAGATCTATAACTTTCGAAAAATGTCGAGACTATTTTCAATCACCCTGGGCGTACGACCTTGACCTTGTTGGCGTGATTCGTACACATGCACACTCATACAGGTGTCTGTATAAAAGTGTGGCTGTTTACATTAAAGGAAATGGAGTCTTATTTCTCCCATTAATGTTGTGTATAAAATAGGATCTCCGTGTATTTCAAGCGAAATCAAAAAGGTTATACCAATACTTATCATGAAAATCAGAGAGATATTATGACAAACCGATATGTTAGAGAAATATAAGATTAATACAATATATGATTTGACAAATTATTTAAAGTCTACATAATATACCAGGTTATTTTTTCTCTGTATTCACTGAATGAAACAAATAAAAAAAGTGATTTGAAACACACACCACACACACACACACACACACACACACACACACACACACACACACACACACACACACACAGCAAACAAAGAAACAAAGAAACAGAGTAGCTAGTATGCATGGGAAGATCATTAATATGTCAAATTCGCAATTTTTTTTTTTTAGTGCTTCGACGGTATGTGCATGAAAATTTGAATATAGACAGAACATAAACTGGTTATTTTCAAACGATAAATACGACAACAGTTTCGTTTTAAAAGCCGGTGTGAGCAAGTTCCACGTTAGTTTTCGTTTGTATACTTCTATGTGATATTTTGTGGCAAAATAGCTTTTGAAAGGGTTTATATTTGATACAGTCTTTTCATTCGATGTTGTTTCATGGCCATACCAACGCAGTTTTGTTGTTGTTGTTGTTGTTGTTGATTGAAGTCAGCAGATCCCTACGGTCCAGAGTGCTGCTTGATAGTTTGGCGCACTCGTTCATTGATGGTACAGTGTATCTGATGTTTAGTACACACACACGCACGCACGCACAGACACACACAGACACACGAAAAAAAAACTAAACGCTTCTGACACTTGCCATGCTAGAAAAAAAAAATATCCGCAAAAAGCATAGGTACGAGTTTTTGCACAGGTTCAGCAACAGACGCTTTCTGAAAAACGTGGAGGAGCAGGGAGGCACATCCCTGAATATCCCAGTGGAGTGTGGCAGGCAGAGGCAATCCCAACAGGTCTCCACTGCAGCAACTACAAGGCTGAAGCGGAAGCATTGCTTCATGCAGCAAACGTCAGCAACAGCAAAATGGATCACAGCACCCAAGTCAGTTTACTGACGCTCTATCTGTGCTGCAGGTTTTCACCAAACAACAGGCTGTCACAACTTTGGATTGGAAAAGGCAATGCTCAAATTCAGATGCCTCAGGACAGTGCTGCAGTGGACCCCTCAAATTTAGGTACTAAACAAACAAATGAACAGCAAGACCACGAAATCTTCATCACAGAGATGAAAACCACCGTCTAGTCTATGAATTGCCTCAGACACATGACAGTTTCCATCACCTGTCAAGATCAGAACAGGTGGTTGTCTTCAATCTGAGAACTGGGCTCAACAGTTCAGTTCAGTTCAGTTCAGTTTCTCAAGACGACGTCTCCGCGCTCGGAACGAAATCCACATGCACTAACATCACAGGTACCATGTGTATGGTGACCATGGCACAAGCCTTAAGCCTGCACATAAACCCATGAGCTGGCCAGGTCCTGAGGCCCTACCGAGACTGTTTTACTTAGTCTATATTTTGTACTGGTATTTTATCAACCCCATATCCCCGAAAACAGAGCATGACGGCCATAACAGCACTGGATGGACATTTAAAAACGTGCAAGATCACATAAATACTCTGAGTGCATGTGGAAGCTGCAGCCCATGAAGGGAAACAGCAACAACAAAGGCAACAACAACAACAACAAATGCCTTTTGTGCTCCAGATCCTCATCCCTGTTCTGTCCATCTTTCTTCTAGTTCCATACAGGTCGTTTTACTGGGCACAACAGGCTGGACAAACATTTTTTTTAATTTAAAACAGGAGAGTTGTGCCCTTCCCTGTGTGTCCTTGTGGACAGGCAGAGCAGGACACGAACCACATCCAACAAGTCTGCAGGAATCTCTGGCTGAGGGACTGGGAGATGTGGTCAAAGACGACCATCCTTCAGCGGAAATTGTAAAGGCCTGTGGGTGCTTTACAGACGAGAGCCAACTTTATCTTGAGAGCTGGTCTGTGGCTGTAACTGACAGAAACGAGAAGAAGTAGAATCTGAAGACGGCACCGACGAACTCCATCCGAAGTATTAACCACTTTCCAGTTGCATCCTGTGTAAATGTCACAATGGATCCTTTGGAGTACAGTTGTTGGACGGTGTTGCTTAGCTCCCCCCCCCCCTCCCCGATGTTAAATTCAGTCTTCATTTTGGTCACAATGCCTCCTGTCAGACTTTGTCAGACGTCCTCTTGAAAGTTTATGGAAAGCTAGATTCATCATCATCATCATGTCGAGCTTGCTCGGCTATCCATGCAAGCTCGACATGATGATGAATCTAGCTTAGTGAGGGAGAACATCTGCATGGCACCTCCCTCGTAATGCTGGCCCCGAGGAAAGGTTGAGGTATCTATCACCTCATTCCCCTTCGACCACAGGATCAAAGGACAACCTTTTTTCAGCCTTGCTCCATCACGTTATACGGCAAAAGGAATTTATTCTAAGCGCAGAAACACTGTCTTGAGAAACTGACACTGAATTCTCCGAATCTTTCCTCTTAGGCAGGCATCAAAACTTCAGGAGTAAGCCCAAACAAACACAAACACAAACTGTCCTGTATGAATGTGAGAGTGCTTTGGTCAGGTAGGGGATGTGCTGGTAGGAGGGCCGCTGCGGCGGGGGGGGGGGGCGCCGGGGGCCATCATTAGGATGCCTACCCGTCACTTCTCGTCCCCTCTGATCCAGTTAGTGGGCAGGGAGTGTGTGAATGTGAGGAGCAAATTTTTTTTTTTAAGTCAGGCAGCCGGTTCGTGAATCCCCTTATTCTATTCTGTGGCAAAATAATCAAAGTGTTGAGTGTGGCTACACAACAAGAGAAGAAGAAGAAGAAGAAGAAGAAGAATGTTACTGTAAAATTATCCGATATCACTGAACGCGGTAGCGCTCAGAATAAGCCGACAGCAAAGTCGTCTTTGGCCGACAATGAATAGGCCTATTTTGAACATAAAGTATTAGTGGAGTGCACCCAAAAATGTGCATTGTCTTCCCTTTATTAAATTGTTTTTATTCCCCTTGAGGGCATGTTACGGGGTCAGCCGCAGTGTATGCCGCGAGGTGTTTTGCGGCTCGATTTCGTATATTTTCAGCGGAACAGTAACATATTTGAACAGTGCGTATACCGTGAACGTATTTTACATTCCCTGAAACATTTTGTTTCTTTTATTTTGTGAAGTTTAAAGTTTGATTTCTTATATAACAAGTGTGTAGTATCCTTGCAGATGCCTCAATCACATGTGCGTGATCATGTGACTTTCAGGGGGAATCACTATTTTTTTGTTATGCACTGTTGGTCACGTGAAACAAAGTGAACACATGAAGTTGACACCACTTTGGCGATTCATTACGAATATGAGAAAGGCTGTGTATGCATAAACATTTTAGCCTACCGGTTTCGAAAATAACAAACAAGGGTTATCAGTTGGAAGCAGGTTAAGAAGTGGTGGTAAGAAAATTGTAAAAAGTTTAAAGTACTGAAGTAGATAACCACGCTGTGGCTTGTGGCTCAGTCATAACTTCCATATATCAATGCCGAATGCGAAAGTTGCGATTTGATATCGATGACCCAAAGAGGCCTGGTGAAAATAAATCATGTTATTGTATCACTAAATAACTTTTTAGCCTCGTTCACGTGAGAAGCTGATCCCACTTATTTTAGCCTAAATGTCAGATTTCGAACGCAGAACTGAGAACACATCAGACGATCAGTTATCGGTAACCAATAGATCCGAGTGTCTTGTGACTTGGGTGCGCAGAACTTTAATTTGACAGTTTTGTTTTGCAGAGTGACAAGTGATATTCGCTTTCGTTTTCTTGACAGCCTCAGTGTGTACATGTATGCATGCTGTTGCAAGTGTTGAGACTGAGAGGACACCGTGATAGACAGTGAACATGTCGGAAGAAATTTTATTCAAAGTTATCGTTGTTGGTGATCCAACGGTTGGCAAAACATCGTTTGTCAATCGCTACGTCAGTGGATCATTTCGACGGGACTACAAAATGACGATAGGTGGTAAGTTTTAAAAACTATTTTAAAAGTTTTATGAAGTGGGTATTTGAATTTGTAATATTATATGCCAATTTTGCAGTGAGGCTCGGCTATGAGGCCAAGTAGATCTGACTGCTGTAGAGGTGGAGCTTCCATCTTCCAGCAGACTGTATGGGTTTGAATCTGGCTGGAGGAAAACTTTGTGCATGCAGCTTCTTTTCCTACCCACTTTGTTCATCCAGGACCAAGAGGCACAGGCACCTGCCTATAGGCCTACAAATTACAGAATTGATTAAATGAGAAAGAAAAACAAAACAAAAACAAAAAAAAAACAAACTTGGACCATCAGTTACAGAATACAAAGATGCATGATGTTATCATAAATCTTCAAGTTCTGTTCTTCATGAGATCTCTTGACCAACATGGACATTTACGGAAAAATGAGGGGGACTCATGGGAGGCAGCAGCAGACACGATCCTTGATTTCTGTCTTTGACAATCTGAGATGCTGCAACAACCTTGTAATTCAAACATACTAAGATTGGTCCAGTCTTTAATGTATGTATGCCACCCAGCTGTTCCTCTGTTTATCTAGGCAACAGCCGCCTTCCTGGTTGCCCTAAGGATGATAGTATCTTATGGAGGGTGCCCAGTTACCAGAATTTGTGGGTCATATGGGCCCACCAAGGTGTGGTAGACTTTGCTCCTTGTACACTCACTGTCTTATGTTCAAGGTAGTATATATTGACAGACTAATATAAATATAAGATGAAGGCCTAAAACTCATACACTAGGTAGACCTCGACAGCTCAGGATCTTGCCAACCCATCTTGGACTTATGTGCAAGCAGATGGCTTGTGCCATGATCATTTTGGATCTTTTCCATCATGTAACACCATAAACATCAAAGCATGTGAGGTTTATTGTAAGCATGGAGACGGTATCTTGAGAAACACTCAAACAGAGGCTAAAATTTGATTTCCAGGTAGAATGAAGTAGTTTCCTTATGCCCTTTGAAACATGAATCCAACTTCTGAGTCAGCGTGATGTGTCCAAGTTTCACACCCATGAAAAAGAATGGAAACTGAATGATTAGTACACTTGTATAGATCTGTAGTGATGAAGCTGATAATACTTCTTCACCAGATTCTGTTCAGTCTGGCCACTGTTGCCACTGCTGTTGCAGTCTTGATGCGTATTTCTCCTGTGCAGGTCAGGGTTGCATCTAGGTACTTCTTTTGAAGCTGTTGACCTCATCCAGCTTTTAACCGTTCATACCTAGATGTTTGAACGGGACATCATTCAAACTGCCAACGGAAAAAGCTACCATTGGAACCTGGAATGTCCGTACACTCCATCAGTGCGGCAAAGTAAAAGAACTAGAACACGAGCTGAGACGCTACCAATGGGACATTGTGGGTATATCAGAAGTAAGATGGACAGGCTTCGGAGAAGCAATCACAGAGGAAGGACACAAGATGTGGTACAGTGGCGAAGAGTCACTACATGAAAATGGCGTAGCTTTCATCGTACGCAAAGAAGTCATTGGATGCATCATGAGCTGCACGCCTGTCAACAGCAGAATCATCAGCATTCGGGTGTCAGCCAAACCAAAGAACATCACCATCATACAAGTGTATGCTCCAACTACCAGCCACGAAGACCAGGTGGTTGAAGAATTCTATGAGAAAATAGAAGACACCATCGGAAAAAGCCCCAGGAAAGACATCATCATAGTTCAGGGGGACTTCAACGCCAAAGTCGGCCCAGATGCCTACAAAAACTGGGCTGGAACAGTGGGTCAATTTGGCACAGGGGAAAACTAATGACAGGGGACTTCGCCTTCTGGAGTTTGCCTGCACCCAACGGCTCACCATTGCCAACACCCTCTACCCCCACAAACTGTCAAGAAGAACAACCTGGCATGCGCCGAACGGAAAGACTCACAACCAGATCGACTTTGTCCTCACACCGCGGCGCTTCAAATCAAGCATTAATAAAGCAAAGACGAGGACATACCCTGGAGCTGATATAGGCAGCGACCACGACCTCGTGCTGCTCACAATGAAGATCAAATTGAAAAAGAAGTACCAAGCTGCGCAGCCACGCATCAAGTTTGACCTGGAAAAGCTAAAAGATCCAGAGATAGAAGAGGCATTCCAGGCACAGCTCGGGGGGCGGTTCGCGGCACTCAACTTCCTGGACAGCGACATCAACGACCTCACAAACAACTTTGGTGAGGCAGTCCGCGAAACAGCAGAGGAGGTACTGGGGCGACAGAGGAAGAAACACCAAGCATGGATCTCAAATGACATCCTTGACCTCTGTGACAACAGAAGATCACTGAAGAAGACGAAAAACTCCAGCCCTGAAGAAGCCGCACAGTATCGTAAAACCAACAACCTTGTAAAGAAGAAAATGATTGAAGCCAAAGAACAATGGATCAACAACCAGTGTGAGAACATCGAGAAAGGCATGAAAAAAGGAAACAGCAAACATGCCTTCACCACACTGAAAAACCTTACCAAGACGCAGCAAAACAGATCGTCAGTCATTGAGGATACCTCAGGCGAGCTGCTGACAGAAAGCTCCGCTGTTCTGAACAGATGGACGCAGTACTGCCAAGAACTATACAACTTCCCAATACAGCCAGATGACAGTTTGTTTCAGGGGGACTCAGCACCATTGAGGGAATCCTCACCGCTACCAGTGATGAGAGAAGAAGTGGAAGAAGCCATCCGCAGCCTACCAGCAGGGAAATCACCTGGAGCAGACAATATCCCAGCAGAGCTGCTCAAACATGGAGGGAATGATTTGGTCACTCGTGTAACATCGATTTGTCAGAAGATCTGGGAGACAAAACAGTGGCCCACAGAATGGACTCAATCACTCATCATCCCCCTGCCCAAAAAGGGAAATATGCGCCAATGCCAGAACTACAGAACAATAAGTCTCATTAGCCACACCAGCAAGATCATGCTCAGAGTCATATTGAATCGACTGAAGAAAGAAGCGGAAGAACACCTTGCGGAAGAACAAGCTGGATTTAGGGCGGGCAGAAGCACAGTAGAACAGATCTTCACCTGCCGGATAATGATGGAGAAACATCTGCAGCATCAGAGAGACCTGTTCCACAACTTCATAGACTTTAAAAAAGCATTCGACAGGGTGTGGCATAAGGGTTTGTGGCAGGTGCTAAGAAAGTTTGGCATAGAGGAAGGTCTCGTCCAAACCATCCAGGCGCTGTATAACACTGCCAGCAGCGCAGTTCTCCTCAACAACCAGATAGGGGACTACTTCAAGACCACAGTTGGAGTCCGTCAAGGCTGCCTACTCTCTCCCGTGCTGTTCAATCTCTTCCTGGAGAACATCATGCGTGAAGCCCTCCATGACTTCCACTCCACTGTCTCCATCGGAGGAAGAACCATCAACAACCTGAGGTTCGCAGATGACATCGACCTGATGGGAGGCAGCAACGAAGAACTACAAGACCTGACCATGAGACTGGAAGAAAGTGCAGGTGCACACGGAATGGAAGTGAGCACAGAAAAAAGCAAAGTCCTGGTCAACAGCACAACCAACACCCATGCTGAAATCTACATGAACGGGCAACAGCTTGAAGAAGTGGACGCTTTCAAATACCTTGGCGCCACTCTCACCAAAGACGGTCGCTCTACAACAGAAATCAAGACCAGACTAGCGATCGCAACAGCAGCAATGGTAAAGCTAAACAAGACCTGGAAGAGCAGAGAGATCGGCTTTCCATCGAAGATGAAGCTGTACAAGTCCCTGGTGCTCCCCATCCTGCTGTATGGATGCGAGAGCTGGACCATGACAGCAGAGACCACCAAGAGAATCCAGACGTTTGAAACTAAATGCTTCAGGCGCTTGCTCGGGATCTCTTGGCAAGATCGGAAGACAAACGACTTTGTGTGGAGCCAAATAACAACACTCGCAGGCCCACAAGAACCCCTCCCGGCAACAGTCAAGAACAGGAAGCTGTCGTGGTTCGGGCATGTCACACGCCACAACTCACTGCCCAAAACGGTCCTCCAGGGTACACTGGGAGGCGGCAGACGAAGGGGACGACAAGCCAAATGCTGGATGGACAACATCAAAGAATGGACCAGGTTGGATGGCCCCACGCTGGTGCGACAGGCGGAGGACAGGACCGGTTGGCGACGGCTGGCTTCAAGAGTGTCTCTCATCTCTCCTCTACGCCCATCACGGGCAGGAGAATGATGATGATGATGACCTAGATGTTTGCACTGGTGTTGGTTGTGCTGTTGAGTATGACTTTATTTTTCTGATTTTTCTTATATTCCAGTGCTGTAAGTGAGACAGTATTGGCACTTGCCATGAGGTCAATGTCATCGGCAAACTGTAAAAGTTTTGCATACTGCCTATCACCAGTGGGAGATGGAGGTGTGGTGATTGTGAAGGATTTTTTGTGTTAGCTTTTCCAGGAAATTACATGTTGGATTGGCAGTAACAGACATCATTGATGTACTTCTCATGTGGTTTGGAAGAATCCTGTGTGATTGTTGAGAAGCTCAGCACTGCTTGAGTTCTCATATAGTGCCTCTCAGACTTAAATTTAGACCTCTTCTGAAGTCTGTCGTGACTTGCCAAAAGTCTTCATACTACACTTGGAGAAATGCTTTCTTTAAGTGTGAAGACCATGGTGGTACAGATCACTTTATTGTTGTAAGTATTTTTCTACTTGTACTCTTCACAGGCCTGAAGCCAACCTGTTCCTCAGAGAGCAATTCCTGAGTGAGATAGGGGTGTCCTAATTTAATGAATAAAGCACATCCATATTAGGAAATGACAAGTTCTGAATGTTGTAAATTGATACCTGACTGGTCAGATTTTGTTGTCCCCTTCTCCAGTCTCCACAAGACCTTGTATTGTAGAAATATTGATGGAAAAATAAAGTATTTTTTTATATTGTGCGCCTATATGGGCCTGTGGTTAGCCTGAATGTTGTGATTTGATTTTTGTTTGGAAACCCAATCTGAGTAGTAGCTGGTTGGGTCGAAAGGATTCAATTCCGTTCATGACATAACCTTGCAGTTCTACTGTTGCCATTATCAGTCTGTTGTGCTTACCACTGCACCAAGGCAACAGGTCAATGCTTAGAATAATTAAAATCATTGTAATTTGTTTGTAGAAACAGTGGTTTGTTTGCTTTGTTTTCCAGTCAGTTAGATTCAAAATGTGTGAAAGATGATTAAAATACTAAGTCTTAAATCAGATATCTTTGTTGTTACAGTACTGTTATGTGTTACAGTATGTTATGTGTTACAGTATTGTTATAGCAACCCTTGAATATTGATTGTGCTAAGAGATTTTAAAACTTGTCTCCCACTGTTACTCAACAACCAGTATCAGAACTGGTTCAAGGGACATAAAAATCTGTGACACCATTTTTACAAAAGGAATGAACATCATCTTACATAAACTATATCTTGTTAGTGTCTAGTTCATTGTATCATGTCCAGAATGCTGACACAACCCCTGTGCCATTTGCCTTGTGACAGGATGGCAGTTGGTAACAGAACCAGCGCAAACTATTGTTTGACAGTGGTAAGGGGCTGAAACTGGGAAAAAAAATTGGGGTGGGGGTGGAGCCAAGCATTTTATCAGTCCTAGGAAAAAAAAATCTGGTCCCTGATACCAGCAGTTTAAAAAGATTGCTGTATTCTGGTTTGCAGATGGTATTTTACCAGTCTTTGCTGGTTAATGTGATTAGTGTTGAGAAGAAATATTTTGAACATGAATTATATGTTGCAGTGGACTTTGCAATCAAGGTGATTCGCTGGTCTGACAAATGCAACATCAAGCTGCAGTTATGGGACATAGCAGGTAAGTTCACATTTTGTAAAAATGTGTGTGGTGGATTTGACAGCATTATCAGTAAGATTATGTAGGGTGCGACTCCCCATTTTAAATCACAAGTTAAAGGGGTGCTCCATTGATTGCTATCTTGTCATGGTCAGGGTGTCCGCATGCCTCAGGGACTCCTGAACTGTGCTGGCAGTAGCTTTGGCTACTGGATAGGCCACCCAAGCTGGACAAATCGAAGAGTAGAGGCCTTATAAAGCATGATCCATGATTCACTAGTCTTCCAGGTTGGATGTGATACATACGGCTAACAACCCAGTCCCAGGTAAAAAGGCCTTGTTATATTATGAAAGCAGCAACAAGACAAGCATGAGTGCTGGCCATATGCTTGTGGCAATATGAACACTAAATAATGAACAGTAAATGAAATAAGCGAGTAACTAAGTAATAATAAAGGAGAAGGAAGGAAGGGCATGATTCATTGTTAGAGTCACAGTGGTCAGAAATGAAACAAAAGTTTTCAGAGGAAGTTTCTCAGAGAGGAATGGTGTGGCTTGACCATGTGGCAAATCCTTTGTACAAATACCTCACCCCCAGCTCTGCCTCCCTCCTGCATTTCCCCTCCCCCATTCTGCCTCATGTACAAATACCTCACCCCCAGCTCTGCCTCCCTCCTGCATTTCCCCTCCCCCATTCTGCCTCATTCTTTCTTTTTGTATGCATACATAATTAGCAATTAAGTGGATGGCCCATGGTACAGACTAACAAAGTGTCAGTTTTAACCTGCATGTTTTTATATCCCACAATCTTTTGTGCAACTGCCAAAGTTCTGCATTTGAGCATTGCTTGTTTTTGCTTGTATTATTGTGCATCTTTGTACACTACCACTCTTTCAAAAAAAAAAAAACTGCTGGAGAAAGTGCACATGCACCAGAAATTTGAATCAGAAACTGAAAACTGATTTTTGTAATCATCAGTCTCTCTCTCTCTCTTTTTCTCTCTCTCTTTCACACAGACAGACAGACAGACAGACAGACAGACACACACACACACACACACACACACACACACACACACACACACACACACACACACACACACAACACACACACACGCACCAACAAGACAGACAGACAGACACACATAACACACACATCACACTCACACACACACACACACACACAAACACACACACACACACACACACACATAACACACATACACACTTATCAGTATGAATTTTTCCAACACACACACACACAAAACACATGTTTGTACATACACCAAAGAAAAGTATTATTGTATGCATATGCATGAACATGTGATATGTATTTAAACATTTAGTTGAAACAGTTATATAATTAAGCACACACACATGCAGTCACAACCACATACACATGTACCGGTTATACATATAACTTAAGTACACACACACACACACACACACACACACACACACACACACACACACACACACACACACACCCCCACACACACACACACACAACAGACAGACAGACAGACACACATACACACAACACACACACACACACACACACACACACACACACACACACACACACACACACACACACACACATGGCATGCACACACTCACTCTATATACACAGATTACAGTTGAAAAAATCAATCCTAGGGAGTGAAGAATTTTGCCTTTTCAGTCAAAGTAAAGACATTGTCAGTGCTAGTCTGATGTGAAATTCAGGCTGCATTTTTTTCCCAAAGGGAGAGTGCATCATTCTGTTTTCTGTGTCAGTGTATTCCTGTATGATTCTGTTTACAGACTTAGTAGATGACTAAGCATATCTTGGTGACTGACTGTGACTATGTCAGCACTTCATTATCAGCCATATTTTCTTCAGTCAGTCAAGTCAACATACTTTGTCACACATTGTCTACACATACAGTGTTATCCTTTCTGCATGTCGTGTATCAGGTCTGAAGTTCAAGCTGGCCAGTGCAGATAGTACACTGTCCTCTGGACAATTAACAGCAAAACTGTAGTACAAGTGCGCCCTGTTTTCATCCCCCTGTTCAGGCTGGTTTTGACAATTGTTGGAGAATATATAGATCTACATCTTCTGCTTAGGTCATTTCCATTATCAGCATTTTCTTCTCATTTCAAGATAATGCAATCTTTGCAATTTTCACCAGTTTTGTCACATCTAGTTATCTCACTTAACCTCACCAGCCTCCTGCTGTATCAACCATAGAACAGCCTCAGACACAACTGTATTGACATTAACACAAGAACCAGTGGTTGAATTCACAAAATCACTACAGCTACAGGTGACTGTTCCAGTAATTGATATCAAATGAAGAAGAAAGATGAACTGTTTGAGTAATTGATAACGAATGAAGAAGAAAGATGAACCAAACAGTCACTTCTACTAGTCTGAGATTTTTATCTTTTCTTAGGTGAAAGGGGCAGAAATCTGTGGCTATACGTATAGATCTGTGGTAAGTGAAGTAAAAGTGAAATGTAAGCAAATATATATATGTAAATTGTAATATTTGTATTAGAATTTCATATGTTCTCTTCCTAAATCTGCCAGGGATGAAATGGTAGACTTCTTGAACCTGCACAAAACCTAGTATGCTGCAAGATTCTTGTTGCCAACAGTCATACCACATTGAAAACACTGGTTCTCATCTGGTCACCAAAATAGATTGTAGAACTAGGTTTAGTTTTGTCAGTCAGGATGAAGAAATACTCTGTTTTCAGAAGCATGTTCAAAACCGTTGTCAAAAATAGTAGGTCCCAAACTAGAGTTTTGCCTGAATATTTGTATTCATGTTATTGTGTATTCACCATAGACGAGAACATATGCAGAATGGAATTGAATTGAAAAATCTGTAGAGAAACTAGAAAGGGAAATGATGTGCAGCTGATATGATCTTTGGAAGGTTGTCTTTGCTTCTCCAAATCCGTTTTTCTGGAGTTTGGCATCTGCTTGACCAATTTATTTCAGAACAGTAGGCAAAGCTGCAGAATATGCTCTCTTTGAGACAGACCAACTGGGCACATGTATTTTAGAAGTGGCAATGTCTTGTTGCGGGCAGAAGATGGATTTGTTGCTGCTACTCAAGACAGTAGGTGGGATGTTGCTGTTATTGTTTGCTTCAGAGTGAAGTGTGTATTGTTGCTGTTGTAGTCTGCTTTAGTTTTAACCCTTTGACTCACGTGCCCTGTCCTCTAGCATCCTGCATTGTCAACCATGCTAGCAAAGCAAAAACTTGACCTTTGACTCCCTCACATTATCCATTAGCTTCTTGCAGGAAGCTGGTGGATAGAGTGAGGGAGTCAGAGGGAAGCTGGTGGATAGGATGGGGGAGTCAAAGGGTTAAGTTCTTTGCAGTTAGCGGATAGGGTATGGGAAGCAATGGGATAATCTTCCTGCTCATTTCTCCAGAATGCCCAGTGGTCAGGAATCCACTGCACCATTACTGGAGCAATAAATGTAGTTCTGAATTAGTTTTACACAGAGCATGTTTCAAGCTTATCTGGCAGACCTTAATGAGTCACTGCACAAAACATCATCACTTTCTTTTATTCAATTATTGTGTATGGGCTTTGATACATCCAGTCCTTTATCAATCACTGTCCACATGCAGTACGACCCTTACCGAGTGACCTGTATCTCCTCATTTATTCCATTCATTGCAAATAGGACAGTATCGGACAGTTCTGAGTATAGACTGTGTAGGTCAGGCAACAGTCCTCTGTCAGTCATCACTCAGTGTCACCATTTATTTACCTCAGTGGTGGATGAGAGCATGCTGAAAGATAAATAACTTACTCTGTAGCATGTAGTTCTAACTTATGTCTTCGTCTGGGTTAAAAAATGCTATCACAAAATGCATCTCAGGAATTGAATTTCAGGATTTATGTTCTGAATAGATGCTTTAATCACTACGCCACAGCCTCACAGATGCAACCCTGAGATTTAACCAGCCTGACTAAGTAGCCGTCCAGGCTCCTAACTTGGGAAATTGAAGTAGCCTGACTTTTTTTTTAAGGTAACCTCCACTGGACACCGAAGGGAAGACAGCAGAGAGAAGACCCATGAGCACCAGGTGATGAATATCAGAAAGAGAACTCAAGGCTTTGAAACATGGGTCCTGGGATACAATACAGAGGCTTGTCCAGAACAGACAAGAATGGAGAAGTTCATTGCTGGCCTACGTGCCAGTGGCATATGTGATGAATATCAGAAAGAGAACTCAAGGCTTTGAAACATGGGTCCTGGGATACAGTACAGAGGCTTGTCCAGGACAGACAAGAATGGAGAAGTTCATTGCTGGCCTACATGCCAGTGGCATATTGAGTATTCAGTTAGTAGGTGTCACATCAGGGGAGCAGTTATCTGTATCATTTAATCATCTCACTCACACTTAATAGTAGACAAGAGACATTGCGATAGAGATTAGTAACTCGTTCTGTGGTGCATGGTGAGTGTTTCATTGCAGTGACATGTGGCCTGGTTCATTAGTATTGCAGAAAGCTTGGATCACACAAACCACAGATTTTTGCAGGTCTCTGAAATGCATGAGGCGTATGTGCAGATTAACAGACCATTGGCACTGAGGAAGGGAGGCCATAGCACAAAGGAACTCGTGTAGTATGTCGGTGTTTGTGTGTACATGTCTCTGCACAAGGTGAATGATAATGAGCTTCCTGTGAAAAAGGGAAGTTGTGGCCTACACAATTAGTTATTATACTTATCAGTCAGAAAATCAGGCCGGAAGAACACAATACACTTGACAGTGAAAGAGAATACAGGCTCCCTCTGTCTCACACATGCGTGCACGCACGCACGCATGCAGCACAGCACCACGCACGCACGCAGCACACACAGCATCTTCCACGTATCGTTCACGCAAACACGTACGACGACAGCGGATTATTGAGCATACACGCACCTGCACTGTGCACCGCAAAGAGCAGGCAGCGCAGGCAGGCAGGCAGCGCAGCGCAGCGCACGGCAGGCAGGCAGGCAGAAAGGGCGGCAATTGGGCAGGGGCAGTGGCACGCAGCAGCGGGCAGGCCAGGCAGGCAGGCAGAGCAGGCAGGCAGGCAGGCAGCAGGGACGGACAGACGACAGGACAGACAGGACGACACGACACACACACACAACACACGGACAGACAACAGAGACAGACAGACAGACAGACAGACAGACAGACAGACACGACAAGACACAGACACAGCACACAGACACACACACAGACACACACTCTCACTCACTCGAGCATACACAACACACCACACACACACACACACACACACACACACACACACACACACACACACACACACACACACACACACACACACACACACACACACACACACACACACACTCTCTCTCTCTCTCCTCACTCACTCACTAACTCACATGAGCATACACACACCACACACATAACAAAACACCCACACACACACACACACACACATATGAGCACATACACAGAGACATACTCACAGACACACAGGCCAGCACACACACCGAAACACATACACACACATGTACACATATACACAAACCACTCAGCTCACACACATTATACATTGACGTATTTTTGGATCACTGTTACATAGCAGCTGTGGTTTAATGATGATGATGATGATAAGTCCTTAAAACACATCTGGCATCACATGTCCATCCATTAGTTTTCAGTGTCATTATTTGCATGACAGTGTAACATTAACAATGCTCAGTTGATTCCATTGGCATTGAAAATGACTTACACCATAAATTAACTGTTGCAAGTGTTCTAAGTTTGCGCACATAAACCTGTGCACAGACAAGATTTTGAGGTGTTATATATCTTGTGGGTTCTGTTTATAAATTTTTGTCCTTGTATCAATCGTATTGAAAGAAAATTACCATGTTGGAGTGAAATGGATGCATATCTCCATGGAAAGGTCAGACATAGCCCTATTGAAATCACTACGAAAGCTCTCAACTTCACTTAGAACTTGTTCAGTGTCAGTTTACTAGAACAGACCATCTGTGTGGTGGAGATCTGATAGAGAATAATTTTTACTGTGTATGTCTATTGATCTGTAGTGGTTAATGTACTACAAGTAATGAAATATGTATTATTTTGATAGGAAGAAAAGGAATCTTCTTTGTAAAGGGGAAAAAGGCAAGATGAATAACTTGTGGAAACACTCACTCGGGTCATAGTGGGAGATTCTCATAAAGTAACTTAGTCTTGAGACTATAGAATCTTCTTTTGCATTTGGGCATGGTCACACCACAGACTGTCAGCATATCTGAGCATGTTTGTGTTGGCTTGGATGCATTTATGCAAGATGTTCTCAGGGGGCAGTGTAGATAACACATATTGCTGCACAGGCAGCATACTCCAACTTCGGTAGGAAATAAATGTTGGCAATCATGTTCTGTTTGTTTTTATCATTGTTGTTGCAAAGATATATGTGCTTGGTTTCTTTTTTTGTGTTTTTCTTACTTTGTTTACTGTCACTATCAGAGTAATTTTTTAATGAAATTTTGTCAGGAAAACCTTTATTTTTTTTTTTTTTTTTTACATGTACTAAGTGCATGGTGCATGCAAGACCTCAGCTTATCGTGTTATGAAAAAGGCTAGCACTGAGACCCCACTCAAGATCTGAACAAAAATAACAGTACCAATAAAGATCTAGTGAAGGGCATGAGGACACAGGAGAAAAGTCTCAAACCATCCATGAATCAAACCACAGACCCAGCTTTTCTTGCTTCCCACTGGGCCATTTCTCCATTTGACATCTCCAGGATGATAATTATTAACCTTGGACTTCCATACTGTCTGAAGAGAACATTCCTTGGTGAGGCTTATTTGTCACCTCTTGATGTTGTCTGCAGTGTTAATGTTATTGTGATGGGTACTTGAGCAGAAGGGTTAGGGCATCAACTCCCAACCTGCCTGGAAGTGGAAGCACTAGATGGGAGAAGGTAAAGATATTTTTTGTGATCTCCTAGGTCATGTGTATGTGGGTGGACCTGCTAGCGCCTGAACCATTTTCATGCTTGTATCACAGTATGCATGCGGGACATGAAATACACAGGTTAAAGGTCCTGTAAGCTTCATCAATGTTCATTGGCTTATGAAAACTCAGAAATACCCAGCAATCATCACATCCTTGAAAACAGAGTATGACTGCCTGCATGACTGGGTAAAGCATGGCCTACATGTACAGGTTCACTCATATGATACAATTGATGTGGGAGTCACATCCCACAAGTATGGACAGGGGAAAAGTGAAGAATTGGTGTGACCGGCACAGTTGTCAAGTGGGTAAGACATCAGACTTCCAGTTCAAGGTCTGTGTTTGATCCTTCCAGGTACATCCCGTCTAGTGGATAAAAGGATGGAGATTTTTCCATTTTCCAAAGTCAGCACGTTTTCAGACCTGTTGGTGCCTAAACCCTCTTTGCGTGTATAGTGCAAACACATGGAACATCAAGTGGCATGTTAGAGATCCTGTAGCTTAAAATGTAACTTAATGTAAGTCCTGTCAGTGTCTGGTGGCTTATGGAAACAGAAAAATACCGAGCATGCACACCCACTGAAAATGAAGTATGCAGACTGTGCAGCGACATTGTCTGCATGGTGAAGTGTGCACATATGCATTTGAGAAAAAATTGAAGGCTTAAAAAAAGATAGTTTGTATCAGGTTAGAGCTAAGCTCAGTCAACTGTTCCTTTGTTTGTTCATTTCTTCATGCTTAAAGTCCTACCACGCTTAGTGTACACGAGGACTAGCTATATAGTTCTTTTAAAAGAAGCATTAAAACATTCTGTTCCCCTACCCTGGCAGGCTGAACTAAATTATGCAGCCTGGTATAATTTGTTCATGGTTGAGTTGTCACACATTGTCAGGGTCTAAACTGACATTACACCCAAGCTTGCTAGATAATAACAGCAACAACAATAATTGTAATGATAATAATAATAGTGATGGTGGTGATGATGATGATGATGATAATAATGATAATATAGTAATAATGATAATATGTTTAATATTATTATTATTAATAATGCTTATAATGATAATAATTGATAATGATGATGATAGTAATGATGATGATGACAGCAACAACAATGATAATAATAGCAACAACAGCAGCAGCAGCAACAACTGCAGCAGCAGCAACAACACAACAACAACAACAACATCAACAACAACAACAATGATAATAATAGTAACAACAGCAGTAGCAGCAGCAGCAGCAGCAACGACAACAATAACAACACACAACAAACAATTTATAAGGTTCTAAATCTTCATACAAACATCAAACCAAGCACACACTCTCATCATTCACAGAAGCTGTCACCAATGAGGACTGAAACTTCAGGGCACAAAGATAGGAAGAAAGTCAAATTCTAAAGTGAATGTACTCAAAAGAGGTTCAAGGGCAATGCACAAAACATTACTGCCTTGTAGATTGCTGTTGGAACAGAAAGGGATTGGAACAGGATAAGGGAACTGTGGTATAAAAGCTCTCAGAGTGTCACTGTCAAGTTTGCTTACTGTTATTGTTGTTTAAAGCCCAGCGACTGGGTAGAGCCATATCTGGGCTATGTCAAGTTTGCTGGACCGTGAAAGTGAACTATAGATTTGAAAGGTGGGGGGTCAGTTTTACGAGATCCACATTTGCATAGAGGAAGAGGGGGTGGGGCAGGCAAGTGAGACCTGTTGTACACTAAGCTGACACCACCAGAATGATTGAAGCATTAATACGTCCGTGACGGGACACGACTACAGTTGTGAACGCTGAACTTCACCTACTACCGGGTCGCACTAAAAGTCGTTTTGGTGATATATGGTACAGAACTGGATGGCAGCTAAAAACTGTTTTAAGTAATAGCTTTATAAATGGCACAGCTAAACTCAGCATCCCTTTTTCATTGAGTAGGCTACACACATTTGGTGAGGAAGCTGGTAGACAGGGTGAGGGAGTCAAAGGGTTATGTTTTTGCATTGGTGGATAGGGTGAAGGAGGGTGAAGGAGTCAAAGGGTTAACCAATGTGTGCTGTCATTACTAATCATTGATTATGTGACACTGTGTAGTCATTCTTGTATGTTTACGTTTATGACCACAGCTTTATGCATATGTATTGTTAGGTACCATAACCCTTGTATATCACAACAGTTAATCATTTACAAAAGACTACATTCTGTTTTGCACTGTATGCTTTACAAATGTTTGAAATGTACATGGTTATGGTTACATTAAAATCAATAGATGCTAGTGAGATTTTTACATTGTAATTTGTATGGTATTTTTCAGTTTTATGTATAACTATTCTATAGCGAATCTCATTTCTGCAGGCCAGGAGCGCTTTAGTTCCATGACACGAGTGTACTACAAGGATGCACACGCCTGCATAGTCATGTTTGATCTGACTCAGAAAAACACATACCAAAATGTGGTGCGCTGGAAACGAGACCTCGACAGTAAATGCCAACTGCCGGACGGCTCTGCTGTTCCCTGCATTTTGATGGCTAACAAGGTAGGTACTGTATCTATGCAGTATATATATGTGCAGCACTGTCAAGTACATTGATTAAATGGCCTGTTTAATTGGCCTTCTTCAGTCTGTATGGAGTATGAAGTTGCGCCATATGATTGATGTTTTCCTGGCATATGCTGGGGCAATGTGATATGGAGAACCTGTTGTTGCCCATGTAGCAGGTTTCTTCTTTCTGCAGGATTGGTGGGGCCAAGGAAGAGGCTAAATTATCGGATACAGGATTATTCTATTGACCCAAAAAGATATAAATTATTACATGTTTCTTTGTTTGACTTGATTGAAATGATTAAATTGATTTGTTTCGGTTTTCGCATCAGCACCCACCTCAGGCTATATGGCCGACGGGGATAACCATCCCAGGGAAGTGGGGGAAGGGGGGCTTATGTAATCCTATACTGATACCACCAGAACAACAATGATGTTAAGATGGGACAGTGAGAAGTAAGGCCAGTTTTAATGTAGCGCACACTGGGGGAGTCGGGGGGGGGGGGGGGGGGGGGGGGGGGGAGAGAGAGAGAGAGAGAGAGAGAGAGAGAGATTTTTCACACACAGGTGAAGTGTGTATTTCGGGAGGGAAGGAAGGGCACATATGTTCACGTTTCAGTTTATATGTTTGATAGTGTGTCTGTGCTATCTTGTTCTTTAATGTTTATTTTTGATAATATATTTTACAGTTCGAAAATTTTGTTGCTTTATGTAATTGGCACACTGAATGTGGGATCTTTCATTTCAGTTCACAATACCCTACTGCGATATGACAGTGGCCATGAAAATAATAGTAGTGGTTGTGATGATTACAGTGGTGAAGATAATGATACTTATGATGATGATGACTGTGTGATTTGTTGTGTGTGTGTGTGTGTGTGTGTGTGTGTGTGTGTTTGTGTGTGTGTTGGGGGGGGGGGGGGCTTCAGCTTCCTCTTGCACTCACATGTATGTGTGACTTTTAAAAGTACGGCTCTTTCATTTTATCTCATTATGGCAGTCATATTTAATTTTTGGGAGTGTGTGTATGATGGGTGCTTTCATGTGTTCATAAATCACCAAACACCAACGACTTTCAGGATCTTTAAGTTGAGCATATACACACATTGTGTGTGGGCACTTGCATGTCTACACATATGGCTGGGAGATCTGGAAAGTCTCCCATCTTTTATCCACCAGGTGATAGCCAAGCAAGTTCATATGTAGAATTTCCAGTTGAAAGACTAGTATTGCAGCCACTTATCCTTTCGATTCCTTCATACTATCTGCTAGAATCCAACAGTATCAGCCATCACAGCTGAGCAAAAACTATTGCAAGCACTTCATCTTTTCCATTCTCTCATCCCATCCGCTAGAATCCAACATTATCAGCCATCACAGCAAAGGAAAAACTATTGCATGCACTTCATCCTTTCCATTTCCTCATCCTGTCTGCTAGAATCCAAAATTATCAGCCATCACAGCAAAGCAAAAACTTAACTCTTTGACTCCCTCCTTAAGTTTTTGCTGCTGGTGGATAGGGTGTGGGAGTCAAAGGGTTAAGTATTTGCTGCTGATGGATAGGGTGTGGGAGTCAAAAGGTTAAGTTTTTGCTGCTGGTGGATAGGGTGAAGGGAGTTAAAGGGTTATCTCGCCCATCATAGCAATGGTGAAAGAACAATGTTGATGCTTGTGTTCAGTCTGACCTGGAGGACAGGGAGGTGGAAAAACAAGAAATCGAAGACCTGTGCACTGAACACGATTTCCTCTGCTGGAGTGAAACCTCCGTCAAAGAAGACACCATGATTGAAGAGTCCATGGAGTAAGTCAGACCTGAGTATCTTTGTTGTGTGATGGATGTGGATGCATTGCAGTAACTTTTCTTCCACATCTGTGCATTTTAAGCTTACTTCTCTTTGTATTCTGCTGTTTGTATGTTGATGCAGCATAAAACACAAGCACAAACCAAATATGATTTAATTTTAGGAATTATGATATAACACAATCAAACCATCTGTTATGAAAATGAGATTTCAAGGCAAATGTATTATGAGGTATCAGATTTTAGGCACATCCACTATACTCACTATGGTTTAAAAGATGGAAATGGTTTTGAAAAGCATTTTCATAGACAAGAATATGATTTGAACACACACCCTATTCCCCTACATATATACATACACCATAAACAGTTTATTGTCAGATTAACATGAATGTTGGCCTGCTATTCACATACACACATGTGTGAGCGCACACACACAACCACACACACACACACACACACAAACACACACACACACACACACACACACACACACACACACACACACACACACACATATATTATATGTACAAGCACACACATGAACACACACACACATGCATGCACGCACGCACGCGCGCGCAAGTGACGCAGGCACGCAGAGACATACATACGGGTCACACAGGCACGCAGAGACACACACACAGACACAGACATACATACAGAAACACACATGCACACTTATGCATGCACGCACACACGCATGCATGCACACACACACACACACACACACACACACCCTAAAAAAGGTAACAAGCATGCCATGTCATGCTTTAGATCTGTTTGAAAGTTCATATGAGACATAAATTATCACATTGCAAATATGAGCATTTTTTATTCATCCATTTAATAGGAAAATGTCATGGACATGCATAATTACTTAATGTGAGTGTTAAGTTACTGCAACCATAACCTCTCTTGTGTATAATACATCTGTGTTATAACCTAAATCTCTCTCATTCTCATGTATAATAACTTTCTGTCTTATAACCTCATATGTATATCATATATAATCTCTTTGTCTTATAATCTTAGTCTCTGTAATGTACAATCTCTGTCTGTAGTATAACCTGTCTCTCATATGTAATGACTGTCTCTGTCTGCCGTACATACTTAGTCTCTCTCTTTCTCTTTCTGTCTTATAAACTTAGTCTGCCTCTCTCTCTTTCTCTTGTGCAGTCTCTTTCTCTCTCATGCAAATAGATACTTGAAAAGGTGCTCTTGCAAAGTTTAGATCTCGGGTTTCTGCATTCAAAAGTAATACTCAGTGGTATTTTTCAACAGAAAATACTGTGTCACATATCCCTTCGTAAATATGGCCTTTATTATGGATGAATTATGTGAAGTCTCTCTCCTCCTCTCACATACAACACACTCTCTCTCTCGTTTTACTCTCTCTTTCTCTCTGTTACTTGTGTGCTTGAATTTTTAGTATCAGTGTGATGTGTTTGATACGTATGGAATGGGAAAAAAATCAACATTTTAGTGGGCCAGCAGGAACTGCTTCTGGCAGTAAGAAATGATGCAAGCTTGTTTAGTTTGGTCATGTTGCCCACTAAGACAGCCCTTCTAGATTCCTTTGAAAGCCATTGCCGCAATTGACAGAGGAAGAGCTGGGCGGCAAATAGTGAAAGTGGGACTAGCCTTGGTATGCCAGAACTGCTTGTTGCTGCTCCCTCAACACAAGAATTCGAGGATCCTCTGTGCTGCTGAATCTCATTTATTCCTCACTCTCTGCCCCTAACAGTGACCAGACTTATTACAAGATTAAGAGCTGTAAGTCAGAGGTACCAGTCCTGCAGGAGCCTTCTGACAGACCATGGTACCATGCAGTATAACACAAATGTGTCAACACAGTCATCTACGTAAGACAAGAATGGCAGTTGTCTGTTGAAGTCCCTTCAGGGTGGAGTGGCGCCGAGTCCTGCATCACAACAGAATCAAATAGATTGACAGAAGACATGGCAGACTGCATCTGCTCTGTCCACCAAGCTCCATGGCAGCCACCAGGAACTGAAAAAAATGGCCATCTTCATCCCAGATATGACTGATCATGTATACAGCAAACAGAAGAAGAAGAAGTAGTTATAAGATTATGTGATGATGATCTGTTATTATGCTCATCTCACTCCTGACCTTGGTATGGGTCAGTATAATCTATAGACTAGCTAGTCACTTATGATGATTGTATTCTGTGTTAATTTACCTTCAGTAAAACATATATTCTTATATAGGCCTACATCTGAACAGTATTTGAATTTTGTGATTTTTTTTTCTTTGTGAGGTTGGGGACTATTTTGCAAAATTTACAAATAATTCAAAGGAATCAAAAGGTTAAGTGGTCAGTTCATTTTGTTATTTCACAACAGGTATCTTGTAGCAGAGATGATGGACAAATACTCAGAACTGGCCGGTCAGTCAGAATCCCTCGCCCAGGGCAATGGAGATATTCGACGTCTCAGCCAGGAAGATTCAGGCAGTCTGTCAAGGAGTGGGTGTCGATGTGAAGTATCATAGACTCCTACTGTGTTGTGTTCAAACCATCAACTGATCTTCAGCTTCAGTGAACATTCCATTAATTTATACTCTCATTATCTGTTGATTTTATCACCAGCTGATGTTTTTATCACCAGCTGGTCTTCAAGCATGGCCAATGTCTCAAACGGTCCAGTAGTTTTGATGAATGATGTGATGTCAACAACTTCAACTTACAATCCATTGAACTACTCTTATCATTAATGAATGTGAACCTGAATTAACATACCATTCACTTTTACAGCAGTAATGTTCTGTTATACTTTGTTGTCATCAGTTGATATAAAATTTATTTAATTAATGTTCTGTTGTATTTTTCATAGCATTAAATTGGTTTACTGATCTTGACATTGAAAGAACTTCTTTTTGAAGAAGTCAGACTACTTACACACATCAGAAATTTTACTTAATTATTAACAAAGTCTGTAGTTTATTGACCACAGACTTAATGAAGAGCTAGAATGAGACTAAAAGTTTGTTTGGCAAACAAAGTCTGTAGACTTGGAAAGTAAGACTTTTCAATCTTTTTATTTGTATTTAATCTTATTAAGCATAATGCTTTCTTTTGCCAACCAGTTAGTAAACTTTGTGTCTTATTGTGAAATGTAACGCAATACAAACTGCTTTTACAATGTGCATTATATCTCTTTTTGTGGCACAGTGATTGTGTCAGGAATGGTGAATTTTTTGTTGTTGTTTTTTGTTTTTAATCAGTTGTTTTATTATCGGTTGAAAAATTGGTGTGTGATGATTATATGATTTTTTGGCTGCATGTATGTGTGTGTGTGTGTGTGTGTGTGTGTGTGTGTGTGTGTGTGTGTGTGTGTGTGTGTGTGTGTGTGTGTGTGTGTGTACACATGTGCTTATATGTTTGGCCTAATTCAAAGCAGATGACATTTAATTTGACTCTCCCAGCTTGGCTGTGTGACAGCTGCTTTGAAGAATGTTTAAAACATTCCACAGAGCAAACCAGTTAACAGTCAGTAACATGCAAGGTATTCATTGGTTACTTGAACATGGATGGAGAGATGTTTTCATAAAGAAAGAGAATGAACATGGTTAAAGTTTCCTGAAAGAAAAAATCAGTGTGACAGGCACGGTAAAATCAATAGTTATGACACTAGACATATTGAACAGCCATCCGAACAGTCAGTTTTGATGTTTATTGATACTATGAGAATAATCTTTGGTATCATCATTTTATCTGCACGCAGCAAATCAGTGATTAATGGGAATCTGTTATTATTTTCATTTGAAGCTGATGTCAAACCCATACAGAGATAAATGTAGACATACAGCTTTGAATAAACATAGAAACATTCCATTATTACTACAAAAAGTAGCACACTTGCTGACCATTGCCAGAGCTTTTCAGTTGTGCTTATTAACCAATTAGTGCTCCAAGAAAGTGCCTACCATGTACCAACTGTACAGTTTCTGTTGGAAGTGCCAACCAGAATTTGCAATGAAGTAATTTGCATCTCTTTTAAGCAAAATTCACCATTTTCATTTTGAAAAAGATTAAATGAAAGTGGGGCAGGGAAAAAGTACCTTCAATAACAAGAATGATAATAGAAGGAGGAGGGGAGAAGTACCACATGCACAGAGGAAAAATGAAAATGCAGAAGAGAAACCCGATTCCATCATGTCAAGCTTGCCTTTTATTGAAGTACATTAAGATTACCACTGTTTTAAGTGTGATGTTTAAGTGTTACTGGATGGAATGCTGTGATAATTGTGTAAAGTATTTAATGGAGATAATTTGATGAGATTTCATAGCACAGTGTTTTGGATATTCTTTGATAGAATGCTGTGATTTATTAATTTTTAAGTGTATGATTGTTCGTTCATTTATTTGCATTTGTAGGCGATGACTCCCATGTGCATTTGAATATTTTTCCCACAATTAACCTGTTGATTCCTGCACCTCATCTGCCAACTGCAAAAACTTAACCCTTTGACTCCTTGCAGGGTGAGGAAGTCAAAAGGTTAAGTTTTTGCTTTGCTTTTCTGCATGGGTGACAATGCAGGATGCTGGTAGACAGGATGTGGGAGTCAAAGGATTAAGACAGCCATACTCTGTTTTCAAGGCTATTTCCATAACCCACTGAACGCGGACATGGGTTACAGGATCTTCAATGTGCATATTTGATGTTCTGCATGAGTATACATGTGAAAGGAGGTCTGCACATATATTGACTCAAGAGAATGGAAAAGGTCCCATCCTTTACCCAAAAGGCAGTGCCAGAGTTGGTTCAAACCCAGATTTTCCAATTGGAGGACCAGTATCCTAACCATTCAACTGTCATGCTCATCTGAAATGCTCAAATCATTGTATAAGTCTTTGATTATGATAATTTTAAGTTGCTGTGCTCAGGAGTCTCTCCTTTGAATATCTGGATATTCCAAACAAACAAACAGAGTAGCAAACAAACAAACCATAACAGACAACACAAAACAAAGAAAGAAAGAAAGAAAGAAAGAAACAGTAAACAGCCTTCAGTCAAGTAAATGTAACGCAGCTATAAATCGTGTAAATATTGTTAACGTCCATCTATGTGCGAACAGTTGATTTTAAACCTCAACATTCCATGTTCTGTTACTGTCTTATCAAGCATAATGCTGTTTACAGCCAGTTTGTATGCTCTGTGTGTCATTCCATTGTACGATGCAATATGAACCGTTTTTATTGTGTGTGCATATTAACTTTTGACACAAAGTGGAAGTTCATGAATGGTTGAATAATATCAGGTAGATTAACACCCTTTGACTCCTGCACCCTATCCATCAACTGCAAAAACTTAACCCTTTGACTCTCACACTATCCACCCGCCTCCTGCAGGAAGCTGGTGGGTAGGGTGACATCAAAGGGTTAAGTTTTTGCTTTGCGGACATGGTTGACAAAAGCAGGATGCTGGTAGACAGGGTGCAGGAGTAAGAGGGTTAATATTTGAAGATTCGTGTCTGTTTTAGTTTTGTGCATTTACTGTTTTGCGTTTTGTTTGCACGTGACAGAGACCAGTTGGCCGAAAACTTGCATCTAATTTGTTTTGTCTTTTCTTGTTATATCAAATGCGCAATATGATTGATTTTTGTGTATTTCTAGTTCCTATTTGCTCAGATGCTGGTACTCACTTGAATTAAAATGAATGGAAGAAAGTCGGTGGGATGATGTTTCTTTTTCTTCTTTTTTTTTTAACGTATTTTCCCTGTTTGTGTGTGTATGTATATTTTAATAAGCCTACATCAAATTTGAAATGCAGAGAAAACAAAAACAAACGGCATTCCCTACAATCAGTAAACCGGTCAAGCAATGAAACAAAACCAGAGAACAAAAAGAAAAGAGAAATGTATCAATGATTTTGTTACCCCGTTTTCCATAATGCTTTTGTGCCACTATGCCCTCACCACTCATTTCAGCTCTCCACACGTCACCATCCCCGTGAAAGTGAGATCGCCATGAGAGCAAAACATATAGGGCCACAAACTCGGATAGTGTTTGATATTGCCAAGATGATCATGGTAATTGGGATGATGATTCACATGAGAATGATAATGCTGTAGAGTTCCATATCAGACCCGGACTCTGTGATGGGATGCATGCCAAAAACAAAACAAAACAAAACAAACAAACAGGAAAAAAAAACCAATTACCTTGGTGCAAGCACTTATCAAGCATGGTTTTCACTCAAGCATTAAGAGTACAGCTGTATCAGTCACCTTGGTGTAGTGGTTAGCACAACGGACTGCTGACTGGACGGTTGTGGGCTCGAATCCCCATCAGTCCCTTAAAAAAATCATTGTGGCATTTTTGGGCTCCAGCTGGCTCCCACCCAGAACTGAGCATGTTATGGGCTCATCAGGAAGACTGGGACCATACAGTCGAGTCTCATACACTTCACATATACGTCATTGGGGATGTTGCTCAAATATTCTGACCCACACTGCAGGTGTCTGTGTCTCTTGGGCCTAGTTCATGCCAGGATATATTATAATTAATAGTAAGCATAGAGTACAGCCCTGTCATGCAGTCTCAGTCTGGGATAGAACTCCATAGCAGCATGATTATCCTCCTCCTCATGTAAAAAACTGCCAATTTCTGTGGCCGTCAAGATGGCATAGAGAGGCAAAAGAAACAAAAAGGTAAAAAAAAAGATGAGCACGCAGGTAATCTCCACAAGTGCGATGATCCTAAAGCAAAAAAAAAAAAAAAAGAATACAGCCGTTTTATCACAATGTTTTCGATGTTACCTGTGACATGCCATGATTTTATTCTAGGAATTCTTACTACAGTTAGCTCAGTTGGTTAGAGTGCCATGCTGATAACTAGAGAGTCATGAGTTGGACTCCCAGGCAGGCCACTGTTTTTACCCCCCAAGACTTTGCCAGCGCATAGCGCTTATGCACAGATACACAGCTTATGCCATGATCATTTTGGATCTTGTCCCTTACGTGGCATCCGTGTTGTGGTCAGTACATGTGAAATGTATTCCAAGTACTGAAATGCCATCTTAAGAAGTTGAATCTGAATAAAATCTTACACAGAATGTGCTGAATGATGATAATGTTGATATGCGTATACTGTGATTCTGTATATGAATGATTTCATTTTTAAAGTGAAAACTCCCTAGATGAAATATAAAAGAAAAAAGACAGTTTCAGTAAAACAGGTAAGTCATTGTTTCTGTTTCATGATGTTTTCATAGATTACGAGGTCTTTTGAAATTAATGATGCAACAGAAGAAAATGTTTTAACAGTTTACAAAGTAATTTTGCAACACAAAAAAAGCTATGACTGAGAAAGTAACCTGTTGTATTTTGCACTTAAAAAAATTTATTTTGAAAGTTAATTTTGCACACACAAAAAAGCTGTGACTGAGAAAGTAACCTGTTGTGTTTTGCATTTGAAATTTTATTTAGAAATTCATGCATATGTATGTGTGTCCTTTCCATCTTCGGTGCTAAAAAGTTGGTGTAGTAACTGCATCTACCTCATTTACCCTTGTTTGTTTTTAACATACTTAACCATTTTAGTCCATCTCCCCATCTACCAGCTTCCTGCAAGAAGTTGGTGAGTAGGGTAAGGGATTAAAAAGGTTATTGGGGATTACAGGATATCTGAGATACTGATGTATAAATTTGAATGTGATTATTTGCATGCTAAATTTAAACATTATGTTGTGTGAATGTTTAGTTCCTTCTTATGAGGGTCATCCAATAAATGATGAGAATTTAACTTCTTATGAGGGTCATCCAATAAATGATGAGAATTTAACTTCTTATGAGGGTCATCCAATAAATGATGAGAATTTAACTTCTTATGAGGGTCATCCAATAAATGATGAGAATTTAACTTCTTATGAGGGTCATCCAATAAATGATGAGAATTTAACTTCTTATGAGGGTCATCCAATAAATGATGAGAATTTAAAACTTTACACACATGTAGCTGAATTATCCTGTGATCTACTTACGAAATTGTGTGTGAATATTGTGACGTCCTTTGTTATGACGTCACGTTTGACTCCGCCTTTCCAAGAGTCATGGTCATGTTTAGTGTTGAAGTACAGCATGCTTAAATTGAAATTGACTTTTATAAAGAATGTTATGGTGCCAATATATAAAGAGATGCTACAATGTGCATGCGGGACAAAAGCTCTTTCATCCTTCAAAGAAGGATGAAATGACATTAACCTCTTGAGGGCCGTATCTGTAAAATTTATGGAGCTCTCGGAGCCTTCTCTGGTGCCTACATACGTGAAATTTACGGAGGTAGTTTGACGCACGTTTCAGTCTAATGTAAATGGGAGAGAAGCACTGCCTGATGTTGTCAGTCTCAGAGAGGGTTCATAAAAGTGACTGGCTTCCCTTACATGGCTTTTTGGCCTATGCAACCCTCACGGGATTGGTTTTATTTATCTGAAAAAAACTGGTTTTCAGCAAAAATGTTGACACCAGTACTTATCAAAAAAATAAAAGAAAGAAATCTTTCAGTAGGCCTACTTACTAGAGAAAAAAAAAAAAAAAGAAAGAAACAAACAAAAAATAACCTTTCAGAAACTGGAGTTAGCTGGTTTGACACTAAGTTTTAGTCCCATTCTGGGATCTTTGTCATGTGAATTGTTCTGTTGTGAAGTTGGTTCAGTTCTCATTGGTTTGAAGTTTGGAGTTAATTCCAGACCTTGTTGATACAACTGTAGACTCCAGTCTTGAAATGGGGAGGAGACAACATAAGACTGATTGATGATTTAATCAGTTACTTGGATTTTAAGAAATTACTTGGGCTTTTGCTTTGTTCAGACTTTTTAAAACGTTTTTGATTCTCTACAGTGGCAGTTTCTCTTTAAAGCACACAGATCTGGTAAAAACATATGCAATTAAGTCAACAGTTATCATTTTATGGTGAAATTTTATACTGGTTCACAATAGAAAGATGCTGTCTCTGTAGTTGTTTGTATTATGTGTCGAAATATTAACAGTTATGATAAGAACAAATAAAGATATGAAAGGTATTATGATCAATAACAAAAACATTACAGTATCTCAGTGTGCAGATGATGCCTAGCCAATGCATAATGGTAATAAAGAATTTTTTGAAAAATCCATTTATCTCATTTCAAAATTTGGTAGTATTTCTGTTGTTTTTTCTGAATGCTGGCAAAACACAAGCAGTCTGGCAAGGAAGTAAGAAGAGTTCTAACAATTAAATATAAGCAACTTTGAATATGCATTGGAATCCTTAGAGATTTAACATATTGGGTATATGATTTACCCAAGATGTTAGAGAGTCTGTACTTATAAACTTTGCTAAAAAATTATCAAAAGTGAGTTTTGTTTACATTTTTTTTTTGAAAAAAAGAAATATCTCTACTGGGAAGAGTTGCATTGCTGGGATTTACAGGTAGATTCTCCTGATGAATCTGTGAGTCAAAAGACATACTTTGTGTTTGTCTGGAATGATAATTACAATAATAATAATTACAATATTTATATAGCGCAAAATCTTGATAAAATCAAATCTAAGCGCTGAAGCAGACACACGCACGCACGCACGCACGGACGCACGCACGCACGCACACACACGCACACACACGCACACACACACACACACACGCATGGCTATAAATGGGGAGAAAGAATAAAAGCAATAAAAGCAAGAATAAAAGCAATGGAAAATTATAGAGAGCATAGCATATACAATTATATATTATAACCATGTGATTCCCCTCCGAGCGGAGACAGGCTGCAGAGAGGGGAGGGGGGATTGAGTGAGGTTAGGATTTTATGCAGAGGAGAAAAGGTGGGTTTTGAGAGCGGACTTGAAGGAGACAAAAGTAGGTTGCTGACGGACTGAGAGAGGAAGTTTGTTCCAGGAGAGCGGACCAGAAACAGAGAAGGCTCGTGGACCATAGGTATTGAGCTTAGTGCGTGGAAAGCGAAAAGTCAGAGGATCGGAGGCAGAGCGGAGGGTACGTGAGGGAACATAGATCTCAAGTAGGCTTGACAGGTAATCGGGGCTGCGTTATTGAGGCTTTTGTAGCACATGGTGTCTAGTTTGTATTGTATGCGCTTTGATACAGGGAGCCAGTGAAGTTGTGCCAGGAGAGGAGATATGTGGTCAGCTTTTTTCTTTTTGAGTACAAGGCGTACAGCATTGTTTTGAATGCGCTGTAGGATGTGAATGGTGGAGGCAGGAAGACCAGACAGGAGTGAATTGCAATAGTCAATGCGAGACATTATGAAGGAGAGAACGAGTTTTGCAGTTGTTTCGACAGAGAGATACTTCCTGATCAGCCTTATACGATGGAGATGATAGTAGCAAGATCTGGCAGTTTGAGAAACAAAGTTGTTCATGGAGAGGGTAGAGTCAATGCAGACACAAAGGTTTTTAGCTGAATCAGAAATTGGGACTGATGTGTTACATAATGGGAGAGAAAGAGGAGGCAGTTGAGAAAGTTTCTGACGGGTGCCAATGAGGATAGCTTCTGTCTTGTCGTCATTAAGCTGAAGTTTATTGTGTGTCATCCAGTTCTTAATGTCCGAGTAACACTCAGTGGTGCGAGTCAACAGGCGCTGTATATTATCAGGTGAGTCACTGTCTTGAAGTTGGGTGTCATCAGTATAGAAGTGGTGTTTTATAGAGTGGGAGTTGATGATGGTGGACAGGTATGCAGGTTGAGAGTAAGTGCCATTGATGAGAACAGTTTGTTTTCTGTTTGATAGGTATGAAGTGAACCAGGACAGAGCAATGTCAGAGATGCCAAAAGTATGATGAAGTCTAGAAAGGAGAATACCATGATCAATGGTGTCAAAGGCTGCAGACAGATCAAGGAGTGTGAGGAGAGAGACTTTGCCAGTATCAGTTGCAAGGAGGAGATTGTTGAGAATGTGTAGTAGGGCAGTTTCAGTGCTATGGCACTGGCGGTAGGCTGACTGGAAAGGATTGAGGAGATTGTTGGCAGACAGGTGAGAGTTCAGCTGGTTGAGGACGACTTTTTCAAGGAGTTTCGACAAGAAAGAGAGATTAGAGATAGGCCGATAATTTTTCAGTTCATTTGGGTCTAAATTGTGTTTCTTGAGGAGAAACAGAATCAACAGAAAGACAACCAAAAAGAATATACAAAATGGAGGCTGAAATGTACTTAATACAATGAACATTTAAGCTTTCAAATTGTTGTGGTTGAGAAAATTTGAAACAACAAAACGCAACTGGAAGAACATTTTTAGTGAAGTTTATCCTTTTCTTAATAGAAATTGAAAAGTACAGCTTCAGCTATCCTTTACACAAAGTCAGTGGTAACTTGTTTAGGAAACATATGACATCCACTCACTTCTGCAGGAATACATCAACAAAAGACATACTTCTTGAATCTGTTGTATATAATGAAATAATCTTGTTGGGAATGATATAATTTAAAATATCAGTTGAAAAGGAGTTTATTGTATTACAAAGTTTATGAAAAAAAAATAATAATGAGTCATTCACGACTCATGAAGAGATTAACAGAAAATATAATGTAAATGTAAACTATCTGTTTGTTAATGGACATAAAATGTCTACAAAGAAATGTATACAGCAAACATAGCCAAATACCCCATATGATTTTGCAAAGGATACTCCTACAGCACTGCAAGTAATTTTTTCCATATCAAAAGGATCAAAGCTCTATTACAATGTTTTTATAAAAGATAGTACACTTCCAAATGTTTGCTTTTAACAAACAAGAAAAAAAGTATTTATAAACAGTCATAAAATATAAGAAATTGAATCACAATGGTTACAAATATATCTGGAAAGTAATATCATCGTAAAGGAAATGGGACTTGTAAATGATTTTTATCGTAACTTCTGTTTGGAAACAAAAGAGCATTAACCATATATTTTGGAAGTATTTGCATGTCAAAAGATTGTGGATAGGGTTGAAGATATTTGATTTATAATCCTTTTTTTTCTTTTTTTGAAAATGTTTGATTATAAATGCAAAATTAATGAAAATCTTCTAAATGAAACTTCTTTTGTAAAGTATCGTTTAACAAAGTATCACATAGAAGAATATAATGAAGAACTGACATGGAGTTTGAACGCTTCTGGAGGTAAATGGCCGTCTGATTTACCACAGATGGAAGTTGAGATGTGATATCATATATATTTGTAACATTGAAGATGCCTGTTGTCCTTTAAACTTACCCATGTATGTTTTTTTATTTGTAAAATGATTGCATTCTGTGAATATGAGTATGTCTCTTCTACAAATGATTTTCATACATGCTGTTGTGATGAGATTGTAACTACAGTTTGCTAATAATACATACATATGTTCTTTCTTTAAAATAAATAAAACAATTTGATAAAAATAAAGCTCTGTTCTCATTAGTTATTGGACCTGGGCATGACTGCACAGCTTATCTTAGATTTTAAGTTTACTTTGGGCATAAGCAGACTTAGGAAAGACGAGTTTTACGCTTGTATACTTTGAAGGTAAGCAAGCAAATACTAATCGATTTTCTTCCTTTAAGAAAATTTTTACTAATAAGCACACTTTCTGCACCCTGAGATTCGCTGTGCAGTCGTGCCCTCCTCTGAGGTTGGCTTTGATCTCATTGAAATCTAAATCAAAGTGATTGCCAGCATTTGAGCAATAAAAACCAGATCATTATTGTTGTTTATAGCCCAGCCGACTGTGCAGAGCCATATCAGGGCTATAACCATCTCAAAATGTACACCATACCTCACAGGAGAAAAGCAAAGGACACCTGGAAAAGAAAAGTATACATATAGAAAATTAAGTAACATATCAATGCATTTGTGCACATAATCAAAAGATAGCCCTTGGCATTGACCACTCCATCCAATTTTTCACCGGGGAATTTAAAAAAGCAAACCTGAATACAAATATAAACATAACTAAGGACAGTAAAACATTTATGAAAACGGGCCTAAATTGCCTAAAACTACTTCTGCACATTACAATTCCGTAGAGCCGAAAATGCACTTTTTTGATCTAAATATTGTTTGGCTATACATACTTACCATGTTGGACCGAGCATTATGAAGCCAGTAGGTTGTCCTGTCTCAGCCTGATTTTACCAGTTGATACTAATAATAGTAATGGTGGACTGAAAGTAGTCTGCACAGGGCCTTATAGTTTAGCTCCCAGCGTCCCCTGTAACGGCTTTTAGTTTGTGAAAGCCCTGTTCCCATCAATCTGAAAGCTCAACGCAAAGTCCCACCAAGAACTATGATAACTGCTAGTGGGGACAGATGGGCAGGAGTTTGAGTCCAACATGGAAAGTATATTTAGCCAAACATGTATTTAGATAAAATTTGCTTTTGGCTTCATGTCGGACTGACTTCAGAATTCAAGGACTGGAGGAGAGATTGCCCCTCAGTTCAAGTGGGGTTAGTCTGAAAAAATACTTGTACTGGCCACTATGAAAGCCGTGCTCTGGAAATAATCCACACTGGTTGTTCTGAAAGGGATTCTCAGAGCATCACTAAGCTGCCTCCAAAATTGCCCTCCAGGACACTTCCTTTTAGAAAGGTGTAGAAGTGGCAATGTCTCTGACCTCTTGGGCTGTTAAGTTTAAGATACCCAGGTACTGTTGAGCCTGCCAGTAGACTTTGATGAAGCCTTGTGGGAGCCATCTAGGAACAGTGCCCAAGGAACTTTCATTCTGAAATTAAAGTGATGATGTTTCGAGGCGCTGTGATCTTTAGTTCCATCAAGGTAGTCTGGACTCTTAAAAGACAGATGAATCAACTCGTGCAAAATGTATCTTGCATATTCAAAACAAATTCAGTGCTTTGGAGGACGTTGGGGACAGTGAGGAACAATGGACAAATGTGAAAATCTCAATACATGAAGTGTGAAGAAATTCCTAGAGTTGAAAGACAAGCAAAGAAGAACTATATTTTAGGCTTGATGGGTGCATGAAGGAAGGTGAAGGATACGGGAAGAATACAAAAAGACAGATAAGGAAATCAGGAGTTAGTGCGATGCAGCTAAGGAAGCTTGGCTAGAAACAAAAGTACAAAGAAAGAGAAGACAGGTACAAAACAGGTCCATATGTACAGAAAGATTGAAGAAATTGCTCACAGGAAAAAGACATGTACATCAACTAGTTGCTTGAAATCAAATGATGGTACAATTATTATGAAAAAGACAAAATATTTCTTAGATAGGTGGGGAGAGTACACTGAAGACCCTTTTAATGATAACAGAAGGGAGGAATACATCATTAGAAAGAACACTGAAGGACCACCAATAATGAAAGTTGAAGTTTGAGCAGCAATGGAAACAATGAAACAGGGAAAAGCCCCAGGACCAGACAATAATACTGTAGAAATGATTGAGGCTCTAGATAAATATGGTATTGAAAAAGTTAACAGTGTTCCTAAACGAAATTCATGACACTAGAAAAATTCCTTAGATACATCTTAAGTCAATTTTCATCACATTTCCGAAGAAAACAGGGCATGTATAATGCGAACTCCACTGTACAATCAGCTTGATGAGTCAAGTGACACATACAGGCACATATATGCACAAAAGCACTCATGTGCTTGTAAGAAATGCAAAACGTGTTAATATAGGCAAGCACTCATTTGCATGTATGAAATGCAAAACGTTACAAGCCAATCAATCAATCAATGATACACAAACACTTTGAAAATAATTTAAATTAAAAAAAAAAGCAGTAAATAAATGAAAAAATACATAAATAAATAAATAAACAAAAATAAATGAAAATACTAAATAATAAACAACAAATGAAATTTTAAAATATACACAAAATAATTGTACTGCTCCAATTGTGGTAGATGTGGCTGGACAGGACGTTATGATTTTGTTAAGACCATACGGTTTGCAAGCTCCACATATTTTCATGATGGGATTCCACATCGTTTCTGTCTGTGATACTGTTACTGTAAAGGAGCCACAGACCTTTCACAGGGATGTTGTTGTCTAGTGGTCTGTCTGGTTGAAATGATTTGAAATTGTTTTGTCATTTTGATGTCAAACATCAACCAAGTGTTCTTTGAAATGTATGTCGAGGGTACCTCCTATTCTCATTGCTTACTGGACTAGTTGTGCAATTGGCAGACTCTTATTGGTTAGAGAAACCTCCAGTTCTTGTGACATTTATGATAATCATGTTGCGTTTGAACGAGATCAACCGCAGTAGTACTAAAAACAACATGGATTGAGACTGGCAAATTTTTAACAATTCGTGATGAAAAATCTTGCAGTGCTAGTGTAAATGCAAAGACAGCAACTTAACAACATGAGAGAAAATCATGGTTCTAGGTGATTGTCTCACAGACTTTATGCCTCTTCCTTCGGTTGTGTACTTGTTTCTTTTTATTCTGTGGTTGTGTGCTTGTTTCTTTTGACCCCGAACCTTTAAATTTAAGAAGTTTATATATATTTTTTTTCAGAATACTTGCTTTTTTTTTTTTTCACAAAATAGAATGTACCAAAGTGATTGCTTTTGTGGCAAGTGTCTTTCTGTTTTTAACATGTTATACTAACAATGCGGCATAATATTTTTAGGTATCCCACAGCAAGTGTGGCCAATTATTTTTTTTTTCCAGAAATTATTTGCCTCAAGTTGCACATCTGCTTCTCTTGCACACAATTTAAGATTTTGTTTGATCATAAATTGTTTATAGTTTTCTTTTTACACATGCTGTATCAAGAGCTGTAAGTACTGTTAAGATGTATTGCATTATTGTTATTTTGATAAAAGAACACTGAAAATAAGTAGTTGCATCACTTGATAATGTATGTTAATAATAAATTCAGTGTATGTTTAATAACAATTTCATTTGCATAGTGCATGCAGTCATGTCAAAACATGCTCACTGCTCTGTAATAGTAATACATTGTCTCACACACACACACACACACAAAACTGCATTTGGTTTCATCCCCCCATGGGGATGCTGGGGGCTCTTTCAGTATAAATAGCATCCCCACTTTCTGAAAATTCAGTGCTAGAAATTTCGTCTTCTGTGCTACAAATTTCTTCTTCTTTGTCTCCGTTTCTGCATTGTTTCTTCCTATCATTTTCTGCCTTGCTGGTCCATTCACCTGTACAGGTTTGATAATTTTCTCTTAGGGTTGATAATTGGGTACATGTAGTAAGCGCATTTTTGGCTTTAGGGAAATGTGATATGCAGAAGCAGTTTAGGCCCGTTTTATATATTTTAGTGTCCTTAGTTATATTAGTATTCAGGGACGTTTTTAAAATCCCTTGCTTGATAAATTGGACGGCGTACTTAATGCATGAATGACGACAACTGTCCATACCATACCGCATCGGTCGTCACGCGGGTTACCAAGGACCGCGCCTACTGTTGTACATCAGGGCAGAGGTGAAAAGTACACTACTGATAAACCGAAGGGGAGAGACAACATCAGAGGAAGAGACAACCTAACAGTGGGGACGTGGAATGTAAGAACACTAAACACTGAAGGAAAAGTAGAAGAGTTAACCCATGAAATGGCGAGATACACCTGGCACGTCATAGGCCTCTGTGAGGTCAGATGGAAGAACTTTGGGGAAACCACTACAGAAGAAGGCCACAAGATATACTACAGTGGTAGAGAAGATAAACATCTGCATGGAGTCGGATTTCTTGTACACAAGAACATCGTGAACGCAGTGATGGGATGTCGCCTGATATCCAGCCGAATCATCATCATACGGCTCAGAGCATCACCATTCAACATCACCATTGTACAGGCATATGCTCCAACTTTAGACTATGAAGACAACGCAATTGAAGACTTCTACGAGCAATTGCAAGATGGCATTGACAAAACACCAAAAAAGGACATCTTGATAGTGCAAGGCGACTGGAACGCCAAAGTAGGCAAAGACTCGGTGAAGGACTGGCATGGCACATCCGGAGAATACTGCAATACAGAGACCAACGACAGAGGCCTTCGACTCTTGGAATTTGCCAGCTACAACAACTTATTGCTGGCTAACACCTTCGGTCCTCACAAGACATCAAGAAGATGGACCTGGCACAGCCCAAATGGAGAATGTCACAACCAGATTGACTACATCATGGTGAGAAAACGCTTCCGGTCCTGCATTAACATCGCCAGAACCAGAAGCTTTCCAGGGGCTGACGTTGGAAGCGATCACGAGCTTGTAATGATGACATTCCGAGTACACCTTAAAAAGGTTGCCAAACAAGCAGGAACAAGATTGCGATTCGACCTGGAGAAATTGAAGGATGCGAACATTCAAGAAGCTTTTGAGGCAATGATAGGCGGAAAATTCGCTCCACTGACCATCTTGGGAGACGAAGAAAATGTTGAGCAACTCACTGACACCTTCTCCATGGCCCTCACAGAAACAGCCACAGAAATTATAGGCAAGCATCGCCCGAAGAAGAAACCGTGGGTCACAAATGACATCCTGGACTTGTGCGATGAAAGGAGGAGCTTGAAGCCAGAAAGAAACAACTCACAGGAAGGAAAAGAAAAATATAGAGAAGTAAACAAGAAGATAAGGGGTGCCATGAGGAAAGCCAAGGAAAAATGGATAGAAGATCAGTGCGGAAACATCGATGCACACTTTGAAAGAAACAACACAAAACAGGCTTACCAGCTGGTGAAAGACCTCACAACCACAAAACAAGGGAGAGTAAGCACAATCCAAGATAAGTCAGGAGAATGCCTCACAGAACAAGAAATCCTCACACGTTGGACAGAGTATTGCTCTGACCTGTATAATTACAACACACAGGGTGATACTGCAGTGCTAAACGGACCGCAGTCGACCAATCATGACGACCCACCAATCCTCCGAGCAGAAGTAGAAGCAGCTGTGAAATCCCTTAAGAAAGGAAAATCTCCAGGCGTGGACAACATACCATCCGAGCTTGTTCAGGCTGGAGGAGAGGCCATGATTGATGCCCTTTTCATCATTTGCAACAAAATCTGGCGCAGTGGAGAATGGCCAACCCAGTGGACAAAATCCCTTATAATTACACTGCCAAAGAAGGGTAACCTGCAAATGTGCAAAAATTACCGCACAATCAGCCTAATCTGCCATCCCAGCAAAGTCATGCTTAAAATCTTGCTGAACAGGCTGAAACCTCAAGCAGAAAAGATCATCGCAGAGGAACAAGCAGGTTTTAGAGCAGGAAGAAGCACCACAGAACAGATATTCAATCTGAGAATTCTTATGGAGAAATACCTGCAACACCAACAAGACCTATACCACGTCTTCATTGACTTCAAGAAGGCTTTCGACCGAGTGTGGCATGAAGCACTTTGGACCACCATGCACAAATACAACATCAGTGCCAACCTTGTAAATGTCATCAAGAGTCTGTACGACAAAGCCAACAGCGCAGTATTCTTCAACGGAAACACGGGAAACTGGTTCCGGACATCAGTCGGAGTGAGACAGGGATGTCTCCTCTCTCCAGTACTTTTCAACATATTTCTGGAGAGGATAATGAGCGACGCATTAGAAAAACACAAGGGAACAGTCAGCATTGCCGGCAGAACAATTACCAACCTACGATTTGCCGACGACATTGACGGACTAGCAGGCACAGAAGAACAACTTGTGAACCTGATAAATCTGCTGAATATATCATCTTCAGCCTACGGCATGGAAATTAGTGCAGAAAACACAAAGATAATGACAAACAATGCAGATGGCTTCAATGCGGAAATCAAAATCAACAACAAAATAATTGAACCAGTCACCAACTTCAAATATCTGGGGTCCATAGTTACAGATGAAGGTTCAAGAAAAGAAGTCCTTGCAAGAATAGCGCAAGCAACATCAGCACTGACGAAGCTGAAGAACATATGGAGGCAAAAAGACATCACCAGCAAACACAAGATCAGATTGATGCGGACACTCGTGATCTCCACATTCATGTATGCCTGCGAGTCATGGACTCTCACAGCTGACCTCCAGAGGAAAATCCAAGCCTTCGAGATGAGATGCTGCCGAAAGATCTTCGGCATCTACAAAGACCACATAACAAATGAGGAAGTCCGGAACCGTGTCCACGTAGCCATAGGACGTCACGACGACCTCCTTACCATCGTTAAGAAACGGAAGCTGAAGTGGTACGGCCACATAACAAGAACCCATGGCCTGGCAAAGACCATCATGCAGGGCACCGTACCAGGACAGCGGAGACGAGGCAGACAGAAGAAAAGATGGGAAGATAACATCAAAGAATGGACCAGCCTCCCCCTCACTACCACCCTGAGGAAAGCGGAAGACCGAAAGGCATGGAGGGAGGTTGTCAAGTCGTCTGTGGTGCCCCTACAGCCACCCACCGGCTATGGGACCTGACCTGACCTGACTTAATGCCATTGGCATTTCCTTAGATTATGTGTGCAAACGCATTGATATGTATACTTGATTTTATTTTCCATTTTTTTCCTGTAGAAGTATTGTGAATGTTTTGAAATGGTTATAGCCCTGATATAGCTGTATGCAGTCAGCTGGGCTTTAAACCAAAATAACAGTTTAGTTGCTTGTTGGTATGTAATTGTTAACTTCCAGATGTGCAATTTTTCTAGCTGGATTTTCTTTGATTTTTTTTTTGTCAGTTGAAAGATTGGGCAGTTGCTGTTACTGCTATTGCTGTGTTACTACTTTCTTGATTTGGCAGTTGCTGCTGCTGCTATTGCTGTATTACTACTTTTTTGATTGGGCAGTTGCTGCTGCTGTTGCTATTGCTGTATTACTACTTTTTTGATTGGGCAGTTGCTGCTGCTGCTGTTGTTGATATTGCTGTATTACTACTTTTTTGATTGGGCAGTTGCTGCTGTTGTTGCTAGTGCTGTATTACTATTTTTCTTTGTGTTGCTTATTCTTGTATTACCTTCGGATTATAAACAAGTGTCCTTGAATGTCATGTTTGAATTTTTTAATAAAATTTCTGTGACTCAACAAATAGTGATAATGTACACATATATCCATATGCAAAACCCATGTGTATGCTTGGTACCTATTATCAGAAAATATACATATCCTTATCAAATCTGTGAATCTTAATATTTACTTTTATTATGCCAGGCTTGAAACTTCCTATCAAATCTCTTGTTTGTTGGTTCTTCAAGTCATCAACGATTTATTATAACCCAGCTAGATGTAAAAACTTCCTCAGGGTTCACACTATGTGAATGACTGTTGCTGTTGTCAATTGTGCTGGGTTGGTGAAGGTAAAGCACACAGAGTAGAATGAGATGTCTGCCTTTCTTCCTTTTTGCCACCGTTTTACCTTGAAAGATGGTTGCCATGAGGTCCATGTTCTTGTTGCGTGACACATGGCCAATGTATTTCAGTCTTCCCTTGTTAATGTCTGCTTGTAGTTTTCTGGTGGTATCAAGTTTTCATAGAGAAATCATATGTATGAAATAAAGCATAACAGTATACATATGAAATTATGGCTTTTTTCCAATAATGCACAGGATACGAGATGCATTTCACACTGAAATACGTTCTTGCTGCATTGATGCATAGGTCTAATAATCTTGACAGCGTACGGCATTGATAATGTATTGATAGGCAACCCTCCTTCCTCCCCCCATGGAATTTTCTGTATTTCTGTGAAGTGCAATGAACATTCTCTGACATGGACTGTTTGCTGTATATAAATTGGAATTATTACTATTATTACAATATAACCTATGCTGTTTTAATAGCAGATTCATTGATACAAAGATATAGAGAGAATTGATGTGAAATAAACTTCGGTTTTCCAACGTTATAGATATTAGCACATAGGCCAACTTACAGTTATATCTGCTGTTGCTTATATACCAGCATAAAGCAAGGTAAGATACTGCAAAAGAATTAACATGAGACATTAAGAAAGAGACTTGATACTTCTGTCCATTCTGCATCACATCCATTCAGACAAGGGGGAGCGGGAATACTTTGTAAACACACCTTACAACAATTTACACCCATCGTGCACAGAGAGAGAGGGCAAGCGACCGATAGAGGCAGAGATGTGGTAAATGGCAATTTATTTTATTGAAGCCCTAGCCCCTTTTGAAACGGGATATAACACAACAAATGTAAATAATGAGAGACAATGAGAGACAATTTTCCTTGCATCCTTTATTTTTCTATAAATATTACATTTCTGTGTTAGGCTTGTAAAATATTTTTAAAGTTGCCTGAATGAAGACTTGGCAATCTGGAACATCAGTAGGCCCTACTGAAAGAGAATCAGGACAGACATGAAGCAACACATCTTTTGAAATGATATGAAGCAAAACAGTGATATCTGAAAATCACCTAATATGATACAGTAATGAACCTTTCTTTAAGTAGTCTAAAAGAAACTCATGCAACTGATGTCCAAAAATCACCTCCTCTGAATAACATAAATCAACACAACTACAATCTTCATGTTCTATACGTCTCTGATAAGCCATGGAACTGGTATGCAACTTCCCTAAAAAAAAAGAAGCAAATTTCACACACAAAAAATCCCAAACACTTTGTCAACCCAATAACCACCACTACAAATCCAAAACAAAACAAGCAAAAACAATTCATTACAAATATATAAGAATAATAAGCTGATGTTATAGCATGAGAAAAGATAACACAAAATGGCTGAAAGTATAATTAATACTCTATCCCCCTGTGAGCAAACTACAAAATATCATGCAAATAATCAGTATGATACAACATCAAATGACACTGAAATAAATCATATTGGTAAGGACTATACACTAGGAATTGAATTTCCAAAAGCTGCACATTTCTTCTTTTCAGCTACTTGTCTTATGTGCCAGGCAATGTAATCTCAATACACATTGAAAAAATACCTCATTTTCATAAGAAGCTCGCAATTTACTGGTTGCAACAACAACAACAACAAAAAACTGTGATATACTTTCATAAGAAGCCTGTATTCAATGCACTTGTTGCAATGTTTCATACAATATGCTTATGCTAAAAAAAATAGCCATGTCTTTTCTCTGTGCATTCTCAAGAAATCAAAGGCAGAATGGTCCAAGAAATTCCAACACTTAATTTATGTTACTACTGAAAAGCATCGACAGTTAAACTCATTTCTTTTCTTATAATCATCACAAACAGGTCCAACAAGTAGTCTACATTGTTGTCAAACTCACTATGACATGCGCACGTGTGGTGCATGCGATTGTGTGGATGTGTGCACATGCGCATGTATATATACATACGTACGTTTGCAATTGTTTGTGTACAGTTTCTAAACAGTTAAAAAACATGACCTTATATACGAATTGTGCATTTATCTAACATGACGGAAGACAAAAATAAATAAAACAAAAAAGAAACAAACATAAAGAGAATTACATACAGCACATCTTTGATGATGTAGCCCTAGCAAGCTTTAAATGTCCTTAATCAAAAGTATCAATACTATGAGATGCAGAAGAACGAATGGCTGCAATTCTTTCACTCTCTCGCCCTTGTGATGTGGACGGGATGATGAAGTGAAAGAATTAAAACCCTGACAGTTAATATCATATGCATCAAATCACATACACCCATCACAACATACACACAGGCAGGAGTTCAGTCAATGTTCCAAGGTCAAGTTGTACAGGGAAGGAATCATAGCACAAACAACTGCTTGGAATGCAGGGACAGAAGATCGAGGGATTGCATAGCCACGGTGTCTTTCTTGTCTTTGGACTGGCTCAGCGCCACTGGCTTGCTGTTCAGACCGAAGACAGCTCGTGCCTGTAAACATCACACTAACATGTTAGCCATAACAATAACGCATCATATGAATGAATACTTGTCTCAGCACCAATCAATGTAGCAAAAGTAGTATCTGATGGAAGTTAATCAAATGACCAAACAGGGGGGAACAAGTAGGCCTACCAATGGTTACTGGCAACAGGCACAAAGGGACAGGATGAAAAGATGGGAAGTTGAAGGGAGGGAACAGAACAGCCAGATTGAGTGTGTATCTGTATCTATGGGCCTACTATCTACCTATCCATCCATCCCCACCCATTCATCCATCTGTCTGTCTATCTATTTATAAACAATATATATCTAATGATACTAGCTAGCTACATACATATATATAGATACAGATATATACATTGATATATAACTTACATAACAAGATAAACAGATACACATACAGTCTAGATTTTGGTTTGGTTCAGTACCTTCTCAGCCAATTAGATCGGTTGACAGAAAATCAATGGATCAGTTTTAAACTCGACATGTTAATATGATCCACTATGTCACTAACTCTAGCTTGCTCCACGATAATTTTTTTCAAAATTTTGTCAACCACTGATGAAGGAAAAGTCGAGACAGAGCAGTCTGGAGGGAGGTGGTGGTGTCAAAGAGTGCAAGGGCCAACACTAAACATGGTGACGCCAACAGGTGAAAGACTGATGAAAGATGTATAATGGTTTGAGAGTGACCTGTGCACTGTTTTACTGTTAAAGGGTCACTCAACACCAACAGAGACATGCACGATAGCCAAGCAGTTGCACCTGGTGGGTATAGATTAAAGAGTTTTCCAATTTTCCCATGTCAACAATGTGTAGAGCTCCTACTACCTGAACCACTGCGCCTGGTGGGTTAAGATTAAACAGTTTTCCAATTTTCCCAGTTTAAGAATACGTGGATTTATTATTGCTGAACCCCCTTCATGTATACACACCGTAAAGATTTTGTCTGCCGTATCAGTAGTCAGTGGCAAATGGAACACATGAAAACACCCAGCATGCACAACCATAAAGATGTATGCATCCTGTACAGCAAAATGTGTACAATATAGTCCAAACAGATGTGTGCATAAACACCAACTAAAAAAATGCTTGGAATGAACACGGCAAAATTAACAGTTGCAGGAAGACCAGTTTTTGTCTTTACACCATGAGTCATTCATTGTGTGTAGGCTAGAAATACTTGCTGATGGACTAAAATATAACCGGAATTCTCCACATTCATGACAAGTTTGTTGTTGATGTATGACCAAAATATGAATATTCTGACTGTAATAATAATAGAAAGCATTAGTAATACCAAAATCATAAAAAACAAAACAAAAATCAACCTCATAACAAACAATGAAACAATGTTCTCACTCACCATATCCCGAAGTTCAGACACACTACAGGTCTCCCCCCTGGGGTTTTCCAACATCAAGGTGGCTTTCTTGCCGGCGCATTCCACATTCACAAAGTGGCAGAAGGGAGACTTGACACTGCTCTCTGTTGTGCTGCTGTTGTTGGATGTGACGGGGCTGACATACAGGGTCTTTCCTGACAAAGTGGTCACATTCTGCGTACTCACTGGTTTGCTCAATTTGGCATCTTCAAACATCTGTACTCTTCTTCCTCTCAACCCAAACACGCACTGCACCTGTCAAGTGAAAACACAAGCTATGAGTATTTCAATACCTCATTTAGCACGTTACCCTAAAAGGGTGAGCTCAGAGGATTTTCAAATAAACAGCGAGCTCACCATATTTTCAAACAATCAGATTATAAGAAAACACACCACACGAGGAAATGCATATTACCAAAACAGAGACAATATGTACTTATGTATATGCATAACATACAATCCCAATTTGAATACATGCTATGGTCATGCACCTTGAGCCAAAGGGTAGGTGTTATGTCCCAAAGGTTTCCAACAAATTCAAAACGTGTATAAGCTTTACTTTACAAAGTCTAAAAGCTATTCCTTTTGCCCCTCCGTACCTTTTTTTTTTTTTTAAGAATATGCACAATGAGTAACGGTTCTGGTGCCACCAACACACTGCCTGGTCTTTTGGAATATGCTGGAATAAACTGGCGACACATGAGTTGTGTTAATGAGTGTTCATCAAACGGATGATTATCCAAAACAGAACATTTTTTTTTTTTTTGGACTTGAAACTGATTCAATGGAATGGAATGGAATCTTTATTTAATGTCTGTTCACAATAGTGATTTTAGACACACACACACACACAAACACACACAGGGAGAAGGAAAAGAAAAAAAAAGGTGGGGGACAGGGATGGGAAGGGGTAGTGGGAGTCTGAATGTAAGAAGGGGAACAATTACAATTAATTCAGAAAATTAAGTTAACAGTGTCAATTAATAACAGACAACAATTAATTAACTCTTCATAACAATCTGCCAACAGGGGATCTGAGAATCAGCTGGACTACCGAAATAATATATATTTTTGTTGTAAAGGATATCTCTGTAGTCAGTACATGAAAAATCGAGATTGTTATTTCTATATGTCGTAAGTAAAATAGGACATTCAAAGAGTAGATGGTGGACAGATAATGCTTTTGAACAAATACATACATTCTGTGTATATTTTGTTTTCCAAGAGTTAAGCCTTAGTTTGTATATCAAGGACGCTAGCTGTCTGGGGCAGTTAGGTATCAGGTTTTGGGTATTGGAAAAATTTGTATAAAGTGAACATTCTAACTGATTGATAGGTTGCCAAAATGCCTCATTTTTGGAACAAGAAACTTGCCAGAGTTCATTTTTAGAGAATTAAAGGAAAGTACCAGGTTTAACAAAACAAACACGGCACATGAACTGCAATTACAATTTTGGTCAAAACAAGGACTAAATGATGATCCCAACAAGTGGCTATTATGGAAAGCAAAGGGGGTTGTAAACATGTAAAGACCCCACCGCCATCTGTTCTATAATCAAAATAACTTGCAGTCAGCTTTACTTCCCAGGGTAACCATTACAACTGTACATATGCATGTACACATGCAACACACTTTATCACTATATGGAGGATCACTATGTTGCTTCCTTACTTTTTTACTTTTTTTTTTTTTCAGAATTCTTAGATTATCACAAAAATTCACATGTACTGTCATAATACATAAATCAACTAATGTCATGGTAGACATGTTAAGCCAGAGTACAAAACACAGCAACAGAACAAAGCACCATTACAAAATTTTATATAAAATTAGGGAAGTCATCGTCTCTTGAAGAAGCAAGACTGACAAACGACAGTTTGCAGAACGTTTCTGGAGGTTCTGCTCCTATGGATATCAGTGCCTAAGAAAATGGTTTATAAGATTTCCTGAAAGCTAGTCTGTCGAATATGGCCGTAGGAAAGAAAAGCCAATTGTGGTAAAGTCCACTGAGTTATTATCTGTTGCTGAAACCATGGTAAGAGCAGATGGATAAGATACGGTTCACGGGGAAGCAAGTTATCTGACATTAGGTATGGAATGGATCAGGAAATCCTGATGAATGTTCAAGTAAAGCAGCAAACATATGCCAAGTAGGTGCTTGTGTTATTACAGCTAGAGCAAACAAGACATGATACAAATTAACCAAGAACTTCTGAACAGGTATTAGTTATGCAGACGGAGATATTTTCTTTCAGCAAAATCATTACATGTGATGAAGCATGACTTTGGTTTTTGTTTTGACCAGAAAGTGAGCAGTTAAGTTCTGTCTGGAAACACCACCATAGCCATTTCCTGAAAAAGCAAGACTGTCAAAGTCTGGGGTTTCCGTGGTATCGGAGGAACTGTACTGAATCATTTTGGTACAGAAAAAAAATTACTGTGAATGATGACTATTATTCGCATTCACTTTCCACAATTAAGATGCGCCATGTGGAACATCAACAGGAACTACAACTGTATCTTGCACCAAAACATAGCTCCTATGCACATTACCATCAAGTTCAGAATACTATAACCTCACTGGAAAGTTCAGAGTTGACTATTTGTGACCTCTGGGTGAAGAATATGTTGTATAGACAGAAGCACGATTCCCAGGAAGAACTTGGAATGGCCATAAGGCGGCCCAGCAGGAAATGTCACATGACGGGCTGAAGTACATTTTGGGCATGGACCAACAGATGGCAGAAGTGCCATCCGGTCAAGAAGGAATTACTTTGAGAAAATATAAATATATCTAGCACCTTTTTATAATGTCACACAATGATATGAACATAATGACCACCCCTGTTTTTTTTCCATTTTGACAGGACCAACTGTTAAGTTGATGCATACAAGGAAAATAGAACAGTGTGAAAAATTGAATGGTATTCCAATCCTGAAGTTATGGGAGAGCGAGTTGGCAGGGACCTGATTATCATGACTATTTTTTTCAGCGTCGTGCCCATCTCCTCTGTCTTGCAACAGTAAGTTTCTCTACTCTGAAATGGATTAGGTACTCACAGCTGGATGGACTGGAGGCCTTATACTCAAGTTTTTGTTATTTAAACAAAGACAGACAAATTTCCATACAGAAAGCACCATCAATCCAACAAAGACAAGGAGTTAAAAAAACAAACACAGCCACATCAGACACACACATGGATGCACAAACATACAGACACACACAAAACTGGGACAGACCTGGAATAATAGAAGGTCAGAGGTGAGGGTGTTTTGACTGGCAGGATTTTCCAACAGCACAGTGGCCTGCCTTCCCTTCCGACCCTCACCAGGCATCAGATTATCACACAACTGTACGTTGACATATTTCACACAGGGTTTCACTCCATTCACTACGGGGGCTGGCGACAGGGAGGGCACAGACTGGGCTTTGTTGCTGCTGGGCTGTGATGTGGACGATGCTGAGGAGGAGGAGGATGGAGTTCCGGTCAGTGTCATGTCCAGCTCATGGTTTTTGATCTGAAAATAGATTGCCAAAAAATTTGAACCTTCCAATTGAGAAGTTCATTACCCTTTCTTAACCAGTTCAGTGCCTATAAGCCGTCAGCTGACGTTGCACAAAAAGTGTTGCTATATTGCCTAAGAGCCGTCCGCTGACGTTGCAGGAGTTTTCCGATTTTTGTTCACAACTGTGTGAGCCAGTAAGCACACAGGAACGCTGCACACTGAGCTATATGTGTCTACAATATAAAAATAGGATGTAAATTAGGATACGTCATAGGGAAGACACCTTTATTGTCGCTAATGATTTGGTAACTGGACCACGTGAAGTGGAGCACAATGGCGACGCAACCTTCGACAAGCCGAACGGTGGCTCACGTCAGCGGACTTTCACGACTCTAGAGGCCGTTCAAATGATTTTACAGCATGAGGACGATTGAGAGAATTTGTTATCTGATGATTCGGTTCAACATGAGGGTGGAGAAAGTAACAATGACCACGCCGACATTCAACGCTTGCTGGCTGAATCGATGCAAGCAGACGATAACAAGTACGAGTCAGACCGCGACTGCCGTGGTCAGTGCGAGTGGCGAGCACGCAGGCCGTGACACTTCGGACTTTGGACCCAACAGCAGTGAACGTGATGGTACATGGTGAGATGGGTCACGCACGTGTTCGTGGTGTGGGAAGGGGGGAAGATGAGAAGGGGGAGAGGGACAGGAGAGGTGCAGAGGAGCTGTGACTCAGTTAGACGGCATGGCAGGGGGCGTGGCGATCAGCGAAGTGTTTCGCTCACTGAAAATCTGTTGGCCTCCAAATGGACAACAGTCAGACATTCCTCAATTTTTATGAAATCCAGGATTGAAAGTGGGAACTGGGGACGTGTGCTATGCTTTTTCAAGCTGTTTCTGACTGATGAGCATGAGCTGATTGACTTATTTGAATAAGGATTCTGATTCTGGGCTTATTTTCTCTTGTTTTGATTGCAAAACCTGAAGAACAGAGAGAACCAATTCATGAGTGTCATGTAGTTTGATTGTTCAGTGTCTGAGTACACTGACTGTCATGTAGTTTGACTGTTCAGTGTCTAGTACAATCACTTTTATGTTTACCGAAACCAGGTCTATCATTGATGGGATGGTTACTTATTTGTCTGCATGGGTTTAGTATCGTTTCATGAACATTTTATGATGTCAAATGTTTTGTTTTCATTTATGTATGTAAACTGACAACAAAGAAGTCATTTTCAGCTGTTTTTTTGTTTGTGAGTGTGTTGGGTATCAATCTGTACAGATGGAAACTTACTTTTTAGACAACACAAAAAGATTATTTCCACTTTGGAATGTCTGGACAGGTCTTTGCAATCAAGCTAAGAGTAAAATAAGCCCAGATTCAGAATCCTCGTTCATTTTCCTTCAAAAAACACTTATGTTTCTTTGTTGTATCTCTTAGAGTTTTTGCACTAGAATTTTTTGTTAATTATTACCCTCGAATCCTCAAAATTCCCCGGCAATGGGGAAGCACATGTTTACATTTTTCTCTGGCACTGAAAGGGTTAAAACTGACAGACTTACTGAATGTTTGTAAAGTGTATTAGAATTTCTGTACACAAAACTGCAAGCTGACAAAGTCAGGAAAACTATTACTCTCTCACCCTTGCTGCAGAAAGTTGATGGTAAGCACACAAGAGAGAAATGGTTAACACAGATTTACACGAAAACTTGATGGTTCTATCATCCACCCCTTACATATCAACAATGAACTGACTAGGTAAAAGAAACTCCAAAAATGAAATCAAAGTGGACATAACCATTAATGTTAAAGCCTGCTTGTCACTTCAAAGATTTCCACTTCCAGATTGAGCTTTTCATGTTTCATCCACTTCAACCAATTCACTGACCCTCAATCTGTACCAGTTACTGCCACTGTTCAAAACCAGAACTCAGAATATTACATAATGAGAAGCAAGCTACACTTAAACAGCCCAATGATTATGAAGTTGAGTTCTCTTGCTGATCTGAAAAATGAGGAAGCATACTGGCCTTTTTCACCGTTTTAAACATATATTTAAACAGACTCCAAATGTACACCGTAGCAATATATTTCAACCTTACATTATAGTCAGACCTTAAACACACTTAAGCAATATACTTTACGCATATATTTAATCAGACTTTAAATACACACTTAACAAATTTTACATACATCTAATCTGACTTGACATGCGCAAACTCCCAATAATAATAATCATACCACTAATTTTGTTCATTGGCGCTAATCCTGATGTATGAATCAAATAAAACTGCAAGCTATCACTGTTCAATCAAATAATTACTCACAGTATGAATCAAATAAAATCACATGCTATCACTGTTCAATAAAAATATTTACTCACAATCAAATATTTACTAACAATGACAAAAACAACTAAAGGGTATGTAGCAGTGCATACTGGAAGGGGAAGGACAGAAGAGGACAAGGATAAAAGTGTGTAAAGGGAGAAATCACTGCTAGGCAAACGAATGTATTTTCAATTTAGACTTGAAGGAAGAAAGATCTTATGACTGTGAAAGAGACAGAAGCTCATTCTAGTTGTATGGACCAATATGACGTAAAGTTAGTACTAAAATCCTCAAGCTGCAGGGGAGTGAGGTGGCACAAACTTCAATTTTTCTCATGGCTAGCGCCACCAAGGCAGTCCAAATCTCTCCCTCCCCAACCCTGAAACATGTCAGGTACCCATTCACACAAAGGTGGACCAGGCCTTCACTATATCAATCAGGCCTTTTTCAATATAAATCAACGTTCACATGCTGGCAACAGACCATGAGACAGAGATGTGTCATAAAGACTCCTGGCATGACGATAATGTTCTTTATGTTCATAACTTTATACTTTCATCCCATATCACATTCTTTGTTCATGCTTTCAGAAAACCAAAATAAGATTTCCTTCTTTTAATTTAGAAATGAAACAAAGAAAAAGCTCACTGGCATGGTTTCGGAGATGATGACATTGTCCGAGGGAGGCACAGGGTAGGGTTTCAGGGTTTGTTTGATGGTGGCCAGGATGAAGTCAGAGAACTGCTTGATGATGCGGTTCAACTCCGACGATGCTTTGTAGTACACCACTATCTCGTCTGATGGCATCAACTTTGCCTGCATAGAAAAACAAGGTGTCACACAAAATGATACTGTTTTCTCCAACCCTTCCACCCCTCGTTCTACTAGAATGTTGGACAGGGTGAGGGAGTGATAGGTTAAATTCAAATAAAATCATGATGCCATACATTGCATCTCCTTTCTCCCTTACTCCCCCCACCCCCTCCCTAGAAAAACTAGTGTCCCAGCTGAAATATCCTGCTAATAGGGAACTAATCTTGTGGAACTGGTTGTAGCAATAAGCTTGGACTGCGTTCTCACAGCAATATTGCTGCCTGTCTGAAATACTGTCTGACCTTTTTCCTCAGTCGCTGGATGCGATTGATGACCTCCCTGGCCACACCCTCATCCAACATGGACTGGTCTGGCGTGATGTCCAGCAGCACCAAGACCTGACACACACATAATATAAAAATTAACAACAACAACCACAACAATAACAGTAATAAACAATACAATAACAACAATAATAATAATAAATACAACAGTACAACCAATCACTTGATTCTACAGAAATTTCAGTAGTTACAATGTTTCTTCTTTGACGACAGAACACAGTGGCAAGTAACTCTCATTCTGTGAAAAAAAAAAGAAATTGCACATACACATAAGCAAACATACACAATTACATCATAATGATGCATACAACACAGAACTATGCTAGGACCTATCAATTATTTCTTTCATACAGATCATCAAAGACTCTAAAGACCCTGGTCAAACAGAGTCAGTGATCTTCTTCTGCACCCAGCAATGGTTTTTGTATCCTGCTTTCTTGATGCTACAGTTACAAGGCATATTTCCTGGTGCAAAAGATGATTACTGACTCCATCTTACAAAATATACAATACTCATGAAGAAAAAGAAATGTTAAGACTACCAAACAGAAGACACTGCAAAGCTGCAGGCAAGAGTTTTACATCACCGGTTTATGGTGAAACCAGAAATGATCCTGTGCTAACAGTCATTTTTATCAGTTACAAGTACACTTATCTGGCCATTTTTCTCCTGCCAGGACGCTATGAGTGGGAAGTTGTCTCCTGTTTTTGTGTTAGGAGTTGTGCATTTATTCTTTTGCGTTTTGTATATGCTTGACAAAGCTCAGCAGGCCCAGTGGTCACACAGGACTTTTGTTGTTGTTGGCTTTTTTTGGTTAGTTCCAAACAATTCTTTAAAAAATGTGTATCCAAGTTGTTTGGCTTACATGTTGTTGTTGGCTTTGTTTGTTTGTTTGGCCCACATGTGTACACCAAAACCAGATGCAAAATTTCCGGACAACTTGGCTTTGTCAAGCGCACACAAAAGACAAAAATGAATACATGCATTAACACTTAGCACACACACACAAAAAATAGGCAACTTCCCAAACGCAGCGTCCTGGCAGGACAAAAATGTATTCTGAAACATAAATATGACTATACCATATAATTATTGTAATGGCCATATGACAATTATTTTAACCCGAGGAGGACTGGGGTCAAAATACCGTAGAATAAATATTTGAAATTAGTTGTCTCAAATGTCCTGAGTCAACACAGTTTATCATCTCGGCTATTGTGCCCATCACATAAGTATGTTTCACACAAACTCAGCAAAGATAGTGGCTGTAGAGGATTTACTCACCTGTCCGTCTGAGTGTGCTTCATACTGCTGCCCCTCACCCTTGCCCTGCTTTTCCTCCACACTGAACATCACACGCAGGTCCTCTGTCTGAAGGTCAAAGCCCCCAACATTGACTGTGCCTGTCTGCAGAAAGGTGGTCAGCTGAACGTCAGTCAGACTGCGGATCTGCTCTGATACCGCCTTGAACTGGCCCTTTAGTTTGGCCCCCAGGACTTTGTGGTCAGGTTCAGCCCTCAGCTTGACACCATACTTTTCTTTGTCTGTGGTGGTGGTCAGGGTGCGTACGTTCAGTTCCTGGACACCACATGAAGCATAAACTTAACTTATTAGCAGTTTGATGGTATCAAGAACTGTTAAAGATATCATGCAACTTAATTATATATATGAAAAAAATGGTTAATATACATGTGACATAAGGTAACTTTTGACATAATGTGTTTGTTAATAAGATAGCATGTGACATGCTTTTCATAATCATTATTGTTTATAGCCCTGGTCAACAGCCAACAGCTATACCAGACCTTTAACTGTCTCAAAACACACACAACCTTGTTGACCCCTAAAATATCTGAAAAAGAAAATCGTGTGCATATATTTATATATTTGGGCACATAATCTAAGAATAAGCCCCCAACACTGACTATTCAGCCCTATTTACTACTACAGGGTTTAAAAAATAAACCTGAATACAAATGTATAAACATGAATATTCTAAAACACATGACCTGAATTACCTGAAACTGCTTCTGCACATCATATTTCCTTACAGCCAAAAATGCAGTTCATACATTAACCAATTATCAATCCTAACAGGAAGTATGTAATGCTGGTAAATGGACCAGCAATGCAGAAAATGAAAGGAAAAGATGACAGAAAGCAAAGGAACAAGGAATATACAAAGAGAGTAACAGAAAAGAGGTAATTTCTAGCACATAATTTCCTGAGGATGGAGGATACTATTTATACATAATTTAGGGTGGGGGATACTATTCACACATAATTTCCAGAGGGTGGGGATATCATTTATACTTAACGCTCTTGCTACGAGCGTCGGGATTTCCCGATTATGGCTAAACAACGCTTGTCTACAAGCGTTAGAGAAATCCGACTTGAGTTTTGAAAATTCGCGGGGCTTTCAGTATTTCCGTTAACCGAAACTAATAACCAGAAACAGATTTTTTGGTCATTCTTAGCCTCGTTTCAGGCTATGAGGTCACTGTACTATGCAGTTGGTGTGTGGACAGTGCAAAGTTCATGACCCACTATCTCCACAGCAAAGCAGACAATGGAAAAGCAAATGGCTGAACAATACTCAACAACTCAGCGCTGTTCAAAACGATCTCTTCCTACAGTGCATGTGGAGTGTGCACGTTGGATTTTATGAAATTTCATTCAAAATGTGACTGTAGGAACTGATGTATTGACCTGACTGTGTATTTTATTTTGTAAGACATTTGTGACCCGCTCTGACTAAAGGTACAATAAGTCGGGCGAGGCCTTCTGCTGCTGAGGGCTGAAAACTCTGAACAGGGACAATTTTGTCAATTTTGACTTTTCTGCATTTTCATGCTCTATAACCACTTTTACACCATGTCCTAACAAAATAAAGTCAAATTCAATTGATAAGTATAATTTTTTTGTGTTTTAATGTGTGGTAAGTGCTACTATCTGGCTGCTGAAAGCTGCCGGATCGCCCCATTTTGGTGATTAAAGTACTCTTTTCTGAACTTTATTTTCTTTTTGTTGTTTTGGATGGATGGAGAATAAAGTAAATGAGGGAAGTATGGAATTTCAGCTGATTTGGTCAATATTTAATGCTTGTTGCTAAGGAGTTTCTGACCATACCCTTTCAATTCAGGCCTATTCTCTTCAACACCGTTTTCCTCAAAATGGCTGACTTGACCCCTCTCATCTTTGAAAGCCCATAACTTTTTTCGTTTTTGTAGCCTGAAACTCAAGTATAGTACCACTTGAAAGCTGAGATTCTAAACTTTATAGTGATACCATAACCTGAAAATGCCTAAACTGAGACTTATTGTGCCTTTTGAGAGAATGGGTCACATTTTTCACCTGAAAATTTCTCTAATTTTACTTGTACCATTACTCAGCAACCATGAGGGTTAGACAGTTGTAATTTCAGCATTTTGTACACCAATCTTTTAATATATGACCTGCCTTAATTTTAAAACTCTGCGTTTTCATTTGTTTATATGAGAATTTTTCTTATGACCTACAAATGATGCGTATCAGGGGAACGGCAAGGGGCATAATCATATGTAGCAACTGTGTTAACTCACTCACTGCCACTGGCCTGATATGCGGACATTGTACGACGAAGCGTTAGCGACCATGGTCCGTATATTCGGATTCGGATTTTGAAAATTCGTGCTGTCCGAGTGACGTATCGGATACGAAACTCAAGAACGGAGATGATTCCTTAGTTATCCCCTAACAACTTTTTATTCACTTGCACCGCGTACGATGCGTGGGTCACTCGCTAGCCAATGATAACAAAGAGCACCATCGGTCAGCTCTGCTCCATGATTGGCAAGATGGCGTTGCGACGAAGTGTTCGACACAGTAGGGCTGGTGATTTATTAGTTAGCATTGAAGACGTACTGGAATTGATCCAGACTGAAGGGTCAGACGTTGAAGAAGACATCAGCGATTCTTCTGATGAGGATTTCGACTCCAACAGTGTGGAGACAGACGTGGATTCCGACAGTGAAGTGGGCGCTGATAGTGGGAGGAAGCAGACGAAACTGTGCCAGCACATGGGCCTCAGCAACAAGCGTCTGATTCGGACACTGACACTGAAATCGGCGAAGAAGTTGACGATTTTAGGGCTGTGTTTACTGATGATTGGACTGACAATTTAGATTTCTTTCTTCTCGATCATCCTTTCACAGTGTCACTTGCCATGAGCTTTTTCACTCCAGGAAAGACTACAGCCAGTGATACGTCACCAGTGTTTTGTGTACAGTGAACTCTTTTTTTCTGTATTTTCACTTTTTTTTGTATTTCATGTTCTCTATCACCTGCTTGTGATTCAATAGTACATGTATATCTCCTGTGTCTTCAGTGACTCCAGTTGTGCTAGAATGTGATGTAGAACATTTCTTAGCTGAAAAGGGACATTTGGAATATATATTTCTGATAGCTGCGAAAGTGCTAAAAAAGAAAAAACTCGGATACCCCTTTTACCACAAAGATGATGAGCAAATTACTTTATTGTTTGTTCAAGTATACACTAATATGCATTGCATGCACTCACTAAATTTCCAGCGTCTGTCTGCTCATATATAATTTTTATAATTTTTTTCCTAACCTATACAACCCTGGGTATTCAGGGATAAGCAAGGGGAAAAACTCATGGCATGGAGTGAGTTAAAGAGCCCTTGGCATCCCCATGGGGGTAGTGACATGCCTCATTTTTCACTCATATCTAATATTTTGAACTTAAGCAAATCGAGAACCTATTCTCAATTTAATGTAACATAGTACAATTCTAACTTGGTTTTTAAAAAAATTGTGGAATCAAAATTCTATTCTCAATGAAACCTACCTGAAACAGCTTAGTTTCAACTTAGTCTATCTGATACAATTAACTGTCAAACTATCCTTTGTGAGATATAATTAACTTACCTCCAGGATGTATTTTTCCAAGGAGCGGATATCTTCCAGTGCTTTGGGATCATTAGAAATGGCCACCACCTCTTTCAAGGGATACTGAAACAAAACACATCTGACATGTTTATCTTCTCAGGCACAATTGATACATTTCAAATTTTCACTCCTTCACCCTTAGCCAGGAGCTGGTGGACTGGGTGAGGGAGTGAAATGGTGAATGACCTTGCTTCTATGGGTCAACTTGTACACAATAACACATGACCCTGTTTCTAAGGATTAACTTGTAGACAGTATAATTCACACCACCACAGACTGATAAACACTAAACACAAAAAAGCTCATACATCTCACACCCAATACAGGAGAGCACCCTACATCTGACCTCATTCATATTCATGTAACGGCTGGTTGGCTGGCTGTCTCTCTCTCTCTCCCCACATACATACATATTATACTTACAATATATATATATATATATATACACACACACACACACACACCACACATATAACACACACACATATATATATATATGTATCTATCTATCTCTCTATCTGTCTACACACACAATATATATATATAACACACACACACCCCACCACGCACGCACGCACGCACGCACGCACGCACACGCACCGCACGCCACCACACACACACACACACACACACACACACACACACACACACACACAGTGGCGCCTCAGCATACAAGCAAATCAGGTTATGAACACAAAATACTTGGATAATTCGCCTCGGTATTTGAGCAGTCGCTTGCATTATAAGCGACGTTGTGGTTATGCCACGTGCTTCCCGCCGCTGCATCCTGCTCTCAGTGTGCATTGTTCTCTCGTAGCAGAAGCATCTCTGTGTTCATTTGTGGTTTTCATTTTTTTTTGTGGTTTATGTGAAGAAATTTTGTAACCCACAATGTCGTCCAAGAAGGTGGTTGCTAAGGATAGTGCTGCTAAGAGGAAGAAGGATGCAATTTTCATAGAACTGAAGATCATAGGAAAATAGGAGCGTGGTCTACATGTGGCTATCTCGCCAAGTTGTACGGCCCTTCGTCATCAACCATCTGCACTATCCTGAAGAAGAAGGAAGATATTTTTGGGGTGTGGAACGGATTAATTGGATTTCCATTACTTTAAATGGGGAAATTCGTTTCGAGATACATGTTTTTCATGATACGAGCTACGTTAAGGAATGAATTAAATTCGTAACCCGAGACGCGACTGTATCTATAAAACATGAAAACAATGAAGAAAGAAGGAATTATCATTCAGACAGTGCATAAGACTACCCACACACAGTGACACACTGAAAACTGTGTTCACACAATACACACTTCTTTTCATCTTGTCTGCTTGCACCATGACAGGTGTCACAGAGAGAAGGAGCTGTTGGTCAGCAGTGAGCTTGAAGGCCTGAACAAGAGGAGTGTTGTGAAAAGTTGTTTAATTTTAAAATCAAGGTCTCCTTCACACCTTCAACCCAAGTTGTCCTTGGTCTGCCTTTAGCTTAACATCCAGGTACCTATATGTTTGCTGAGCCAGCTAGTGGGGTTGCAATCCAGTCAGATACCAAATCACTTAATTATTTACTGATGAATGTGATGATGGACCAGTGCTGCTCCCACCATTCTTCTGATCCTGGCATTTCTGATCATATCAACGCGTCTTGCTGACAGTCCTCCTCAAACAACACATCCGGATGTGCTCCATTGTCTTGGGTCAGGGTCCAGATCTGGCACTTGTATGTCAGGCACAGTTTACATATATAGATAGATAAATAGTCCCATAACCCTGGGGTTATAGGTAGTGAGGTGGCAGAGACGTCAACTTTTCTCAGGGCTAGCATATTGAAGTTGGTGCCTGTCTCCTCTCCCTTGACAGTATACATATATGCATACATACAAAATGTCTACGTGCCAGTCTTTCAGATGAGATGAAAAAACAAATTTGTTTTGTGAAACATGCATTTTGCACAAGCAAAGGAACCTATGGCCTATGGTAACAAAGGAGCTGTCCTGTGAAATTCCATAGGCAAAAAATCCACTCTGGTACATAAACAAAAACACATGCATGCAGAAAGAAAAATGGATGACACTGCATTGTTGCCACATGCTCTTCCTGTTGAAAGCAGTCTGAATTTTTACATGGCAAATCCACTGACAAAAACAAAATACCCACCAAATTAACAAACAACTTAAACAAACAACCCCCCTCAAGTCTCTGAACTGACCTTCAAGGGCAGGGTTTTTCTGTCCCGGACGACACGTCCCAGTTCAATGACAGTCTGCATGCGTGACACTGCTGACTCAATTTCCGTGTGGATCATACCTTCCTGGGTCTTGGGCAAGAGCAGGAAGTGAACGCTGCGAGTGTCATCAGAGGTGGCGCTCTCACCCGCCAACAGGGGGCGCATGCTCTGGTACATCAGCTCTGTCAGGAAAGGCGTGAATGGGGCCTACAAGGAAACATGGAAATTAAATGTAATCACCAAGGAGTGAATGAGGCCTGTGAGAAACTACACATTTTTTTAATACTGCACATGCCTTTCTTCCTTGTTATACTTCTTTTATCTTCCTTTTTTCTCCTTCAATTTTCTTTCCTTTTTTTCACTTTCATTTTTCTTTTCTTCCATGTCTTTCTCTAAGTATAATTCTTCACATTATACAAGAAAACTTGAAAATTAAAATTAACAAAAAATATGTGACTTGATTTTGTGTGTGCGTGTAGAAGTTTCAATATTCATACAGATATGTTCATAGAGAATAACCTTTCATCTTGCCATTGATATATGTATAAACTATCAAAGTAATTATCTTCTCTGCTCTTCAAAATAGTCTAGTTTTAAAAAAAAATTCTAAGAGTGAAAAATCTAAAATGTTACATGACCTCAGTATAATAATTTACAGGTAATAAAAAAATGAATGCTTGTACTCGGATATAACATAACATTCATTCAACTATGGAAACAAAAAACTTTTTTTCATAGAAATTCAATGTGGATGGACAGACACACAAGATAGGTGAGTAACAGACAAATTAGCAAAGGAACAACCAAATGAACTTGGTAGAAAGTCACACACACATATGTGCGCACACACACACACATACACAATGGTACACATCCAAACAATTAGTTCTTTCCTTGTCTTGGAATATGCAGGTAGCATTGGTTCATTGTTGACACTTGACAGTGCCTCTACGTCATCCTCAAACACTCAAATTTTGTCTTTTTCAGGAGTATCAGCAAAATTTTTTTCCTCCTGATAACTTTCATTAAAATCAAAATACTGATCAACTCTAATTTCTTCATCTAAGCCTTCTGCTAGCACAAATTCTATAGCTTGAGATGCACTGAAAACATGTCATTTCACCATTCAGTCAGTGAACATGCAGCACTAGAAACTCAGCAAAGGCTAGTTGCTTTCTCTTCAAATTTATCAATGAAATCGACCATTACAAGGTCACTATCCAAGTCATATGATGTAGAAAGGATGGTGAATTGAAAACTCGCTGTTTGGGATTCTGTGGAAAGTTCCCAATCATTTATATGTAGAAAGTCTGCTGCTATTATATTCGCAATGTATACTGGCTGACAGATCATCTGCTGCAAGCATTCTTACAATGTATGCTTAAGCGTTGCTTGCAGTAAGTATTCTTGCAGCAGTTTCATTTTCACTTTCAGTTTCTCAAAATGACATCTTTGTGCTTGGAATAAATTCTGCATGCACTTACATCATAGATGCCATGTCATGGTGATCATGGCATAAGCCTTGAGCCTGCATATAAAGCCATGTTACGAAAATAATATCTGTGCATTTTCTTCATGTCCATTTGGGTCTGTCCACCTTCTCCATCAAAACTGATATGCTACTCCCACACCCAATCCACCAGCTGCAAAAACTTAACCCTTTCACTCCCTCACCCTATCTACCAGTTTCCTGCAGGAAGCTGGTGGACAGGTTGAGGGAGTGTGAGGGTTCAGTTTTTGCTTTGCTGTCATGGTGACAATATGAGATGCTGGCAGATAGGGTCAGCAAGTCAAACAGTTAAAGCTGGTGAAAGCTGGCTGTCATTCTGCTTTAGACAATTTACCAACTGCTTAAAAATATGAAATACACAAACATGAAGGAACAAAAACAGGCTATGACTTACCATGACCTTGTTCATGGAGAACAGAACAGAGAATAGAGTTTCCAGTGCTTTGTGGCAGTCTGCCAGACCTCCCTCACCCTGCACACACACACAAATGCATATAGACACATACAAAACACACATACTGCTTGTAAATAAACCACATCAAATAACATTGGGAAGAGGAATGTTTTGTGACAAAAGAGAGTGGGATAGGAAAGAGAAAGAAAAGAGAGAGAGAGAGAGAGAGAGAGAGAGAGAGAGAGAGAGAGAGAGAGAGAGAGAGAGAGAGAGAGAGAGAGAGAAGAGAGAGAGAGAGAGCGTGCGACACAAAAATACATAACACACACAAACCTGTACACACACACTCATACAAACACATGCCTACACACAAGACTCAGTTACCCACAACCACATATGCGCACGCACACACACACATATCACAGAAATAAAACAAAACATTTAAAAAAAAGAAATATAAGCAGAGAATTTACAAAAAGTAATAAAAAGAAACAGAAACCAACAAACAAAAAACAAAACAAAAAAGAGGGAGGGAAAGAAAAAAAGTAATCAAAAGAATACAAACAACAGCCAACAACAAGAACAAAAGCCATAAAGTAAAACAAAATGATCAAACACAAGCAAACCAGCAGTACAGATCTAAACAATAAAAAAAAAAGTGTGACCGACTTCTCTTCAACACTGATGACCCAATGGCAACAACTGATTTCCCATCCACCCACTCCTACCCCACAGAAAATCCTCCTTTTCAAAAATTATCAATTTTTCTTTTTCCAAACTTAAATTGACTGTACAACTACAGCGATGTCCTTTCATGTTGTTATGTCACTAACCTTGAGTCTACGTCGATTCATACGGACGTACCAATTGGTCAGCTGCTCTACAAACTTCACCAGGTGTGGCATCACGGTGTACAGGTGATAAGCTGCACATGCACACACCCAAACAGTAAAACTAAGCTTATGTAAAGAAAAATTATGATGTGAAAATGGTTATTTTTATATGAAGTTATGAGAAGACGATGTACAATTTAATCATACTAAAAACACTACCCTCAAAACGAAGTATGATAATCTACGTGGCAGAGTTTAAAAAAAACCCACAAAAAACAAACATACGGACAAAATGGTCATGCACATAAAAGCCTGATCATGAGTGTACAAGAAGCTGCATACCATGAATGCAGAAGTAATAAATACCGTTTTGTGCTTTTATGTATCATGTCCTTTTTTGCCAGATTCAATACTTTAAAGGGATTGTCTTCAAAGGTGCACGGCATGAAAATGTGCTGCTACTGATAAAAAAAAAAGCCTTTCATGTTATGATAAAAATCATGTTGTTTCTGCTCTTGTATGAGGGGCTCTCAGCAAGTTTTGCAACCTAGACATACTAATGGCATCATGACTTTGTAATATGCAGTTGATCTTAAGCCATGGGCTTTTCAAGCTGTGATTTATTATGACTACTGCAGCGGAAATCCTTTCTAGAGTGCTTTCCAAGTTTACAACACTATTATGGAGATCTGTCCCCATCAGAGGCCACCGTTTTCAGGTGCTTCAGACTGTTCAAATCCAGCCAAACAACACTAAGACGACAACCATTGAGGCAGACTAGCAATGACAATTACTCTAGAAAACCTCTTTAGGGTAGAGTTCTTAATTACCAAGGGCTCAAGAATCATCAACAGTGAAATATATCATGAAGATCTCTCCTATTCTTTATTACTCTTGGTGTAAGAGGCCGTTGTGCTTATTGGGTGCCCCTAACCCAAGTGAAGGACAAAACGAAAGGAGGGCGGACTCATCCATATGCTAAGAAAATCTGACAAAAAGAGGGCCTCCTTGTGTCCGAGACACAGCAACAGGACACGAAATGAAATACCAGTATAAGTCTGAAGCAGAGGAACAATCAGCAATGTGGGTTTTCCAGGTGAGAACCCACCTGTGAAATAAGAAACACAAGTGCTTCAAAAGAAATGATGGCACATTTCTTGGCAAAATCCGGCCACATAGCCACCATTACCACTCAAGGACAGAAAGATGGTTATGGTTGACTGATATATGTCAATGATTGGTACAACAACCACTACTTGCCTAGAAATCTTTCTTGTATCGATGTCGAGGTCTAATGCTCCATCATAACAATGCCAGCATACGCACAGCAGCTGCTATTCTGAATTTTCTTGCCGAAAATAATTTTCAGCTGGTGAACCCCCCCCCCCACCTCCACCATATTTCCTGACACAGCCCTCTGTAACTGGTTTCTGTTCTTTCAGTCAAGCAGCAGTCGAAGGGAAAACAGTTTTAAAGCACCAAACGAGCATTATTTGAGGTTGTCATTTTGGACCTAGCCCAGTCAATGTGGTCGGATGTCAGAGACAATTGGTTTGAGACTCAGGCTAATGTGTGTAGGCTGATCAGGGGGATTGGGGAGGGGGGCACATTTAAAAAAAACTGGAGTAGTCAGGTTAGCTGTTAAGTGTTGTTCCTGGAAAGCCAGGTGGCTTGCATACATGTCCTGAATAGATCACACCATATATACGGAAATTTTGTGAAATGTAGCAGACTAATGGTCTAATCAGCTTTGAATGACAAAAGAAACAAGTTGAGATAACTAAATGATATTGTATGCTATGCATGAACTCACCTGCCATCTCCTTTGTGACAAACTTGATGAGGGACTGGGTGAAGGAGAGGACCCAGCGATCCATGTAGTTGTCAGACACCTCCTGCTTAGCCTCACTGAATACAAACTTTCCTCCCTCCTCCTGCAACACAAACACACGCACACACACACAAACACACAAATATGCACACATGCATAAATCACAACTTAAAATGATCAAATGTTATGTTAACTTATTACACTGTATTTGTGCCTTACAAAGCTATAGACCCATCTCAGATTTTTATGGCAAATAAACATGTTCTGAGATCTGTGCACAAATGTGCATGTGTGCACATACACATGCCATGCAAAGGATTAATCATGAAAAAAGTATTTTAACGTACAACTGATTCATTCTACTTATGACATACACTTATGGCTACTGTAACAGTACTAGGTATGACAGTTAAAATAATTTTCATTTCTTTTCGTAACTCTTTGATGTTGTGGTAACAATCCATCTTCGGCACCAACATGGGAACAATTGATTATCAATGGTATTCACCGACATTTCACAATGGATGTACTGGTTAAACAGAAACAAGTATGGTATGACCAGAAAGCTTTGAAGACAAACTTTTCAGTGGTTAGCTCTCTGTCATCATTTTCCAATTCTACTAGCTTTGTGAAGCCTTTTTTTCGAGTGACAGAGTTCTGCCTCAAAAGACTGCTTTGTTTTAAACATAGCTATACCATGGCAACTTATTTTACCATGACACCGTCATATTTCTGTGTGGTAACCCAAACTATTTGTATGCATTCCTTACCCTTTCCAGCCTCTCTACATTCTGCATGAGGAAACGGAAAGCGTTGTACCAGGGGAGGAAGACATCCTTCACCACATCACGCACACCTTCCTCCTTGAAGCGCAGATTCTCTGCACGCACTGCTGGGGAGTTGACCAGGTACAAACGCAGAGCGTCGGCACCAAACTTGTGCGCAATATCCATGGGATCAGGGTAGTTCTTCTTCCGCTTGCTCATCTTCTGTCCATCTCTGGAATACAGGTGGAATTTTGCTCGTTCTCTATTTTGTACTAAAACAGCACAGAATAACTCAGAAATGGGATTTATTTAAAGCAAATTCCCATTTAGTTTGTACACTTAGCTAAATAAGTGAAATTATGTTAGTTATTAATTTTTTCCGTCCAGAATGTGCAAAAGCTACTAAAGTCACGTCATGTGCTAAGAACATTGGCATAAATGTCATGTGTCAGGAATATTGGAATAAGTTTTAGACACTTTCTTCTCTCTATATCATGTTAAATCTGTTAGAAAACTGTACAGGCACTGCAATATGCACATGTAACAAAGTTTGGAGAGTTGTTTCATTTTCTGCTTTTTTGTTCCGTTTTGCTTTGCTTTTGTTTCTCGTCTTAAAGAACAAGTTCAAACTGAGTATTTTAGTAAACATTTATTTTTTCTTTAATCTGTGTTTATATTCTGAAACTGGTGAACAAAAATGTGTGCCCTCAGACACATATATTCCCACAAGATTTCATATCATGAAAAAAGCAATGCAAAACAGAACTGAAAACTCACGAGGCCAGCACCAGTCCATTGGCCACCAAGTTCCTGAAAGGTGGTTTTCCAAACAGCAGTGTGGACAGAACCAGCAGGGTGTAGAACCTGAAACACCAACATTTTCCCTGTCACATGCCATAACAGAAAATAAACTAATACATACTGCCAGATATTACATTCATAACTTCACACAATAACAGTGAAGGTAAAGTTGTTTCATAACTCCCGACTCCTGACTCGGGCTTTGTGGCTTTAAACCTTCATCAGTCCAAACAACTGTGGGATTTTCTGGTTCCGACCGGCTTCTATCTAGATTTGAGCATATTATGGGCTTGCTGGAAGACTGGGATCATACAGCCATGTTTTTTCCTATTCTATGGATGCATAACGCATGGTTTTGCTAAAATTTTCTTATAAATACTGCAGACATCTATATCATGCAGAATATATTATGAAAGCATCACTATTGTTGACATTCTCTATCATACTCCAAAGCATCACCATCACAGACATTCTCATTATCATAGCATTGTGAAAAAATGTCTCAAATCCTCTGGCCCTTCATGCCCTTCTCACAGCGGCTCAGTTTCACTGAAATCGTTCCCTTTAGTTGGATGCCGGCGTTGGGCCACTCTGGCACTGACCCTGCTCTGACCCCGCATTCCAGGCACTGCCGCCACCGTGTGCAAGAATTCCGCCTTCTTTGTTGTTAACTTGCGTGGGCTAGACACGCTTCATTTTCAGTGATGTTCGGTTTGTATTAAAGCACGGAAAAATAATTTTGACACACTCAAGGTTTCGACAGACGTGTAGGGGAATTGTTCCCGGTTATGTTCATGTGATTTTCTGCCCAGCCTCATGAATGGTTTCTGTGATATGTGAGAAGCAGTAACATGTGTATGTTAACGCTGAGGTGTGTGAAAAAATGGTGTTTGGTGATGCTGTTCGCGGTTGGGCTAACGACTTTCGGGCAAGCCAAGAGAAGGCGCTTTTCCACAGAAGACGAAGGTGAGACTGGTTGTCTGTCTTAACATTGCAGCAGTAGACACTTTGCTTTTTGTCGGGATGGCATGTGTTAGCTGAAAAAACTAAATTGCATGATGTAGCGCCAGTTGAAAAACGGATAAGTTTGTCATAGTGGTATAACTAGCATTAATCATCTGCTTCAGTTTCTCGAACAGAAACATGAACGCTCAGTCTCTCCACCGGGCGTGTTTGGTATGCATGGAAAGCTTGTTTTAAGATCTACCAACTGATGACAAAAGCTGGGACATCAGCTTCGTGAAGAAATGTGCGTGTACACGTATAAACAACAACCATGTTTTCGTTAACTTCGCACTGATCAGCTATCAGCACACCGCCGACAGTGGCGTGTGTGATTCGCGAAAGAGCGCGGCAGCAGTCTTATGCGGTATTGGCACGCGCTAATCTTACAACAGGCAGGCGGGCTGGGTCAAGATAACACGTTCTTCCATGCGGCGGGGAGTTTCCTCCCAACTAAAGGGAACGGAATGAACAGCCGTGTTCAGCCAGTGACCTTAGTTGTGGTGTATTGGGAGGCTGAAACAAGCAGCATGAGGGTACAGATACAACAACTGTGCAGAAAATGAGGCCATATTCATCTCCTCCCTCTTCCCCGCACTCGAAAAAAACTGTTCAGAAACCCTAGGTGGTTAGACTAACTTTTCTTGGGAGACTAACTTTTCTTGGGACCAGTACTACAAAGGTGGTGTACATCTCTTCCCTGCTTCTTTATCTTCCCCAGTTCTGAACAGGCAACATCGTTACAAACACAAAATCACAGTTACACAACGACATGTCACAACTGAAAATCACACAATTACACACATTAAATATATGTGCCGTACAGTCATACTGTCACAAAATCAAACAGGCAAGTTCAAGACGAAATGGTATCATAGCCTATGGAAGTATATCAATTAGATAAAAGGAAAATGCACAAATTTATTCCCTACAAAGCTTGCTTCCCCCAACCTCCAATATCCTGACAAGTGTGGCTGGATCGGAGCACTCCAACAGTGTCATCATACAAAGACCTACATTTTCTGACACATTGCAAGTTACTCAACAACGAAATGCGACATGGGGAGCCCCGATTCTTACCATTATCATCAATAATGTTAATGTTAATTATCAATAATGCTTAAAGCTGAACTGACTGTGCATATCCATATCAAGGCTATAAGTGGGGCTACTGATCTGCACAAATGGCAGCCATGCATAGGAACTGAACTTGTTAAACAGCTGATTCATAATTGTACTTAAGTCGAATATTGAGTTAAAAAAATCCATCTAAAAATGGTGAAGTAACAGTTGATATATTTTTGTATGTTGGGCTACTACATTGCATTTTTACTGTTCAGCTGTTATCCACCCCCACCCCCAAAAATAAAAAATCAACAAAGAAATAAAAACAAAGACGACAACAACGACAACAAGAAAGAAACATTCCCTCTTTAATTCATGCATTTACAAAATACTCCATGGAAAAAAAATTAGGAAGCGGGCCTACATTTTGCAAAAATGTATTCATAAACAGCACAAAATTCCTTGATAAAGTTTTAAGACACACACCACAAAGAAACAAAATGAGCAGAAATAAAAAGAGGGAAAAAAAAGCCAGGTCAACAGAAGTAAAAAAAGACAACTGACCATCCACGTGTCTGGTCAATTCCCTCAGCAATGAAGTCAGCAGGGAAGGTATCCTCAAAGTCCTTCTTGTTAGCAAACGGGTAATGGCTCTGAGCATATGGCATGCTGCCAGATTCAAACCAACAGTCAAACACTTCCGTCACACGACGCAAAACACCCTTGCCTTGAGCTGATGGGATGGTCAGAGGATCAATGCTGCAAGCCAGAAAAAAAAGGAAATGTAATAATATATCCCCCCAAAATTCTGACATCTTCATTTTGCCATATAGTAATTTTATTTTTACACTGATGTGAAAGAACATACTAGTGTTATTTTACATAGGATATAAAATGCTATATATATATCATATATAATATAAAATGATACATAAAATGACATATAGCTGGTCTCACACCTGGGTCCAAGTTGCATATTTTCTCACTTCCCCTTCTTTGTTTGAATGCCTTTGGAGAGGACATTATCACAGGAAACTAACAAGTTTATCATTTTCATTTATGTTTCCGTTAGACAAATTAGACTGAAGGTAATGGAATCCTGATATGAAAAGCTGCACAGGATACAGAAATAAACATTGAGACAAAGAAACAGAAAACATACCAACCACAATGATACAACGATATGTACTAGTTCCATCATACTTCTCATTCAATCTTATTTAAGCTGCAGAACCTAGAAACAGCTTATTCTTGTATCCATTTCTGCTCTGTTATTGACTCAAACTGCCTGACTGACTTCATTCATTGTAATTCATTTACTTGTTCGTAATTTCGTTATATTTGTAATCATTTCATTCATTTACTTATTTGTTTATTAATAGAAAGGGAGACTTTTCACTTTCAATAAAGAAAAAACGAAAACAATAAAGAAAAAACGAAAACAAAAAACAAAACAGCTGACTCCAAAAAAGAAAGGGGGTTTTCATCCCTGTATTGAGATACTGACTTTTCTCTGTGCAGATCAGTGACCTCCACCCCGGTCAGCTCTTTCAGTTCAGCCAGAGATCCCACACACACCACCTGCAAAATAACATCAATGTACCGTCCACATCTGGGGAAAAAACATTCCTTCAAACATCTTTTACAGCGTCCCCTCCTCTGTCCAGACCAAACACACAAGTCCAACATTTCACGTATATATAAACACTATGTCTCTCCACCATCTTCCCTCTGTAATGTCTCCTCCCCTCTCCCACATTAACAACTGAAATTAACTACAAAAAAATGTGCATTTTGAACATTTATGCACCAACCCGCATCCTACGGTATCATCTACAATTTTCTGTGACCTCTCCTTCTCACACACAAGCATGCACATACAACATTAAGATTTGACATTTAGTTATGTCTCCTTCTCTCTCTTATGCACAGAACCAGTGAACACAACACACATTCTAAATACTAAAACATAGACCTCTTTCTGTCATCATATTTTAGCTTCCATGTCTTTTTTTTATTACAAACATACTACCTGCAAACGCACAAAAAATGCATACACTCTGAACTTTAGACACAACTACCTTCCTCCCTGTCATAAAATGCTGTCATGCTTTATCTCATCTCTGTTATTGATATTGTTATTGTTGTTAAAGCCCAGCCAAAGTGGAGAGCCATATCAGAGCTATAACTGCTTTGAAACATACAAAACTTCAACAGGAAAAAAAAAAGAAAAGAAAATTAAGTACACACATCAATGCATTCACGCACATAATCTAAGGACATGCCCCTGGCGCTGACCACGCCGTCCAATTTATCGCACAGGGATTTAAAAAACACACCTGAATGCAAATTTAAGTCTACCTAAGGACACCAAAATATACACAAAAATGGGCATAAATTACCTAAAATTGCTTCAGCATATTTCACCTCCCTAGAGCCAAAAATGCACTTAATACATGTACCCAATTATCAATCCAAAGAAAAAGTACGCAAGACTTTATCAAACTCATACAGGTGAATGGACCAGCAAGGCAGAAAATGATAGGAAGAAATGACAGAAAGCAAAGGAACAAGGTAGAAACAAAGTGACAGAAAAGAGGAAATTTCTAGCACAGAATTTCCAAAAGGTGGGGGTACTATTTTTACTGAAAGAGCCCCTGGCATCCCCAAGGGGAAACACAGACAGGATGCAGTCAGCATTGCTACTACCCATTTCTTACAGCATCAACACTCTCCCCAACCCAATTCTTTGGCTGCTATGCTCCTTCTATGTGCTTCCAACACACCACTTACTAGTGTCCACAGAAACAGGAGAGCTGGGGTGGGGGTGGGGGGTGGGGGTGGAATATAGCCAATTCTCTTACAAGAAATGAAGAAATATGTTCAGGCTATGTGCAAATCTCAATAACACTGCTGCACTGACAAAAACGCTTATGGCCCCAAATACACTTTTGTGTGCCTGAAGGAAATATGTAGAAATGTAAACTTTCATGAAGATGGCAAAGTTCATGGCATGGTCATTTCCCCGACTCTGTTAAAATTATTTTTCAAATAAAAAACAGCTATGTGAACTATGCAAATACACACACACACACACACACCCCACACACACACACTTTCAGTGTGACAAGAGTATGAAACATTCACCAGTTGATGTGGTATAGTATTTAGTGCAACGGACTACACACTGGAAGGTTGTGGGTTTGAATCCCCATCAATCCCTTCAAAAATCAGAGATTTTTTGCCTTCAACTGGCTTCTACCCAGAGTTGAGCATGCTACGGGCTCACTGGAAAGACTGGGACCAACCATGTCTCATCCACTTCATGGATGCGTCACAGAGGGTGTTGCTCAAACCCTCTGACCAACACTGCAGGTGTCTGTATCTCTCAAGCCTGGTTGATGCCAGGATATATCATGATCGTAAGTGTACTGTACAACCCTGTCACGAACTCCATACCATAATGATTATCATCCTCATCGCCATCATCACATTGTGAAAACTGTACCAGTTTTTGAAGTGATATAGAAAATCAACCACCACCACCACCCCACCCAATAAAAAAAAAAAAGGTGAGCACAAAGGCTAGCTCCCCAAGTGTAATGATCCTTAATAAACAAAAGATGATCATCATGAAACATTCACTACCTCCTTTCCATCCTCGCTGACCCACAGAGGGACCGGTGTGCCCCAATAGCGGTTCCTGGACACTGCCCAGTCACGAGCATCACGCAGCCAGTTGCCAAATCGTTTGTCCTTCACAAAGTCGGGCACCCTGGTCACACAGACAAAGCAGTGTCAAGTGCTGAAAACGTCATCAAGATTATTCAAGCAACTCTCTGGACCCCTACAGCTTTCATTTTCAGCACCATCAGCGATTTTTGCCCAGCGATTTTTGAAAACAAGATACCTGCCTTTAAACTTACAGAATTTGGGAGCTGATCATATCATCTAGATTTAGTAAACATCCATTTCTAAACAGCAATACATATTTACTTGCCAGATTTATCTGGTCTAACCATCAAAATCCAAAACCTAAAATCATATTCAGTTAATTTTCAAAACTTACAATTTCCCATGCACCCAGCCTAGATCCATTGCTGGGTCAAACTCGCTTCTAAAGATGTTTAATTCATATTCCCAGCGCACTCAAATGACCTCCACTGTTATACAAAACCCCAACATTTTGACAGTTTAAAAAACATTCTACTGATCAGCCACTTCAGACATGGGTACAAAATTAAATATTTTTAGAAAGATCAGCGCTTCAACAATCTAACATAACAGAAAAGCAAACAATTGCTTGCTCAGTGAAAAGAGCACTCAAAGAATACATGCCAAAAATGAAATCACAAAAACTTTGTTGAGTCCAGGTGAGTGAGTGTAGGATGATGTGTCACTTTCATCACTAGTTTCACTCCAGAAATCATCGTTTGCAGGCAAACAATACTTGATGTGATTTAAGGAAAGATTCTTCAATTGAGTTTTATACATTGCCATGGTCTGATCCTTCTTGCATTGTAAGTTTTTACGAATGTTTCACTTGCTATGTATCACCGTTCCTTACACAGAAGCGCCATTTTATGTCCAAAAATTCTGGATTTAAGTTACTCTGGAAAACTCGTGCTATCTGTCTATAACTGTCTACTGGGAGACAATAATATTACAAAAAAAATATTCCTCTATACACCTGTTGTTAATATCTGCAAGATGGCAAACATCACAAATAAAATCTAATCATGTGAGCACCAGGAGATGCACATCGCCATGAACCGCAATGTCAGCATGCACTTCAGGTGGTGTGCTTCACTGTGAATAAGTTGAATTACACTTTCATGTCTCCCCCCCCTCCTTTTCTTTTTAGTACACTGACAAACTGCTGACATTTTGTGAATGTATATCTATGTGCATATATGAATGTATGAGCGCACAATCTGTGAGAAGACTGAATTTAAGCACCTGTGTAAAGATCCATCATTAAGCCCTCACACTCACCAGTATGTTTTTTGGTTGTTTTCTAGCAGTTTTTCCTGAGCCTGCTCCACTCTGATGAACCAACTGGGCACTGCTTTGTAGATCAGCGGTGTCTCTGACCTGAAACAGCAAGAGTTTTGTGTCAACCATGATCTACATCTCTGTAATTCAATCTAAATACAAGAACCGCTCAGGGCACTCAATTATTCCCTGATATGTTGCATCAGTATGTTATATTTAAATAAAATACAAAAAAAGTTTACCATGTAGGCCTACTCAGAATTCCCTTGATAGCTCACACAACTTCTCACTCAAATAACTTCTCCAAACTGAACCGAGAAAATCTCTCTTCTTCAACTTGGCATCTCACTATCATTTTCTCATTTTCATAAGTCATCAAACACTCACACAGCTGACCAGATCTTCAACCTATTTGTTGTTATCCAAGTGTATGCACATGAAAAGGGATAAGCATTAGTATGTCTGCACATAAAATGACCACAGAGATTTAAAAAATCCAAATCCTAATCTACTGAGTAACGAGCCAGTCCCTCACACACCTAAATATCAAATTAACACACACACACACACACACAAATCTAAAAATAACACCACAAACCTCCAGCAGAAAGGGTAGTTATGTTTGCAGGTAGACTCATTCACAAGACGTCCATCTGCCTTCAGACGTTTGACGATGTGTTTGTCAGCCTCCTGTACATCAATTCACCAACTTTAATGAAAATGAATATGTTTGCCTGCCTCCTGCACATCAACATCACTCACTTCAATGAAAATGAATATGTTTGCCTGCCTCCCGCACATCAACATCAACTTTACTGAAAATGAGTATGTTTGCCTGCCTCCCGCATATCAACGTCAACTTTCACGAAAATGAATGTTTGCCAGCCTCCCGCACATCAACATCACTCACTTTAATGAAAATGAACATGTTTGCCTGCCTCCTGCACATCAACATCACCAACTTTAATGGATCAGTTGACAGTTCAATGAGGCATATGATCTAGCTGATGGATGATTTTGTTGTCTCGTACCCGTCACAAAATTAACATAAAGATATAGGATTTATTCAGATTCTGCTTGAAGAGGAAGTTCTGCTTTTGATCCTGCATGGGTTCCTTCCACCTGATGGGACAAGGATGGAGGTTTTTCTGATCTCCCAAGTCAAAACATGCGCAGATCTAATCGTGTCTGAACCCCCTTCATATGTATATGCATGCAGAATATCCATTACGCAGTCAAGGATCCTGAAAACCATGCCTTGTTGGGTGGCTTATGCAGACTGCCGAGAAACATACCACCTGCACAGTGTGGACAATACAATGTGCATACAAGCATTAAAAAAAATGCAGTATTTTCTGTCTGCCAGTGAAGGGTTGACACACTCCCCATCCCCCTTTCAGTTTGAAAAGGTACATCATACTTTGCTAGAGACATAGTATTCTGTTAAAATGAAAGCCTAGCTTAATGCTGCTGGTAATTCTCTCAAGATATGGTAGAGTATGTGCAAATGAATTGTTGGTAAGATGAATTTAATTAACAGGTATCCAGATCTAGAGATGCTCACAGTATGCTGGTGACTGATATTCAACATTTACCTTGACATGCATGCCTTTGAAGTCCGGAACCTCCTCTGTGAAGCGTCCACTAGGGTCCACTGGGCACACCACACTCATCCCCTTGGTGATGACCCCATTGGTCAATGCCACGTTGTAATCATCCTGAAAGTCAGTCACAGACTCTTCACATGGTGTACACAGAGTACATGCTGTGTTTGTTTAGTACAATTATAGACTAACCCATTGTAGTGTAATGGTTTCGTGAGCAAGCTTACTTTGATTTTTTATTCATGGTAATTGTATTATGCTTTCAGACACAAACATGCATACAAAGAGAAGGAAAGGCAACAAGAGAAATGGGAAGATGCTGTAAAAGGAATGACAAAGGTATGACAGTGAGAGTGACAGAAGTGTAATTATAATATGCTCACCATTAATCAAAGCACACACACACACACACACACACACACACACACACACACACACACACACACACACACACACACACACACACACACACAGCATATAAACAAGACTTGCTGCATCTTTCTTGAGACAACTTCCCTTTCTCTATAGAGGTATTATTTTGCACATAGCTAGGCCTAGCAAATCGTTGTCAACCAGCAATTGTGATGTCATGGTAGTGTGTATGCCTTTAAAACAACACTGACAATAAATGACTCTTGCTGCATCTTTCTTTGTAGTATCTTTATTTCCCATTATTCTGTATTCAAAACCAAACCAAAACTTACTTCACCAAAGTACGGAGCTTGGTGGACAATACCAGTACCAGTATCTGTTGTCACGTATGTCCCAGTCAGTACTCTGAAAGCTCCAGTCTTTTGCCGCATCTGAAAATTTGGGTTACATTTAAACAAAATGAACTAAAACAAAACAACAAAAAACAAAACAAAAAACCTCACATACCACTACATAAATATTAACATGCTCGACACGAACAATGCCCTTTCATTTAAAAAAAAATTTGGGGTGTGTGTGGTGGGGGGGGGGGGGGGGGAGGATGGCCTTTTCCTGAAAGTTTTTGTATTACTCCTATCTGAAAACACAGGCCACATACATAAAATAATATAACAAAATTGAATACTTAGTAAATGACGTAACCACTCCTCTCCCTTGTGAGACTTTACATCAAAATAACTCATACACAACATTTATATGAATACTTTTTCTGTAACATTTACAGTCAGAAAAAGATTCGACCTTTCATGATAGAGCTGCTATTAGCTGGATTTTTAGTATTTTTAAGAATATTCCAGTCTGACATATTACCAGCCAAGGAATGAGGTAAAACTATTAACTTTATGTGATTAAGAAGCTCACATCTGAGCACATATTCTGGCATTTAGATTTCTTCAAGCTGTTTAAAAATACTTAATTTTCTGCATTTCCAAAACAAAGTAATAAAAGATCTTACGTAAGCAAAGTAGTTGAAAAGGGGTTTGTATTTCTTGCCCTCAAGCATCTTTCCTGTGAACCTGAAAAAAAAATACAAGTATCCTTTACCTTATTTCTTTTCAATGAGGTGCATATCATCAAGTTAAAATGGACTGTCTTTTTACTTTATGAATAGTCTAGTCCTTTTCACATTAAAGAAAAATGAAAGTATGAACCATAAATCTATAAATTCTTCTGATAACACCTAAAAATATAAACTAGAATCAAAACCGATCAATCAATGACTTCATCATTCTATCATAGAATATAATCAAAACAAAACAAAATCAAGAAGTCGGCTGGATCGCCGATGAAAGCTACGCAGTAAGTAGCCTTTTTTTGCACTGAGAGACAGGTTTAGCCAGGTAGCCATTAAATCTTGTTCTTGTTGTTAGCGTTTGCAGGCAAGACGGTCAGTCCTGTCTGGGTGATAAACAGGGCAATCTTCTCCAGCTCCTGGTAGCCCCTTTGGAGCTTGGTTGTAATCAGAGAGTCCAGTGGTCACACATCTCATCTTGCTCATTCATGAGGAGGGCATTTCTGGAGCCCATGCTCCGCAGTCTGATCTTCCTGTCCACAGGGACAGGATGGTGAGGCACCAGTTTCAGCTTCTGATACATGCGACCGTTCAGTCTGTTGTGCCGGTGCAAAGCCCTGCCAGAACTTCTTGCTGTTCTCTGGTCAACAAGTAGAGTCGTCTTGGGCACAGGCATTACGAGTGTCCTGACAATACTCCACATCTCACTGCAGCTGATGCTGTTGTTGATCTGTTCTTGTACATTGCCCTCCTTTGCCAGGGGATCAGGCCGTTTGTCCCCAGGGATTGCAATATTGGCCAGTATCTCCTACAGCATCACTCTTCTGCTTCTTGTAATGCTTTAGTCAGGGTTGGCAGTTAGTTGTTCTTATATGCTTATAAGACTAAGAGGACGTCAGACAGAAAAACAACTTGCTAAAAGTCTTTAACGCCTGAACAATGGAGGTGGCCTGCAAGCAGGCTTCTGCTTCAGCTCTTTAGTTTGTGCAGTGTTTCCCTGTGGCAAACACTGCATGCTGAGCTCTCCATCAGGAAATCTTGCCAGGATGCCTGCACCTCCATCAACCATGGCACCGGATGTTGACCTGTTCCGTACATCAATAGGCCCACCGTTCCAAAGGGTACCTTTCAGCAATCATGACAAGGCTAAGGGTATGCTTCAAACTGTCATCCTGTCCATCCTGGGAGAAGCCGATGAAAAATTGCTTGCAACGCTGAGAATTTGCAAAAATGGCTATGTATGCATTCAAAGCTAACAAAACTGAAACGGTCAGCTTATAAACATCAAAAACATGAAACAGTGAAATGAATGGGGCACATGTTTTCACTTGGAACTGATGGTGGGTTTTCTTTTTTCTTCTTCTCTGAATTGTATGGCAAGCCTCTATCTCTCTCTCGCTTTATATCTCTTGTTTTGTTCTGAGTGTGAGTGTGAGTGTGAGTGTGTGAGTGTGAGTGTGAGTGTGAGTGTGAGTGTGTGTGAGCGAGTGTGTGTGAGTGAGTGTGAGTGAGTGTGAGTGTGTGTGCGCGCGCACGTGTGCATGCGTGCGTTTCAGCAAAAGTGTACTTCTATTTTGAAATAGCATGAACCCACCCACAGATATGTAGTAATTGTGCAGTACGGGGAACAAAAACTCTACCACTCATCCACTGCTATATACAGCTGTCTCTCCTCCTTCCCCCCCCCCCCCCAAACCCTCTTACTGCCTTTGTATTCCTTCTTCCTCTGATGCCTAAGCAAGTGTGCCTGACCCCCCACTACCACCTTCACCCCCTCTGCTCATCACACCTTCCTCCCCTGTTCACCCCCACCCCCGTCCCTTTACCCCCACATACACACCCTCTTCTTCGTCTCAATAAGCTCCTTATCTGTTACCCTTATCTCATTGCCCCCTTCCTACCTCTCATCCTGAATATCATCCACCTGTCTCCCTCAAAAAATTGAATTTTTGTTCCCTGACAGAGCACTGTTAGCACTATGGCTGTCAGCTGTAAGTGGCTTGCCCGCTTTGTCTGAAATAAGGTCAAGTCATGGTTAGGTCAGCTGTCAGCCTCTGCTGCAATCACAAACTACTTCTATTGGTGCAATTAAAGAACTGGGATGGAACAACCATGAACTGACCAATCCCAGCAAAGGTTAGGAAATGTACCAGTTTAGGGAATGTACCATGCGTGAATAATAATTCTGATTTATCCATATATGCAGCAGTCACAATCATCCACAGATGCACTTTTTTTTTGTCGCAATGACATGGAAAAGTGCATTTACGTTTTCGCGTAGTTCTCACCTCCCTGCAGTTGGTTTTGGTACTGTCAGGACAGATGTATGCTCTCATGAATGAAACTGCCTTGTTTCAGGCCTGCACCTTCTAAACAACTATGGTATCATGTACCTATCGCATCAATTCTTTGATAAATAAGAGCATCGAAAAGAATAAGACAGGAGATCAATAGCATCCGTCAATTCCCAAACACTGTCAGATTAAACCCTTTCATTCCCTCAGCCTATCCACAAGCTTCCTGCAGAAGGCTGGTGGGTAAGATGGTAGAGTGAAAGGGGTTTGAAATGTAATGGAGCACAAAAACCCAGGTCAGTCAGAAAGACAATTTCAAAACATAAATAATTTATTCATATATATTATATATATATCTAATTTTTCTTGGTCGAATTAAAGCGCTAGCTGTAAGTCATAACAATTAACTGTTCATGCACTTCAGAAAGCAGACAAATTTACAAAGGCATGAAAATAAAATGCATGGACAAAATACTAACTTTTCCAAGACCATATATTCTTCCTCTGATTTGAACAGGGACTCCAGACGTGCTTCCATCAAAATGTACACCTTGTGGTTGGATTTGTCTGCAGGCAAACACAAAAACCATTTAACAGCACATAACTTAACCATAACTTCGAAATTCATAAACTCAGCTGATGTGGAAGACCATACTAAGTGCAAAATACTCTATTGGGTGGTTGAGATCAGTGAAAAGACATCCACCTCCAGGTGTCACACACACACACCACACACTTAGAAGCAGTTCCAAGATAATCAGAACAACAATTTTTGTAATCAGCAAAGTAAGCAGTTTGATTTCAGCAGAACTTTACAATCCCTTATGTATTGGAAACTTTTGTATTCAAAACAAAATACACCAAGAATATTATTGTTTTTTGTTGACTGGAGGTTAACATCTGGTCATATTCTTTCTTGCATTTGAATAAAATGATACATCCCTATACTTTCAAAGAACACTTTCCGACTTATCTGAATTCACATCCCTAACATTAAAATTTTTTGTCAGCCTGTCAAAGAGACCAATAATTAAGTATTAATCATTCGTCATCATTTAAGTGTTCACCGTTATTTAACCAGTTTACTGTTCAAACAGTTATAGTAAGTTATTTCATTTCCTAGTTTTTCTCTCCCCTCTGCCAGTTGCCTTTTCCTTCTTTTTCTCGAGACAGACTATATAAAAGCACCTCCCTTATTAGTTCTTCCTCCATCCCCACCTGCATCCATCCACATTTTTTTCTTTTGTCTAAAATCACTTAAATTAAGTGAGCAGACATACAAAAGCACCCCCCAACACAAACAAAACAATATGTGATGACCCCATGAACAAGTCTGACCCCAGCTTTATAAAACTGCATCCTAAATGGTTGAGAAATCCATGCTGACACATTTCTATCTATATACAAAAGATGTGTGCCAGCTTGATCAATCTAAACACTAAAAAACAATAAAACAACAAACAAAACGAAAACCACATATGTAAATGTGGACTGCAAAACTGTACAAGCAGAAGACAATCTGACTTTCACGCTGTGCTGAAAAACAGTATCATATTTCCTTACTGTATTTAATGGCAATATCAAGAAGAAACTATATCTACAAGACCGAAAAATACGCCGGTCTTGCCAGCACCCTGAAGAAAGCAGGTCTGCGGGTCAAAATCTTCGCCATAGAGGTCGGGGCAAGAGGGTTTGTGGGCACCTCCGCTTATGATCTCATGAAACAACTCGCCATTTCTGGGAAGAAGAGGACTAGAGCCCAAGGAGCTCAAGCTGGATCTGGGCAAGGAGGAACGAAAAAAGTGAACTTCATAAGGATTAAATTCCCTACAGATGATGTGTGCCCCGTTAGCACATTGGTAAAACCGCGTACCGCAGTTCTGAAGCGCAGAATCGCCCAGGTTCGATCCCCGGCGTGGGAAAAAAAAAAAAAAAAAAAAAAAAAAAAAAATAGGCAACAGCAGAAGGGCATCCAGGAGTCATGACCTGGATGTGGCCCGGCCCCCCGAGAGTGTAAGGAATTCAGGGCCGAAACACTTGTCTAAAGGGGGTTACTTCTCTGAAGACCTTCTGTTGTCTAGCTCTCCCTAGAGTTTCTTTCTACCTGCACATGGTCAGTCCATTGACTTCCGGGAATAGTTCGGAGGACATTCGGGAAAGACCGAAGGACACTGGGAAAGACTAGATCTGCGGGCTTTGTGGGTTGGCTTCCCACCTCGCCTTTGATAACATGCCACGAGTTTTCCAAATGAAAGATGCTCCCAGGATTCACCGAAAGGGGGAGAGAATGATGAATCCATCGGCACTGACTCCATCACGACTGGAAACGCACAACGGACCATGATCAATGACCAGTTGGAATTTCCGTGTGCGTGTGGAAGGAGATTCACCACCAAACGCGGCATGAAGATCCACAGGACAAAAATGGGCTGTTTGAAGACACATACGAACCAGCAGCAGCGCACTGCGATAGCAGGTGAGACGTTGGATGACCAAGGCCAGGAATTAAACCATAGTGCCAAGGACATCCACGCTGACGGTTCTGATGCGGATTTTGCACAAGCTCTTAACGCCAAACGTGGAAAACTCAATTTGCCGCCTGCCGGTGCAAAAGAACAATGGGAGAAATTAGATGAGGAACTTGTCCTTAAGCTGAATGCGCTAATAGGGAACAGTACGCTGGAACACAAACTTGACACATACGGAGACATCATATACTCTATCTGCAGGGACACTTATGGAGTGAAGCAGCCAAAGACAAAAACGCCTCCCCAGAAATCCAGAAGACAGCAGCAGATGGAGAGCATCCGGAGGGAGAAAAGGAAGCTTAAAAAGCGAATGAAAACTGCCTCAGAATTCGAGAAGCAAGGGCTCCTGGAACTCTGGAAAGATCTGAAGGCCAAACACAATGCTCTCAGCAAAGTGGAATCAGCAAGGCGAAGAAAGAGCAAAAAGAAGAAGACTCAAGATCGTTTCTTCAAAGATCCCTTTGACTTTGCAAGAAAGCTGTTTGAACAACCCAAATCAGGGACTCTCACAGTGGGCAAGGAAACCCTAGAGCAGCATCTCAGGGAAACATATTCCGATTCTCAGCGCGAGGCACCACTTGAAATCCAAAATCTGGTTTGGCCTGCAGCGCCAGAAGGAAAATTCAATAACAAACCACCAACACTGGATGAAGTGAAGAACGTAGTAAAGAAAGCCAGAGCCAAGTCAGCACCTGGACCAAACGGAATACCATACCTGCTCTACAAGAAATGCCCAAAAGTGCTCGAGTGGCTCCACAAGATGATTCGATCAGCATGGAGGAACCAGAAGATCAGCGACCAATGGATGAGAGCTGAAGGAGTGTACATTCCGAAGGAGCAGAACTCCAGCAGCATCAATCAGTTCAGGCCAATATCACTTCTGAACGTCGAGGGGAAAATCTTCTTCTCTGTTATGGCAGCAAGATTGACAAAATACCTGACTGAAAACAAGTATCTGGATATGTCAGTCCAAAAGGGAGGCATACCAGGAATGCCTGGATGCTTGGAACATGCCACGTTGATTTGGGATGCCATCCAAAAAGCAAGAACAGAGAAGAGAGACATTGACGTAGTTTGGCTTGATCTGGCGAATGCATATGGATCAGTTCCACACGATATGATCCAGCTGGCTCTTGAAATGTATCACATCCCAGAAAACATCCGAACAATGCTGAGGAAGTATTTCCAAGGGTTCTCAATGCGGTTCTCTACCAAAGAATACACCACGGACTGGATAGACCTAGAGGTGGGCATTGCAATGGGCTGTGCAATCTCTCCCATACTGTTCGTGTTGGCAATGGAAGTCATCTTGAAAGCTGCAATGAAGAGTTCAGGTCCAGTGAATCTGGGAGATGGATACCAGATGCCTCCTCTGAAAGCTTTCATGGATGACACAACAGTCTTGTCCACGGATGAGGAAGAGACACACCGAATCTTAAAGCAGCTGGATGAGCTGGTGGCCTCTTCAAGAATGAGGTTCAAACCTAAGAAATCCCGAAGTCTCTCACTGCGAAAAGGAAAAGTGGCAGATTCAGTCAAATTCATGGTAGCCAACCAAGCCATCCCCACTGTCACAGAAGAGCCAGTAAAAAGTCTCGGAAGATGGTATGATGACTCCCTGAAAGACACACAAAGGGGATGTGAAACCAAGCAAACAGCAGAAGAAGGCCTGAAGAAAATAGATAACTGCGGACTGCCAGGCAAATACAAAGTCTGGTGTCTACAGTTCATGCTGATACCAAAGCTGCTGTGGCCACTGCTAATCTATGACATTTGCACCAGCACAGTCGAAGCAATGGAAGCCAAAATCAACAAATACACAAGAAAATGGCTCGGTGTCCCACCTGGTCTCACTGATGTTGCATTCTACTGTCGTCAAGCAATGCTGAAGCTACCTCTCAAATCCATAGTGGAGGAATACAAAGTTGGAAAAGCAAGACTGTTGAGCATGCTGGAGGAATCGGAGGACAATATCGTGAGAGCAGTTCATCCAAAGCTGAGAACTGGCAGAAAGTGGAAAGTCCAAGAGGCTGTAAACAATGCCAAGAGAAACCTCAGCATCAAAGAAATAATTGGACACACGCAAACCAACAGACAGGGACTGGGAGCAACAAAAATGCAGTGGTGGTCCAAAGCCAAAGGGAAGGAAAAAAGAGACATGATCATACAGGAGTTGAAGGAAGAAGAAGATGTCAAAAGAGTGCAGAAGGCAGTCCAGCAAGGTCAACAGGGGCAATGGACAACATGGGACAGTGCACTCCAAAGAAGTCTCAGCTGGAACGATATGTGGCACATGGCTCCTCTAAGGATAAGCTTCCTCCTCAGATCTGTATATGACCTGCTCCCCTCGAATGCAAACTTAGTGAAATGGGGGAAAGCAGACGACCCAGCATGTCCGCTCTGTCAGAAGAAACAAACAGTGGAACATGTCCTAAGCTCTTGCAAAGTAGCACTAGCCCAAGGAAGGTATACATGGAGGCACAACCAAGTTCTGAAAGTGATCACAGATGTGGTTAGCGAAAAAACCATGACCCCAAACGCACCAATTGCTATGACAACGTTCTACAAAGCAGGAGGGAAACAGGTCTGGCCCGAAAGAGCTATGACAACCAGCACATTGCCAAAGGGTCTTCTGGATGGAGCAGTCGACTGGGAGTGTACAGCAGACCTCCCAGAGTGGAGAAATTACCCAGATGTCATCAGCAAGACAGGCATGAGACCAGACATCGCTCTCCACTCTGACTCCTCGAAACAAGTGATTCTGATAGAACTCACTGTGCCATACGAAAGCAGAATGGAAGAAGCACATATCTACAAGACCGAAAAATACGCCGGTCTTGCCAGCACCTGAAGAAAGCAGGTCTGCGGGTCAAAATCTTCGCCATAGAGGTCGGGGCAAGAGGGTTTGTGGGCACCTCCGCTTATGATCTCATGAAACAACTCGCCATTTCTGGGAAGAAGAGGACTAGAGCCTTAAAGCGATGGCAGAGGCAGCAGAAAGGAGCTCAAGCTGGATCTGGGCAAGGAGGAACGAAAAAAGTGAACTTCATAAGGATTAAATTCCCTACAGATGATGTGTGCCCCGTTAGCACATTGGTAAAACCGCGTACCGCAGTTCTGAAGCGCAGAATCGCCCAGGTTCGATCCCCGGCGTGGGAAAAAAAAAAAAAAAAAAAAAAAAAAAAAAAAAAAAAAAAAAATAGGCAACAGCAGAAGGGCATCCAGGAGTCATGACCTGGATGTGGCCCGGCCCCCCGAGAGTGTAAGGAATTCAGGGCCGAAACACTTGTCTAAAGGGGGTTACTTCTCTGAAGACCTTCTGTTGTCTAGCTCTCCCTAGAGTTTCTTTCTACCTGTTGTGAATATTTTCCCAGTCACAATCAATCAACAGAAACATACATTTTCACCGACATGTAGTAAATCTAGCCTTTACCTTGAACTTTGACATAGTTAAGGTCTGGGTGCACACAGAGGGCCAGGTTAGAGGGCAAAGTCCAAGGGGTTGTCGTCCAAGCAACCATGAGTACATTGGGATCCTCCTCCAGAGGGAAACTCACAATCACTGCAATACAAATACACATAGTCACCTTGGAAAAACTGAATCTAAAGCTTGTGAAAGGTATACAAACTGACAGATGCTACATTTAGCATTTAATGACCCAAAAGGTAATACGCCTACCTTTCTGATCAATGAACTGAAGCAGAACTTATTCAAGAGGTATTCACTGCTATTAAGCAGTTCCAATGGCCCCTTTCATTTATGCTAGTAATTACATGGCAAACTCTTTGAACCGGTGCTAAACCTATACATTGGCAAGATCTGGAAAATGTTGAGAGGAACAGAAAAAGGACCTATGAAAAAATACCACTACCAGAACTGAAATGTTAATATAGTTTTAACATAAAAACTGTTCTGGTGATCTCAGTGTAGGACAAAATCAATCCCCTTTCCCTACTTTCCTGGGACGGTTATCCCCACTGGCCACATCACCAAAGGAGGGTTAATACATTATTTATGTTTAAAGTCCATCCAACTGTAAAATATACACATCACCTCTATGACCCTGGAAAAAAAAGGAAAAGAAAAATAAGTACACATATCAATGCATTCACCCACATAATATAAGGATAAGCCCCAGGATATCAGGGCCTAACCACAGCAAAATATACACAACACCTCAATGACCTTGGAAAAAAAAAACTGGAAAAGAAAAATAAGTACACATATCAATGCATTCACCCACTTAATGTAAGGGTAAGCCCCTGGCATTGACCATTCTGTCCAATTTATCACTAGGGGGGTTAAAAAAACAAATCTGAATACAGAATATAACAACAAGTATATCAAAACAAATGTAAAACCTGGTCTAAATTTATTAAAACTGCTTCCGCACATCACATGTCTTTACAGCCAAAATTGCAGTTAACACATATACCCAATTATCAATCCTAGTGGAAAGTATGTAAGATTTTACAGAACCCATACAGGTGAATGGACCAGAAAAAGGTAGAAAATGGTAAGAAGAGATGACAGAGAACAAAGCAGCGAGGCAGAAACATGGAGAATGACAGAAATGAGGAAAATTCTCAGGCTCCAGCATCACCATGAAATAGGTATTGACGTATAACTGAATCAAATCAACTGTGTCAACAAACACACAGGCAGAGCACTTCTGCCGTCTGATCATGACACTAAAAGCAGTCCACCTACCTGCAGGATCAACAACATCCTTGTAGTTCTGGCCTGCCTCAAAGTTGGACAGTGGAGTGTTGCATGCTGTGGAAAAAGGCATCACCTACAACCACAAAACAGAACAAAAAAATCATCGAAAATGCAGAGTGTAGCACGGAGATCAGGTCTAGCCCATGGAGGGAAACAAGAAAGAAGCTCTCACATGAACAGTATGCCATATGGCTTCAACAGATGATGATGTGTGACACTCTATTTTCACTTTCTCTATAAGGATATGATTTGTACTCGGACATATCACAGTACTCATGGGACATGGTAGAATATGTGCATTAAAAGGAAATCATGAGCACCTTATAAATTATTTTTTTGTGACACTTATCACACTTATTTGTGCCTGAAAATGTAAAAGCCCAAATTAACATGTATTTAGTTTAATAAATACAGTATCAACTAGTTCACCAACAATAAGGCAGGCAGCTATCCAGTTTGGCAAAGAAACAAGTTTAAAAACCTGATCAACCATTCTGTACGCAAGAACATGGAAATGTACTTGTTTAGGAGATGAAAAACATTACAGAATAACTTCAAAACACCCGCAAAGGCCAGTTTTATAATTTGGATCATCTTCATCAATTCAATCTTTCTCCCAAAAGTTACTGTTTGATTAAGGAAAACATTCTAGCCAATAATCATGAAACATTATACCTGATCAGTACATTCTATCAAGTGACTGTTACATTTCTTATGCACTGCTGCACGTGCATGCGTGTGTGTATGTGTGTGTGTGTGTGCATGTGCGTGTGTAAGTACCTTGTATCCTCTGTAGACCAGCCCCTTGTTGTAAAGCTGTTTGAAGACCCACCAGATGGACTCCATGTACCAGGGGTACATTGACTTGTAGTCATTATCAAAGTCAATCCATCGACCAAGCCGAGAGACAATTTCCTGTTCAACAACAAAAATATTCAATAACTTTTACCTAATGTTAAATTAATTTTGAACAGATTCTGATGAAATGTAACATAATGTAATGAAAAAAAGAAGTAGAAAGTTCATATATGCTCCATCTTCAGATTCGGGCTGTATGGACGCCGCTTGCAGTTTTATTCACCATACAAAAATCAAGCAAAGAAATTGAATGATAAACCAACTACTTAGCCAATAGAAAACTCACTGTGCATTTTAAAGTAAAAAAACAAAACAAAAACATATGTATACATATACTTTTCTATCCAATTATTCTATTACAATGGAGCCACCATATTCCACATTTCTTAGGATGAAGCATGTCACTGCAGTGCAGCACCACCTTCTTCTTTATTTTTTCTGTATGCACATATTTCTGTTTTACCTATGAAACTATTGAAAATAAGATTTTCTTTCAAAAATTTGCCAGGGACTTCACTGTCGTGGGATCTCTGATGTGCACCAAGTACCAACAAACGTAGTAATTCTCTAAATCTTTTAAAATATGCAAGCAAATGATGTATGACAGACACATCTGAACATTACTCAAGCATTTACGTTCGATATAGACATACACAAAAATGTTCACATCACATTCTTTACTGAAATTTAAGGAACACATAACTGAACAATCGAACAGCAACAGAGCCATCAAAGAAGCAGACAGTGACAAGTTTGTAAAACATCACAACTTAAAATTGACAAGAAATCAAAAGAACTCAATTTTGGAGAAGAATGATAGTCACATTTCCTTTTCACATTTCACAGACTGATAATGATACATGCCATTATTTTTCATTCTTTCTTTCTTTTTTTTTTTCGTAAGACTGCTGGTTCCTTGCAGGTAGCATCCAATGTGAACTGGATTACAACATGCACTACTGAATTCCACTAAAATGACCTAGAAGAAGTACATTCTCATGTGATGGGTAGTCCACATGACATTCATTGCTCCCGATACTGGAATTGCTGAGAATTACAAGGGTTCAGTGATGAGTTAGTAAACTGAAATAAATGATGTGGATCAAACCAGTTGTCCAGGGATTTCTCTCTCTTATCCCTCAAGTGGTAGTCTGGGTGCTAGCCTTTCAGAAGAAATGATATATACTGAGATCCCATGTGCAGCATGCGTTTACTGCAAATAAAAAAAAATTGCCCCTGCCAAAATTATGAATAAAATCTACCCTGACATCTATAGAAAACTACACACAGAGAAAAAAGGAAAATACAGTATGGGTGGTAAGAGCAATTTGCAGAAAAATTCAACCATGAACCCCCTCTCGGGAAAACCCCGCCAAACTCCAATCTAATCCGGCCCAATATCATTAAGGCATGGGTACAGATGAGGCACTAGAACAGACAAAATAATACAGACAATACAGACAAAATAAATGATACAGAACAGACAAAATAAACGAGACAAAAAGCTGACAAACCTTCCAGTCACTGCAGTATCTGGAGACAATTTTGCGGCACTCATCATTGTAGGCTTTGACCCCCATCTTCATCACATCATCAGGCCCCTTGATGCCCAGTGTTTTGTCGATCTCATGCTCCTGCAAGATTCAAATATCAGCTCCATGACAGTATGAACTAATGGTAAATCCTGTGTTTCACTGTGATCACATATATCACAATTCTATGCATGAATAAACTGCAACTTAATATTATTTAATTTTCATCTGTGCTTTACTGTATATTAAGTTATTATTCTACAATACTCCTTAGGTATGTTTCATTAAATACCAGCAAGAAATAAAAGCACTGGAAAAGTTTCTTCCTGCTCGATCTCATTTCACGATCTGAAAAATATCTACAGATCTGATTAAGAAGAGGCAGATTAATACAAAATCTTTCTTTTTATATTGCATTCAAGAATACAAAATCTAACAATTGTGGCAGAAGTGCTCAGTCACTGATCAAAATCAACAACTAAATAGTATTTAAGAGGGGAAAAAACAAGAGAGCCAAAGGAACATTAAGAGGAAAAAAAAAAGACAGCCAAAGGAACATTAAGAGGGAAAAAACAAGACAGCCAAAGGAACATTAAGAGGGAAAAAACAAGAGAGCCAAAGGAACATTAAGAGGGGAAAAAACAAGACAGCCAAAGGAACATTAAGAGGGAAAAACAAGACAGCCAAAGGAACATTAAGAGGGAAAAAACAAGACAGCCAAAGGAACATTAAGAGGGAAAAAACAAGACAGCCAAAGGAACTAACTCTGATTTTCACTTACCTGTTATTAAATTTTGCCCGACTGAACTTGGAAGTTGAAAACTTACTTCTAGTGAACTTCTAGTATTATGTTTATGGTTTCAAGTCCGACATAAAGATGTATATTTACAAAAACAACTGAAGTATCCTCTGCGGGGGGGGGGGGGGGGGGGGGGGGGGGGGGCGATCACATTGCTGCTGCGACCCAATACATGGGTCATTGCTTTTTAAACTTGTGCATTGTTCTGATTTCCCACTTTACCACATGTAATCTTTGATCTAAATTGGAAAAAAGATTATACCACAAACACCAATGAAAATCCTGCAGACCAATTTTGATACTGGGCACCTTAAAACAGCCTCATCTTTTTTTTCTCTCTCTCTCTCTCTCCAAAATGGATAAAAGAAAAACATGAAGGGAAAATATTAAGAATGAACTAACCACAGGCAGCCCATGACAATCCCAGCCAAAACGTCTCTCCACATGGAAACCACTCATGTGAGCCCAGCGTGTGACCACATCTTTGATGGTGCCAGCCAGTATATGGCCGTAATGAGGAAGGCCAGTGGCAAAAGGGGGACCATCATAGAAAGAGTATCTGAAAAAATATGCTTGAATGTAGTCCTCTGCTACTCTCCATTTTGCAGTCTTCCTCTGCTCTCTCTATTTAGCAGTCTTATTTATTTATTTATTTATTCTGGCTGCGTTTCATTGTGTTGTATTTCTCTGTGCTGTGCTATGTCTGTGCGTGTTGAGTTGTGGGTGGATATGCAAGAGAGTGCATGGATGTTAAAGACCCTTTCTAGAAAATGTCAAATGGAAAAAAAAATGCACTGCTACCTATTACAGCATTTTGTGATTTATCATGTTATTTACATTACACATTTTTAATTAGAACATAAAACAGAATTAAAAGTTTCTACAGTGTGATTACTTTCATTTTAATTTTTTTCAAAGTAATATATTGTATAATATGCTAAACCACCAAGACAGTGTCAAAAAGAAAATTCATTGACAGGAGCAATGGCCAAGTGGTTTAGAGGTTAGACTTCTAATACAAGGGTCAGAGTTAGACCCTGCCTGGGTAGGATTCAACAGGTAAAGGGTGGATGCTTTTCCATTATCTCAGTTCAACATATATGTGCAGACCTGCTAGTAACTGAAACCCCTCCATGTGTATACACACACATACCATTGACTGCACATGTAAAATAAATGTGAGCTTTGTCAGTGTTCAATGGCTTTTAGAAACATGAAGATACCTTGCATATTAATCCACACGCAGATGGAGTATGCAGACTGTGAAGCAACACAGTGCTACACAGTGAAGACCAAACACTGTGGAAAGTCTTGCTTGGAAGAGAAGACAAAAAACAAAGCAAAACAAAAACAAAAAAACAAAACAAACCAGCAGCCACAACTTAAAATGAAAATCCACTTGTCAATGATCAAATACAAAGAACGTAAGAACCAACAAAACTGGAAGTATTCTGTGTTGTTAACAAAGCAAAATTACTAGTGTAATGAAATATTTACTAACACAATTCAGCACAATTTAACCCCTTGACTGCCGGAAAAAAAGCTATTTTTGAACTCCTGTCTGCCGGAGCAAAATTTTGATTTTTACAGTATGTTTACTAAAGTGTGCATTGCTCATTCATTTACTGACAGATCTCTAAGATTTTTGGCGTGTTTTTTCCTTACATCCCTGTCTATGATGTGATGTACTATAATTTGGTTTTGTTTGTAATTAGTATGGGGAAAAAAAGAAAATTTCCCCCCCCCCCCCCCCCCCCCCCAAAATGACAGTTTCGAAGGATAAACACACATATTACGGAACATAAAACCAATGAAAACGGTACAAAACTTAGTTTTATTGAACACTGAATATCAAAGGAAAGTGTCTGGTACTCATTCTACTCCAAGTAGATAAAAGTAGAACTCTCTGCAGCAAGTTTGGTGACATCAGGCTGAAATTCGGGATCATCTTCTTCATGCAAGAGACCAGACAAAAGAGGATGATGCTGGTTGGTGTCAGTCTCATCTTCATCAAAATCATCATTTTCTCCCAAAAAGTCCTCTTCATCACTGTCTTGGTCATTTAGGACTTTATCTAAAACTTCCAATACGGAAAATCGTCGGAAAACTGATTGGACTGGTCGACCAGACAAGCTGCCTGAAGCGTCTGTCATCTTGGATATGCTAATCGGTTTCTCCAAAGTCTTCGAAATTCCAAGAAAAACTATGGTGACTAGCCAATCACTGGCCAACAATCGAAGGGCTACAACCCTGATTTTACCTTTCTTGATAACAGTGAAACAATTTGTAGTGTTATTTCCCTTATAGTTTTGCCAGGCGAAGCCGACGAAAAATGAACATGAATTTCACGTTGTTAGGCGCCTGCTACTACCAAAACCACAACGTGACAGTTATGGTCTAGGCAGTCAAGGGGTTAACATAAAAAATTCACATCATTTATATAAATTATGTATAACTTACTTTGGTCTGCCCTTGGATAGTTTCATAGAAGTGCGAAAAGCATCTATCTCTTTCCAGAACTGGTAGATCTTTTCTTCTTCATCAGGAAAGCTGATACTGTCAGGCACAGTCTGGGCCATTTTGTCTTGCTCTGGTGACAGATTAATAGCATTTAGCAATAAAATAAAATAACAGAAAATATTGAAAACAAGTCGCAGTAATAGCCTCTTTTACCACCTGGATATCGTTCACATTACTTCTTTTCCATGATGCTGAAAATCATGGGTGACCTAAAATGATGTTATAAGCAAGCTCAGAGCCATTCAAATAAAATGCTAAATTACATCTAAAAGAGAACAGTGAGGGCAAACAGCAACAGATTCATAGAGCCATTCAAATAAAAAGCTAAATTACATCTAAAAGAGAACAGCAGCAGATTCACAGCAAGCAGCCGCAGATGCACGATCAGCAGAATCACGCAAACGCCTGAGTTTGAATCAAAATGATACTGGGTCCGTCTCAAAAAGAAAACCTATCCATACCTACAGTGTGGAGCACAATGTGTTAAAGATTCCCTGACACATTTTTTACTGAACAGTGAGGGGGAGGAAGGGTGATAAGAAGAGTGAGAAATGATGAGCCCTATAAAACAAGTACGTACAAGATGCGCAAGGTACAATGGAGATGGTGTGGTGGGTGAAGAGGGACCTGGGGAGATGGGAGTGGATTGAAGTTGTGCTGCATATGTTTACTGTGATCAAAAGTAAGTGACAGCTAGTTCTGAGGAATGGTAATTGCTGCAGTGGCAGACACTGGTGCGGAAATGATTGTCAAGAGATTCAGAGATGAAGAGACTGCGGGATGTGTCTTTGAATTTCAAAAGAGTGCACACAAAATTGATTTACATTACACACACACACACATATGTCAAAACAAATACAGATTTTGTACTTCTCAAGGTCAATGTGAGCTCGAAGCACCTTCAAATGACAATTTTAAAGTGGACACAAAGCGAAAAGTCATGACAAACTTTTATGAATTATGCTTAGACCTAAGTTACTTTTATTTTATTTTCTCTTAGAGCAGAGATTATTTTATAACAGTACAGCATAATGTATGCGTGCGTGCATGTGTACATGTGTGTGTGTGTGCATGCTTGTGTGTGTGTTGTGTGTGTGTGTGTGTGTGGGGTGTGTGTGTGTGTGTGTGTGTGTGCATGTGTGAGTGTGTGCATGTGTGAGTGTGATAGTCAATGCAAGTGTACATTTTATTTTGCAGAGCTCTGTTCCATGGTTTGGATCTGTGGCATACAAAATAGCTGATTATAATCAACACAGAAGAAATGAGGTTTTAATTTTTAAAAACAAGACATAAGGACTAAATTGCTCCTTTCCTCGAACAACTTCTGACAAATAATATCCTAGCTGCTCAGTCGCATGGGCATACATTCACTCATTCATGTACAATGTACAGATTTGCACACAAAAACACACATGCGTGAGCATGCATACACACACACAGACACACACACACATGCACACCTGACATTAGTGACAATGAGTAAATGACATACAAATCAATGTATCTTAGATTCTTACTACCTACTATCTCTTATCAATGTCTGGCTTATCTAATTTGCTCAATGCAGTGTTTACAAACCCAGTGGTTTCTATGACAAATTTCACTCTGATTTTGATTCTTGATTCTGCACATAGCCAGCAGAATTGACCAACCTAAAACAGCATTTAAGAAGATGAAAAGCGTTCTTACCAACAAATGCCTATCAACTGACATCAGCAACAGGAAAGCTGGAGGGAAAGAGAGCACCTGGTAGACCCAGGGAGAAAATATTAGACAGACTTGAAAGGTGGCTGAGGACGAAGAGGGTGGGAGATGTACTTGCAACGACAAGGGGCATTCTATGACGGGTCATAATCGCCAACCCAAGTGGCAGAGTACGTGATGATGATGGTGATGATGGTGATGATGGTTCTACACTTACACATTCTTCTAGTAGTACACTCCATGATTCCTAAGTTACCAAATGGTAATGGCAAAACACTTCAAATCCCAACAGTTGCAATGAACAATTTTGAAAAATTCTTTCCCAGAAACAATAATATTGTAAGCTATAAGTATTAGCAGACTCGAAGTGGAACCATCTTCAAAAACAGAAAAGGAAGCAGCAGACTAACAGTAATACTAACACTGTAACAGCACCATGATTAGAGTTAGACTGCTTCCATAAGCAGATCAGGAGGCCTGTCCTTACTCCACTGATACACCAACAGCACACATTACTTTGTTTTATTTAATTTAATGCCACTCTCTTGCTTTCTGCAACATATTACCATGGTCAAAATCACACATACTGAGACACACATGGCCTATCAGGCCCCCATTGGCCTATATAGGCTTATACATGTATTAATATACAGCAGACTGGGCCATGTTTTTCTGCAACATTTCATCAGCATCAAGATCACACACACTGACCAATTAATCATAGGCCTAGGCCTTCAACTTAAACAATAATTATCAGTCAGTTAGATCTAACATACTGCAGACTGCCACGTCTTAAACCAGCGCAGTATTACGACGTGAAGTAGTATCAGCACTGCCCACTGCCACTGTTACTGAAGAACTCCGAAGCATTTGATCTACTCATCCAGTGTACAAGTCGTAGATGATCTTGTAATCAGACGCTCTAGTCGTCGTATGATCAGTGACTTCAGACTTGAGAACGAGGCACGATCAAAACCGTGACGAGCACTGCAGCCAGTATAGACTAGCACCGTCTTAGCCTTATGTTATACTGTCTGCTAGACTCTAAATCTATCTATCATCAATCATGGGATAGCTGAAGATTTAGATTGTTCAGTTCATTATGATGAATTTATAGCACTTTACCAACTGTGAAACATAATCGGACCTTATGATGAAAGCGTTTGCAATTGTACTTACGTCCCTTATCTTGGTCACTCTGTACTACCCTATGTTTTGCAGTGAGATTGTTTTGTCACTGTTGCATCAGACAACATACATGCTCTAAAAGGCCGGCCGCCATGTGTCTAACAACTGCTTATCTTCCGGTACATTGTTGTCAAAAAGTTTGGATCGGAGTCATGAGGAACTTTTATTTATTTATTTTTCTATTTGCTCGTATATCTATTTTCATCAGGTATATTACTGATTTTGATACTGGGATAAAGTGATGAGAGAGAGAGAGAGAGAGAGAGAGAGAGAGAGAGAGAGAGAGAGAGAGAGAGAGAGAGAGCGAGCGTTTATACGAACCCCCCCCCCCCCAAAAAAAAAAAACGTTAAAAATTAGCAGTGTGTGTGTGTGTGTGTGTGTGTGTGTGTGTGTGTGTGTGTGTGTGTGTGTGTGTGTGTGTGTGTGTGTGTGTGTGTGTGTGTGTGTGTGTGCCTGCCTGCCCGCGCGGTGTGCGTGTGCGTGTGTGTGTGTGGCGCGCGCGCGCATGCACGCGTTTGTGCGTATGTGCTTGTATGTGTGTGCACCGACCTCGCACTGATGTATAAGGGAAAACAATATAATTCTGTACATTTTTTTTAGCATATAACTTTCGTACCAGCAGTGGTTATTTCATAATATTATTCGTTGTGGCTGCATTACTATACTGACCCGGTAATACACGCGCACGCGCACGCGCACACGCACAACGCACACGCACACGCACACACACACACACGCACGCACGCACACCTTTAATGTGCGTATATGTGTGTGTCCATGTATATGTGAGCATATTTAGCCTGTGTCTATGTTTGCTTTCTCTTTGTGTTGTGTGTGTGTGTGTGTGTGTGTGTGTGTGTGTGTGTGTTGTGTGTGTGTATGTGTGTGTGGTGTGTGTGTGTGTGTGTGTGTGTGTGGTGTGTGTGTGTGTGTGTGTGTGTGTGTGTGAGTGGAGTGGTGTGTGTGTGTGTGTGTGTGTGTGTGTGTGTGTGTGTGTGTGTGTGTGTGTGTGTGTGTGTGTGTGTATGTGTATGTGTATGTTGTTTGTGTGTGTGTGTATCGGGAGCGGATTATGGACTGGAGGAGTTGCGATATTGAAGACGGTATATTCGTCATGTTGGTGAGCAAATGAAGACGTCTGTCGTGTTGATTAGGAGCGATTTCTGTGATGTGATCGTACAGAACGTTGTTGAATTACCGTAAGGTTTTACTACATGTATTATATAGCTGGCTGTGTCTTCATCCGTTTTTGTGCTTTAGGTTCTGTTTTTGTTTTCTTTTTAGCCTCACAGATTTGGAGATCTGTGATGCTAAAAAGAAAACAAAATTTGGAGATAAAGCGTTCTTACCAACAAATGCCTATCAATTAACACCAGAAAGAGAGTTCTTGAATGTTACACAGAACAGAGAATGTTATTCGGTTGTAAGGCGTGGACAGTCAACACGCAAATCCATACCAAGATTGAGGCAGCAGAAATGTGGCTTCTAAGAAGAATGTTGAGCGTTCCATGGACAGCAAAGAAAACAAACGAGACAGTCTTGATGGAGGCAGACAAGAAGATCATTGATAAAGAAGGTAAGGAAAGACAAGCAAGATCTATAGGCCATTTTATGAGGAAAGAGGAATTAGAGCACCTGGTCACAACAGGAAAGCTGGAGGGAATAGGCTACCGAAAATAATGAAATATATTGAAAATATGGAAATCGCTGCAACATAATTTCTTTTTGCTGAATGTTAGTCAATATGGTCTGTAGAATCTTAAAATCAACCCTAGGACACATAGGTCACTATCCTACTACCTGAAAATTGTGTCACATTACGCAATACCTTGTACAAATCACCGACTTTAGAAATATTTATGGAAATATATAGAAGTTGCACCTCGTTGGAAAGGTCTTGAAATATTACGTTCAAATCTGTCATCAAAACAGATGTATAGCAAATATTACAGCAGAGAACGGCTTGTTTTTTGTGTGTGCCAGTCATGAATCAGCATGCGTAAGGTCTGTTTGTCCTAGTATTCCTCGGTCGCCTCCTCCAGCAATGTCACAAAAGAATTTGTACAAGTAACACCACGGCAGTTACCATAAACAGTGGATCAGGCCTGTCAATGTTTCTTACAGCTACATCTCCCTGAATCACAGTGTGTCCTACAGCTGCATCTGATGATTTGAAGAAATGAGTCTGGAGCAGGAGGCAGATCAGCCATGCAAGGCTCAGGGGTCGTCATTTACACGCCATCCCCAGTCCTCTGGATTCAGGTTGAGGTCCCGGTGCATCCATTGCTAGACTTGAAGGTGTGCCTGCATACTATGATATTTGCAGGCATCACTGGTTGGTGGTAGATAATGGACTTGTACAAAGCTGGTGCTTAAAGCCACTTTCTCTGTAAACTTCTAATAATGTAGTTTATCCAGTGCATCGATGCGGTTTCCGTTATACATGGAGATGATGACTTTCTCACCTACAGACACCACCTCTTCCACTGTGGCTGTGCATTTGGAAAACACGCCAGCATCTTCATGAAAGACGTTATCTGCCTTCAGCTTCCTTTGTGTGGCTGTGCCTTTTCCCATTCCAAACAACACTGAGGTTGTATCACATCCTGTGATGGCATGCACAAAAAGTAATGTCTGGCAAATCTCCTCTCCAAGGGCCTGCTGTAGTCACTAAATATCCCGTACTCGCTGTTTTTGTTTGTTTTTGTTTTTGTTTTGTTTTTTGCTCTTAGACTTTGAATCTGATCTGAAGATGATAGTCCTCAGATCTGGGCTAATATGGTGGCAGAGCAAAACCAGGGGATCGGTGTCTTCTCCAGTGACCACAAGAGGATGATCAGTTGCACGTCTAATGGAAATCTCAACAATCAGGAAATCTGCATCATTTTGGTTGTGAAGTGTTGGATGTCCATTTGCCAGAAGCATATCACTAAGCACAATGATAAATCTCTTGCTTGTTCGCATGGTTTGCCGGGAATTATCCCTTTTCTGATGATAAAACCATGTCAGCATTGAAATTGACTGTAGTTCCAACAACACTCCTTTTCCAATCTGTCCAATTTTTCTCTGGTAACTGATAGCGTCTCACCTTGAATCAAGTTGATAACATTTACGCTGTGTCGTTTGTAACTCGTCAGATTCGTACTGCTGAGCGTCTGTTTGAGCCATGGCGTCCCTATCTGATAAATGTTCGTCTGTAATGACAGCTGGTGACACTGGAAGGTACACAACAAATGATATAGCTGTAATCATAGCATTCAGAGCAGCATCAACCAGAATGTGACCTCTGAAAGCCCTTGCCATTGATTTTTCCAGTCAGTATGTGTCCAACAGTATTGGGGGCATACACAACCCTAAGCACTTGCTGAAGTCCAGAACCCCAATTGATCCTGCCTATACAGCCATGGAAATTCATTTGAGTGTGAAAGCCTCCCAGATGGAGAACAATTGATTTCAGGTCGCTATCTTCAGGCTCTTTCTGGACGATCACAGCTGGGACTTCTACCAAAGTGGTTGGTCAAACGTCAGCACAGGCTTGATTCCAAGACATCTGGCTTCAGCATACACAAAACTGCAAAGTAGAGTAAATGCACCTCATACTACTTGGATTGAGATCAATCATCAGAAGGCAGAACATAGATGACCACCCAGGATGTTCTCCTCGGCTCAACGACTTGATGAAACCTGATCACCCTGGTCTTGGTGAACGCAAAGGCCAGGATAACTTCCACAGAAGGCCCTGTGTTGACTGGGGATCCTCACAATAGAAATCATACAATTGAGTGTATCTGAAACAATCAAAATCCTGTCTAGCAAGGTTGTAAAAATGGATGTTGATCTTCCTAACTGCTGTGACATCTTCAAGTGTTCCAGATATTCTTCGAATTGCTTGTTGCCTTCTAGTACCTGGGGTAATGACAGCAATTGTACCCATACCATGGAATGTACTAAACCCATCAAGAGTGCACACATTGTGATCAACATTATCAGCAACATACTGTATAATGTGACCTTTTGTGATGCCGGGAATGTCTGTTCCCTAGGTCAGTGCTGCAGATACTTTAAACTTCTTTACTTCAGAATGCGATATACAGAATCCAAGCTGGAACAAAATGTTAGTTAAAAACTGAGATGCAAACTGGTGGTACATTTGAACAGCTAGGCCAACTTGCAAAGGAGCCAGGAGCATTTTGGGTCTTGCAGCTTGTATGATGGCTTGGCCTATGGCAGCTATTTTCAGATCGTTCTCTATTGCACAGAAGGTTTTCTTCAGGAACAACTGGAGTGAGTCAGGGACAAAATGTAAGTTCCCTGAAACAGACTTGATCTTATCCGATCCTGGATACACATCCTTGATAGCAAAACTCCTTTTATATCACTTTCAATCGATTTTGTGGCAGTTTCGTATTAGGTTCAGTTTTTGTTGTTGTTGTTGGTTTTGTTTTGTTTTGTTTTTTGTTTTCTTCTTTGCATCTGAATCTTCTGTCTGTGGGGCGTCAAAGTGCTGTCTGTTCTAAGAGTTACCACAGAAATCTTTTTGCCTCTGCTTGATATCAATATATCTAACCCAAAATGTTCAATAAGTTTGTTTTTCATATGTTTTGTAGTGTGTGCATCAACTCCATCCCCACAAAACTCCTGCACTTTTGATACAAAATCAGACAATGTGGCTTGTTCATCATCATTCTCGTCCAAATGTTGGCAGACTTTTAGAAAACCTTCCTGCCTAGCCTGTTAAGGATCTTCATAGAAAGTAGTTGGTTTTGTTTTCTTTGCATCGGTAAATCAATCAGAACTGTTTCTGTGTGTTCTGAAGCTGACACTGAAGGCATCATGGTACACAGCATCCCATGCAATGAGGTCTTCCCAACATGTTGACTGAATTCTGTCAGATACTGTTTTTGCCCAGCTGTCATCTCATTCCTTGCAAACACCTAGGATAGCTGCCTGAAATCCCTCGTGTGGTTTGGTTTTCTCTGGGAAGGCTTCATGTCCTTTTCTGTGAGTATTGACATCAGCAGTGGTGCCACAAAACAGTGAATCCTTGGATCATAGGCAGGCTGAAAGGATCGTCTGGATGGCCTCGGGTCATCTCTACAGGCGCTTTGTTTCTTCTGTAGATATTACATCCTTATTGCTTTGGCATTTGTATAGTCAAGCCGGCATTTTCTATGTAATTTCTGTCCTTCAATAGTCACAATGTTAACATCACGCTGTGTGCTGCACCGATTGACAATCTTACATCCAGTCTCACCTAATTTCACTGTTGGTTGTCAAGGGATTCTTTTCAAATGACGCAGTTTGCTGTACATTCGGCTGCAAAATAAGACGAACGAAAGCTGTCACATCACACAGAATACAGAATATTTTATTGCCCTGTTGATAAACAAAAGCTGTTACATCACACGGAATACAGAATATTTTATTACCCTGTTGATAAACAAAAGCTGTTACATCACACGGAATACAGAAATCTTTATTGCCCTGTTGATAAACAAAAAAGGGCAGTTTAATGGGAGGCGTGGAGATGGAGTGCATTTTAAATGTTCAATAAAATACAGTGATACAGACTTTACAATATGTTATACGTCACACACACACACACACACACACACACACACACACACACACACACACACACACACACACACACACACACACACACACACACACACACACACACACACACACACACACAAACCACCACCACCATCACCACCACACCATACCACACCACAAACACACACACACACGCACACACACACATGTACGTTTATACAAGTCATCATCCAGAATAATAATCAAAGTTTTTCTTTTCCGTTTTTTTTAATTGACAAGGAAAACAGAGGCTGGGAAACTGAATTGATACCATAATTAATTAACTGATCAAGAAACATAGCTTCATCACATTTCAAATTCAAATTGATAAAGAAAACCAACAACAAAAACAACAAAACAGAAGATCAACAGCAAAGTAATTAGTCAAAATCATAAATAGCATGTGTACTTAACATTTTTATCATTATTATATCATTGATGCACACAGATAACTACATAAAAGTATTGTATGGCGAGCTAGGTCACGTAACCTTTGTGTTACAGAATAAAAAATATTCAAGAAAACACAATACTCTTAACTCCTGTCCCGTTTTCTTGTACGGGGAGATCTGCCCTGGGATCTTGACTTGCTTGCTTTGCCATAGTTTTTCAGGCGTTGGACGCTTCTATTGGAGAGCAAATTTGACAATGGAAGGGTCCACACTTCATTAGCATGCATTATCAGTTACAACACACACACACACACACACACACACACACACACACACACCACACACACACCACACGTGCTACGGATCATCCCTATAATGCCACATGTCATTCAAGTTCAAGAAACAAATTATTGAGAACTTCAGTATTGATCCCAATTAAAAAAAATCACAATAAACAAAAAATAAGCCTTTGCTTACCTGCAAATATTTGCTACCAAACTTGCATTCAAATGGCCAAAACGCTATTCCAAACGTGAAAACTGCAACCCACTCGTAGATCATAGTATGACCGTGGAACGCGCGTCTACCACAGTATCGGTATATCGCGGTAAACGTAACGTGAAGATGAGAGTTACGCTTTTCTCGGTAGCGGCTGTAGCCGTTTACACGTCAACTTCAAGTGGCACCCAGGCCGCGAATTGTATGGTACGCCAGAGCGGTCATAGCGCATACAAATCACAACGCTCGTAAATCTAATTTGTTAATTGTGACAATATACCAAACTTTCGTGTGTCCTAGGGTATTTTTATTGTTTTTGGTTATTTTTTCCTACCCTCTGAGAAGAAAAAAAATTCTGTTGCAGAGATTCCCATTGAAAAATTATATTTGGTAGACTAGAAAGAGAACACCAGGTAGACCGAGAGAGAAAATATTGGACGGACTTGCAGGGTGGGTGAGGACAGAGAGGATGGAAGATGTGCTTGCGGCAACAAGGGATAGACGCATATCGAGGGCCATGATCGCCGACGCCATGCGGCAGGGCATATGATGATGATATTTGGAGATACATTTCATTCTAATGTAGCCTAGACTGTTCGAATGGAAAACCGATACAAATACAAGATGTCAATAAAACCCAGTGGAACAACAATATACCAACGTTCTCTCCGTAAAAAAAACAAACGCACGCATTTTCTTCATGACGTTTTTGATGTACACAATAAAACTGCCATTGATTAGAATATTGTCATATATGCTTTATATGTTATAGGTTGTTTCTATGTAAACAACACTTGTTTCATATGCATAAATTGATATTTCTGTTATCACATTGTCCATTAATGCTTGATTATCGTACAGCAAAAAGAGATAATTTCAAAAACAAATTTATGAAAAAAAAGGTTGACATGTGCCTAGATCTTGATGCTCATTTTTAAAATTCCAATATATGTATATATATTCTGTATGCTATATTGAATTCATATGCCAACAATGTCTTTTCATGTGTACAATTTTTTTTGTCAGTTTTCGTTCCACATTGTGTTTGATGTCCGTTTGTTGTGAAGCAAGAGAAGAATAAAAAAAAAGTTTATTAAAAAAAAAAAACACTCTAGGAAGGACATCATGAACTTGCTAACGCACAGGACTCATGTGTATGCTTATACCACCCCTCATCACACAGCATCAGTTGCTTCAGTGGATACAGAATTTATCCCGAGTGCGGAGTACTTACCTTGAGAAACTGTAACTGAAACTGAAAGCGAAACTAAGCAATGTCTACTACTATACTATAGCCTATCCAGCACCTAGTCTGTGACGGGTTTCTGAAAGTCCAGCTCCGTTCCTACAGCCGCTTTCTATACGGTTGTCGGAGGTTTTCCCTGATTTCTGAGTAAACCTGTGCTGACAGATTGGCATACTCTACCTCCACGACAAATGGCCTCTAGGATTATCTCGCTCCAAGCACAAATACGTTACATTCAAGCGACAATAGGCTTGGTTTCATGAAACAAAATGGGATTTACAGACCGAAGTTGTAGAATACGTCTATGATAGTTAAGATATGCTCGGGTGCGAGCGCGAACACACACACACACACACACCACACACACGCACACGCACACACACACACACACACACACACACACGCACACGCACGCACACGCACGCACACACGGAAGCACACGCACACGCACACGCACACGCACACGCCCACACACGCACACGCAGGTACGCACGTACACATGTTTGAAGCCTTACCGTCTTCGACATAGCTGTGTGCTTGTAGCTTCATTCTTTTCATCACCGTACCCTGTGAATCTGCTGTAACCTCTCCTGGCACGTTCCTTTCCCTGTCCTGTCTTGCCACGTTCTGGCAGTCTTTAGACTTGTCTTCCTTCGCCACGTTATGTGAAGCTTTTGCCTTATCTTCCTTTGTCCCTTTCTGTGAGCCTTTGGCCTTGTCTTCCTGTGCCACTTTCTGTGAGCCTTGGGCCTTGCCTTCCTCTGTCACTTTCTGTGAGGCTTTGGCCTTTCTCTTTGACTTTTTGTGCGGGGTTTTAGCTTTGTCTTCTTTTGCCCCGATCTGCAAATCTTCAGTCTTGTCTTTCTTTGCCACTGTCTGGAAATTGTTGGTCTTGTCTTCCTTTGCCACAGTGTGTAAATCTTCAGTCTTGTCTTCCTTTGCCTCTCTCTGCAAATCTTTAGTCTTGTCTTCCTTTGCTGCTCTCTGCAAATCTTCAGTCTTTTCTTTTGCCACTCTCTGCAAATCTTCAGTCTTGTCTTCCTTTGACACTCTCTGCAAAATTTTACTTGTGTCTTCCTTTGCCACTCTCTGCAAATCTTCAGTCTTGTCTTCTTTTGCCACTCTTTGCAAATCTTCAGTCTTGTCTTCCTTTGCCTCTCTCTGCAAATCTTCAGTCTTGTCTTCCTTTGCCTCTCTCTGCAAATCTTCAGTCTTGTCTTCCTTTGCCTCTCTCTGCAAATCTTCAGTCTTGTCTTCCTTTGCCTCTCTCTGCAAATCTTCAGTCTTGTCTTCCTTTGCCTCTCTCTGCAAATCTTCAGTCTTGTCTTCCTTTGCCTCTCTCTGCAAATCTTCAGTCTTGTCTTCCTTTGCCACTCTCTGCAAATCTTCAGTCATGTCTTCCTTTGCCACTCTTTGCAAATCTTTAGTTTTGTCTTCCTTTGCCACTCTCTGCAAATCTTCAGTCTTGTCTTCCTTTGCCACTCTCTGCAAATCTTCAGTCTTGTCTTCCTTTGCCTCTCTCTGCAAATCTTCACTCTTGTCTTCCTTTGCCACTCTCTGCAAATCTTCAGTCTTGTCTTCCTTTGCCTCTCTCTGCAAATCTTCAGTCTTGTCTTCCTTTGCCACTCTCTGCAAAGCTTCAGTCATGTCTTCCTTTGCCACTCTTTGCAAATCTTTAGTTTTGTCTTCCTTTGCCACTCTCTGCAAATCTTCAGTCTTGTCTTCCTTTGCCACTCTCTGCAAATCTTCAGTCATGTCTTCCTTTGCCACTCTTTGCAAATCTTTAGTTTTGTCTTCCTTTGCCACTCTCTGCAAATCTTCAGTCTTGTCTTCCTTTGCCACTCTCTGCAAATTCTCAGTCATGTCTTCCTTTGCCACTCTTTGCAAATCTTTAGTTTTGTCTTCCTTTGCCACTCTCTGCAAATCTTTAGTTTTGTCTTCCTTTGCCACTCTCTGCAAATCTTTAGTTTTGTCTTCCTTTGCCACTCTCTGCAAATCTTCAGTATTGTCTTCCTTTGCCACTCTCTGCAAATCTTCAGTCTTGTCTTCCTTTGCCACTCTCTGCAAAGGTTCAGTCTTGTCTTCCTTTGCCACTCTTTGCAAATCTTCAGTCATGTCTTCTTTTGCCACTCTTTGCAAATCTTTAGTTTTGTCTTCCTTTGCCACTCTCTGCAAATCTTCAGGCATTTCCTTTGCCACTCTTTGCAAATCTTTAGTTTTGTCTTCCTTTGCCACTCTCTGCAAATCTTCAGTCTTGTCTTCCTTTGCCACTCTCTGCAAATCTTCAGTCTTGTCTTCCTTTGCCACTATCTGCAAATCTTTAGTTTTGTCTTCCTTTGCCACTCTCTGCAAATCTTCAGTATTGTCTTCCTTTGCCACTCTCTGCAAATCTTCAGTCTTGTCTTCCTTTGCCACTCTCTGCAAAGGTTCAGTCTTGTCTTCCTTTGCCACTCTTTGCAAATCTTCAGTCATGTCTTCTTTTGCCACTCTTTGCAAATCTTTAGTTTTGTCTTCCTTTGCCACTCTCTGCAAATCTTCAGGCATTTCCTTTGCCACTCTTTGCAAATCTTTAGTTTTGTCTTCCTTTGCCACTCTCTGCAAATCTTCAGTCTTGTCTTCCTTTGCCACTCTCTGCAAATCTTCAGTCTTGTCTTCCTTTGCCACTATCTGCAAATCTTCAGTCTTGTCTTCCTTTGCCACTCTCTGCAAATATTTAGTCTTGTCTTCCTTTGCCTCTCTCTGCAAAGGTTCAGTCTTGTCTTCCTTCGCCAGGTTATGTGAAGTTTTTGCCTTGTCTTCCTCTGTCCCTTTCTGTGAGCTTTTGGCCTTGTCTTCCTCTGCCACTTTCTGTGAGCCTTTGGCCTTGTCTTCCTCTGCCACTTTCTGTGAGCCTTTGGCCTTTCTCTTTGACTTCTTGTGCGGGGTTTTAGCTTTGTTTTCTTTTGCCTCTATCTGCAAATCTTCAGTCTTGTCTTCCTTTGCCACTGTCTGGAAATCGTTAGTCTTGTCTTCCTTTGCCACAGTCTGTAAATCTTCAGCCTTGTCTTCCTTTGCCTCAGTCTGTAAATCTTCACTCTTGTCTTCCTTTGCCTCAGTCTGCAAATCTTCAGTCTTGTCTTCCTTTGATTCAGCCTGTAAATCTTTACTTTTGTCTTCCTTTGCCTCAGTCTGCAAATCTTCAGTCTTGTCTTCCTTTGCCACTCTTTGCAAATTTTCACTCTTGTCTTCCTTTGCCACAGTCTGTAAATCTTTACTCGTGTCTTCCTTTGCCATTCTCTGCAAATCTGTAGTCTTGTCTTCCTTTGTCACTCTCTGTAAATCTTCATTCTTTTCTATTGCCACTTTCTGCAAATCTTCAGTCTTGTCTTCCTTTCCCACTCTCTGCAAATCTTCAGTCTTGTCTTCCTTTGCCACTCTTTTCAAATCTTCAGTCTTGTGTTCCTTTGCCACTCTTTGCGAATCTTTAGTTTGTCTTCCTTTGCCACTCTTAGCAAATCTTCAGTCTTGTCTTCCTTTGCCACTCTTTGCGAATCTTTAGTCTTGTCTTCCTTTGCCATTCTTTCCAAATCTTCAGTCTTGTCTTCCTTTGATACTCTCTGCAAATCTTCAGTCTTGTCTTCCTTTGCCAATCTTTGCGAATCTTCAGTCTTGTCTTCCTTTGCCACTCTTTGCAAATCTTCAGTCCTGTCTTCCTTTGCCACTCTCTGGAATTCACCAGTCTTGTCTTCCTTTGCCAGGTTATGTGAAGCTTCTGCCTTGTCTTCCTCTGTCCCTTTCTGTGAGCCTTTGGCCTTGTCTTCCTCTGTCCCTTTCTGTGAGCCTTTGGTCTTGTCTTCCTCTGCCACTTTCTGTGAGCCTTTGGCCTTGTCTTCCTCTGTGACTTTCTGTGAGCCTTGGGCCTTGTCTGCATCTGCCACTTTCTGTGAGCCTTTGGCCTTTCTCTTTGACTTTTTGTGCGGGGTTTTAGCTTTGTCTTCTTTCGCTTCTCTCTGCAAATCTTCAGTCTTGTCTTCCTTTGCCACTGTCTGGAAATCTTTAGTCTTGTCTTCCTTTGCCACAGTGTGTAAATCTTCAGTCTTGTCTTCCTTTGCCTCTCTCTGGAAATCTTCACTCTTGTCTTCTTTTGCCACTCTCTGCAAATCTTTACTCGTGCCTTCCTTTGCCATTGTCTGCAAACCTTCAGTCTTGTCTTCCTTTGCGACTGTCTGCAAATCTTCAGTCTTGTCTTCATTTGACACTCTTTGCAAATCTTCAGTCTTGTCTTCCTTTGCTACTCTTTGCAAATCTTCAGTCCTTTCTTTTCTCATTGTTTGCAAATCGTCAGTCTCGACTTCTTTTGGCACTGTCTGGAAATTGTTAGTCTTGTCTTCCTTTGCCACTGTCTGCAAATCTTCAGTCTTGTCTTCCTTTGCCACTCTCTGCAAATCTTTAGTTTTGTCTTCCTTTGCCATTCTTTGCAAATCTTTAGCCTTGTCTTCCTTTGTCGCTCTCTGCAAATCTTCAGTCTTGTCTTCCTTTGCCACTTTCTGCAAATCTTCAGTTTTGTCCTTTGTCACTGTCAGCAAATCTTCAGTCTTGTCTTCCCTTGCCAGGTTATGTGAAGCCTTTGCCTTGTCTTCCTCTGTCCCTTTCTGTGAGCCTTTGGCCTTGTCTTCCTCTGCCACTTTCTGTGAGCCTTTGTCTTTGTCTTTCTGTGCCAGTTTCTGTGAGCCTTTGGCCTTGTCTGCCTCTGCCAGTTTCTGTGAGCCTTTGGCCTTGTCTTCCTCTGCCACTTTCTGTGAGCCTTTGGCTTTGTCCTCCTCTGTGACTTTCTGTGAGCCTTTGGCTTTGTCTGCCTCTGTGACTTTCTGTGAGCCTTTGGCCTTGTCCTTTGTGACTTTCTGTGAGCCTTTGGCCTTGTCTTCCTTTGTGACTTTCTGTGAGCCTTTGGCCTTGTCTGCCTCTGTGACTTTCTGTGAGCCTTTGGCCTTGTCTGCCTCTGTGACTTTCTGTGAGCCTTTGGCCTTGTCTTCCTCTGTGACTTTCTGTGAGCCTTTGGCCTTGTCTTCCTCTGCCACTTTCTGTGAGTCTTTGGCCTTGTCTGCCTCTGCCACTTTCTGTGAGCCTTTGGCCTTGTCTTCCTCTGCCATTTTCTGTGAGCCTTTGGCCTTGTCTTCCTCTGCCAGTTTATGTGAGCCTTTGGCCTTGTCTTCCTCTGCCACTTTCTGTGAGCCTTTGGCCTTGTCTGCATCTGCCAGTTTCTGTGAGCCTTTGGCCTTTCTCTTTGACTTTTTGTGCGGGGTTTTAGCTTTATCTTCTTTCGCTCCTCTCTGCAAATCTTCAGTCTTGTCTTCCTTTGCCATTGTCTGGAAATCGTTAGTCTTGTCTTCCTTTGCCACAGTCTGCAAATCTTCAGTCTTGTCTTCCTTTGCCTCTCTCTGGAAATCTTCACTCTTGTCTTCTTTTGCCACTCTCTGCAAATCTTTACTTGTGCATTCCTTCGCCATTGTCTGTAAACCTTTAGTCTTGTCTTCTTTTGCCACTGTCTGGGAATATTCAGTCTTGTCTTCATTTGCCACTCTTTCCAAATTTTCAGTCTTGTCTTCCTTTGCTACTCTTTGCAAATCTTCAGTCCTTTCTTTTCTCATTGTTTGCAAATCGTCATCTACGACTTCTTTTGGCACTGTCTGGAAATTGTTAGTCTTGTCTTCCTTTGCCACTGTCTGCAAATCTTCAGTCTTGTCTTCCTTTGCCACTCTCTGCAAATCTTTACTTGTGTCTTCCTTTGCCATTCTCTGCAAATCTTTAGTCTTGTCTTCCTTTGTCGCTCTCTGCAAATCTTCAGTCTTTTCTGTTGCCACTCTCTGCAAATCTTCAGTCTTGTCTTCCTTTGCTAGGTTATGTGAAGCTTTTGCCTTGTCTTCTTCTGTCCCTTTCTGTGAGCCTTGGGCCTTGTCTTCCTCTGCCACTTTCTGTGAGCCTTTGGCCTTTCTCTTTGACTTTTTGTGCGGGGTTTTAGCTTTGTTTTCTTTTGCCCCTATCTGCAAATCTTCAGTCAATGTCTGAAAATCGTTAGTCTTGTCTTCCTTTGCCATAGTCTGTAAATCTTCACTCTTGTCTTCCTTTGCTTCTCTCTGCAAATCTTTGTCTTGTCTTCCTTTGCCAGTCTCTGCAAATCTTTACTTGAGTCTTTCTTTGTCACTCTCTGCAAATCTTTAGTCTTGTCTTCCTTTGCCATTCTGTAAATCTTCAGTCTTGTCTTCCTTTGCCTCTCTCTGCAAATCTTTAGTCTTGTCCTCCTTTGCCATTCTCTGCAAATCTCCAGTCTTGTCTTTCTTTGTCACTTTCTGCAAATCTTCAGTCTTGTCTTTCTTTGTCACTTTCTGCAAATCTTCAGTCTTGTCTTCTTTGCCACTTTCTGCAAATCTTCAGTCTTGTCTTCCTTTTTCACTTTCTGCAAATCTTCAGTCTTGTCTTTCTTTGTCACATTCTGCAAATCTTCAGTCTTGTCTTTCCTTTGCCACTCTTTGCAAATCTTTAGTCTTGTCTTCCTTTGCCTCTCTCTGGAAATCTTTACTCGAGTCTTCCTTTGTCACTCTCTGCAAATCTTCAGTCTTGTCTTCCTTTGCCACAGTCTGTAAATCTTCAGTCTTGTCTTCCTTTGCCACAGTCTGTAAATCTTCAGTCTTGTCTTCCTTTGCCACAGTCTGTAAATCTTCAGTCTTGTCTTCCTTTGCCACTCTCTGCAAATTTTTACTCGTGTCTTCCTTTGCCACAGTCTGTAAATCTTCAGTCTTGTCTTCCTTTGCCACAGTCTGTAAATCTTCAGTCTTGTCTTCCTTTGCCAGAGTCTGCAAATCTTCAGTCTTGTCTTCCTTTGCCAGAGTCTGCAAATCTTCAGTCTTGTCTTCCTTTGCCACAGTCTGTAAATCTTCAGTCTTATCTTCCTTTGACACTCTCTGCAAATCTTTACTCGTGTCTTCCTTTGCCATTCTCTGCAAATCTTTAGTCTTGTCTTTCTTTGTAACTCTCTGTAAATCTTCAGTCTTGTCTTCCTTTGCCATTCCTTGCAAATCTTCAGTCTTGTCTTCCTTTGCCGCTCTTTGCAAATCTTCAGTCCTGCCTTCCTTGGCCAATCGTTGCGAATCTTCAGTCTCGTCTTCCTTTGCCACTCTTTGCAAATCTTCAGTCTTGTCTTCCTTTGCCAGGTTATGTGAAGCTTTTGCCTTGTCTTCCTCTGTCCCTTTCTGTGAGCCTTTGGCCTTGCCTTCCTCTGCCACTTTCTGTGAGCCTTTGGCCTTTCTCTTTGACTTCTTGTGCGGGGTTTTAGCTTTGTTTTCTTTTGCCTCTATCTGCAAATTCATTTGTTCTTTGCCATGCTGAAAGTCTTGTCTTCCTTTGCCACAGTCTGAAAATCGTTAGTCTTGTCTTCCTTTGCCACAGTCTGTAAATCTTCATCTTGTCTTCTTTGCACAGTCTGTAATCTTCAGTTGTCTTCTTGCCACAGTCTGCAAATCTTCAGTCTTGTCTTCCTTTGCCTCTCTCTGTAAATCTTCAGTCTTGTCTTCCTTTGCCACTCTCTGCAAATCTTCAGTCTTGTCTTCCTTTGCCACTCTCTGCAAATCTTCAGTCTTGTCTTCCTTTGCCACTCTCTGCAAATCTTCATTCGTGTCTTCCTTTGCCACACTCTGCAAATCTTTATTCGTGTCTTCCTTTGCCATTCTTTCCAAATTTTCATTCGTGTCTTCCTTTGCCACTCTCTGCAAATCTTCATTCGTGTCTTCCTTTGCCACTCTCTGCAAATCTTTATTCGTGTCTTCCTTTGCTACTCTTTCCAAATCTTCAATCTTGTCTTCGTTTGCATCTCTCCACAAATCTTCAGTCTTGTCTTCGTTTGCCTCTCTCCGCAAATCTTCAGTCTTGTCTTCCTTTGCCAGGTGATGTGAAGCTTTTGCCTTGTCTTCCTCTGTCCCTTTCTGTGATCCTTTGGTCTTGTCTTGCTCTGCCACTTTCTGTGAGACTTTGGCCTTGTCTTCCTCTGCCACTTTCTGTGAGACTTTGGCCTTGTCTTCCTCTGTCACTTTCTGTGAGCCTTTGGCCTTTCTCTTTGACTTTTTGTGCGGGGTTTTAGCTTTGTCTTCTTTTGCCCCTGTCTGCAAATCTTCTGTCTTGTCTTTCTTTGCCACTGTCTGGAAATCGTTAGTCTTGTCTTCCTTTGCCTCTCTCTGCAAATCTTCAGTCTTGTCTTCCTTTGCCACTGTCTGGAAATCTTCAGTTTTTTCTTCCTTTGCCACTGTCTGCAAATCTTCAGTCTTGTCTTCCTTTGTCACTCTCTGCAAATCTTTATTTGTGTTTTCCTTTGCCATTCTCTGCAAATCTTCAGTCTTGTCTTCCTTTGCCACTCTCTGCAAATCTTCAGTCTTGTCTTCCTTTGCCACCCTTTGCAAGTTTTCAGTCTTGTCTTCCTTTGCCACTCTCAGGAAATCTTCAGTATTGTCTTCGTTTGCCACTCTCTGCAAATCTTTAGTCTTTTCTTTTGCCACTGTCCGAAAAATTTCAGTCTTGTCTTCCTTTGCCACTTTTAGCAAATTTTCAGTCTCGTCTTCCTTTGCTGATCTTGGCAAATCTTCAGTCTTGTCTTCCTTTGCCACTCTCCGCAAATCTTCAGTCTTGTCTTCTTTTGCCACTCTCCGCAAATCTTCAGTCTTGTCTTCTTTTGCCACTCTCCGCAAATCTTCAGTCTGGTTTTCCTTTGCCAGGTTATGTGAAGCTTTTCCCCTGTCTTCCTTTATTTCTTTCTGTGAGCCTTTGGCCTTGTCTTCCTCTGCCACTTTCTGTGAGCCTTTGGCTTTGTCTTCCTCTACCACTTTCTGTGAGCCTTTGACCTTTCTCGTTGACTTTTTGTGCGGGGTTTTAGCTTTGTCTTCTTTCGCTTCTCTCTGCAAATCTTCAGTCTTGTCTTCCTTTGCCATTCTCTGCAAATCTTTAGTCTTGTCTTCCTTTGACATTCTCTGCAAATCTTTACTCGAGTCTTCCTTTGTCTCTCTCTGCAAATCTTTAGTCTTGTCTTCCTTTGCCACTCTTCGCAAATCTTCAGTCTTGTCTTTCTTTGTCAGGCTATGTGAAGGTTTTCCCTTGTCTTCCTTTATTTCTTTCTGTGAGCCTTTGGCCTTGTCTTCCTCTGCCATTTTCTGTGAGCCTTTGGCCTTGTCTTCCTCTGCCATTTTCTGTGAGACTTTGGCCTTGTCTTCCTCTGCCACTTTCTGTGAGCCTTTGGCCTTGTCTTCCTCTGCCACCTTCTGTGAGCCTTTGGCCTTGTCTTCCTTTATTTCTTTCTGTGAGCCTTTGGCCTTGTCTTCCTCTGCCATTTTCTGTGAGCCTTTGGCCTTGTCTTCCTCTGCCATTTTCTGTGAGACTTTGGCCTTGTCTTCCTCTGCCACTTTCTGTGAGCCTTTGGCCTTGTCTTCCTCTGCCACTTTCTGTGAGCCTTTGGCCTTGTCTTCCTTTATTTCTTTCTGTGAGCCTTTGGCCTTGTCTTCCTCTGCCATTTTCTGTGAGACTTTGGCCTTGTCTTCCTCTGCCACTTTCTGTGAGACTTTGGCCTTGTCTTCCTCTGCCACTTTCTGTGAGCCTTTGGCCTTGTCTTCCTCTGCCACTTTCTGTGAGCCTTTGGCCTTGTCTTCCTCTGCCACTTTCTGTGAGCCTTTGGCCTTGTCTTCCTCTGCCACTTTCTGTGAGACTTTGGCCTTGTCTTCCTCTGCCAGTTTCTGTGAGCCTTTGGCCTTGTCTTTCTCTGCCAGTTTCTGTGAGCCTTTGGCCTTGTCTTCCTCTGCCACTTTCTGTGAGACTTTGGCCTTGTCTTCCTCTGCCAGTTTCTGTGAGCCTTTGGCCTTGTCTTCCTCTGCCATTTTCTGTGAACCTTTGGCCTTTCTCTTTGACTTTTTGTGCGGGGTTTTAGCTTTGTCTTCTTTTGCCCCTGTCTGCAAATCTTCAGTCTTGTCTTCCTTTGCCACTGTCTGCAAATCTTCAGTCTTGTCTTCCTTTGCCTCTCTCTGCAAATCTTCAGTATTGTCTTCCTTTGTCTCTCTCTGCAAATCTCCAGCCTTGTCTTCCTCTGCCTCTTTCTGTGAGCCTTTGGCCTTTCTTTTTGATTTTTTGTGCCGGGCTTTAGCTTTGTCTTCCATTACCTCTCTCTGGAAATCTTTAGTTTTGTCTTCCTTTGCCCCTCTCTGTAAATCTTCACTCTTGTCTTCCTTCGCCACTCTTTGCAAATCTTCACTCTTGTCTTCCTTTACCTCTCTTTGCAAATCTTCAGTCTGGTCTTCCTTTGCCACTCTTTGCAAGTCTTCAGTCTTTTCATTCGTCATTCTTTGTAAATCTTCAATCTCGTCTTCTTTTGCAGCTCTCTTCAAATCTTCAGTCTTGTCTTCCTCTGCCAGGTTATGTAAAGCTTTTGCCTTGTCTTCCTTTGTCCCTTTCTGTGAGCCTTTGACCTTGTCTTCCTTCGGCACTCTCTGCAAATCTGTAGTCTTGTCTTTGTTTGCCACTGTCTGCAAATCTTTAGTTTTGTCTTCCTTTGCCGCTTTCTGCAAATCTTTAGTCTTGTCTTCCTTTGCCACTTTCTGCAAATCTTTAGTCTTGTCCTCCTTTGCCACTCGCTGCAAATCTTTAGTCTTATCGTCCTTTCCCATGTTGCGTGAATCATTAGCCTTGTCTTCCTCTGCCACACCCTGGAAATCTTTAATTTTGTCTTCCACAGTCACTTTTTGCGAGTCTTTAGCAATGTCTCGCTTTGCGACTTTCTGCGAACCTTTAGCCTTGTCTTTCTTTCCCACTTTTTTTGAACCGTCAGCTTTGTCTTCCTTTGCTGCCTTTTGCGAATCTTTAGTCTTGTCTCCCATTGCCACTTCCTGTGAAACTTCAACCTGGTCTTCCTTTGCCGCCTTTTGCGAATCTTTAGTCTTGTCTCCCATTGCTACTTCCTGTGAAACTTCAACCTGGTCTTCCTTTGCCGCCTTTTGCGAATCTTTAGTCTTGTCTCCCATTGCGACTTTCTGTAAAACTTCAACCTGGTCTTCCTTTGCCGCCTTTTGCAATTCTTTATTCTTGTCTGCCAGTGTCACTGTTTGTGAAACTTCAACCTTTTCCTTTGCTGCCTTTTGCAAATGTTTAGCCTTGTCTTCCTTAGTATCTTCTGCCATGTCACGTTTTTTGCCTTCTTTCGCTAGTTCCCGCAAGTCTTTAATGTCTATAATGCGTACCACAACCCATTCCTCATCAGCATCAGGACCTTTCTGCCATTCTATAGCGCACTTGAAATTCATTACCTGTTTGAGAAGTCTTTCAATATCTTTCAGCTTGTCCTTCCCTTCCTGTGCTGTGTTGTACAGGTGGTAAATCTGTTCCATTCTGTTTTCAAGCTCTGCCATGTAGTGATCAGGCTGTGCTAGGAAGTCTTCAAACTGTGTTACAATGATCTGAAATTGTGCGATAGTGTCTTCACCCTGTTTGATAATGTCCACACACCCTGCCAAAGTGTCTTCGGACCGTAGAATAATGTCTTTAAACTGTGCCACAATGTCTTTTAAATTCACTACCGATTTTAGAAGTTCTTCAATATATCTCACCATGCCCCTCACTTTCAATAGCGTGTTGTCCAGGTCATCAACCAGTGCTGTGAGGTTTTCATGCTTTGCTCTGTTCTTTTTAAGCAGTGCCCAGAAGTCTTCAAACTGTGAAATAATTTTTTTAATCTGTGCCTGAACGTCATCAGCCTGTGCCATGATGTTCCGGAACGGTGCCAAAATGTCTCCAGACTGTGGCATGATAGATTCATACTTTGCCACGAGAGCTTCATACTCTGGCATTCCGTCTTCGGACTGTCTCACGATGTTTTCAGGTTGTGCTGTGACGTGTTCAGGTTGTGCCGTATGGTGTTCGGGTTGTGCCGTGATGTGTTCAGGTTGTGCCGTGATGTGTTCGAGTTGTGCTGTGATGTGTTCGGGTTGTGCCGTGATGTGTTCAGACTGTGCCCTGACGCGTTCAGACTGTGCTATGATGTGTTCAGACTGTGTCGTGTGTTCAGACTGTGCCGTGATGTGTTCAGATTGTGTCATGTTTTCAGATTGTGCCATGATGCGCGAGTCGCTAGGCTGTGCCATGGTGTGCCAGTCTTTAGACAGTCTGTGAGCTTGTCCTGTCCGGAACACTGTCACACCCCGTAGTCGTCTTCTCTGCACTCCTGTCATCAGATATTCAAAACAGACATTGCACAAACTGTTCCCTCTGTTTTGACAAAGGCAGGTTGGTGGCTGGGGATGGGTAAGCTATAGGGGTTGGGTTGGAACAGAAACGCGCACGCGCACGCTTACACGCACAGAATACACATATATACACACACATATACACACACATACATACACATACACACACACACGCGCGCGCGCGCGCGCGCGCGAGTACACACGTGCGCGAGCACACACGCGAGCACACACGCAGAGAAACTTTTAATGTGCTCATACAAGTTATGATAGAAGTACTCAATGTTTCATTCTATACACAATATTAGTATTATATAATATATATATATATATATATATATATTATATATATATATATATATAATATATATATATATATATATACTATTATATATATATAATATGTATATATTATATGTATATATATGATAGCAGACATATAATATATATATCATATATATGCCATATATACATATATATACATTATATTATATATATATAACATGTACACATATGTATACATATATATGTATATACATGTAATGTATATATAAGTACAGAGAGAAAAACGGGGAGAGAGAATGATAAGAGAGAGGGGAGAAAAGGTAGGGACGAGAGGGGGAGAGAGAGAATGAGAATAAGAGAGAAGAGAGAGAGAGAAGACAGAGGGAGAGAGAATGTGAGAGAGAGAGGGGGGAGAAAAGGAGGGAGAGAGGGGGAGAGAGGGAGAGAGAGAGAGAGAGAGAGAGAGAGAGAGAGAGAGAGGGAGAGATTATTCAAGGGGAAGAAATTTATAATTAAGGCTATTTCAGATTTGAAACACCTGCTCGATTTCGACAAAAACAGTCGTGGATAGCGCTGTTTCACGTTTTCTCTGTCTTCAAATCTTCATCATGCTCTCATCATCATCAGGTGCCCTGCCGCATGGCGTTGGCGACCATGGACTTCCAACCATCTCTATCTCTCGTTGCCCCCAGCATCTCCCCCACCCTCCTCATCCCCAGCCACTCTGCAAGTCCGTCTAGCATTCTCTCCCTGGGTCTACCTGGTGCTCTCTTTCCCTCCAGCTTTCCCGTTGTGACCAGGTGCTCCAAATCCCCCTTCCTCATAAAATGGCCTATTAATGTTGCCTGTCTTTTCCTAATCTTCCTTATGAGTGATCTACTTGTGTCTGCCTCCATCGTTTGTTTTCTTTGCTGTCCATGGAACTCTCAACATTCTTCTGAGAAACCACATCTCGGCTGCCTCGATCCTGCTCTGGCTTTGCTTGCTGACTGTCCACGCCTCGCATCCGTACAACAGTATTGGTTCTATATAACATTCAAGGACTCTCTTTCTGATGTTAATTGATAGGCATTTGTTGGGACTCTCTTTCTGATGTTAATTGATAGGCATTTGTTGGTAAGAACGCTTGTCATCTTCTTGAATGCTGTTTTGGCTTGGCCGATTCTGCCAGCTATTTCCGATGTGCATCTGCCGTCTGATAAAATGACCGTTCCCAGGTCTCACCCGTCGGCGTCACCGGGAACAGTGTTGGCCGCTGCACATGATGTCCTCACAAGCTGCCTCCAGCACTCTCGATCTTGGCTAAGTCTGACCACCTCCTGGAGTTTCTTGCCACTGATGTTTGTGATGTTTCTAGCAAGTGATGCAGGTGGCCGTCCTCTGTTTCTCTTTCCTTCCACTTTACCCTGGAGGACAGTGGACATCAAGTCTGTTCTCTCATTACTGATTGCGTGTCCAACATATTTCAGTTTCCTCCGTTGTATGAGTACTAGGAGCTTGCGTGTAGTACCCAACTCATTCAGTATGCTTTCATTTGAGCGCCTATCCGTCCATCTGACCCTCAGCAGTCTTCGGTAAAACCACAGCTATTTCAACTTATTAACCTGTGTCAAGGTTATGCCATTTGCTGTTATTTTGCATGAGGGGATTTCATGTTTTTTACTGATCACCATGACTTCAGTCTTCCTGCTGTTTAGTTCCAACCCCTTACCTTTGCTTTCTGTTTCTAGTATATTCACAAGGTTTTGTAGGTCCCTTTCATTTTCTGCAATTAGCACGGTGTCATCTGCGTACCGAATGTTGTTTATCATTTTCCCTCCAACCTTTAATCCAGGGTCTTCTTCTAGGTTTCTCATGATGTTTTCGCTATATAGTGAAAACAGATCTGGTGACGAAACACAACCCTGTCTGACTCCTCTTTTGATGTTTTGAAAAGAGCTTACATTGTTTTCTATTCTCATTGCAGCTGTTTGTTCCCAGTACATATTCCTGATTATTCGTAGATCTTTTCCATCGACATTGAGTCTCTCCAGTTGGTTGATCAATTCATCATGTCGTACCCGATCGAAAGCCTTGTTATAGTCAACACAGCATAAATACAAATCCTTATTCATCTCCATTGACCTCTCTATGATGGTTCTTAGGATGTATATGGCATTAATAGTTCCTTTCCCCTCCACAAATCCACACTGTTCTTCTGCTATTTCTCTTTTGATTCTATTCCTTGTCCTCATCATGATTATTCTTAACAGGATTGTTGTTGCATGACTCATCAAACTGATTGTGCGATGGAGTTCGCATTCTATAGCCCCTGTCTTCTTTGGAAGTGCAATGAAAATTGATTTTGACATATCTTTGGGGATTTTTCCAGTGTCATAAATTTCATTTAGGAGGACTGTTATTTTTTCTATGCCAAATTCCTCCAGGGCTTCAATCATCTCTGTAGTAATGTTGTCTGGTCCTGGGGCTTTTCCTGGTTTCATCTTTTTCAGTGTTGCTCTAACTTCATCTTTCATTATGGGTGGTCCCTCAAAGTTCTTTTTTATAATGTGTTCGTTTCTGTCATCCTCAAAAAGGTCTTTAATGTACTCTCCCCATCTGTCTAATATTTTGTCTTTTTCCATGATAAGCGTGCCATCTTTCGATTTTAAGCAACCAGTTGATGTGCATGTATTTTTCCTGTGGACAATTTCTTCAATTCGTCTGTACATACCCTGAGGATCCATTTTGTGTCATTCTTCTATCTCTTTGCACTTTGTGTTCAGCAAAACTTCCTTAGCTTCATTGCACCTATACCTGATTTCTTTGTTTATCTTCCTGTATATCTCCTCGTTTCTCTTTGCCTTCCTCCTTTCCTCCATCAGGCCCAAAATTTCATTAGTCATCCAGCTCTTTTTTGCTTTTCTATTTGCCTCAGGGACTTCCTCACAAGCTTCATTTATAGAACTTCTCAACTTTGTCCATTGTTCCTCACTGTCACCAACGTCTTCCAGAGCACTGAATTTGTTTTGAACATGTACATTAAATTTTTGACGTATCATTTCATCTGACTTTAAGAGTCCAAGGTTTAGTTTGATGTTGCTTTTGGTCTGTTTCCTTTTCCTCAATTTCAGCCTAAACCTTCCCACTACAGGATTGTGGTCACTGTTGCAGTCTGCGCCTGGTAGTGTTTTTGCTGACAGTAAAGAATTTCTAAATCTTTTGTTGATCAGGATTGATTTTTGGTATTATCTCCTGGACTTATCCAAGTCCATTTTCTTCTGTTAGGCTGCTCAAACCAGGTGTTTCCTACTATGAACTCATTCATCTGTGCCCATTCTACAAGCTTTCCCCCTCTGATTTTGTGTACCAAGGCCATGAGGTCCAACTATATCCTCCACCCTATCCTGTCCCACTTTAGCATTAAACTCTCCCATTATGACTAACTTCTTGTGATTTACATCTCTAAAACTTTATGCTCTAAATTTTAAAAACAGTTTCTCTCTCTCTTTCTCTCTCTCTCTCTCCTTCCCTCCTTCCTTCTTCCTCCCTCTCTCTCTTTTATTCACAAACTCACACGTAAGAAGAGAAAGAATAAAACAGACTCTGGGCTGTTGAAATTCTAAGATACTTCACGAGTATCCGTGCACTTTTCCCGGTCTTATGTGTTTTGCTTGTAACTTCAGCATTTAGGCTAAATCCTTCTAGCATAAGCATATAAAAACATCTGTTTCTCTTGCCTCGTTCTTTCCGAGCTACAGCGGCAACTGTAACCCCGAAAGCTTAGTAACACAGAATAATATGAGAAAAAAAAACAAAAAACGATTTCTTTTCGTCAAAGAAAAGAGAACGGTTTAGAAAGGATTTCTTTAAAACATCATCTGAAATATTGTTCAACCTATAACCAATATTTCATCTCTAAAATTATTGTTAAAATGGGACAGATAACAGCATTATATATATATATATATATATATATATATATAAATATATATATTATATATATATATATATATAATATATATATATAAAGCATTGTCCGGGTTTAAAATATGGATACTTTTAAGTTGTGCTATACATCAGCTATCTACTTTCCCAGTACCAGAATATCATACGAATTCAAAAGAATAATGGCGTGAATATTCAAAGCTAATCAATGTTTTTTTTTCCCATAAACTGAAATCATAGAGGAGTGAGATGGCAGAGAAATTATCTTTTCTCGGGACCAGCATCACGAGAGGCTCCTTTCCCTTGCTGCTTAAACTTCCCTAACTTTTTAAGAAAGGTGTCCATTTACAAGTGGGTAGATTTGAGAGTGCACGCACAAAGTTTTGCTCGAGCGAAAGGTTCGAACCCCGTACAAATTTGTAATGACCGGAACTGGGCAAGTGCTCAACCTCTGTGCCAATCAGGCCTCCACAAACATCACATTGTTGCTAGAAATAAGACAAAAAAATGCAACCAACCTCTGAGGTCGTTTGTACTCGAAGTAGGATTTTCTCCTCCGCTGTTGAAAAAGACGCCTGACAGTGGACTTCATCAACACACTGGTGAACAAATGATATGCACCAAACTCTTCGTCAGACAGCATTAACACCACTTGCACGTGAGACATACCTAACCCGGAGATGTTGTCTTTCAAGTTATCCCCTTTTTTTGTAAGGTGGGGATGAGAGGGATTATGTCTTCCCCTCCCCCAAGAAAAAAGTCGAAGCTGGTCAAGCCATTCTTACAATTTCCTCTTTTGTGCAACAATTATGACATAAAATCCAAAATTTGTATTTGTAAACTTACATCATCATCATCATCATCTGCCCTGCCGCATGGTGTTGGCGATTATGGCCCTTCATATTAATCTATCCCTTGTCGCTGCAAGTACATCTTCCACCGTCTCTGTTCTCAGCCACTCTGCAGTCCGTCCAATATTTTCTCTCTCGGTCTACCTGGTGTTCTCATGTGTCTGCCTCCATCAGGACTGTCTCGTTTGTTTTCTTTGCTGTCCATGGAACTCTCAACATTCTTCTTAGAAACCACATTTCTGCTGCCTCAATCTTGTTCTGGATTTGCGTGTTGACTGACCACGCCTCACAACCGTATAACAGTATCGGTTCTATATGACATTCAAAAACTCTTCCTGATTTTAACTGATAGGCATTTGTTGGTAAGAACGCTTTACATCTTCTTGAATGCTCTTTTGGCTTGGCCAGTTCTGCTGGCTATTTCTGATGTGTATCTGCGCTCTGGTGAGATGACCGTTCCCAGATATTGAAACTCTTCAACCAAAAGAAGCTACAGTTGAAATAAAACTTGACGACAATGGTAGACTGTCACATGAGCGAAAAGCATCTTTGTTTCGATACTGTCAGAAGTTCCTGAGAAAGTGCTGTTCACACACCTTCCTAAAAATATTTTGACTTCGGGCACTTTTACTATTTGTCCATGTGACCTTGCCCTCGACAACTTTTCCTTCAGACTTTTGCATCCGCGACTCCTTAATGGTCTACTTCTTTGATCAAAGATCCACCAAGAAACAATAGAGAAAAATCTTGCTTTCACATGTTTATCACATACTCAGATTGACAATCACACAGATTCACAAACACATAGATTGACAATCACACAGATTCACAAACACATAGATTGACAATCACACAGATTCACGAACACATAGATTGACAATCACACAGATTCACGAACACATAGATTGACAATCACACAGATTCACAAACACATAGATTGACAATCACACAAATTCACAGACACACACATCTCTCTGATCGAGACGAAACAAACTGCTTTTTTTTGTTTGAAAAAAGTGCCTGTGGGGTGGGGGAGGGGGAGATAAAGAAAAGACGGCAGAAGGAGAGAAAGAACAAGAACACACTTTTCTTCTTTTCGATGGTGGCGTACTTTTAGAATGCTTCTGGAGTATGAAAACGTACCTGTAGGCTTTAAGGTTAAGACGTACCATGTAACGTCAAGATCTCTTTCATGCTATCGATCCAGGCCTTTCTTTCTTGGTCTACCTCTCACTTCAATGAAATACAGATATCCTTCTTCTGTTGTATGCTTGTTGAACCAGCTGGTGGATTCCATTCTGGTCAGATGACCAAAACCACATAAAAATTATCTGCTGATGAATATGATTGTGGACTGGTGTTGTTCCCACCATTTCTCTGATCTTGGTGTTTTTGATCATGTCGCGTTTGATCTTGTTGCCAGCTTTTCTAAAATAAACACACACACACACAAACACACACACACACACACACCACACACACACACACACAGCACGACACACACACACACACACACACACACACACACACACACACACACACACACACACACACACACACACACACACACACACACACACACACACACACACACACAGGTAGTAATTTTGTGTGTCCGGGTTTGGCTATGATCTCTTACAGTGTGAAATGAAGATAGAACTGATGGGTTTGACGTTTTTAAGGCATTGTCGCTATTACATAACTTTGATTAGGCCCGATCTAACTTCTGGTCACAGCGACTGTCATTTCCTTGGCCGTTTACATTAAATAAAAGATTCCTTCCTTCCTTCCTTCCTTCCTGTCGTTCGCCGTTTGCATGGTCAACCGCATCTGGCAATGAATGTGGCCGTTTGTGTTTGTGTTTGTTTTTATTTTACAGTTTCTTCCGGCTACCATGAAGCTTAATGCTTAGTCGCACTTGGGCTTGTCTTACAATAATAATAATAACAACAACAATAAAAATAATAATGATGATAACAATAACAAAAGTAATAACATAACACTACTACTACTACTACAACTACTACTACTTCTACTAATTCTAATTACAGTATTTATACGGTGCCAGATCTTGACAATTCAAATCAAAGTGCATTAACCCACCAGGCACACGCATACCATCGACAAAGACCATCTTACTATATGTATAATATCGGTTGTTTGAACGATCGCGAAAGTGGCCAGGCATGATGCTCCAGACACAGCCTATTTTGCTGTTCAGCAAGGTTTGACATGTCCTAAACGGAATCCCAAGTTTGCCGTCTTTCCGTGCAGCCAGCAGGTATTTCCCTGTGGTCATCAGGCCTGATTCCCTGAGGTCAGTGGGCAAGCCGCAAGCGAAGTTAACAAAAAACACAAACACAACGTGCACCAGTGAGATCCAGCCCAGCCACTGGACCAAGGAAGAATGGAAGAGCCCTCATAGTCTGATAAACACACACACGCACACACACACACACACACACCACACATGCATACACACACACACATGCACGCACGCACTCACGCACGCACGCACGTACACACACACACACAGACACACAGATACACAGACACACAGACACACAGACACACACACACACACACACACACACACACACACCACACACACAACACACACACACACACACACACTTATCAGACACACACCGAAAAGGAAACAAATCTTTTCAAATGAAATTCACCCATAAAGTCCACGGACACACACACACACACACACACACACACACACACACACACACACACACACGCACGCACGCACGCACGCGCGCACACGCACACACACATGCATACACACACACGCGCTCATATTCCACACACACACACACACACACACACACACACACACACACACACACACACACACATACACACACACACAAGGGACAGACAGACAGAATCAGAGTCAGAGTCAGAGTCAGAGTCAGAGTCAGAATTAGAATATTTATTCAATAAGGCGAAAGCCCCATGTGATAAGCGTGTGAACACGTCATAAACGTTATGCAAACACAAAATATAATACATAGTCGTTCTAAGATAGTGAATACTTCAAACTACTACTACTACTCTTTTTATTTTTTCGAGATCAGAGTTTTTTCCCCACAAAGCTTTGTGGGAGAGTACCGGGAATCTTGCTATTTATCTTTTATATAACTCTGAGATGATGAAATTAGATGGACAGAAGTAGTGCATGCATTGTCTTTCTCTCTCACTCTCTCTCTCTCTCCCCTTTGATATCGCTGTTTATGATGGTGTCTTCTCTTTGTCCCTTGGACATTCCTCTTCTCTAGTAGACTGCGTTAGGAGTTTGCTTTGGTGACTGTCATATGTTGGTTTTGTGTGGATAGAGTAGCTCTGGTATCAGTTGTTTGTTGCTGTTTTTTTGGGTTCTCCTCTCTCGTTCCTTGTCTTCATGGTTTGTGGCAGGAATCTCTTGGTGCATCATTCAAGACTATCACACGTTCATTCATTCAGTTAACATTCGGATTAGTTGTCATTCATTCAGTTTTTGGTTAGTATAGCAAGATTCCCGCTATCATCATTTCTCCATTGAGTGTTTGCTCTCTTTATTTTTTGTCTTCCTGTTAGAAGGCACAAATGATATGACATGTTATTTAGTAACAGCAAACAATACGTTCAGAGCACAACATATCTACTTGTCGATCTATTAGATTTGGCAACAAGACATTCATTACTGTTTCATATTTGTAATTGTATCCTGGGGCTGTTTACGCATGACTGTATCCAAACCATGGTTCGTATTTATTATTGGATTGCTAGGTTAACGGTACATTGCGCCCTTTTTGCTACATTACATTCGCTCTTTTTGCTCATAGGTTTCTAAGTCGTAATTTAGTTTCAAATATAAGTTGTAGATTTTTGCATTTGCCATATTTGAATTTGGAGACAGATAGTCTAGCTATCAGTAATATATGATTGACCTTGTTTCTCTTTATGTCCGGGGCTATTTCCCCTTTTGTTATACCGAAAAGTGCTATTTTTTCATTCATAGCAATATGTATATCACGATGTGTTAATATGTATTGTTTTTACATTCTTCCAAAAAAGGCCTTAGTTGTGGACATGTGTAGAATGCATGCTCGATGTAGTCTACCTCTTGGCACCAGAGGCATTTGTTTGTGTCGGTGACACCCAGTTTTTGTAGTAGAATGTTTGTAGGATATACATGTATGTTATGCAGGAACTTAAAGTGGAGTAATCTCAGCCGAGATTCCTTTGTGCATTTGTATGCGGTGGAGAAGTAGTCTTGTATATTGATGTCTAACTTGCGCTTCCAAAAATTGGTTGCACATATTTCATGGTTTTGTTTTACAGAGAAACAAGTTGAGTGGCCTGTCTCCCAGTATGACCGCGACTCTCTGTGACCGCTCTGTCTGTCTGTCTGTCTCTCTTTCTTTCTTTCATTCTCTCAAAACTCTTAACAGAAGACAGATTGTCTGGTCTTAAAGTTAGTTTCTATGCATGTATGACTATTAAACAAATTCATATGTTTTTCTTGTATTATTGAAAAATGACTGTATGACACATATTGTATTCCCAAAATGTTTGAAGTATTCACTATCTTAGAACGACTACATATCATGTTTTGTGTTTGCATAATGTTTATGACGTGTTCACACGCCTATCACATGGGGCTTTCGCCTTATTGAATAAATGTTCTAATTCTGACTCTGACACTGACTCTGATTCTGATTCTGATTCTGATTCTCTCTCTCTCTCTCTCTCTCTCTCTCTCTCTCTCTCTCTCTCTCTCTCTCTCTCTCTCTCTCTCTCTCTGAGGTCGTTTAGCTGTAAAATTTGTATACGTGCGTATTGCCAAACAAATAAAATAGTCTAGACGTTTTACTGAGAATGAATAAAGGCTGCGTCGCAACGATAAAAAACGTGTTTACAAATTATAAATCAAGTATTCCCCCAGTCGTCTGTCCAAGGATTTTCTTCGTATCTCTCTTTCTGTCATTTTTCAAAGTTAGAGACAGTATATGAATGTTTATATGATTGTTAAAATTATTGTATGTGATTGGTATTTGATTGTATGAAGATGATTGATATAATTATTTTATGTAAATGATTTTTGATTGTATGTACTTTCATGTTATCACAAAACAACCCTGGAAAAGGCCGACTTCTAATTCAGCGGCGGGGCGACCATCCCTAACCCAGGCGGGTCACAGGTGGCGGATAGTGAAGCCCTTCAGATATGGAGGGTGTCTGTGAATAAGCTAGCTTGCTAGTAAATAAGCAGTCCCGTACCAAACTGGCGGTGTTCCTATCAGGACAGGGTGGGGTAGCAGGTGGCGCTGCTATCCTTAAAAATGCCCCAGGTGTCCTATGAGGGTTCATCAGCGGGTAAGGGCCGCTATAAGCCCTAGCTACGGGGTGGGATCCCGGAGAAACAATCCCCCCGTGCTCCCAGGGCAGGACGTACGGGCCAGGAGCTAAGGGCGGGGCAACCCCTACAGAAAACCTAGAAGGCTGAAGACAGAGGTACCCGGCCAGCGTGCGCCTTCTAACAAACCCTGGTACCATGCACTTATCGCATAATGACTACACATTCATCGAGTTCGGACGAGAATGGCGCTCGCCCACTGAGGTCCCTCCAGGGTGGTGCAGCGTCGGCCTCCGCGCCTCAACGGAGTCCACCCTCGGCGACTGGAGGTCCCTCCCATCCACCTACCTGCGCCATGGGGCGAGGGAGGAGACGACTGGTCGCACTAGAACACAGGACGTGTGGCCGACGGACACTCCGCTGACAACCAAACTCCATGGCTGCAGACAGGAGCTGGAAAAGACGGCTGCATTCATCACCCGGACTCAGTTGATTGTGTAGCAGCGTACGCCAAGAAGAAGATCACAAAACAACAAACAAACAAACGCACATAGAAAGAAAGAAAGAAAGAAGAGAAGAGAAGGAAAGAAAGAAAGAAAGAAAGATAGAAAGAAAGAAACTTGCATGGCAAGGGGAAAATGTTAGGAAATGTGAAACAAGGCAGAGGAGATGTGCACAGCCCTCATAGTGCAGGTGCCAAGAGCAGTTTAGGTTTGTGTCATGGGAAGAGTTTTTGGGTGTGTTCTACAATTTGGGAGATGTTTATGCGCAATTACCTTTCTATATATAAACCACACACAACAACAAGGAAGGAGAGAGACGAGCAGAAACGCACGAAGTACACTAGCAATAACTTTCAAATGCAGTCCACACATAGCATTATAAGTCAATATAATTTCTTTAATCAAACATGTTAAACTTAAAGCATAATCATTCATCATCATTCTTATTTGCCTAGGTCCTAAAACAATCCTACTTCTGTGTCTATCAACCCTAAAACTCTACACTGGAATAAAAATTTCAAAGTACCTTCACTACATGTTTCTGGCAAAGACTCAGCACCTCTGCCAAGTTGAATGGCCTGTCTCCCAGTATGACCACGACTCTCTGACCGCTCTCTTTCTCTCTCTCTCTCTCTCTGTCTGTCTGTCTGTATTGTATTTCTTTCCCTCTTCTTCTTCTTCAGTGGTATTAACGTCCCAGCGTGATAGTTTCCCTCTGTCTCTCTCTTTTCATTTATAGAGGGTGGATCAGAATACGCTGGGGCTCTGACCCAACTTGTCTTGAGCTGACTTCGAGTATGTCACTCTACCTGTGAGTGCACGAAAGAATAGTTAACGTGAATAAACACAGGCTAGAACCTGTCCACTGAGACAATGGACTTTTCCTTTTCACTGGGGCGATCCTCGAAAACAACCCGATAGAGTTGTATGTACATCTAGCTTTACTGTCCAAGTGTCTCGCTTACAGTCCAACATAAGTGTGATTGGCTGTACCGCCAGATGTCGGCTAATCCTAAGCCTTCAGTCAGCAGGCTAGCCTGTCTGCCTGCAGGGCATTGCCAACATCCTAAGCCTTCAGACAAGAGGCTAGTTGTCTGTCTTGCCAGATACTGTCAACACTTGTTTCAGACTAAGTACAGGGATGCATCTGTTTCTACCTGTTTTTTGTTGTTGTTGTTGTTGTGATATTTCTACCACTTCATTCTCCTAGACCTCAGAATCACGGAACCATTTTTTACCTTTTTACTTCAACTCTTTCTCTCAGTTTTGGTTTATAATCACCTATTCATAAATTAGTTCGTAGGTTATCATTTTCAAAGAGAACACAAAAGATTGGAAAACGAAAAATAACTTCAACTAGTGCGGATTTTATACTGGCAGACTTCAGTCAAATTTGGTTCAAATGACTGCCACACTTTTGTTGCTAGTTGATTCTTTTGACAGAGCCTTGAACTCATGATTTGATGTTTCTAGCTCAGTCCCAGCCCACAGAATAAAAACTGCCCATACGCTGCCCCTCTTAATGCAAAATCTGACTGAAAGGAGCTGTGAAAGTTCAAATAATTGGAAACAAGACACCCAAGAAAATACAATTAGATGCCATTAAAGCACATGACTACCTTCTCCCGAGAATGGTTTTGTTGTTGAAATTTTAGGTTTGGCTATTCCAATGAAAATTGTTAACTGTTTTTATTGTTTTTTTTCCTTTAGGATCATTGCACTCAGGGAAGTTACCTTTGTGCCCATTTTTTTTCGTCCCATTTTCTATGCCACTTTAATGGCCACAGACGCTGGAACAGTTTTTACAATGCGATAATGGTGATGCTGTTGATAAGGATGATAGTCACGACTCTATGGAGTTCCATCTAAGATCGAGTATGCGTGACAGGGCTGTACTCTACGCTTACTATCATACTACATCCTGGCGTCAACCCGGCCCAAGAGATAAGACAGTTACAGTGTTGATCAGTGACACATCCGTGAAGTGGATGAGACTCGACTGTGTGGTCCCAGTCTTCCCATGAGCCCACAGCATGCCCAACTCTGGGTAGGAGCCGGTTAGGGCCGAAAAATCCCACAATGAGTTTTGAAGGGACTGATGGGGATTCGAACCCACAACCTTCCAGTTGGTAGTGTTGCGTTAACCACTACATCATGGCGACTGGCTTATTAACTTGATACAACTCTCACAAATACTTCGCCTCCGAAACAGCGAGTTTCATGGCGTCACCAGAAGACGTCATTTACGTAGTGGGTTCCGACTCAATGTTGAACGTTGATTGGCTGGAGGATACCAGCCGTCCGTTTGGAATAATTATCATAATGTATTTGGGTGGAACCCGATGCCTGGGGCCTTGTGAGACGTACGTTTACTATGACAAACAACCCGTTTCGGGTCCGTCTCACTCCGTCCTCTCCAAACGTACAATCGAAACGGCTCGTGTGTCAAGAGGATTAGGCCCAATGTTAAACTGACACAGAGTATCGTCACACTGGAAGGCGATAAGCCGGTGAAACGAGCGGAATTTACTCCCCGCGGAATTTACTCCAGAGTAAAAACCGCGTGTGCCAATTTTTACTGGGAGTAAAAACGGCATACGAGAAATTTACTCCCTTGACCAAGCCGAAAGTATTCCCTCCACGAAAAAGTTGGCCCGCAGAATTTTACTGGGATTAAATTGCGCGTACGCCAAATTTGCTCCCCTCCCCCCTCTGCTTCTTCCATCCTTTTCTCTTTTTTTGAGGGGTAGAGGGGGAGGGGGAGGGCGTCTCCCAGCATTCTAGGGGTGTGTGTTAGGGTATCTTAGTTAAGTTTAGAGGTATTTGTCTGTGCGTTCGTCAGTGTGTACCTGATGCATAAATGGCTGGACGGGTACTTGGGAGTGTTTTCTGACATCTTTGAGTATTCCAGGGGTGCTTTATGGTATCTTGGATGGGTTTAGAGGTATTTGTCACTGCGTTTGTTAGTGCGTACCTGATGCATAAATGCCTGGAGAGGTAATTTTGGGGGGTGTTTTAGAGTATCTGGGGGTATCTTAGGGATGCTTGAAGGTTTTAGAGGTGTTTATGAGCGCGTTTGTCAGTGTGTACCCATGCATAGCTGCCTGAAAAGTGTCTTGAAAAGTATTTTTAGAGTGTTGTGATGTCGTAGGGGTGGTTTTTGGGTGTCTTGGACTGTTTTAGAGGTGTTTGTCAGTGCGTTAGTCAGTGTGTACCTGATGCATAAATGCTTGGAATGGCATTTTTTTTTAGTATTTTAGAATGTCTGGGAGTTTTCTAGGAGCTTTGCCATTGCGTTCGTCAGTGTGTACCTCATGCAAAGATGCCTGGAAATGTTTTTCTTTTGGGGTGGTGGTGGTGGTGGTTTCAGGCACCTGCAAGCATTCTAGGGACATTTTAGGGTATGTTAGATAGGTTTAGAGGTATTTGTCTCTGCGTTCGTCAGTGTGTACCTGATGCATAAATGGCTGGACATTCCATGCCTCTCACTGTGTGGAAGATCATACCCACTACTTCTATCACAGTCAGGAAGAAATTCATACCGTCTTTCCGTGACAGGTAAACAGACCCACACACAACACACACACACAGCGCGTGTGCCAGTGCAGATGAACGAGGTCGGCTCGCTGGCTGAGTCTGGGCGTGACGGCACGGTTTGTCGAATGGAGGGGAGTAAAATCTCGCACGGGAGTAATTCAGTTGTGTGTGCGGGGAGTACTTTTCTCGTGAAGGGAGTAAAAACCGCATTACGCGAGTTTTACTCCGGAGTAAATTTATCTTGGGGAGTAAATTCCGCGTGTTACACCGGCATGTACGTGAAGTAGGACGCTTACAACTTAACGTGCCTATGTTACTGTACAGATCTGTTTTGTTCTCCATTTCGTTGACTGTCTGAGCTCTTTTTTCACATCGTTTTGATAAAGTACACACACACACACACACACACACACACACACACACACACACACACACACACACACACACACACACAGAGTGTGTGGTGTGTGTGTGTGTGTGAGAGAGAGAGAGAGAGAGAGAGAGAGAGAGGAGATACAGAAAGAAAGAAAGAGAGAGAGAGAGAGAGAGTTGACAATTTCATGTTTTTATGTCTTTTAAAGAGCATTTAGCCCAAATATGACAGGGGAATATTTTCAAAATAAACAACACTAATTTCAAAACAAACAACAAACAACAAAATTCATTGCCAGTCACGTTAATCACGACATAACTAGTCACACAACAACACAGGTGAAACAATAATTATGCAGTGTATTTGGCTGCTCAGTTCTGTTCTCTATTCTTACGCAGTTCAAAAAGCGTGTAGCTTATCTATAGATACCAAAGGGAGTGTGCACCACAAAAGTAGAGTTACATGTAAATACAAATGAAATACATTTACGCAATACGAAAATGGAGACCTCAGAATTTGCTGGAAGCAGGAGAGTGAGGTGGTAGAGACCCCAACTTTTCTCAAGGCCAACAATATGAGGGCGGTGCTCGTCTCTACTCCCTCACTGCTGTACCTTCCTTAGCCCTTTGACTCTGGCACCCTATCCACCAACTGCAAAAACTTAACCCTTTGATTTCCCTCAACCTATCCATCAGCGTGAGAGAATCAAAGGGTTAAGTTTTTGCTTTGCTGCATGATTGGCATTGCACGGCGCACAAATCCGTGATACTTGGGTTGGCCGTAGTTCTGGTTCTGCCCTGCCGGCTATAAATAGCGCGCATCTTTCCCCTTCCCTTCCACTCCCCACACTCTTTTCACCCGTCCCGCTGCCGTATAGCGAGGCCCTCACAAAATGTATGTGAGCGAAGCAGGGGCGCGCGCGTGCAGTTCTGCGCGCTTGCGCACACGCACTCACACACCACACACACACACGCACACAAACACAGAGTTGATTTATACATATAATATGGCCTGGATTTAACATGCATT
>CM060312.1:23643960-23651460 GCA_030674185.1 Monoplex corrugatus
ACACACACACACACACACACACATATATATATATATATATATATATATATATATATATATAAGAGAGAGAGAGAGAGAGAGAGAGAGAGAGAGAGTGTGTTTTACAGGTTTAACAATGTATTACATTCTTAACTTGCTGCTTGCATTTCGTGTACTTGATTTCTAAATGTGAATGTACAATCATTTTAGTTTTTACTTCTCTGTGTGTGTGTGTGTGTGTGTAACCACACAACATAATAATTATGTGTATCCAATTGCTGCCCCCACCATGTGATCAAACCAACGAAAACCAACGAACAACCATATCAATTGATTGTGCAGCGCTATCTATCTAACAATGTGTGTGTGTGTGTGTGTGTGTGTGTGGTGTTAGCGTTCAGAGATTTCCCACCAGCAGCTCTATTTCTGTATGTGTGTGTGTGTGTGTGCGTGCGTGACTCGTTCGTAGCCTTATTTCATCAACATTTTTCTGGAATCGATGCATGTGAAGTTCGTAGGTTAAGCTATTTTGAAAAGTTGCTGTTGTTCTTCTTCTTGCGCGTCGCAGAAAATCATCAGACTTTTCAGCGGGATACGAATAACTCGTCCTGTTAGACGGGCTTACCACATTCTGATGATGTTGTTCCACAGTCTGCATCGTTGGTGGGCGTGCGAGCTCGTTGTTTTTATGTTTGCATACACCAAGGGTCATTGAGAAGACTTACAGGATCTTCAACGTGCATATTTGATATTCTGCATACCTAAACACACACGTAGGGTGCTTAGGTACTGGCAGGTCTGCACACACGTCGACCAGGGGGTCTGGACCATCTCCACCCTTTGTTTCCCAGGCAGAGGAATCATTCCCCTGTCATATTTGGGCTAAATGCTCTTTAAAAGACATAAGAAAGGAGCTCAAGCTGGATCTGGGCAAGGAGGAACCAAAAAAGTGAACTTCATAAGGATTAAATTCCCTACAGATGATGTGTGCCCCGTTAGCACATTGGTAAAACCGCGTACCGCAGTTCTGAAGCGCAGAATCGCCCAGGTTCGATCCCCGGCGTGGGGAAAAAAAAAAAAAAAATAGACAACAGCAGAAGGGCATCCAGGAGTCATGACCTGGATGTGGCCCGGCCCCCCCGAGAGTGTAAGGAATTCAGGGCCGAAACACTTGTCTAAAGGGGGTTACTTCTCTGAAGACCTTCTGTTGTCTAGCTCTCCCTAGAGTTTCTTTCTACCCAGTCTTTTTGTTGTTGTTTTTTTTTGGTTTTTTTTTAAGTTGAACAACTGAATGTTTAAAGTATGCTTTTGTATATGATTTATGCAATATTCACCAAATCATTTACGATGAATAGTGTTATGATGATTGCTGTTGTTATTATTGTTGTTGTTGTTAGTAGTGGTGGTGTTGTGGTGGTGGTGGTGGTTGTGTGTGTGTGTGTGTGTGCGTGCGTGCGTGCGTGCGTGTGGTGTGTGTGTGTGTGTGTGTGTGTGTGTGTGTGTGTGTGTGTGTATGTGTGTGTATTTCGTGCGAGCGTGTTGGATGCGTATGCGAACGCGCGTGTGTATGGGTGTGAGTCGGATTTTTTACATGGGAAATCCACTGTAACAAAAGCAATGAATAAGAATCTCAACATATGAAACTGAATATGAATGGTACGACTGTTATGTTTGTGTGCTCATGAAATACTACCTATGACAGCCTGGACTGTGTGTGCCAAATAGGTTTCAATATAAATAGCAGTCAGAAAGAGATTCTGAAAGGACTCGAATGTCGGACATTCTGCACTCAAGTAACATGCCCCAAAGCGTCGGGATTTTGGTAGAAAAAAGGATCCGGCTTTGTTTTGTTCGCTTATTCCCCACCACCACCCCCTGTCTGTCTACCTCACCCTCTCTGTCTGTCTTTGTCTGTCTGTCTCTCTGTATTCATATCCTTAACCCCCTTTGTGTGTATTCGCATGCAAAATGTCAATACTCACACCAAAAACCCTGTAAGTAATATCAGCGGCTGACTTACTGAGTTACACACAAAAAAGACCCCTCAAAAAACAACAACAACGACAACAACAATAACAACAACAACAACAATAAACAAACAAAAACAAAAGAAACAAAACAAAACAAAACAAACAAACAAAAAAACAGCGTGCAATTAAGGGCAAGTTTTGAAAAAAATGCTGTTAGTTAATAACTTCTACCGTCGGAAAATAAACTCTCTCTCTCTTTTTCTGTCTCTGTCTGTCTGTGTGTGTGTTTACACACACCAACACACACACACACACACACACACACACACACACACACACACACACACACACAACACACACACACACACACACACACACACACACAAACACAAACACACACACACAAATATATATATGTATTATATATATATATGTATCTGTACATGTACATGTATATATATATTTGTATATATATATACATATATATATAGATATATATATATATATCTAGTATATATACATACATGTACATATATGCACACACACTTATGTATGTACATGTATGTAGATATACACATATATGTACACACACATATGTGTGTGTATATATATATATCTATATATATCTATATATAATATATATATATATATATATTGTGTGTGTGTGTGTGTGTGTGTGTGTGTGTGTGTGTGTGTGTGTGGTGTGTAGTAGGTAAGGGACATTTTGACGTGTACGGTAGTAGAAAGGGGACGTGTGTGTAATTTGGGGACGTCCCCAAAATACACAAAATTAAAATTGGCTCAAAATAAAAAAGATAAGCTTAAAATGGTATACTATTGCGTATAAAATATAAATTACGTAATTTTAAAAAATGTCCCCTAATTACTACATATTTTGCTTGTAGTAATTTGGGGACGTCCCTTTATTACTACATCACACTGACCCTGTTCTCACACAGATTGAGTCGCACAGCTTTTCAGTCTTAGTCGGTTTAAAAGCGTATTTCTTTGGCTTCTTTTCTGTCTGAGATTGATCTATTGTTTTCTCTGTGGTTTTCTTTCTATTGTTATTGCTGTGTAAGTGCTGATGGTGTTATTGTTGTTATTTTACCATCTTTATTTTAAAGAATATGACAGATTTTGTTGTCTAGCACTGACGTTAATAGACTTATTCACTGAATAATTTACATTGGTGTTGAATAATTTCAAGGTCTTTTGATTTAGTAGTTTAATACATTTTTTATAATTAAATGCTGTCTGTGTGGCTTGATATCAACTGTTTATTTATTAATTAATTAATTAATTTATTTATTCATTTATTTATTTACTTACTATTTATTATTTATTTATTTAATCATCTATTTATTTATCTATTTATCTATTATTTATTTATTTATCTCTTCATTCATTTACTTTTTAAATTAATTTATTCATTTATTTATTTATTTGCTTGTTTTTGTTTATTATATTCATCCTTTTATTTATCTATTTGTATATTTATTTGTCATTTATTGTTTATTATTTATTTGTTTATTTGTTTGTTTATATTTTTTATTGTCTATTTATTTATGTATTTATTTATAAATGGGGAGAAAGAATAAAAGCAATGGAAAATTATAGAGAGCATATTATATACAATTATCTATTACAATGTGATTCCCCTCCGAGTGGAGACAGGCTGCAGAGGGATTGAGTGAGGTCAGGATTTTATGCAGAGGAGAAAAGGTGAGTTTTGAGAGTGGATTTGAAGGAGACAAAAGTAGGTTGCTGACGGACTGAGAGAGGAAGTTTGTTCCAGGAGAGTGGACCAGAAACAGAGAAGGCTCGTGGACCATAGGTATTGAGCTTAGTGCGTGGAAAGCGAAAAGTCAGAGGATCGGAGGCAGAGCGGAGGGTACGTGAGGGAACATAGATCTCAAGTAGGCTTGACAAGTAATCGGGGGCTGCGTTATTGAGGCTTTTGTAGCACATGGTGTCTAGTTTGTACTGTATGCACTTTGATACAGGGAGCCAGTGAAGTTGTGCCAGGAGAGGAGATATGTGGTCAGCTTTTTTCTTTTTGAGTACAAGGCGTACAGCATTGTTTTGAATGCGCTGTAGGATGTGAATGGTGGAGGCAGGAAGACCAGACAGGAGTGAATTGCAATAGTCAATGCGAGACATTATGAAGGAGAGAACGAGTTTTGCAGTTGTTTCGACAGAGAAATACTTCCTGATCAGGCTTATACGATGGAGGTGATAGTAGCAAGATCTGGCAGTTTGAGAAACAAAGTTGTTCATGGAGAGGGTAGAGTCAATGCAGACACCAAGGCTTTTAGCTGAATCAGAAATTGGGATTGATGTGTTACATAATGGGAGAGAAAGAGGAGGCAGCTGAGAAAGTTTCTGACGGGTGCCAATGAGGATAGCTTCTGTCTTGTCGTCATTAAGCTGAAGTTTGTTGAACGTCATCCAGTTCTTAATGTCCGAGTAACACTCAGTGGTGCGAGTCAAGAGGCGCTGTATATTATCAGGTGAGTCACTGTCTTGAAGTGGTGTTTTATAGAGTGGGAGTTGATGATGGTGGACAGGGGGGAGGTGTAAAGAGTGAAAAGAACAGGGCCAAGGACAGATCCTTGTGGAACACCACAGGTCAGGTATGCAGGTTGAGAGTAAGTGCCATTAATGAGAACAGTTTGTTTTCTGTTTGATAGGTATGAAGTGAACCAGGAGAGAGCAATGTCAGAGATGCCAAAAGTATGATGAAGTCCAGAAAGGAGAGTACCATGATCAATGGTATCAAAGGCTGCAGACAGATCAAGGAGTGTGAGGAGAGAGACTTTGCCAATATCAGTTGCAAGGAGGAGATTGTTGAGAATGTGTAGTATGCAGTTTCAGTGCTATGGCACTGGCGGTAGGCTGACTGGAAAGGATTGAGGAGATTGTTTGCAGACAGGTGAGAGTTCAGCTGGTTGAGGACAACTTTTTCGATGAGTTTTGACAAGAAAGAGAGATTAGAGATAGGCCGGTAATTTTTCAGTTCATTTGGGTCTAAATTGTATTTCTTGAGGATAGGGTGAACAATAGCAGACTTGAAAGAATCTGGGACAGTTCCAGTTTGAAGAGAAGTGTTGATGATGTCAGTGATGAATGGGAGGAGAGTAGGGAGACAGTCAGAGTAGAGAGAACCTGGAAGAGGATCCAGTTTGCAGGTTTTGAACGACATGGATCTGATTGTGTTGAGAATTTCTTCTTGTGAGACGGGTAAAAGTAGTAAGAGGTGTGCCAGAGAAGGAAGGGTCAGGTGGGCATGGTTGACAGGGTGTCCTGTCAAGCCTGTCACGAAGAGTTTGTATTTTGGTGGTGAAATACTTGGAGAATACAGATGGGAGTTCTTCATTTGTGTGTTTTGTTGGGAGAGGTAATTCTTTTCGTGTACCAAGGAGATGATTCATGGTTGTAAAGAGTTCTTTTGAAGAAGAGGCATTCAGGATTTTGGTTTGGAAATAGCTTGTTTTTGCAGATGCAATGAGGGTGGATACTTTTGTTTTAGAGGCTTGGAAAAGTTGCCTATGTACAGTGAGTTTGGATTTGCGCCAGCGGCGCTCTGCTCTGCGGCGGGCACGTTTTGCACAGGCAATCTCATGAGTGAGCCAGGGGGTAGGGGGGCGCTCAGGTAAAAGACGGGTTGTGGCTGGAGCATGAGTGTCCAGAAGATGGTGGAGAGTAGTATAGAATTCATCGGCAAGGTTATGTGACTTCAGAAAGGAGACAGGAGGCATCAGATGAAAATGTGGAGAGGTCGATAGATTTGAGATTGCATCGAGTCACTGTGCGCGTGGTACGGGAAGGAGGAGAAATGTCAAGAGAACAGAGAATTGCAGAGTGGTCAGATGGAAGGGCTGAAGTTAGACGGGTAGAAAGAACTAAGCAGTTGTCAGTAGCTGAATTGTGGTGATCACGAGAAATGATCCAGTCAAGAATGTGACCTTTTTGATGGGTTGGTTCAGAAATATGTTGTGTCATATTGTGATTGGACAGAAAGTTGATGATATGTCCTGTGTCATAACGGTGAGTGTTGTCATAGTGGACATTGATGTCACCTAGAATGATGAGATTTCCAGGTAAGAGGCAGTAGTAATCAAGTAGTTGGTCAAAGTCAGAGAGAAACATGGATGTGGTGAGCTTGTTGGCAGAGCTAGGTGGAGGTCGATAGACACAGGAGAAGGTGATGGGGTGAGGGGTGGATTGGAAGGATACTTCAACGTGCTCGAAAGAAGGATGGGAGAAAGGCAGAGACTGCGAGAAAGATAGGCGGGAATGGAGTGAGTCGTTGTAGAGGATGGCGATACCACCACCTCGGGATGAGCGATGGAAAGAAGCAAGCCTGTAACCACTCGGAGTGAGACTCGCATGTATAGGTGTGTGTGTGTGTGTGTGTGTGTGTGTGTGTGTGGTGTGTGTGTGTGTGTGTGTGTGTGTGTGGTGTGTGTGTGTGTGTGTGTGTGTGTGTGTGTGTTGTGTGTGTTGTGTTGTGGTGTGTGTGTGTGTGTGTGTGTGTGTGTGTGTGTGTGTGTGTGTGTGTGTGTGTGTGTGTACATTTATACATGTTACACTTCTTGTCCCTATAAATTAAGTATGGATTTTGTAGTTTGTTCAAGAAGGATTCGTCCCTCTCGGACAATTCTACATGCATGCTCTCCATCGAAATTTGCCAGACTCCATGAGCCGGCGCAAAACCCTTTTTGCTGCCAAGGTCCTGAAATGGGCAAGAGACCTGCCACTGCCGCACTCACAACATATGCGTAGACCGCTGTTTCATTCCACAGTTCCTTTAATTCATTGTATAGTTGAAGAACATTCTACTTATTTCTAATAACACTCTTCTTCCATTGTGAAACAGAAAACCTTCAGGTTAGGGCCTATAGAATAAAACTTCAGAATAAAACATCGTCAAAACTTCAGAATGAAACACCGTCAAAACTTTATGCTAATCAAAGCACGGCAATGATTTGCGAGAAAACTAATATGCCTATAAACTAGCAGCAGATTCTGCTTAAAGAACTAAAATACTTGTTAAAAACTTGAGAATGCGATTGGCATTCCAACCCGTCATAACCGATCGTTTACAGTCGTTAGGCAACAAAAAGTTTTTTTGTCTTCTTCAAAGAAGAGTTATTTATCTGTGCATGCGCATGCATAAAGTCCAATCGGTCATCATCATCATCATCAGGTGCCCTGCCGCATGGCGTTGGCGACCTTGGACTTCCGACCATCTCTATCTCTCGTTGCCCCCAGCATCTCCTCCACCCTCCTCATCCCTAGCGACTCTGCAAGTCCGTCCAGCATTCTCTCCCTGGGTCTACCTGGTGCTCTCTTTCCCTCCAGCTTCCCCGTTGTGACCAGGTGCTCCAAATCCCCCTTCCTCATAAAATGGCCTATAAATGTTGCTTGTCTTTTCCTAATCTTCCTTATGAGTGATCTACTTGTGTCTGCCTCCATCAAGACTGTCTCGTTTGTTTTCTTTGCTGTCCATGGAACTCTCAACATTCTTCTGAGAAACCACATCTCG
>CM060312.1:23656460-23661460 GCA_030674185.1 Monoplex corrugatus
TAGCTGAATCAGAAATTGGGACTGATGTGTTACATAATGGGAGAGAAAGAGGAGGCAGCTGAGAAAGTTTCTGACGGGTGCCAATGAGGATAGCTTCTGTTTTGTCGTCATTAAGCTGAAGTCTATTGTGTGTCATCCAGTTCTTAATGTCCGAGTAACACTCAGTGGTGCGAGTCAACAGGCGCTGTATATTATCAGGTGAGTCACTGTCTTGAAGTTGGGTGTCATCAGCATAGAAGTGGTGTTTTATAGAATGGGAGTTGATGATGGTGGACAGGGGGGAGGTGTAAAGAGTGAAAAGAACAGGGCCAAGGACAGATCCTTGTGGAACACCACAGGTCAGGTATGCAGGTTGAGAGTAAGTGCCATTGATGAGAACGATTTGTTTTCTGTTGGATAGGTATGAAGTGAACCAAGACAGAGCAATGTCAGAGATGCCAAAAGTATGATGAAGTCTAGAAAGGAGAATACCATGATCAATGGTATCAAAGGCTGCAGACAGATCAAGGAGTGTGAGGAGAGAGACTTTGCCAGTATCAGTTGCAAGGAGGAGATTGTTGAGAATGTGTAGTAGGGCAGTTTCAGTGCTATGGCACTGGCGGTAGGCTGACTGGAAAGGATTGAGGAGATTGTTGGCAGACAGGTGAGAGTTCAGCTGGTTGAGGACGACTTTTTCAAGGAGTTTTGACAAGAAAGAGAGATTAGAGATAGGCCGGTAATTTTTCAGTTCATTTGGATCTAAATTGTGTTTCTTGAGGAGAGGGTGAACAATAGCAGACTTGAAAGAATCAGGGACAGTTCCAGTTTGAAGAGAAGTGTTGATGATGTCAGTGATGAATGGGAGGAGAGTAGGGAGACAATCGGCGTAGAGAGAACCTGGAAGAGGATCTAGTTCGCAGGTTTTGAACGACATGGATCTGATTGTGTTGAGAATTTCTTCTTGTGAGACTGGGGTAAAAGTAGTAAGAGGTGTGCCAGAGAAGGAAGGGTCAGGTGGGCATGGTTGACAGGGTGTCCTGTCAAGCCTGTCACGAAGAGTTTGTATTTTGGTGGTGAAATAGTTGGAGAATACAGATGGGAGTTCTTCATTTGTATGTTTTGTTGGGAGAGGTAAATCTTTTCGTGTGCCAAGGAGATGATTCATGGTTGTAAAGAGTTCTTTTGAAGAAGAGGCATTCAGGATTTTGGTTTGGAAATAGCTTGTTTTTGCTGATGCAATGAGGGTGGATACTTTTGTTTTAGAGGCTTGGAAAAGTTGCCTGTGTACAGTGAGTTTGGATTTGCGCCAGCGGCGCTCTGCTCTGCGGCGGGCACGTTTTGCACAGGCGATCTCATGAGTGAGCCAGGGGTAGGGGGGCGGTCAGGTAAAAGACGGGTTGTGGCTGGAGCATGAGTGTCCAGAAGATGGTGGAGAGTAGTATAGAATTCATCGGCAAGGTTATGTGACTTTTCAGAAAGGAGACGGGAGGCATCAGATGAAAATGTGGAGAGGTCGATAGATTTGAGATTGCGTCGAGTCACTGTGCGCATGGTACGGGAAGGAGGAGAAATGTCGAGAGAACAGAGAATTGCAGAGTGGTCAGATGGAAGGGCTGAAGTTAGACGGGTAGAAAGAACTAAGCAGTTGTCAGTAGCGGAATTTTGGTGATCACGAGAAATGATCCAGTCAAGAATGTGACCTTTTTGATGGGTTGGTTCAGAAATGTGTTGAGTCATATTGTGATTGGACAGAGAGTTGATGATATGTCTTGTGTCATAACGGTGAGTGTTGTCATAGTGGACATTGATGTCACCTAGAATGATGAGATTTCCAGGTAAGAGACAGTAGTAATCAAGAAGTTGATCAAAGTCAGAGAGAAACATGGATGTGGTGAGCTTGTTGGCAGAGCTAGGTGGAGGTCGATAGACACAGGAGAAGGTGATGGGGTGAGGGGTGGATTGGAAGGATACTTCAACGTGCTCGAAAGAAGGATGGGAGAAAGGCAGAGACTGCGAGAAAGACAGGCGGGAATGGAGTGAGTCGTTGTAGAGGATGGCGATACCACCACCTCGGGATGAGCGATGGAAAGAAGCAAGCCTGTAACCACTCGGAGTGAGACTCACATGTATAGGTTCATGACCAAGGGGGTTAAGCCATGTTTCGGTGATAAAAGCAATGTCAACATGCTCATCTGCGATAAAGTCAGCAATGACATCAGCTTTGCCATCAGTGCATGTTGACTGAGCGTTAAAAAGGCATAGTTTTAGTTTATCACAATGCGGCGGCCGAGGTGGAGACGAAGGCAGCACCGACGGGACAGAAGACGAAGGAGACACCAGCGGGGCAGAAGACGAAGGCAGCAACGACGGGACAGAAGACGAAGGAGGCACCAGCGGGACAGAAGACAAAGGCAGCACCAGCGGGACAGAAGACGAGGGCAGCGCCGGCGGGACAGAAGACGAAAGCGGCACCGGTGGGACAGAAAGTGAAGGCGGCACCGGCGGGACAGAAGACGAAGGCGAAGACGGCAGAGGAGGAGACGAAGTTTGCAGCAGCAAGGTCGAGTGCAGGGGCAGTGGAGGAGACGAAGAAGCAGAAGAGTGGTGTCGGACTGGCACAGCAGGAGGCAGATTGTGCCAAAGTCGGTGGAGACGTCCACCACGACAGGATCGCGCAGTGCGGGGCTTAGGACACAGCCCCAGTGTTCGTATGCGCTGGTAGACGCCTCCACCGAGGTAGCACTTGCTGTATTTAAAAAGTGTCAGTCCAATTTGTTTTATAAAAGAAGGGTCCATAATTGCGAGCCAGTCAGGAGAGCAAGATACTTGCAGAGAACACAAAGGTTTGGGAAAGCTGTAGCGTTGGGCGAACACAGTAGGCTAAAATGTAAACACAGTTCACAGATAAAATGTCCGACTTGAGCGGCTGAATTAAAATGATGAAAAGAGGTGTAAAAACTTTGAAATCAGATTATCTGGTAAAATATTCAAAATTTAAAAAAAATATTTACATCACCGTGTGTCGGGATTTAAAAGCAACAAACTGATACAAAATTCAATGCATAAAATCAAATAGAACCACGATAAAATCACTGTAAAACACCACACACACTTTTGCTGCCTGCTGGCGCGACATCTACTTATAGTCGGCAGGGCAGAACCAGAACTACGGCCAACCAAGTATCACGGATTTGTGCGCCGTGCGCCCCAGATTGATTGGAGCATTAGAATGCCCAGGAAACAGACAAGCGTTTTTTTAACTTTTTGTCTGCTGACTTAATTTTTTGCCCTTAATCTCTTTAAAAACTGACTTAATGGGAGATAATTATGCACGAATAACGTTACTGGCTTAAAAAAAAAACTTTAGGAAAAGAACTACTGGTCAAAATCCCTTCAAATTTTCATCAAAAATCTATAAATGCATGTTCTTTGATTTGCAAGTGTTAGTTTATGTATATGCGAATTTTTTCTATGCATAGGATGACACAACTGGGTTTACCTGTAAAACACACCTACGTTAGTTACGTAAGGGGTAGACCGGTACTACAACACCCATCAACATAATAGTACTTATACCAGTTGGATGGCAGATACTCAGATTCACCAGCTGAAAACAACTGATGGGTCTTGTGAGGTGATTGGTGGTTACATCAGCACCTTTGAATGCGCGTGAAAACTCCGTCACGTTCTGCGGTCACGACATTTTTACATAAGAAACAAAGATTATAGAAAGAAATCTACTTCAAATTTTCAGATAAAATATAGGAGTACATGCAAGGCAGAACTGAACTCGAGACATGGAAATTTGAGTACATTGCTCTATCAAAATAGTCAGCCTGCTTCGAATACTGCCCGAGTACGAATAATGACTTGTTCCCATTCAGACATAGGCGATCTTCCCGTGGGGATGCTGGGGGCTCTTTCAGTATGAATGATATCCCCACCTTCTAGAAATTATGTGCTAGAAATTTCCTCTTTTCTGTCACTCTCTCTGTTTCTGCCTTCTTCCTTTGTTTTCAGTCATTTCTTCCTGTCACTTTCTACCTTGCTGGTCCATTCACCCGTATGTGTTCAATAAAGTCTTACATACTTTCTCTTAGGTTTGATAGTTGGGTACATATATTAAATGTTTTTTGCTCTGGGGAAATGAATTCTGCGGAAGCAATTTTAAATAATTCAGGCCCGTTTTCATATACTAATGTCCTTAATTGTGTTTAGATTTGTATTCAGGTATGTTTTTTTAAACTCCCCTGTGTGATAAACTGGACGGAGTGGTCAACGCCATGGACATCTTAGATTATGTGTGCGAATGCATTGATATGCATACTGAATTTTCTGTTCCTTTTTTCCCCCTTTTGAAGTACTGTGTGTGTATTGAAACAGTTATAGCCCTGATATGGCTCTATGCAGTCGGCTGGGTTTTTAAGCAACAATAAGAATAAGACACAGGCGACGGGCGCGATGGTCAAGTGGGTAAGACGTTAGACTTTCACTCAGAAGGTTTGGGTTCGATCCTGCCTGTTTCAGTTTCAGTTTCAGTTTCAGTTTCTCAAGATGATGTCTCCGCGCTCGGAATGAATTCCATATGCACCATCATCGCAGGTGCCATGCGATGGAGAAAATCCAGAACGATCACGGCACAAGCCTTAAGCCTACACATAAACCCACGAGCTGGCCAGGTCCTGAGGTCCTACCTAGATAATTCCATAACCCTGAGGTCATAGGAGAACGAGGTGACAGAGACCTCAACTTTTCCCGGGGCCAACACCACAAGGGCGGCGCCCATCCCCTCTCCCTCGCCGCACATTCATATTAATATTCACAGTTTTTAACCAAGGCTTCAAAAAGTAAGACAGCTAATTGGTCTTCTAGGGGTGGGACCTGGGGAATCAAACTATCTCTCCAATATTTCAAACTGAAGCAGCCGGGCAATGCCTTGCTCTGCACGATTTTGAATTGCCATGGGATCTTTAGCGTCCGCAGTCAGAAGGCACAGGGGTCCGACTCGTTTTTTGTCCCCT
>CM060312.1:23666460-23676460 GCA_030674185.1 Monoplex corrugatus
CCCAGCCAACTGCGTGAGCCATATCAGGGATATAACCGTTTCAAAATATACAAAACTTTAATGGGAAAAGAAAAGAAAAACAGATAATTAAGTACACATATCAATGCATCCGCGCACATAATCTAAGGAGGTGACCCTGGCGTTGACTACTCTGTCTTTTCCTAATCTTCCTTACCAATGATCTTCTTGTGTCTGCCTCCATCAAGACTGTCTCGTTTTCTTTGCTGTCCATGGAACTCTCAACATTCTTCTTAGAAACCACATCTCGGCTGCCTCAATCTTGTTCTGGCTTTGCGTGTTGACTGTCCACGCCTCACAACCGTATAACATTATCTGTTCTATATAACATTCAAGAACTCTCGTCCTGATGTTAATTGATATACATTTGTTGGTAAGAATGCTTTTCATCTTCTTGAATGCTGTTTGGCTCTGCCGATTCTGCTGGCTATTTCTGGTGTGCATCTGCCGTCTGGTGAGATGATCGTTCCAGATATTTAAACTTATCAACCTGTCTCAAAGTTGTGCCATTTGCTGTCTCAAAATTGTGCCATTTGCTGTTATTTTGCATGAGGGAATTTCATATATTTGACTGATTACCATGACTTCAGTCTTCTTGCTATCTAGCTCCAACCCTTCATTTTTGCTTTCTACTTCTATTATATTCACAAGGTTGTCTAGACCCCTTTCATTTTCTGCAATTAGCACTGTGTCATCTGCATAACAAATGTTGTTTATAATTTTTCCTCCAACCTTTAATCCACGGCATTCTTCTAGGTTTCTCATGATGGTTTTGCTATAAAGTGAAAACAGATCTGGTGACAGAACACAACCTTGCCTGACTCCTCTTTTGATATTTTGGAAAGAGCTTATATTGTTTTCTATTCTCATTGCTGCTGTTTGTTCCCAATACATATTTCTGATTATTCGTAGATCTCTTCCATGAATATTGAGTCTTTCTAGTTGGTTGATCAATTTTTCATGTCTTACCCGATTGAAAACCTTGCTATAATCAACAAAGCATAAATGTAAATCCTTATTCAACTCGACTGACCAAAGAGAGTGACAGGAAAGAGGAAATTTCCAGCACAGAATTTGCAGAAGGTGGCGATACTATTTATACCGAAATAGCCCCCGGCATCCGTGCGGGGGGACATTCATAGCTGGGTAAACTGCTAGACTCGAAGTCTCAGCACACACGTATGAAGCGCTTTTTCATATGATGATTCAGTCTGTTGTGCCTGGTGTGCAGACGGAGAACAATAACTTGCTCTTGCCGGGACAGCTGGTGGTGACTGTCATGTAACATGGGTGCTCTGAACAGAGATTTGATAATGACTTTCATCTCTTTAAGCTTTAAGGATGATGTTCTTGTCTCTCGAATCATCGTCTGCTCCCAGCTTCTCCATTTTGCCCGCCTCTTCATCTCCCGGATACCACAGTGTGCAGTGCCTACTGGTACACCTTACAAATTTACTATCACATGGCATCTGCGGAGGAATGAGGAATTTGTATTCCGAGCATGAAATGCTGTCTTGAAGAAAAATGAAACCGAAACTAAAACTAGTTGTATGAACATCCACCATCACCCTCATTTTGTTCAGCGTAGTAACACGCGTACATTTTCAAGAAATTGTCCACAAAAGCCAAGACAGAGCGGCCTAGAGGGAGATGGTGATGTCTAAGTGTGCAGCGGCCAACACCGAACCCGGTGATTCCGACAGGTGAGACAGATGAGACAGGTGAGACAGGTGAGACAGGCGAATAACATGCATGTCTGTGTGCAGAAACTACCGGTGAAAACGATGGTTACTTGCTCCCAGCTAGAGAGGCGGTATGGAATGTCCCTGCTAACAACTCTCCCTTGCCAGCGAGAGAGACGGCACGAAGTCTCATCAATTCCGATATGCTCTCAGACCGATGTTCTCCAGCTCCCGTCAAGTTCCACATCACTGACCCTCTGTTTGACTGCAGCTGGACTTCCTCCCTCTCCCCTCCCTGCAAGTCCAGGCTTCGGGCCAAGCTTGTGTGTAACCAAACATCCGCGGACATCATGTACGAGTGGGTCCCCGCTGATGTGCCACCGTCCGCTTACAGCTTTGAAGACGATTGCTTGGCCCGTGTGGTGAAGGCCAAGTGCCACGAAGGCAGTGACGACGGAAAAGTGATCCCCAATCTGTCTCATCACGTCATGTTTGGCGGCCAGGAACTCCACAATTACACCTTTCTGGGCGTGGTCAGTGCCGTGCGATTCTTGCAGGTGAGAAGGGGGATGGGATGTAAGGGACAGAAGGAGTTTGGGAATGCAGTGGTTACAGCTGTGCTGATGAATACAATGTAAACTTACTCCGTGAGAAATCGGTGGGTGTCAACATCTGGTATCTTACTGACCGCCATTGATAAATTTATTAGTATTACGCGCGCGCGCGCGCGCCGCGAGAGAGAGAGAGAGAGAGACAGACAGAGACAGAATTAGAGACAGAGACAGAGACAGACTGACAGACTGACATAGACATAGATAGACAGACAAGGAGAGAGAGAGAGAGAGAGAGAGGGAGAGAGAGAGAGAGAGAAACAGGAAGAGAGAGGGAGAGAGAGAAAGAGAGAAAGAGAGAGAGAGAAACAGTCACAGATACATAAACACACGTACACACACATATATATACATGTATATGAGTGTGTGTATATATACATAAAATGCGGAGCGTTCGAGGTTTGTAACTCTGCAGGAGCTTAGCAAGATAGGACGGCATGTTCTCATGATAGATGCACTGAAAGCAGAAACAGGCAACTTTATATTGAATCCTAGCCTTTACCGGGAGCCAATGAAGTGTTCTAAGTAGAGATTTTGCACTCTCACGCCTGGCCTTGCGGAGAACAGGGCGAGCCGCATGGTTCTGTATGCGCTTAAGTTTATACAGTTGATTGTCATGAAAAAAAAGGAGCGAATCTTACCTATTCTGCGCAGCTGATAGTACAGAGTACGACACAACTGTTTGACATGGGCTTCCATAGACAGTGTTTCATCCAGGTAGAAGCCAAGATTGCTAACAGTTTGTGAGTAAGATACATCACAACCAGAGACAGACATGGGGGTATGAGTAACCTGATTGACCTTTGACTTAGTACCAGTAACAATAAGTTCAGTTTTATCATCATTCATCTTCAGCTTGTTTTCACTCATCCACTTGGAGACATCCTCTATACAATCTCTCAGACTGCACGCAAGAGCGTCAAAATTTGATGGGGTAGAGGAGATATGCAGCTGTGAGTCATCCGCAAAGAAGTGGTATGAGTGACCTGACTGATGAATGACAGTACTGAGAGGTTGTGTATACATGGTGAACAGGACAGGTCCCAAGACAGAACCTTGTGGGACACCACATTTCAGCATAGATGGATGTTTGAACGTAATAAAATCATTTTGTGTCATATGGGTGTATATATCTACATACATACGTGTGTGTGTGTGTGTGTGTGTGTGTGTGTGTGTGTGTGTGTGTGTGTGTGTGTGTGTGTGTGTGTGTGTGTGTGTGTGTATGTGTGTGTGTGTGTGTGTGTGTGTGTGTGTGTGTGTTAAATACGTATACGCTTGTTGTATTACCAACATTATGCAGGCGTTCCGTGTTGGGTACAGTCAGCATACTCCGTCTTCTATGGCCATGGGCGGGAATGCTGGTGTTGTCAGGTTTCCATAAGCTCCAAGACATTGACATGACTGGTTGATTGATTTGGTTAAACGCTCAAACCAACTGAGGTACTGGGGGCTCACTGACATGACGTACAGGCAAAGACGTTATAAATAGAACAGACTGCACGCGGACAGTGACAAGCTGGCCCCATCAGCTCAGTTGGTTTGAGTGTCGAATTCACATGCTAATGGCTGTGGGCTCGAATCTAGCGGTGCACTACATTAAAACTGGCCTTCTCACTGTCCCATCTTAATATCATTGTTGTTCTGGTGGTGTCAGTATAGGATTATATAGGTCCCACTTCCCCCACTTCCCTGGGATGTTTATCCCCGTCGGCCATATCACCTGAGGTGGGTGTCGACGTAAAAACTGAACCAAGTCAATAACGCATGCCCAAAGACGTATACTGTCTTTACTTACAGGATTAAAAAAAAAAAATTAATTTTAAGGCGTGTGTTTGATGTTCTGCGTGCATGTACACACGACGGAGGCTCAGGCGCTAACAGGTCTGCACACACGTGGGCCCGGGGAGTTCGGTAAAATCTCCACCACCCTTACCTTCCAGGCGGGAGAAACCCAGGCAGGATTGACTTTTTTTAATAATGTTTTTTTAGGATCATCGCTCTTAGGGAGGCTACCTTTGAGCTCACCCTGTTTTTTAATGGCCACAGAAGCTGGTACACATTTTTTTTACAATGCAATGACGATGATGTTGATGAGGATGATAATCATGATGCTATGGAGTCCCGTCTAGGATTGAGACTGCGTGACAGGGCTATACTCTACGCTTACTATTATAACATATCCTGGTGTCAACCAGGCCCGAGAGATACAGACACCTGCGGTGCTGGTCAGACGACTTAATCACGCATCCGTGAAGTGAACGAGACTCGACTGTGTGGTCCTAGCCTTCCCAATGAGCCCATAGCACGCCCAACTCTGGGTAAGAGCCAGTTACAGCCGAAAAATCCCACGATGATTTTTGAAGGTACTGATGGGGATTCGAACCCACAAATTCCAGTCAGTACTTCGTTGCGTTAACCATTACACCTCGGCGACTGGGTTGGCAGGATCGAATCTACACCTTCCGACTGAAGTCCGTCAGACGTCGTGCCCACTCGACTGTCTCGCCCATCCTCTGGTCTGTTTCAGCCATGTCTGGTGCTGATCCACGCGGATGTGCTGCCCACAGGCCGTTACTGGGACTCCCTGGTCAGACTGTTCCCCCACCTGATCCACGTGCAGCGGTCGGCGCCCACCGTCATCTTCGGCAACGTAGGTCAAGGTGGTTGAACATAGCTCCGACATCGCCCGTCTGGAAGCTGTGAACAGTGAGTTGTCTTATTACAGAAATCAAATGGAAAATTCCGTAGCTAGATTGACCATATAAGTCTCTTTTTCTTCTATCAGGCCAAACAAACATTGAAACAAAGAACGAGAGACCAGAGGCCGTAATGAAACTTCATGGCAAGTCATATTATGTTCCTGGTTATGGTAAGTGTAACGGGACTTGCGATTGGGAAGTCGCAGGTTCGAATGCCATCACTGTAGGATTTTTCGTCCCTTGGGCAAAGTGCTGATGGCTGTCTCCGTCTCTCTCTCTCTCTCTCTCATACCGACACACGCACGTTTCCTCGTGCGCGCACATTCACAAGTGCACTCACGCAGCACATGTACACACGCACGTGCACACACACATGCGCGCGCACACACACACACACACACACACGCAGAGGGAGAGAGAGAAAGAGAGAGAGAGAGAGAGAGAGAGAGAGAGAGAATCAGCCTTGTCAGACACTTTTTACCCATAACCCAAGGAGTATGTGTCTCTAAGACAGTTTAACTCTTTCTCTGCTTTACCTTATCCACCAGCTTCCACATGCTTCCCGAAACCTTTCACTCCCTCACCCTATTTACCAGTTTCCTTAACTTTCTACTCACTCGCCCTATCTACCTGTTTCCTGAATCTTTTCACTACCTCGTCATATTTACCAGCATTCCAAACCTTTTCATTCTCTCACCCTATCCACAAACTTTCCAAATCTTAACCTCCCACCCTATCCACCAGCTTCCTGAACCTTTTCATTTTCTGACCCTGTCCTGGTCGTTGTTGGGTGGTTGTTTTGGTGAATGATTAGAATGCGCACTTGGTTTAATTTTGAATCAATATTTGGACGGCTTAGAAACATTATCATTATTATAATTATTATTCACCAGATTTCCAAACCTTTCTACTCCCTCACTCTATCCACCAGCATCCTGAACACTTTCATCCTTTCTTGCAGAAAGCTGTGCAAGGAGAGAAAGAGTTAATCGTTTCACTCCCTCACTCTATCCACCACCTACACAAACTTAACCCTCTCACTCCCTAACTCTACACACCAGCTTTTATTTCTTGCAGGAAGTTGGTGGATAAGGTGAGAAAGTGAAGAAGTTAATTTTCGCTTCACCATCGTGACAGATAGCAGAGAACGCAGGGTGACTTAGAGTGAGGGAGTCAAATGACTTATTCTGTGTGTGCGCAGAGTTTGGCGGCCTGTACCAAGACACGGACTACGTGTTGCTCAACCCTGTGGAGGACCTCCGCAAGTACAGCGTGGTGATGGGCAAGACCATCCCCAAAGTCAACTACTGCAACTGCATCTTCATGGGCAGACCTTCAGCTCCCTTCCTCAACGCCTGGTACGACTCCTACCGCACTTTCGACGACAAGATTTGGGGGTTCCATTCCACCATTATGCCTTACAGAATTCACAGAAAAAGACCAGACCTCGAATTCCATGAAGTAGACACCTTCGTGCAGCCGTGGTTTAAGAACATTCGGAAACGGTTCTACGACAATTTCCTGGACTGGAAGCGTCTGCGTGGTCTCCATCTGTACGTTCGTTTGAACAGGCAGTATTTTTTGCGACACTTTGACCAGCAGAACAGTTCCCTAGGTCAGGTTTTTCGGCATATTGTGTTTGGGGATAGTGAGGCTTGCTTTGGGGGATCTGGGCTAAACCGTCCGGTTGTGAGAATGAAGGACACTCTGACATACTAGTTAAAGAAAGACAGTGACTGCCAGGGGCCACAATATCAAAGTAGCAAGTTATCGTTATTGTTATTGTTATTGTTTAAAGCCCAGCCGACTGCATAAAGCCATATAAGGGCTGTAACCGTTTCAAAACGTACAAAACTTCAAAGGAAAAAAAAAAAGAAAAAGAAATCAATTAGACACATCAATGCATTCGTGCACATAATCTAAGGACAATTTATCACACAGGGGGGTTAGAAAAAACACCTGAATACAAATCTAAGTATACCTATGGACACCGAAACATATAAAAACGGGCCTAAGTTACCTAAAATTGCTTCCTCATATCTCACTTTCTTAGAGCCAAAAATGCATTTAATACATGTACCCAATTATCAATCCTAAGAAAAATATGTAAGACCTTATCGAACACACACAGGTGATTGGACCAACAAGGCAGAAAATGATAGGAAGAAATGACAGAAAGCAAAGGAATAAGGCAGAAAACAAAGAGAGTGACAGAAAAGAGGACATTTCTAGCACAGACTTTCCAGACGGTGAGGATACTACTTGTACTGAAAGAGCCCCCAGCATCCCCACAGGGGGAAAGTAGCAAGTAAATGTCCTCAACCCCGAAGCCAGGAACGGCTGGGTTGTCTCCCTTGTAATGGTAACTTCGAACTTGAAATCTCAAAACAGTTTATTGCTGAAGGATAGTAGCTCTAAGTCCCATTGGACCTATCTTACAGCTAGTCTTTCCTACTCTACACGTATGAGTGTGAGAAAATGAGCTATAACTCATATAATATGTGAGAAAGTTAAAAACACGAATAACTAACACACACACACACACACACACACACACACACACACACACACACACACACACACACACACACACCACACACACACCACACCACACCACACACACCACACCACACCACACACACACACACACACACACACACACACACACACACACACACACACACACACACACACACAGACAACAACAGAGAGAGAGAGAGAGAGGGAGAGAGAGAGAGGAGAGAGAGATGAACCATAACACATACAATGTGAAAAAAAAAACCACTTTAAAACATGAATCGTAATAAAACATAGACTTGTATATAGTACTTATGTCAATATATCAAGCGTGTGTGTGTGTGTGTGTGGTGTGTGTGTGTGTGTGTGTGTGTGTGGGGTGTGTGGTGTGTGTGTGTGTGTGTGTGTGTGTGTGTGTGCGTGTGCTCTTTCTCTCTGTCTCTCCCTGTGTGTGTGCTCTCTATCACTACAAAACCTTGTGAATACAATAGAAATAGAAAGCAAAAATAAAGGGTTGGAGCTAAATAGCAAAAAGACTGAAGTCATGGTAATCAGTAAAAAATATTATAAAAAACAAACAAACACATGAAACCCCCTCATGCAAAATAACAGCAAATGGCACAACCTTGAGACAGGTTGATAAGTTTAAATATCTGGGAAGTCATCTCACCAGACGGCAGATGCACATCAGAAATAGCCAGCAGAATCAGCAGATCCAAAACAGCATTCAAGAAGATGAAAAATATTCTTACCAACAAATGCCTATCAATTAACATCAGGAAGAGAATTCTTGAATGTTGTATAGAATCGATAATGTTAAGTGTTTATCTTTCTGTATCTTTCCTCTTTTTCCTTTGCCTTCCTCCGTTCTTCCATCCAGCCCATAATTTCTTTTGTATAGCCTACTTACTCAAAATAATCATCCGTTTAATTATTCATTCATCCATTGTTTCAAGTTCAAGGCACGTGTGATGAACAGCCTACTTACTTAAAGTGCCAGTAGACATATTTCTGTTATTCATGCTCTCATTATATCCGATTTTTCGTGATGATGAATTTCTGTTTTACTTTTACTAGGCTGATGATAATTTTCCATCTTGGGAAAAGAATGAAATCTGGACGTTTGGTGATGTATGGATGTGTCTGTACGTATTCGGTCGATAACAAAAGTTATTTGATTATATGAAGTATTAAGAATGACATTGATAACAAACAGTAAAATGATGCCATCATGTATCATTACCAACACTCGCCACCACCACCACCACCACCACCACCACCACCATCACCCCCACCACCATCGCCACCACCATCAACACAGCATCAAGTTCTGACAGTCTGCGGAAATTTAAGATTTCAATCATCAACGAAGACATTTTTGCAACCGCCTGCATGGGAAACAATTGTGTCATTCTTAAAGAAATGTACCTCAGTTATTTCCCTTCTCCCAAAACGGTTTTATTTCAGCTAATACACTTTACACTACATTTAGAGACGAACCATCAGTATACATATATGGTTGCACCAAGGAGTAACAGTCAGGGACATCATAGGAAGGATAGATAGTAAAAGGTATGAAAGTCTTATGTCCAAGAATAGAGACACAACACAACGCAACGCAATACTGCTCAGTCAATCTCAACTGAGTGAAGTCTTTCACGGAATGTTCACATAGAACGGAATCCAAAACAAGTGTGACTGTCCGTGTTCAAGCAAACAGGAACCAGAAACAACACGAAAAAAGAATAAGAACGCATATTTAATACAACAAGACAAGACAGGCGCATTTTCGGCCAACTGGCCTTTGTCAAGCATAAGATCACAAACAAACAAACACCATATACAAAAATTAGGAGAAAAAGACTGAAACTTCCCTGCTGCTCCGTCCAGTGTGAAAGTCTCTGGTCTTGTATTAAATACGCATTCTTATTCTTTTTTTTTTCGTGTTTTTTTTCTGGTTCATAGAACGAAATATTCAATAAAAAGATCCAGAAAAGAAACAGTGTGAGCAGTCAACTAGCCCCGCACTTGAAACACCTTAATATTCCTATAGAAACAAAAGCTCCATTTCTATCAAATGTGGGCTGAATATCTGATACCTTAAGTTCAGTCCCAGCCCGCAACATTAACTTAAAAACTGGCCTGCTCGCTGCCCAACTTAATGTTTCCATCATTTTGGTGATGCCAGTTTAGTGTTTCATAGTTCCTTGCTCTCTTCCATCCCCATCCCCACCCCCCTCCTTCTCAATTTCAAAATCTTATCAGCGCATAGGGTTTTGCGCATGCTCAAGGAGTTTGCTATTGCTGGAAGATTTGGGTGGAACATGTATGGAATTATAGCGTGAATAATCCTTCTTGAACTAACTCCAAACACCTAACTCCAAATTCTTCACTCTGACGTACTACTGCCTGACACCGACCTTGACTAAGTCCTTGGAGCACACCAGTCGCCGTGGTGTAGTGGTTAGCG
>CM060312.1:23686460-23696460 GCA_030674185.1 Monoplex corrugatus
GTTTGTGTTGTGTGAGCGTGTGAGTGTGTGCGCGCAGCTGTATTATGTTGCTGTTTTTTGCTTTTGTTTGTTTGTTGTGTTCTTGTGTTTTTGGTGTGTGTGTGTGTGTTGTGGTGTGTGTGGTGTGTGTGTGTGTGTGTGGTGTGCGCGCGCGCGCGCGTGTATGTGTGTGTGTGTATGTTGTTTTTTTCTTTTCTTTTTTTTTTTTTTTGCCCCGCTTTTGTGACACTACCCCCCGCTGCTCATTTCAGAACACCAACACATCTTCAGACCCACCAAAACCGAGGTCACCATGACATCAGGGCTTGCAGGGTCACCAAAATCTGGGACAATATTAGACGTGCTATGATGACGATCATGATGAGAATGGAAATGATAGGAAGTGTAGCAGTCCAGCACTGCCATGTAGTCTCAATCCACTTCGGATTGAGACTGCATGGCAGGGCCTGGACTCTACACTTCCTTTCACGATGTATGCTGACGTCAGCCAGGCCCGAGAGATACAGACGCCTGCGGTGTTAAGTCAGGAAGTTTGAGCAACACCCTCTATGGTGCATCCGTAAAGTGGATGACTCGACTGTGAGGTCCCAGTCTTTCTAACAAGCGCATAGCGACCACAACTCTGGGTAGAAGCCGATCAGGGCCCAAAACTCCCGCAGTCAGTGTTGTTGTTGTTGTTGTTGTTGTTGTTGTTGTTGTTGTGTAATTGAGGGTTCAAACACACCAACTCCAGTAAGCAGCCCGTCGCGCTATCCACTTCACCGCGTTAAATGGTGGTGCGTCACTGAGTAGGATTTATATCATCTATACTGTCAAAGGGTGTTGGTTTGTTAAGTGTCAGAGCCTCAATATATCATGATAATCATGACGCGTATCCAAACAGCAGGGGGCTGAGGTATTATCATCTTACTCAGTGTCACAGGGAACCTCTGTCACAGTTAACTCAATATCACAGGGCTATGTTATGAAACCTCTGTCATGGTTAGCTCAGTGTCACAGGGCTATATTATAGAACCTCTGTCATAGTTAACTCAATATCACAGGGCTATGTTATGAAACCTCTGTCATGGTTAGCTCAGTGTCACAGGGCTATATTATAGAACCTCTGTCATAGTTAACTCAATATCACAGGGCTATGTTATGGAACCTCTGTCATGATTATTGTAGATCAAAAGTGTATTTTACGCGTTTCTGAACAGCAGGGGGGCTGAGATGCTATCATCTTACTCAATATTACAGGGCTATGTTATGGAACCTCTGTTATGGTTAACTCAATATTACAGGGCTATGTTATGGAACCTCTGTCATGGTTAACTCAGTGTCACAGGGCTATGTCAGTGTCACAGGGCTATGTTATGGACCTCTGTCATGGTTAACTCAATATTACAGGGCTATGTTATGGACCTCTGTCATGGTTAACTCAATAGCACAGGGCTATGTTATGGACCTCTGTCATGGTTAACTCAATAGCACAGGGCTATGTTATGGAACCTCTGTCATGGTTAACTCAATAGCACAGGGCTATGTTATGGAACCTCTGTCATGGTTAACTCAATAGCACAGGGCTATGTTATGGAACCTCTGTCATGGTTAACTCAATAGCACAGGGCTATGTTATGGAACCTCTGTCATGGTTAACTCGGTATCACAGGACTATGTTATGGAACCTCTGTCATGGTTAACTCAATGTCACAGGGCTATGTTATGGAACCTCTGTCATGGTTAACTCAATAGCACAGGGCTATGTTATGGACCTCTGTCATGGTTAACTCAATAGCACAGGGCTATGTTATGGAACCTCTGTCATGGTTAACTCAATAGCACAGGGCTATGTTATGGAACCTCTGTCATGGTTAACTCAATAGCACAGGGCTATGTTATGGAACCTCTGTCATGGTTAACTCAATAGCACAGGGCTATGTTATGGAACCTCTGTCATGGTTAACTCGGTATCACAGGACTATGTTATGGAACCTCTGTCATGGTTAACTCAGTGTCACAGGGCTATGTCAGTGTCACAGGGCTATGTTATGGAACCTCTGTCATGGTTAACTCAATAGCACAGGGCTATGTTATGGAACCTCTGTCATGGTTAACTCAATAGCACAGGGCTATGTTATGGAACCTCTGTCATGGTTAACTCAATAGCACAGGGCTATGTTATGGAACCTCTGTCATGGTTAACTCAATAGCACAGGGCTATGTTATGGAACCTCTGTCATGGTTAACTCAATAGCACAGGGCTATGTTATGGAACCTCTGTCATGGTTAACTCAATAGCACAGGGCTATATTATAGAACATCTGTCATGGTTAACTCAATGTCACAGGGCTATGTTATGGAACATCTGTCATGGTTAACTCAATAGCAAAGGCTATGTTATAGAACCTCTGTCATGGTTAACTCAATAGCAAAGGCTATGTTATGGAACATCTGTCAGGGTTAACTCAGTGTCACAGGGCTATGTTGTAGAACCTCTGTCAGGGTTAACTCAATAGCAAAGGCTATGTTATAGAACCTCTGTCAGGGTTAGCTCAGTGTCACAGGGCTATGTTATGGAACCTCTGTCATGGTTAACTCAATAGCACAGGGCTATGTTATGGAACTTCTGTCATGGTTAACTCAGTGTCACAGGGCTGTGTTATGGAACCTCTGTGATGGTTAACTCAATATTACAGGGCTATGTTATGGAACCTCTGTTATAGTTAACTCAGTGTCACAGGGCTATGTTATGGAACCTCTGTCATGGTTAACTCGGTATCACAGGGCTATGTTATGGAACCTCTGTGATGGTTAACTCAATATTACAGGGCTATGTTATGGAACCTCTGTTATAGTTAACTCAGTGTCACAGGGCTATGTTATGGAACCTCTGTTATGGTTAACTCAGTATCACAGGGCTATGTTATGGAACCTCTGTTATGGTTAACTCAGTATCACAGGGCTATGTTATGGAACCTCTGTCATGGTTAACTCAATATTACAGGGCTATGTTATGGAACCTCTGTGATGGTTAACTCAATATTACAGGGCTATGTTATGGAACCTCTGTCATGGTTAACTCAATATTACAGGGCTATGTTATGGAACCTCTGTCATAGTTAACTCAATATTACAGGGCTATGTTATGGAACCTCTGTCATGGTTAACTCAGTGTCACAGGGCTATGTTATGGAACCTCTGTCATAGTTAACTCAATATTACAGGGCTATGTTATGGAACCTCTGTCATGGTTAACTCAGTGTCACAGGGCTATGTTATGGAACCTCTGTCATAGTTAACTCAATATTACAGGGCTATGTTATGGAACCTCTGTCATGGTTAACTCAATATTACAGGGCTATGTTATGGAACCTCTGTCATAGTTAACTCAATATTACAGGGCTATGTTATGGAACCTCTGTCATGGTTAACTCAGTGTCACAGGGCTATGTTATGGAACCTCTGTCATGGTTAACTCGGTATCACAGGGCTATGTTATGGAACCTCTGTGATGGTTAACTCAATATTACAGGGCTATGTTATGGAACCTCTGTCATGGTTAACTCAGTGTCAGAGGGCTATGTTATGGAACCTCTGTTATGGTTAACTCAGTGTCAGAGGGCTATGTTATGGAACCTCTGTCATGGTTAACTCAGTGTCAGAGGGCTATGTTATGGAACCTCTGTCATGGTTAACTCAGTGTCACAGGGCTATGTTATGGAACCTCTGTCATGGTTAGCTCAGTGTCACAGGGCTATGTTATGGAACCTCTGTCATGGTTAACTCAGTGTCACAGGGCTATGTTATGGAACCTCTGTTATAGTTAACTCAGTGTCACAGGGCTATGTTATGGAACCTCTGTCATGGTTAACTCAATATTACAGGGCTATGTTATGGAACCTCTGTCATGGTTAACTCAATATCACAGGGCTATGTTATGGAACCTCTGTCATGGTTAACTCAGTGTCACAGGGCTATGTTATGGAACCTCTGTCATGGTTAACTCAGTGTCACAGGGCTATGTTATGGAACCTCTGTCATGGTTAACTCAGTGTCACAGGGCTATGTTATGGAACCTCTGTCCGGCGTAGAGTCAGTTGTGTTGTGATTCAGACTTTTAAATATTTATTTACTTTATATATACGTTTCTTTTTTTCAAGGTAAGATACACATGTCATTTACATGTAACCAAGATTATATTCCTGCGGTAGGCTTATAAAATACCAGTATAAAATATAGACTAGGTAAAACGTAGTCTAGGTAGGGCCCCAGGACCTGGCCAGCTCATGGGTTTATGTGCAGGCTTAAGGCTTGTGCTATGATCACCATACACATGGCACCTGTGATGTTAGCGCATATGGAATTCGTTCCGAGCGCGGAGATGTCATCTTGAGAAACTGAAAATGAAACTAGAACTGAAGCCCGAGCATCTGGTGTTGTAAACTCGAAGGACTGGCTGGCTGGTTGACTGGCATCCTGGTCAGGTAGGCAAACCACTTGATCCCATGTTGTTGGGTATACAGGCATTGTCCCAGCTATTTATCATCTCACAGGTTGTGGTCTGTCTGTAACTTAAAAATGTTTTCTTTAATGTTCAGGTCTGGCTCTGGTATATCTCTGTGTGTACGAAGATTGTACTGATAGATCGAGCTTCTATCTCCATAAAGATTTTTAGGTGTTTCAGAAGGGGTGAACGCTGGTAGATTTGCCTTTTCGACTCTGGTTTCCGTTTCATTGTCTATTTGACCATTTTTGGTAACAAGCTTCCCAAACAGGCTGCTTCAGTTCTGTACAGTAACTTCTGGCAGAGTTGTGTGAAGCGGATATGGAACTGTTTGAGCGCAATGAATTCCACTTGAACAAACTTCAAACTCTGAGTTATCAGCAAAGTCTCAGCCGAAATCCGTTTTGACTGGCTCATTTTAGTTCTCAATCAGGAAGAAAAGACATTGATGGTAACACAGCTGTTTGCTGTGTGTAGTGAATATCTGGCCGTGTGTCTAGTTTGAGTCAGAGTCGGAGTCACACATTTTCGCGAACCAGACTCAAACACGTGTCATAAGAATGAAGAACAGGAAGCTCTACCACTAAGTCATTTCAGTCTTTTTGGTAAATGGAGGAGGGTGTGCAATGTAACGAACTGCTTGCTTGGGAAGGGGAACAACTCCTAAGTTTCCAGAACATTTTAATTAAACTCTTCAGTCACAATCGCGGTTTTGAAATCAAAAGCGAAATCTTGTCACTGTTGACTATATCAGTGACGATGATAATATCACTGCTGTTTCAATGTTTCTGGTTCTACTCATTTTTAGCTAAACTCATTGCGGAAAAGGGATGACCGTTTACATCATGTGATTTTTTAAAACTTTTTTTTCATTCGTCTTTTGTTTCGCAACAAACGGACATCTAAAGACAATGTGGCAACGAAGAATGACAACAACAACAACAAAAATTTTACACATATAAAAAGACAATGTTGACACATGAACTTACACCATGTGATTTATTCTGTTTCTTAACGCTAAACCAGAATGAATAACAGCACGACCTTTCAGACATCGGGCATTTAGACTGTGGCTTTTCCAATGAGCCAGTTTCTTCACGACTGTTTCCAGTTTCTGCTGGTTCTCTTGACAAAACCATGAAGTCAAGAGTTCATATCTCGAGTACAATCCTACCCTGCAGCAATAACCCTTTGACTCCCGCGCATTCTGTCCACCAGCATTCTCTATTGCCAACCATGCTAGCAAAGCAAAAACTTAATCAAAGGAATCAAAGGGTTAAATTTTTGCAGTTGGTGGATAGGGTGTGGGAGTCAAAGGGTTAAGTTTTTGCAGTTGGTGGATAAGGTGTGGGAGTCAAAGGGTTAAAATGGTCTGCTGGTTGCCCGTCTCAATGTTCCAAGCATTGTGGTCATGTCAGCTTAGCGTTTCATAGTTCCGTTCTCTTACGCCCTCTTCCCCATTTCAAGACCCAGAAAGTGTATAAGGTTTGGCGCAGACTCAAGGAGTCTACCAGATGATTACTGGCGGATTTGGGTGGAGCTCATGTGGAATTGTCCGTGTGCGATGAATCCCTCAAACTTCGAAATATAAACTGTAGTTTCTCCTCTAGTTTCTCCTGTAGTGTTAAACGGCTGTGATTAATTAAATATTCTCTGAAATGCCGCTAAGCCACAAGTGGCCGGCATGTACAAGAAATAGACTCGTCACACTGCACGTATCCAAGGATTACCACGATTTGTGATCTCTATGACAGCTCTAGTAAGCTTCTTCTAATCCAGAAAGTAGCCTACAGCCCTAGGTAGTATATCATAGGCCTACACCCTAAGATATATAACCCCCTCAGACCCACCCACGAGCGATTATCGGGGCTCTTTCAAGTTTCAGCGTAAATAATATCATCCATCTTTTGGAAATACGCCAGAAATATATTTCCTCCATTGTGTCACTGTCTTTATTTTCATACCTTTTATGCCTTGCCTGTCCGTTTATCTGTGCTTATCCCAACAAACTCTTGTTCGCTTTTTTTCATTCTCATTCCTGCCCAACAAAGCCGGGAGTATGCTGACTGTACAGCGACAGATTGTTATCTTCACAGTGTGGGGGCAAGCCTCCAGAACAAAGCGCGTACACAAATTCGTGCCAGCATGAACATGCCTCAGATTGTGACAGACCACTGGAGGCATGAAAACATTTCCAGCACACAACAAGATTTGTGGCTCATTCAGTCCGCAACATAAACAACTGACCTGTTCGCTGCCCCGTCTTAATGTTGTTTCCATCATTCTGGTGGTGGTCAGCTTAGGTCCCTTCTCCCCCTCCCCCACCCCACACTTCTCCATCTCAAGACATTGGTTTTGGGGCAGGTAATTACTGACAGATTGGGTTGAGCACATGTGGACTTGTCCAAGTGTGATGATCCATCCACATATATAAAATTAGCCCTCCACATATATAAAATTAGCCCTCCACATATATAAAATTAGCCCTCCACATATATTAAAATTATAAATAGCCCTCCACATATATAAAATTAGCCCTCCACATATATATATAAATTATGCCCTCCACAACCTCATATAAAATTAGCCCTCCACAATATAAAATTACACATTATAGCCCTCCACATATATAAAATTAGCCCCCCAAAAAACCACATATATAAAATTAGCCGTCTTCATAAACTCCAAACACCATGGGACAACTATCCTCACGAGTGTTTCTGCTCGTGGTTTCTGCACTGTCATTGTTGTCATGAAATATGATCTTTAATTACCTGTGGCCGGTTTGAGCCTGACAGTGTCACATTGTCTGTATCCCTGTAGTGTCAAGAATTTTTTTGTTTATTTTTGTTTTTGTTTTATTTTGTGTGTGTGTGTGTTTTGTTGTTGTTTTTTGTTGTTGTTTTTGTTTTTGTTTGTTTGTTTGTTTTTGTTTTTTTGCTTTCGAGCATGGATAGTTATGCCTCAAACGGTAAGTCCTGTGGTCTGGATGAACGATGGTTTTCATCAAGTCCTCTTCGTTCCCCAGTAGCTGCTCTTCAAGAGTTGCTGTATCTCCCACTGCTCCTCAAAAATTGTCATTCCCATGACGTGGGCAACACAGCCAAAATCAAATGTATAAACACGTATCCAAGGCAGCAGAATATCCCATGTGGCCATCCAGTGAGTCGTCCCTCGTGATCCAGAAAGCAGCTAACCTATATTTCAGACCGACAGCACAATGTTACATTGTTGATACAAACTACGGATATTGGAGACCTTCCAAAGAGATCGGAATTTGGAATTTGCTCAAGAGAGATTCATTGCACTGTGACGGCTCCATATGCGCTTCGCTCAAATATCCTAGCCATAAACGTAGGCCTGAGGTAAGAGGTACCATGCCTGCAGGCGCCTTCTAACAAACCAGGATACCACGTCATCTAACTCCCCTCCCCCTCCTCCGTGGGGATTCCAGGGAATTTTTCAGTACAAGTAGTATCCCCACCTTCTGGAAATTCTGCGCTGTCATTCTCGTTCTTTCTGCCTTGTTCCTTTGCTTTCTGTTATTTCTTCCTGTCATTTTTTGCCTTAATGGTCCATTCACCTGTATGTGTTCAATAAAGTCTTACGTACTTTCTCTGAAGATTGATAATTGGGTACATGTATTAAGTGCATTTTTGGCTCTAGGGAGATGAGATATGCGGAAGCAATTTCAAGTAATTTATGCCTATTTTTATATATGTTTTGGTGTCCTTAGGTATGATGAAATTTGTGTTCAGGTGTGTTTTGAAATCCCCGTGCGATGAATTGGACGGATTGGTCAACACAGGGGGCATGTCCTTAGATTGTGTGCGCGAATGCATTGATATGTGTACTTAGTTTTCTTTTCTATTTTTTTCCTCTTGAAGTTTTCTGTTTTGAAACGGTTATAGCCCTGATATGGCTCTACGCAGTCGGCTAGGCTTTAAACAACAATAACAATAACAATAACAATAACAATAACAATAATGTCTATAACGTAAACGTCTGCACGGTCAGCTACACCAACCTAGAATGGCACTTGCCCAATTAAAGTCCCATCAGGATAGAGCCGTGGCGGGCACTGCGCCTAAACAGGAGGAGCGACAAAAGACGTGGTCGACTCATCATCATCATCATCAATGCCCTGCCGCATGCGTTGGCTTTCATGACTCTTGTTGCCTCAAGCACATCTTCCACACTCTCTGTCCTCAGGCACCCTGCAAGTCCTCCAACATTTTCTCCCTGGGTCAACCCAGTGCTCTTTTTCCCTCCAGCTTTCCTGTTGTGACCAGGAGCTGTAATTCGCCTTTCCTCATAAAATGGCCTACTAATGTTGCTTCTCTTTTCTTAATCTTCCTTATCAATGATATTCTTGTATCTGCCTCCATCAAGACTGTCTCGTTTGTTTTCTTTGCTATCCATGGAACTTTCAACATTCTTCTTAGAAACTACATCTCGGCTGCCTCAATCTTGTTGTGGCTTTGCTTGTTGACTGTCCATGCCTCACAACCATATAACATTATCGGTTCTACATAACATTCAAGAGCTCTCTTCCTGATGTTAATTGATAGGCATTTTTGGTTTGCTTGTTCTTCTGGTTCCTGATAGGCATTTGTTCGTAAGAAAGCTTTTCATCTTCTTGAATGCTGTTTTGGCTTGGCCGATTCTCCTGGCTATATCTGATGTGCATCTGCCGTCTGGTGAAATGATCGTTCCTAGATAAGTAAACTTATCAACCTGTCTCAAAGTTGTGCCGTTTGCTGTTATTTTGCATGAGGGGATTTCATGTTTTTTACTGAGTACCATGACTTCATTCTTCTTGCAACTGTTGCTGAATACAACTCTGAAAACCACGGTCCATGGCAGCCAGCAGGAACTTGAAAAAAAACACACAAAAAACTGACCACACTCTTGGCCAGATGTGGCCTGACCATGTAAACGGCGAACAAATGAAGAATAAACTAGTAGACACCTGAAGTCTGCTCAAAACTACATACATGGGCGAGGTCTTCAAATGGGAATTCCCCCCATGGGGGGGGGGGGGGGGCTCTTTCAGTATAAATAGTATCCCCACCTTGTGGAAATTCTGTGCTAGAATTTTCCTCTTTTCTGTCACTCTCTTTGTTTCTGCCTTATTCCTTTGCTTTCTGTCATGTCTTCCTATCATTTTCTGCCTTGCTGGTCCATTCACCTGTTTGTGTTCGATAAAGTCTTACGTACTTTTCTTAGGATTGATAATTCGGTACATGTATTAAATGCATTTTTGATTCTTGGGAAGTGAGATATGTGGAAGCAATTTCAGGTAATTTATACCTGTTTTTGTATATGTTTTGGTGTCCTTAGGTATGATTATATTTGTATTCAGGTGTGTTTTTGAAATCCCTGTGCGATAAATTGGATGGAGTGGTGAACGCGGGAGGCATGTCCTTAGATTATGTGCAAGAAAGCATTGATACGTGTAGTCAATTTTCTTTTCTTTTTTTTTCTTGTTGATGTTTTGTATGTTTTGAAGCT
>CM060312.1:23698960-23703960 GCA_030674185.1 Monoplex corrugatus
CACACAAGCGCACACAAACACACACACACGCAAGCACACACAAACACACACACACACACACGCATAAGCTCATACAAACACACACACACACACACACACAAAAGCACACACAAACATACAACACACACAAGCACACACAAACACACATACACACACCCAAGAACACTCTCAAACTTCACACTGCATGTGTGTGTGTTGTGTGTGTGTGTGTGTGTGTGTGTGTGTGTGTGTGTGTGTGTGTGTGTGTGTGTGTGTGCGTGCGTGCGTTTGTGTGTGCGTTTGTGCGTGCGTTTGTGAGTGGGTACGTGTGTGTTTGTCGTTCTCTCTGTCTAAGTGTCTGTGTGACTGTGACAAAAGTGTGCTAGAACAAGAGTTTCTCAGGTCCGACTCCTGACTACTTGATCATCGTGTCCGTCACTGATGCCCTGATGCGGCTGTAGAAGTCGGCTGGGCTACAAGCAATATGAACTGAACTGATGGACTGTCCCTTCGATCTGACGGTAGAGTAGGCATACAATACAGGTCCTTTGTCTCCTGGTATGGGTCGGCAAGTGGGATACAAGACCTATCCAGGGGGTACGTGGGTTTTTTTTTCACAGGCGCTGTATGGTTGACTGATTGATTTGGTTCAGTTTTTGCGTCGACATCCACCTCAGGTGATATGGCCGACGGGGATAACCATCCTGGGGAAGTGGGGGAAGGGGAACCTTTCTAATTCTATACTGACACCACCAGAACAACAATGATGTTAAGATGGGGCAGTGAGATGGCCAGTTTTAATATAGCGCACCCCGGGATTCGAACCCACAACCATTAGCATGTGAATCCGACGCTCAAACCAACTGAGCTATCGAGGCCCGCGTGCTGTATGGAAAGGAATACTGCAGTATTAGGTTCTGGTTCCTCTGATCCCTCTTCCGTTGATCCCTCTTCCGTTGATCCCTCTGCCTCCGTTGATCCCTCTGCTTCCGCTGATCCCTCTTGCTCTGATCCCTCTTCCTCTGATCCGCTGATCCCTCTTTCGCTGATCCCTCTACTTCCGCTGATCCCTCTTCCGCTGATCCCTCTTTCTCTGGTCCCTCTTCCTCTGATTCCTCTGCGTTCGCTGATCCCTCTGCTTTCGCTGATCCCTATTCCGCTGATCCCTCTTCCTCTGATCCCTCTTCCTCTGATCCCTCTTCCTCTGATCCCTCTTCCGCTGATCCTCTTCCTCTGATCCCTCTGCTTTCGCTGATCTCTCTTCCGCTCATCCCTCTTCCTCTGATCCCGCTTCCTGATCCCTCTTCCTCTGATCCCTCTGCTTTCGATGATCCCTCTTCCTCTGATCTCTCTTCTGCTGATCCCTCTTCCAGTGATCCCATTTCCGCTGATCCCTCTGCTTCCGCTGATCCCTCTTCCGCTGATTCCTCTATTTCCGTGATCCCTCTTCCGCTGATCCCTCTTCCGCTGATCCCCCTTCCGCTGATTCTCTGCTTTGCTGATCCCTCTTCCGCTGATCCCTCTTCGTCTGTTCCCTCTTTCTCTGATCCCTCTTCCTCTGATCCTCTTTCTCTGATCCCTCTTCCTCTGATCTCTCTTCTTCAGATCTCTCTTCCTCTGATCTTTCTTCCTCTGACCCGTCTTCCCTGACCCCTCTTCCTCTGATCCCTTTCGCTGATCCTCTGCTTCCGCTGATCCCTCTTCTGTTGATCCCTCTGCTTCCGCTGATCCCTTTTTCGTTTGAACAGTAGCTGATCCGCATTGTTCATAATGCGATTGTGCCCTCGTGCACTGCTGTCAACAGATTGCTTTGCTTGGGGCAGTGTCTTCCCAGTTGATGGTGTTGACGCCACAGCTTCTGAGGTTGGCCTTCAGAGTATCCTTGTATCGCTTTAGTGGTCTTCCCTGGTCATGGTGTCCTTGCTTCAGCTCTCCATACAGAAGCTTCTTTATGATGATGCTGTTGTCTTCTATACGGACAACGTGTCTTGTCCAGCTGAGATGGCGCTGGATGAGTGGCAACTCAGTACTTGGCGAGCCACACTTCTTCAGAACTTGAAGGTTGGATAGTCTATTTTGCCACGTGATGTTGTAGATCTTGCAGAGACATCTTTGGTAGAACCGTTTTATCTGCTGATCGTGCCATCGGTAAATAATCAACGTCTTGCGGCAATAGGCTTGCAACAGGGCACTCAGGACTGCTGTATCGCCCTTCACTCCGAAACAGAGAATGAGCATACCTGTTCCTCCCACCTTTTCTCTCTTCCCCTTCTCCCCCCTCTCCCCACCCCCCCTCCCCCTCCGCTACCCCCATGCACACACACACACCCTGCTGTTGACGTCTGCATGAGAAGGGGCGACATGACAGAAGAGTCCGGGGAACTGTTTAGAGCGCTGGCGATACATATTCATGACGCACAGCTATCGATTCTTGTTTTTCTCCGCTTTCGGCCATCGATTTTGTGTTTTCCTTTCAGTCGATCGTTCCCCTTTCGATAGCGGCGTCATTGTGCATAGGCCCGGCACTCTGGCGTTGCGCTGAATCAGTGCCAAGGTTCTAATGGAGGGCTGTGTGTGCTGTTAGGGCCTTCCCGCCCACCACCACGAGACAGTACCCCCTGTGTGTGAGTGTGTCACTTTGTTGGCAAGGAGGGGACAGACGGACAGACAGTTCGTGTTCACTGACTGTGTGTGGGATACGCCTTTTATCTGTCAGGGCTTTGATCCCAGACTATCATAGAGTGGTTGGAACTTTATATTCTTTTTTGTCGGCTTTGTGAGTACACTTTTCCTGTCCTGTGTGTTTATGTTAGTCAGATACTCTCACGTACATTATGTGGTTTTTGCTCTTCTTTGTTCTTTGTGACTAGTGGTTTTTAATACTTGAGTTTCATTTCTTGATTTATGGTCTGGTTAGAACGCGCATTTAATACAATACAAGCAGACAAGACAATTTTCAATTTGCTGACAATACTTTTGAGTTGATGTATATAATACTATACTAACTTGTATTTGAATACGCCTTCTGATTCTTTTTTCGTGTTTTTTAAATTTTTTTTATGGTTCCTGTTTGCTTGAACGCGGGCAGTCACACTTGTTTTGGATTATGGTCTGGTTGTTACGTGTTGAGTTTAACAACGTTCTGGTATTGCAAAGTGGAACGAGCCACTTATTAGAATAGATCATTTGCATCATATAAATAATGAAATCATCATCATCGTCGTCGTCATCATCATCATCATTCATCATCATCATCATCATCATCATCATCATCATCCGTCATCATCATCATCATCATCACCATCGTCGTCGTCATCATCATCATCATCATCACTATTGATATGCTCCAAACTTAGTATTGTATCGATTTTGTGAGTACACTCTTTCTGTGGTAATTTTCAGTTTGCTGACAGCACTTTGTGTGTTGATGTATGTACATACTATACTACAGTGTGCTTCCAACTTTGCACTCCATCAGCTTGGTGAGTACTTTTTCTCTTTGTCTGATTCCACATTTTAATTCTATGGATGATTATTACAGGACTCGTGTGGTCAATTTGTGGATACTCACGGAGAGCTTCGAACTTCGCGTTGTGTTAGCTTGGTGAGTACACTTTTTCCCGTTCTGTGTTCATCCGTGTGTTCTTTCATTGATATGTTTAGCTTTTGTGTGTGTGTGTGTGTGTGTGTGTGTGTGTGTGCGTGCGTGCGTGCGTGCGTGCGTGCGTGCGTGTGTGTGTGTGTGTGTTGTGTATGTGTGTTTATATATATACATGATAACATAATATGACTGCCGTAATGACAGGATAAAACAAACAAACAAACAAACAAATAAACAACAAACAAACAAACAGACAGACAGACAAACAAGCAAACATACTAAAAACAAAGAAAAAACTCAAGCAAGCAAGCAAGCAAGCAAGCAAGCAAGCAACCAACCAACCAACCAACCAGCCAACCTACCAACCAACCAACCAACCAATCAACCAGTCAACCATCCAACCAACCACCCAATAACCCAACCAACCAAATAAACAAAGAAATAAACAAACAAGCAGACAAACAGACAAACAAACAAACCCCAGTTAAATTTGTAAAAGTCCACTCATCTGTTTGAGTGCACATGAGGAATGCAGCCCACTAACGAAAACAGAACAAAAGAAAACAAAATAAAAGAAAACATTTTTTCGAAGTTTTTCAACCTTTGTTTCCCTCACCCTGTCCACCAGCTTTTTGCAGTGTCAGCCGTGACAGCCAGTCAACAACCTTAACCGTTTCGCTCCCTCAACATGCCTACCATTTTCCTGCATTATCAACCAGGATAGTCAAGCAAAAACCTTAACCCTTTCAGTCCCCCCCCCCCTGCCTACCATTTTCCTGCATTATCAACCAACACAGTCAAGCAACAACCTTAACCCTTTCAATTCCTCCCCCTGCCTACCATTTTCCTGCATTATCAACAAGATAGTCAAGCAAAAACTTAACCCCTTCACTCTTTCAACCTGCCTACCATTTTCCTGCATTATCAACAAGATAGTCAAGCAACAACCTTAACCCTTTTAGTCCCTCATCCTATCCATCAATTTCCTGGAAGATGACAGTGTGAGAGAGTGAAAGGCTTAAAATTTTGCAGCTGGTGGACAGGGTGAGTGAGTCAGATGAGTTCATTTCCTAAAGATTAGTTTGCTTACAAGAAACACCACGAGGGTGGGGATGGAACTTTCGTGTTGTTTTTTTTTTTTTTTTTTTTTTTTTTTTTGGTGGGGGGGATTAACAAAACTAACCATTAGGAAATTTAGCAGCTGGTGAACAGGATGTGTGAGTCAAGGGGTTACTTTTCTAAATGGTAGTTTATATCATCATTATTGCCAATTGATTTAAAATAAGTTTTGATATCTAGACTTGATATCGAGACTTAGCTTTTTTGCAGCCTTTTGTCTGAGGCCAAAGGGAAGTAAAGGGCTTGGGTTCCTTGACTGCATTAATTTGTTGGCGTTCAGATTATTCTGGGATGTGTGTAT
>CM060312.1:23711460-23723960 GCA_030674185.1 Monoplex corrugatus
ACACACCACCAGAACAACAATGATGTTAAGATGGGACGGTAAATGGGCAGTTGTAATGCAGCGCATCCCGGGATTCGAACCCACAACCATTACATGTGAATCCGACGCTCAGCCAACTGAGCTACTAAGGCTCGCAACGTATTGTTGCTGAGTGGTATCAGTATAAGTTAGACAAGCCCCCCCCCCCAGCTCCACTCCCCTCTTCCCCGTCGTCAATATCAGCTGGGCTGGGTGCTGACGTACAAAACTGAATCAGTGAACGAACCAGAACAGACACGAGTGGCAGATCTTCGTTTCTGCCCTTATTTTATTATTATATATATATATATATATATATATATATATATATATAAAGGTAAAGATTATCCCCCAGGCCCTAACCCTTTCACATCATCATCTCATCATCAACCATTATTCACCTGTTCTACTTACCTGGAATCATTGTCTTTATCAGCCATATCACCTTAGGTGGGTGCTGTCTATGCTGCAATGTTGTTAGTCCATTGATCTTTTTCTGTCGACCTCTCCGTCTTCCACCTTCACCAGTTCCTCAGAAGACTGATTTTGCAATGCCACTGGGTCTTTTTACATGGCCGTACCAATTTAACAAGTGTGACTGCCCGCGTTCAAGCAAACAGGAACCAGAATAAACACGAAAAAAGAATCAGAACACTTATTTAATACAACCTGACAAGACAGGCGCAAATTTTCGGCCAACTGGTCTTTGTCAAGCGTAAGATCACAAACAAACAAACAAACATTTACTTACTGACTGACCATTAAGAAAAATACACATGATTGGTCATTTCTGCCTTTTACTGATGACCATCAAAGAAAAATACACATGATTGGTCATTTCTGCCTTACTGATTGACCATCAAGAAAAATACACACGATTGGTCATTTCTGCCTTATTAACTGACCATTAAGAAAAATACACATGATTGGTCATTTCTGCCTTACTGACTGACTGACCATTAAGAAAAATACACACGATTAGTCATTTCTGCCTTACTAACTGACCATTAAGAAAAATACACATGATTGGTCATTTCTGCCTTACTGACTGACTGACCATTAAGAAAAATACACATGATTGGTCATTTCTGCCTTACTGACTGATTGACCATTAAGAAAAATACACACGATTGGTCATTTCTGCCTTACTTACTGACTGACCATTATGTCACTGGCATGTAGGGCGGCAACAAATGCTATCCACACCTGTCAGTTCTGGGCAAAAAGCCTGCGTGTTGTACACCAGGTGTGTTTCGGGTCTCTTTCTATTGTTTGAACACCTGGTGACGAACAAACAACGAACAATGGAACGACGAAACAACAAGAAATGGATTGGTAAGGAAGAAACAACAAGACAGCCATGTTGTTGGAACAGTCTCCCGTTTTCGTACAGAACAGAAATAGACACACAAACGCGCGCGCGCGCGCTCACACACACACATACACGCGTCATACATGCACGCACACACACACACATACACACACAGACATACATACATACACACGCATGCACATACATACATGCACGCACACACACGCGCACGCGCACACACACATACATGCACGCACACACACGCAGACACGCGCGCGCGTACACACTCATACATACATACACGCACACACACACGAATCATACTTATTCTCTCTCTTTCTCTCTCTCACTCTGTCTCATATACATACATACATACATACGTACGTAAGTACGTACATACGTACATACATACATACATACATACATGCATACATACATGCACGCACACACGCACGCACACACACACCACACACACACACAGTCATACATACACACACAGACATACACACACGTACATACATACATACATACACACAACACACACACACATCACACACACACACACCACACACAACACACACACACACACTCCACACAAACACACACACACACACACACACACACACACACACACCACACGCGCGCGCGCTCGAATCATACATGTGCATGTATACTCACACATACACACACACACACACACACACGCACGCACACATACATACATAACATACATACATACACACATACTACACACACACACACACACACATCACACACACACACGCGCGCGCGCGCACGCATACACACACAAGAACGAAAGAGGAGGGGACAACAGAAGGACTCAGCAAAAGACAAGACAAAAAAAAAAAAAAAAAAAAAAGAAAACATTTCTGGCACAGGTGTAAGGAAGATAGAAACACTATCTTAAAGAAACAGCCCCTGACGTCCCCAAGGTGGGAACTTAACATTCATATTACCACAATCACCGTCCTGTATTCTTTTCTTCTTTTTTTCTAACCGTCAGTAAGCCACGGTGGAAACTACCGTCTACCTTACCTGTTCCAGGTAGGCCTACCTGATGGCGGTTTTCATGTGGGGTACAAGACCTACCATGGAGGCACTTGTTCTTTCACAGGTCCTGCATGGGAGGGAGTCCAACGGCTTGGGTCAGGGGTAACACGTCCTACTCCCTCTTGTCTTCCTTCCCCCTCCCAGTTTGCGGGTGCTTTGTGTCCCGGAGTTTTGGTCGTTGTTGGTGATTGAATTCGTGACTGATGAGAGTGTTCGCCTTGGTTTCATTCTTGAATCAAGATTTAGTGCATTTTTCTTCTTCTTCTTCTTCTTCGCAATTCTTCTTCTTCGCAATTCTTCTTCGTAATTTTTTTTCTTCGCAATTCTTCTTCGCAATTCTTTCTTCGCAATTCTTCTTCTCGCAATTCTTCTTCTTTTTCTTCTTCTTCGCATTCTTCTTCGCAATTCTTCTTCTTTGCAATTCTTCTTCTTCTTCTTTGCAATTTTTCTTCTTCTTCGCAATTCTTCTTCTTCGCAATTCTTCTTCTTCTTCTTTTCTTCTTCTTCTTCGCAATTCTTCTCTTCTTCTTCTTCGCAATTTTCTTCTTCTTCTTCTTCTTCGCAATTCTTCTTCTTCGCAATTCTTCTTCTTCTTCGGGAATTCTTCGCAATTCTTCGCAATTCTTCTTCTTCTTCGCAATTCTTCTTCTTCTTGCAATTCTTCTTCTTCTTCGCAATTCTTTTTCTTCGCAATTCTTCTTCTTCTTCTTTCGCAATTCTTCTTCTTCTTCACAATTCTTTCTTCTTCTTCTTCTTCGCAATTCTTCTTCTTCTTCTTCGCAATTCTTCTTCTTCTTCTTTCTTCTTCTTCTTCTTCTTCCTTTCTTCTTCTCTTCTTCTTCTTCCATTCTTCTTCTTCTTATTCCTTCTTCTTCTTCTTCTTCGCAATTCTTCTTCTTCCTATTCTTCTTCTTCTTCGCAATTCTTCTTCTTCTTCTTTTTCTTCCTATTATTTCACAAAATTCTTAACTGAAGATTTTTCGCTCAACCCAACACCCCAAATAATATGACATATTTAAATAAACAGAACAGAGAAAAAGCCATCAATTTTTTTCAAGCAAAAATTTCAAAATTTCCACTTTTTGATATTGATAATTCACCATAGAAATTATATCAGCCTTAGTGCGTAGAGGGCACAAAACTCGAAATTTTATCTGCAGAATTGAAATACAGAAACAATCACACCACTGTTTATTTAGTCATGTCGAAATGGATTTATGTTGTAAGCGTTCTTTGTTCATTATGGTCTTCGAGGCATTATGAGCGTACTGGTTGACCCTGGTGTAAGTACCAACCAGAAACACACACACAGACACACAGACACACAGACACACAGACACACACACACACATACACACACACACACACACACACACACACACACACACACACACACACACACACACACACAAGCACACGCACAAATACACAGTACACATATACACAACACCCACACACACATACACACACTCACTCGCACACATACACACAACCAAGCCAACACAACACACACACACACACACAACACACACACATACACACACATAAAACACACACACACACACAGACATACACACACAATACATACATACACACACGCTCTCACACACAAATAAATAACACACATGCTCACACACACACACACGCACACACACACAAATAAGTCCATCTACATATTGAGCTGTGACAGCCGCCAGGAGAGGTGTTTGAAGACACCCGCTATAGACATAGTTGTACACGGGTGGCTGGTTTGCAGGGAACAGTGTAAGAGGAATCCTCAAACCGTGTTTCTGTGTGGGTAATGTGTCAGACATAACGAGGAAGTGATCTTCTTACTTTGTATGCATGCACTCATCCATCATCAGCCAGTCACGACCAACGATAGACAAAACGACCAACAACAATCAACCAACCTATCAACCAACCAGCCATCCAACACCAGCCGACAAATCAACCAATAACAAACTTCATCAACCAAAACATCCAACCAACAACCAGCAAGCAGTAAACAAGCAGCAAGCAAATCTGCATGCATGATACAAACAAGCAAGCAGGCAAGCAAGCAAGCAAGCAAGCAAGCAACCAGCAACCAACCAACCAACAACCAACTTCTACAAGCAGGCAAGGCAAGCAAGCAAGCAAGCAAGCAAGCAAGCAAGCAACCAACCAACCAACCAACTTCTACAAGCAGGCAGCAAGCAAGCAAGCAAGCAAGCAAGCAACCAACCAACCAACCGACTGACCAGCCAGCCTAAGGATTGGTAGATGTGTACATGTTTACGACAAAACTCCAAATGAAGGTGCTCCCGCCTGTCTCAGTGATGCTCACATAGATGTTAACCCTTTGACTCCCACACCCTGTCCACCAGCATGCTGCATTTTCGACCATGCTAGCAAAGCAAAAAAACTTAACCCCTTTGACTCCCCCACCCTATCCACAAGCTTCCTGAAGGACGCTGGTGGATAGGGTGAAGAAGTCAAAAGGTTAAGTGTTTGCCATTGGTGAATAGGGTGCGGGAGTCAAAGGGTTAATGCTGATGTCTGCTATTTGGACTGTCTTCAGTGAGGGTAGTAATCATCGCGCTCGGGTAGTTCCATGTGCTCTTCACTCGAATCTGCCAGCAATCGCTTGGCAGACTCTCTGAGCCAGCGCACCATTTGCGTATTGTATGGCAGAGTTGTCATAACCTTGCATACATTTAACAGCTGCATCATTTCTTTAATCTATGAAGCTTTATTATAAGTTATTTTGAACATCTTCGAGTGGTGGCTTGAATGCTCTGATCAATAAACAAATGAACTAACTGATACAGACACACACACACACACACACACACACCACACACACACCACGCACGCACACACACACAAACACACACACACACAAGTACACACTCATCACAACACAACACACACACACATACACACACAACACACACACACAATACACACACATACACAAAACACACACACACACACAAGTACACACACACAAACACACACACTAACACACACACACACGCACAAGTACACAACACAACATACACAAACACACACACACACACACGTCTAAAAGCACATCTGTGAATAGACGTTAAAAGAAATAACGAACGAACACACACACACACACACACACACACACACACACACACACACACACACACACACACACACACACACACACACACCACACACGCAACACACACTTACACAAACTACACACTAACACACACACACACACCATACACACACACACACACACACACACACACACACACACACACACACAACTCACACACACACACACTCACACACATCACCAATATCACCACCACTACCTCAAACACAAACAACGTAACACACAACTTAAGCTACATAACTCCAATTGTACAGAGAACAATCACACTTCGACCTTTTCCCTTCAGTTTTCGGTAATCAGATGGACACGGCTGACTGAGACAGGTGTGTCTTTGACTAAGTTTTGAAAACAAGCAGAGAAGGGGTATTACCGATTGTCAAGGGATTAGTTCCAGATGACTGCAGCTTTGTACGCTAAACGATCCCCTCTGGCCACAGGTGTTTGTGTTGACTCCAGGAACTGTGAGGAACAGGTCAGAACTGGACCGCAGGTAACAGGAATACTGACAGACAGTCGTAAGTGATGACAAGTATGATGGAACAAAACATGAGTCTGGAGTCTGGTCTGGAGTTTGTTTAACCCTTGACTCCCGCACACATATCCACCAACTGCAAAAGCTTAATCTTTTGACTCCCTCACCCTGTCCATCAGCTTCCTGCGGGAAGCTGGTGGATAGGGTGAGGGAGTCAAAGGGTTAAATTTTTGCTATGTTGGCATCGTTGACAATGCAGGATGCTGATGGACAAGGTGCGGGAATAAAAAGGTTAAGAGGGAGTCGTCGCAGTCGGACAATTCCAGATGCGCTTCACCCAGATCTGCCAGCAATTTTCTGGCATATTCCCTGAGCCTGCGCAAGCCTATGGGTTGACAAAGTCTTGATATTGGATTGGGGCTCGGGGGGGGGGGGATGGAGGACAGACCTATGATACACTAAGCTGACACCAACAACAGAATGGTGGAAATTTTAAGACAGGCAGCGAACAGACCAGTTCTTAATTTGCGGGCTGGGATTGAGCTCTAGATATCAGATACTGAGTTCACCACTCAGTCGAAAGAACGTATTTACTTACATACTCACTTACTTACTTACTTTATCTATCTATGATTAAGAAAATATTGTCTTCACCTAGTTGATAGACAACTGAGCATTTGTGCATTGACTTGGGGGGGGGGGGGGGGGGGGTCTGTCATGTGAGACGAGTTTATACAGAATAGCTAGTTGTGTTGTGATTCAGACCTTTAATCATTTATTTATTTATTTTATGAATATGTTCCCTTTTTTGAAGGTAAAGTACAAGACACACATCATTTCATACAACCAAGATTATTCCAGTGATAGGCTGATAAAACACCAATATAAAATACAGACTAGGAAAAACATAGTCTAGGTAGGGCCTCAGGACCTGGCCAGCTCATGGGTTTATGATGATGATGATGATGATGATGATGATGTGAATATGAACAATACAGCTTGGAGAAAAAACCTCCGGCTCGCAGAGTTGTGAACGGGTACCTGACCTTTGTTTAGGTTTGAGGGATATGTTAAGCATCGAGGGCGATGAGAATATTCCTTATTATGCTGGGCCCAAGAAAAGTCGAAGTCTCGATCAGCCGTCTTCTTCTCCCTTAAGTCTGTGAAGAGTTATTAGGGCGCCACACTTAAAAAAGAATTGTTCACCAGATTTCTCAAGCTCTGTCGGTTGTGTGCCAAACCTGGGTCTCGTCTACCACTTTTCTTGGATGCGTGTATGCACGTTGTTTTAAGCACACTGTGTAAACGATATGTTGCTGCACAGTCTGCATACTCCGTCTTTGGTGGGTGTGCTAGCTGGGCGTTTTCATATTTCCTTAATCCACCGGACACTGACATGTCTTATAGAATCTAATCTGAGATCTGATGTTCTGCGTACGTAAATGCATGAAAACAATTTGGGCACCAACAGAGAGATCGGAAAAAAATTCCATCCTCTACCCATCAGGCAGGAGGTACCCAGGCAGGATCGAACCCAAAACCTTCCAAGTCGAAGTTTGACGTCTACCCACTTGACTATCGTGCCAGTTTTTCCTGTACCTTAAGTTTTGCCTTTACCTTAAAGTTACTTATTCTAACAACCCCCATGATACCTTCCTTACTTATTCAGAAAGGCTCCATGGAGAGTCACAGGGCCTCAAAAACAACAATACAATTCAACAGTACAAACTACAGCTTGGAAGAAAAGACCGACGGGCGTGAGAATGGTTTTCGTCGTCAGACTTCCAGTCGGAAGTCTGGGGCCGATTCTGCTTGGGTCAGCGTCTGGTGGGTAGTGGGTGGAGTTTTCCGATCTCCTTTGTCAAGATATGTATGCAGACTAGCAACAGATCATGCGTGTTAAATTCCTCAAAGCATGTCAGTGTGAGTTTTGATGGAAACTCACAAATATACGAAATATACACCCACAGATGACGGAATATGCAGCCTATGTCTACACAGAGTGGGCTAAAAAAAAATGTACACACGCATTGAAAACCAAAACAAAACAAAACAAAGCAAAACAAAACAAAACAAAAAACAGTTGCTGAGATCATAAAGAGGTTTGTGTGTGTGTGTGTGTGTGTGGTGGTGTGTGTGTGTGTGTGTGGTGTGTGTGTGTGTGTGTTGTGTGTGTATGTGTTGTGTGTTGTGTGTGTGGGGTGTGTGTGTTGTGTTGTGTATGTGTTGTGTGTTGTGTGTGTGTTTGTGTGTGTGTGTGTGTGTGTTGTGTGTGTGTGTGTTGTGTGTTTTGTGTGTTTTGGGGTGTGTGTGTGTGTGTATGTGTTGTGATGTGTGTGGTGTGTGTGTGTGTGTGTGTGTGGTGTCTGTGTCTGTGTCTGTGTCTGTGTCTGTGTCTGTGTTGTGTCTGTGTGTGTTTGTATGTGTGTATGTAGGGAGGGGGTAATAAAAAGGAAAGAAACCGCGTTTCAAGAGTTTGGGAGTTTTTGTAAGAGGGATTACACCGTCCTCCGACAATGTCTTATGTGTTCCATCCAGATCTGCCGACAATTATCTGGCAAACTCCTTGATCCTAAGCAAAACCCTACACAATGGAAAGGGCTTCAAATGAGCAGTGGAACAGGAAATTGTGAAACATTGACCACCACTAGAATGTTGCAGTATTAATTAAGATGGGCAGAGAGCAGGCCAACATAATGATAATGATATTTGATATGATATTTCTATAAGGCGCCAAATCTTGAGTCAAATATCAAACCAAGGCGCGCACTCCTATCTCTCTACAAAGCAATCATTTCCAAGAACCAGATCTCCAGGGCACAATGCATGCGCAAACTGGAAGGGGAAGACACAAGGGGAATTGGGCGTGTGACCCCTGACCAAGCCGTCATCCTCCCCCCTTTGTCTCCCCCCTCTTTCTCTCACTCACTCACACACACATACACACAGGACGCTGGGCTAGGGTACACTCAAGCCTGTTCGCCGAATGACCCTTGACTCAACTTGTTATCTTTTCTGTCACACACACATATTTTACTTTTTCTATTTCTTTTTTTCTTTCTTTATCTTTTTTTTTTCTTTTTTCTTTTCTTTTTTTTATTTTTTTTATTTGACCACACTTCGAAAAACAGAAAGCCAATTTGGCCTCAAGGTGGGGGGACCTGGGAAATCAACCTACCTCTCCAATAGTTTATCGGGCGAATGCTCTGTTCTTCGCGGTTTTCAACTGCCGTGGGATCTTTAGCGTGCGCAGGCCAGAAGGCATACGGGTCCGACTCGTTTTTCGTCCCCTTCGATTTTCCCATCAAACTGAGGAAAAACGTCGTGAACTCGACGGGAAACGAATCCTGGAACCTCGAATTTAACCCTTTGACTCCTGTACCCCGTCTACTAGCATCCTGCATTGTCAACCATGCTAGCAAAGCAAAACCTTAACCCTTCGAGTCCCTCATCTATCCACCAGCTTCCTGCAGGAAGCTGGTGAATAGGAGTGAGGGACTCAAAAAGATAAGTTTTGTATTTGGTGGATAGGGCGCGGGAGTCAAAGGGTTAATTATCGACAGGCAAACATCTTAACCACTCGGCCACTTTTCTCCCTGTCTTCGGATAGGGCTGAACTCAAGACATATGATCTGGAGTTCATGGGTCTGTCAAAAAGAGCCAGCCAGGCCATTAGCGTACCTAGAGACCCAGTAACACACAGGTGGTTTACCAGCTCACCACCACAAGACAAGGCAAACCACTCACTCCACCACACACACAACTCAACTTCACCATTGGCATGTTTGCTCTGATCTCGGCAAATACTGGCCAGGGTAGTGATAGGAGCGCAATTCGTGTCAATAGAAACCTGTCGATACACCTATATAGCTCTTGGCCGTCACGTACCTGGGTTTCGTTTAGCGATCAACCGTATTTGAAGTTATGGTAGTGTTTGCTCTGCAGGAGCCATTATCATTTTTTTTTTGTCGTTTGTTCTTTTTCTTTTTTTTTTAATCTTAAATTACAACAACATTCTTTCAACACGTTCCTCATGTGAATAACTGGAACAACCTGCACTGGTGGGTGCTACAGACGCAGAAATTAAGGCCCCCTCCTGATCTGGAACAGCATAAGCTGTCTAGTTTGGTTTAAATCGTTAGGGTTCCTCTCTGGTCACAACGGGAAAGCTGGAGGGAAAGAGAGCACCACCAGGGAGAAAAGGCTGGACGGACTTGCGAGTGGCTGGGGACGAGAGGGTGGGGGAAATGCTAGGGGCAACGAGAGATAGAGACAGATGGAAGTCCATGATCGCCAACGCCATGCGGCAGGGCACCTGATGTGATGATGATGATGATGATGATGATGATGATGATGATGATGATGATGATGATAAGAGGGTTCCTCTTTTCCTGTCACACTCTCTTTTCCTCACACGTTTCTGTCTTATTGCTGTCTTCCAGATCATCTACTTGTCCATCTGGCCATCATTCTTGATGGTAGCCGCTGATGCATGCCCCGTCAGCTGTCTCCATCCCCTTCTGTCCACAGTCCTTCTGTAGATCATACCTTTCGGCAACTTCGTCCACTGAGCTATGTTCTCTACATAGAAGTCGGCGGTCTTCCTTGTCGTCTCCTGCCTTCCATTTTGAACAAAGGCCACAGTCTTCATTACATAGCAGCTCTGATGTCTCATAGCATGTCCAAAGTATTTCATTTTCATTATTTCCTAACTAGGCCTAGAAATTCAGGTTGTTTGTTCAGTTCTTCCGGAACTGTTGACATACCGTTTACTTGTATTTGTTCCAAATTTTTTTTATAGCTCCCCAAAGACAGAGTATGGCTGTCTTTAAGGCGGCATAAAGAACAGTCATATAGCACAATAATCTGTCCCCTCTGCTCGGTAGGTAGGTTTGTATGTTTACATGCTTAGATAGGGAGTGTTCGCAGGAACTCTAGCTTGCGGAAGAAGAAGAAGAAGCACGGGAAGAAGAAGAAGAACAAGAACAAGAACAACAAGAAGAACAAGAACAAGAAGAACAAGAACAAGATGAAGAAGAAGATGAAGAAAAAGAAGAAGAAGAAGAAAGAAGAGGAAGAAGAAGAAAGAAAAAGAAGAAGAACGGAAGGAAGAAGAAGAAGAAGAAGAAGAGCAACAACAACAAACACAAGAACAAGAAGAACAAGAAAAAGAAAGAAGAGGAAGAAGAGAGAAGAAGAAGAAGACTGGGACAGATAAGTTTCAATTTATCAAGATAACGTCACCGTGCTCTCATTAAAATCCATTCACAATAATACCACTGATGCCATATGATGGAAAAGATTCAAAATGATCATGACCTAAGTCTGAAACAAACAAACAAACAAACAAACAAACAACAACAAACAAACGAAACAAGAACAAACAAACATACATACATAATAATATACAAGCAAACAAACAAACAAACATAGAAACATACAAACAAACAAACAAACAAAGAGAAAACTGTAGCCTACCCTAGAGTTATACACACAACCCTGCCTTATAAGCATAGCGCTCTTACCACTGAATTAATGGACCGCAAACAAAGTAAGTGATGGGCAAGTGTGTAGGTTGAAAGCGGTGATTTAATTAATACGTGTACAATGACAACAGTAATGATGACTATTTGCATTGCACAAAAGCCCTAAGCTTCACAATAGATGAGAGACAAACACACGTTAAGCAAGCACATGCCAACAACTGTGATGAAAACATATGCACTATGATCATACAATATTGATGAAACAACAAAAATATGATAACATAATCCACTTCATGTGTCAACTGGTAAAAAGACACCAAAGAAAAGAAAGGGAAAGAAAACGACCGATAAAAATTTTTTCTCTCCCCCCCCCCCTCCCCACTCCCCACTGGTCGGCTAGTAGATCTGACATGCTTATCATGCTAATTTTCATAAACTGTCTGCTAAGCACGGTGGACAGTACCGTCTTTGCCTGTATGTGCTTACGAGGAACAGATTTTATTAGCCTTACGATCTAGATCTAGTAAGTAGTCATAGGCCACTGGTATAGTCATTTAATCTTCAGTCATAATTTTCAAGACCTTGTAAGCAGCAATGTGCCTCTAATATGGTTATTGTATGTTCATTCAATATTTTCAAGACCTAGTAAGCAGTTATAGACCCGCTGATGTGGTTATTTAATCTTCATTCATTGTTTTTAGTGGCGTGTGTTTGGTGTTCCCATGTCTTTATGTTTCATCACTACTTTGGTAATTACTTGTGCTTATGTTTCTTTTTCATGCACGTAGCTTGTATTTGTATGTTATTGACTAAAATTACCTAGCTTCACCATAGCATGAAATACTGAGACCCACAATTCCTGTTTAAGTGGCCCATAGTACCAACGTAGATGTGTTAAGGCTTACATTACAATAATGTTACTAAGTTATCAATGTTTATGATATTGTTATTTTCATCATTTTATGCTATCATTTTCTTAACTATGGTTACTACTACTACTAC
>CM060312.1:23728960-23731460 GCA_030674185.1 Monoplex corrugatus
CACATCACCATCCCATACGTAGGAGGTGTGAGTGACGCTCTGTCCAGAAAGATCAGAAAACTGGGGGTGGCTGTACATTCCAAACCTTCCAACACCATACGCAGCCAGCTGGTCACCCCCAAGGACAAAACCAGCAAACTCGACAAAGCTGGCATTATATACAGAATAGACTGCCAGGACTGTAACCAACATTATGTCGGTGAAACTGAACGCCCCCTTCAGAAGAGACTAACAGAACACAAGAGGGACTCTTCTCCAGTAGGAGCTCACCTACACGCCGAAAAACATCAATTCAGTGCGGACAATGTCAACATCCTGGACAGAGAAAATAAGTGGTTCCAGCGAGGAGTCAAGGAGGCCATCTACATCGCAGCCACCAACCCCCCGCTCAACAGGGACCGGGGCCGTTACACCCTGCCCCCGGTGTACCATTCTCTGATTCGATCTCGTGAACTGGGTTCATCCCATGTTCGCGAGATCTGAGTAGAGATTCACGCAGACAGCATTAGAGCGCTGACGAAGATGGCGAGAACGCCATCGAAAGCTACGGAACTGTGAGTAGCGATTTTTACACTGTTGGGAGACCTTGTTCTTCAAAATTGGTAGCATTATGATTTATCATCATTGCTGAGTGAATCCAGAGCTACACAGCACTAACCCATAGTCCCATAGTCCCTGTGAAAAACATGCATGTGTGGACCACACGGTAAGAGAGACTCCATTGTCGGTCGTTCTCAACACTTCAGTGTCACATTTGTCACTTGGCGTCTAAACAGAGGTGGATTGTCACTACGTGCGGATCGATGACTGATTATCCGTTTTCATCATCGATTACGTCGTGTTTGGTCGACCACCTCTTCCTCTTGTATGCTCCCCTTGACCACAGAGATGTGTGTGTTCGTTCTTTGATTTAACGTCTTTTCACTGTGAGTGATATTAGACGAAGATGTGTGTGTGTGTGTGTGTGTGTGTGTGTGTGTGTGTGTGTGTGTGTGTGTGTGTGTGTGTGTGTATGTGTGTGTGTATGTGTGTGTGTGTGTGTGTGTGTGTGTGTTTCCCTCCCTCTCCCTTTTTCAACAGTTCCCTGGAGGACTGATTCAGCAAAGCTATTGGAGTTTGTCACATGGCCATACCATCGTGACTTTTTTTTTTCTTAACTGTTAGATAGTAGAAAAGGTAATTAATTCATGTTTGAAGTTTATGAAAGGGACACATCTCTGTCTATCTGGCTTCTGGGGGAACTTGTAAACAATTGCAGGTGGTTGGAACAGTGCAGATCACAGATTCTGTACCTCTGAAACGAATGGCGTACACACAGACTGACCGTTCATATGCAGTAGCCACGTGAAGTGTGACATATGACTGTATTTCAGACTGAGCCGGCAGCCGATTGGTTGATATCGTCAACATAAACCAATTATCTGCCAGCCTAGACCTGAAGACAGCTGATTGGTTGATATCGTCAATATAAACCAATCATCTACCAACCGAGATCCGCGAGCCCCAGTAGCTCAGTTGGTTTTGAGCGTCGGATTCACATGCTAATGGTTGTGGGTTCGAATCCCGGGGTGCGCTATATTAAAACTGGCCTTTTCACTGCTCCATCTTAACATCATTGTTGTTCTGGTGGTGTCACTATAGGATTAGATAAGTCCTCATTCCCCCACTTCCCTGGGATGGTTATCCCCGTCGGCCATATCACCTGAGGTGGGTGTCGACGTAAAAACTGAACCAAATCAATCAATCAACCAACCGAGATCTATCAAGTCTCATCACAGAGAACCGAAAAAAGCATCGGTATCTCACAATGCAACTAAACATTTTAAAAACTTCTTTGAGCAATTTTTGTTAGCTAGTCCTCGTATACTCTGAGAGTGGTAGGACTTCAAAATCTACAGAACAACAACAACCGAGATCTGGGTACAGACCCTGACGTCAGAATCGTCTGCTATATTATTCTCTTAGCGAGAATAAAATAACATAGCCTACATCTGTGATAACCTTACATACATCTAGGCAATGAACGAGCGTCAGTTTGTTTCAACACGTATTCCTTACTATTAACTGGTCACAGTGTCTGCCAGACTGGTTGGTGTATGGTGGACACGTTCTCGGTATTCACATTCTCAGCTTCCTCTTTCCTTCTCTGTGTGCGTGTCTGTCTGCGTGTATATGTGTGGCGTATGCATGTGCATGCGCGTGGGGATACGTGTTCACTCGTGTAAAATGTGTATATGTACGTGAATAATTCAGCTTAGACCGATCCCCGCTTTCATTCTCTCTCACACAGAAGAGATACGCACAGTATTTTTTCCACTTAAAAATAATCAATAGATATCAACCAATCAGCCACTGGTTCGGTTTGAGATGTAGTCTCAGGTCAAATGTGTCCTTCTGTATGATTCAGATATTCTGGATGTTAACAAAGTCAAATATCGACGAACTTTTATCCAATATGTTTGGGATGCATTATAGGCATGAGATGGCCAAAAATCACTAT
>CM060312.1:23733960-23736460 GCA_030674185.1 Monoplex corrugatus
TTTAGTTATGGTTGAGGCAGATTGTACGGACACCATTCTAATATCACGAAGAAGTAAAATAAAGAAACAAGTAGTGAAGCATGAACAGGGCTGCGGGCTGACTGTTTTTGTTGGTGCATATGAATTCTGTTTTTGTTTGGTTGTTTGGCTGGGTTTTTTTACTCTCATTCTCTGCTGTATTATCTAATCTCCATGAAAAGAAACCACAGTCGAGAGAAGATGAGTCACACCAACACCGCTATTGTATTCTACACTATTCAACATTTTCTCCACCGTCCATTTACAGGAGGTGTAGCGTAGCTGTAAAGAAGCTTGCAGGACTACATGTCATAAACATTCTCTGGTTTCTACAGATGTATTGAGTCCCTTACCCCCCGCCACCCCACCCCCCCCCCCACAAACACACCCATCCCCACTGTTGTGATCGTATAGCAAAGACGTCAGTGCCCTTAGTACATCTGAAGGCTGAATATTTCATTACGGGCATATGAGAGGTGAGGGTATAGCGCATTCAGGCGTGCTGTTTTATCTCTGTTTAACTGTAGCAAACATTATGGCATTGGTTAGTGTCTGCCTCCTGTAACAGCTTGTGTGAAAAAAAAGGATGCGATGCATGCTGCTCCAGCTCACATCTCACACTTCCATCCATCCCCTTCTCCTCCCTCCCTCCACCCCCCCCCCCCCCCAAAAAAAAAATTCTTGCTTTGATTGATTTGGTTCAGTTTTTACGTCGGCACCCACCGACGGGTAAAATTTTTGCATTTCTCCATTCAACATTCATATTTAAGGGACAATACTGCTGCTGCTGTCAGAGCTGATGTCGTTGATGAGTTATAGTTATGACCGTCAAACGAAACACGTACAGTGGTGATTGATGTATCTATCTATCTATCTATCTATCTATCTTTTCTATCTATCTATCTATCTATCTATCTATCTATCTATCTATCTATCTATCTATCTGTCTGTCTGTCTATCTATCTATCTATCTGTCTGTCTGTCTGTCTATCTATCTATCTGTCTATCTATATATCTATCTATCTTCTACCTATCTATCTATCTACTCTATCTAATATCTATCTATCTACTACTATCTATCTATCTACCTACTACTATCAATCTGTCTGTCTGTCTGTCTATCAGTCTATCTATCTATCTATCTTCTATCTGTCGTGTCTGTCAGTCTCATCTATCTATCTTCTATCTATCTATCTATCTATCTATCTACATGTATATATATACACACATATATATGAATGTATATTATGTATGTATTATATGTATGTATGTATTATAGTATGTAATGTATGTATGTATGTATGTATGTATGTATGTATGTATGTATATCCTCAACATCAGCAAGAAAAAGTATGATCATGTTACTCCCTCACTTCAGTCCCTCCAATGGCTGCCTTTTGATTGTACTCAAAAGAATTTCGTACAAAAATCAATACGTTTGCTTCAAGTGTATTGACGGTTTTGTACCTACATGTACTTATTCCTAAGATCACCTCCAAGTGTACACCCATGCCCAACCTCGCCGTTCTGCTTTAGATACTCTTGTCTACATATTCCTCCATACAGATGTTCCGCAGTCTGTCGTCGTTCTTTTTCTGTGACTGGCCCCTTCATCTGGAACAACCTTTCCCTGTCTCTTCGACAAACACAAGCCCTTTCTTCTTTCAAGTCTGACTTAAAAAGGATATCTCTTTGTCCGGCAGTGATTCCCCAACTGGACAAACACAAGCTCTTTCTTCTTTCAAGTCTGACTTAAAAAACATATCTCTTTGTCCGGCAGTGATTCCTCTTTCTTCTTTCACAAGTAGATCACTCATAAGGAAGATTAGGAAAAGACAGGCAACATTTATAGGCCATTTTATGAGAAAGGGGATTTGGAGCACCTGGTCACAACGGGAAAGCTGGAGGGAAAGAGAGCACCGGGTAGACCCAGGGAGAAAATGCTGGACGGACTTGCAGAGTGGCTGGGGACGAGGGGGGTGGGAGAGATGCTAGGGGCAACGAGAGATAGAGACAGATGGAAGTCCATGATCGACCAACGCCATGCAGCAGGGCACCTTATGAGTAATAATAATGATAATGATAATAAAATAATAATAATAATAATAAATAATAATAAATAATAATAATAAATAATATATCATCATTATAACTCGTCGTCGTGTCGTCGTCCATCATCATCATCATTATATTATTATATCATTATCATTATTATTATATATCATCATCATCATTATAATAATCATCATCATTATCATTATTATCATTAGTATCATTATCATGGTTGTTGTTGCTGTTGTTACGCCAGCGAGAGCTTTCATTCAGGGAATGGCCTTATTCCTTACCAAACAACAAATCCTTCTTCAGCTTCTATTCAGATCTGGAAAACTCGCTGACAGTCCATTCATAAAGCTATAGCAGTCAAGATTGTGAGTAGAAATTGGGCCGTCATCAGTTTTGTCATTACCGGCCAGACACAACA
>CM060312.1:23748960-23776460 GCA_030674185.1 Monoplex corrugatus
CAGTATTGGTTCTATATAACATTCAAGGACTCTTTCTGATGTTAATTGATAGGCATTTGTTGGTAAGAATGCTTGTCATCTTCTTGAATGCTGTTTTGGCTTGGCCGATTCTGCCAGCTATTTCCGATGTGGATCTGCGTCTGATGAAATGACCGTTCCCAAGCATTTGAACTTATCAACCTGTGTCAAGGTTGTGCCATTTGCTGTTATTTTGCATGAGGGGATTTCATGTTTTTTACTGATCACCATGACTTCAGTCTTCCTGCTGTTTAGTTCCAACCCTTGCTTTTGCTTTCTATTTCTAGTATATTCACAAGGTTTTGTAGGTTTTTCTTTCATTATCAGTCTGAATGTCCACTGCCTGTCACATGTAATCTGATGTACACGAAACCATTGGTGTGCAGTGACACCATCTGTGGCCAGCTGAGACTGAAACATCGTGATGGCTAAATGGTTAGCACCTAGGACTTCAAATCAAATAGTCTGGGATCGACCTTGCCTGGCAGCATCTGGTTGTCAAAGGTGGGATGCAATCCGATCTCCCAGGTCGACATACGCGCAGATCTGCTTGTTGCCTGAACCTCTTATGACGTCGATCCCCATCCTGTCTGTTTTCAGCCACCATACAAGTCCCACCCTGTCTGTCTTCAGCCACCATACAAGTCCCACCCTGTCTGTCTTCAGCCACCATACAAGTCCCACCCTGTCTGTCTTCAGCCACCATACAAGTCCCACCCTGTCTGTCTTCAGCCACCATACAAGTCCCACCCTGTCTGTCTTCAGCCACCATACAAGTCCCACCCTGTCTGTCTTCAGCCACCATACAAGTCCACCCTGTCTGTCTTCAGCCACCATACAAGTCCCACCCTGTCTGTCTTCAGCCACCCTGCAAATCCCACCCTCTCTGTTTTCAGCCACCCTGCAAGTCCCACCCTCTCTGTCTTCAGCCACCCTGCAAGTCCCACCTTCTCTGTCTTCAGCCACCCTGCAAGTCCCACCCTCTCTGTCTTCAGCCACCCTGCAAGTCCCACCCTCTTTGTCATCACCACCCGCAAGTCCCACCCTCTTTGTCATCAGCCACACTGAAAGTTCCACCCTCTCTCTGTCTTCAGCCACCCTGCAGGTCTTACCCTCTCTGTCTTCAGCCACCCTGCAAGTCCCACCCTCTCTGTCTTCAGCCACCCTGCAAGTCTTACCCTCTTTGTCATCAGCCACCCTGCAAGTCTTACTCTCTTTGTCATCAGCCACCCTGCAAGTCTTACCCTCTTTGTCATCAGCCACCCTGCAAGTCTTACCCTCTTTGTCATCAGCCACCCTGCAAGTCCCACCCTCTTTGTCTTCAACCACCCTGCAAGTCTTACCCTCTTTGTCATCAGCCACCCTGCAAGTCCCACCCTCTTTGTCTTCAACCACCCTGCAAGTCCCACCCTCTTTGTCATCAGCCACCCTGCAAGTCTTACCCTCTTTTCATCAGCCACCCTGCAAGTCTTACCCTCTTTGTCATCAGCTACCCTGCAAGTTCAACTTTGCCTTTCTGAAATCTTGGTTTTAAAAACTGAGAATATGAATTTGAAGCGAGGGAGGGGATGGGCCCAGCACTCATGGTGCTGGCCCCAGGAAAAGTTGAGGTCTCAGCCACCTCACTCCCCTACGACTCCAGGGTTATGGAACTATCTGGATAGGACCTCAGGACCTGGCCAGCTCATGGGTTTATGTGCAGGCTTAAGGCTTGTGCCGTGATCATTCTGGATCTTCTCCATCACATGACACTTATGACGTTAGTGCATTTAGAATTCATTCCGAGCGTGGAGACGTCGTCTTGACAAATTGAAACTGATGCTGTGACATTGATGGTTTAGGAGTACTATGACGTACATGTTATAACAGTGACCTGTGTCGACGTCTTGACAAACTGAAACTGATACGATGACGTTGATGATTTACGAGTACTATGACGATGCGTGTTATAACAGTGACCTGTGTCCGCGGGGAAACCTGCCACTCCCTGCAGTCAGGCACCATTGACTGTTGGAACGGTTGTTGTGGACCACGCGGTGATGAAGACTGTTGCTCCTCCACTGTCCTGATTCTAGGCCTGGGACTGGGCGGGGCGGTGGTGGTGCTGGCTGTGGTGGTGGTAGTGGTGTGTTGGGCTTGCAAGGACTGCCGACCCAAGACGTGCTGCTGCTGTTGTTGTGGCGAACAGGGAGAGAACGGACAGCACAGCCACAGACGAAGCCGTGGACATCGAGGTGGCAGGGCCGGTCGTTCCAGGCGCGTGGTGGTGCATCCAGGTATGATGTCCGTTGTTGAGGTGTGACACAAGCTTGTTTGTTTGATCCTTATCCAGAAAGATGGAAAAGTCATCGTGTGACACTGAGAATCAGCTCCACCCCCTCGTTTCCTTAAAGCAAGAGCAAAACAAATGCCTATCAATTAATATTATGAAGAGAGTTCTTGAATGTTATATAGAACCGATACTGTTGTAAGGATGTGAGGCGTGGACAGTCAACACTCAAAGTCAGAACAAAATTGACGCAAATGAAATGTGGTTTCTTAGAAGAATGTTGAGAGTTCCATGGACAGCAAAAGAAAACAAACGAGACATTTTGGAAGGAGGGAGACACAAGAGTATCATTAATGAAGAATATTAGGAAAAGACAAGCAACATTTATGGGACATTTTATGAGGAAAGGGGAATTAGAGCACTTGGTCACAACAGAAAAGCTGGAGAGATAGAGAACACCAGGTAGACCCAGGTAGAAAATATTGGACGGACTTGCTGGGTGGCTGAAGACAGAGAGGGTGGGAGATATACTTGCAGCGACAGGGGATAGATTCGTGTGGAGGGCCATGATCTCCAACGCCATACGGCAGGGCACATGATAATGGTGAAGAGCAAAACACAAGCACGTGTACAGTCAGATGTACAAGTGTGCGCATAAACAAACGGACAGACAAACAAACAGAACAAGTACAAACGAAAATATGATTAATTTCATGTACTTAGTTTAGCACATTTTCAGAACCCATAACAGTCAGTGACCACAAAATGTCCACCTCATGTCCACCCATTCTTAAGCACAATCTGCACCCATCTCCTGCCTGCCACACATGATGATGATGATGATCATCATCATGTGCCCTGCGCATGACGTTGGAGATCATGGCCCTCCATATGTATCTATCCCTTGTTGCCACAAAACACATCTTCCACCCTCTCTGTCCACAGCCACCATGCAAGTCCGTCCAATATTTTATCCCTGGGCCTACCTGGTGTTCCCTTTCTTTCCAGCTTTCCTGTTGTGACCAAGTGCTCTAATTCCCCTTTCCTCATAAAATGTCCTACAAATGTGCTTGTCTTTTCCTAATCTTCTTCATTAATGATACTCTTGTGTCTGCCTCCTTCAAGACTGTCTCGTCTTCGTCAGTTTTCAGCCACACATGATGCATTCCCAAAACCATCAGCGCCGCCTCAACTTGCATACCCTTGCAGAAAACTATACTCTTTGAACTACATTGCACTTTACCCGTTTCTACAGTAGATCCCTCCTGCACTAGCAACCTTCAATAGCTCAGTTGATTAAATTGGTCACATTCACACGCCAACGGTCGTGGATTTGAACCTGGGTGTGCTATATTGTAGTGACCTTCTTAATTCATTGTAGTGGCCTTCTTAATTCATTGTAGTGGCCTTCTTAATTAACCTTACTGTTGTTTTGGTCAGTGTGGAATTCGATAAGCCCTTTCCTTGTTTTCCTGGAATGGTTATCCCCGTCGGCCATAATATCTGAGATTGGTGCTGACATAAGAATGAATCAAGTCAAATCAGATCAATCCATCCTGACCTCCCAGAGCCTTAATGCAATCAGTTTCGCAAATTTCTGCCTCGCAACTTATTTTAGTTCTTCTTCTTCTCCGTTCTTCTCTGTTTCTTAGTCCTTCATCTCCCACGCTGTTCTGTCCCTTGTTTTTCCCCCAATATGTTGTGTGTGTGTGTGTGTGTGTGTGTGTGTGTGTGTGTGTGTGTGTGTGTGTGTGTGTGGTGTGTGTGTGTGTGTGTGGTGTGTGTGTGCGTGTGTGTGTGTCCAAATAGGGGTGGTTTGTTTTCCAATTTTCATGCACAATCAGTTTGATGAGTCATGTAACAAAAATCCTGTTAAGAATAATCAGATGAGGACAAGGAATAGAATCAAAAGAGAAATAGCAGAAGAACAGTGTGGATTTGTGGAAGGGAAAGGAACTATTAATGCCATATACATCCTAAGAACTATCATAGAGAGGTCAATTGAGATTAATAAAGATTTGTAGTTATGCTTTGTTGACTATACCAAGGCTTTCGATCGGATACGACATGAAGAATTGATCAACCAACTGGAGAGACTCAGTGTTGATGGAAAAGATCTACGAATAATCAGGAATATGTACTGGGAACAAATAGCTGCAATGAGAATAGAAAACAATATAAGCTCTTTTCAAAACATCAAAAGAGGAGTCAGACAGGGTTGTGTTTTGTCACCAGATCTGTTTTCACAAAAAAGCAAAAACATCATGAGAAACCTAGAAGAAGACCCTGGATTAAAGGTTGGAGGGAAAATGATAAACAACATTCGGTACGCAGATGACATCGTGCTAATTGCAGAAAATGAAAGGGACCTATAAAACCTTGTGAATATACTAGAAATAGAAAGCAAAGGTAAGGGGTTGGAACTAAACAGCAGGAAGACTGAAGTCATGGTGATCAGTAAAAAACATGAAATCCCCTCATGCAAAATAACAGCAAATGGCACAACCTTGACACAGGTTGATAAGTTCAAATACCTGGGAACGGTCATTTCATCAGACGGCAGATGCACATCGGAAATAGCTGGCAGAATCGGCCAAGCCAAAACAGCATTCAAGAAGATGACAAGCATTCTTACCAACAAATGCCTATCAATTAACATCAGAAAGAGAGTCCTTGAATGTTATATAGAACCAATTCTGTTGTACGGATGCGAGGCGTGGACAGTCAGCAAGCAAAGCCAGAGCAGGATCGAGGCAGCCGAGATGTGATTTCTAAGAAGAATGTTGAGAGTAAAGAAAACAAACGAGACAGTCTTGATGGAGGCAGACACAAGTAGATTACTCATAAGGAAGATTAGGAAAAGACAAGCAACATTTATAGGCCATTTTATGAGGAAGGGGGATTTGGAGCACCTGGTCACAACGGGGAAGCTGGAGGGAAAGAGAGCACCAGGTAGACCCAGGGAGAGAATGCTGGACGGACTTGCGGAGTGGTTGGGGATGAGGAGGGTGGGGGAGATGCTGGGGGCAACGAGAGATAGAGACACCTGATGATGATGATGATAATGTTTTGCTGAGTTATGGCGTTGTTGTCTTCCACACATCAACAAGCGGGGTTAAAGGATTAAACATATTGAACTCTATGTGTATGTGTGTGTGTGTGTGTGTGTGTGTGTGTGTGTGTGTGTGTGTGTGTGTGTGTGTGTGTGTGTGTGTGTGTGTTGTGTGTGTGTGTGTGTGTGTGTGTTGTGTGTGTGTGTGTGTTTTGTGTGTGTGTGTTGTGTGTGTGTGTGTGTGTGTGTGTGTGTGTGTGTGTGTGTGTGTGGTGCGTGCGCGTGCGTGTGCCCACGGATGTTTGTGTACGTGTGTGTGTGAGTTGTTCGCTTACTTCGATTTTCTTCTGTTGGTTTGTTATGAAGTAACAATATGTTATACATCGTGGATATCGCATGCTTCACTCTCTGTAAATCGTCATTTTCCTCTCACCTGTCTGTGCAGTGGCTCCTCCAGACTACACCACGGCCACGCAGGACAGAGCTCCGTCAGTACAGCCTGGCTTCAGTCGTAGGACCATCCCCCTATCTCCACCTCCCCCCTACATAGAAACTGTGCCACCCCCACCCACCCCCGGCCCACCCCCCCCCTCACAGCACCACCCGAGCACCAGCAGATCTGAGTCTTCCACCATCAGTACAGCAGCTGTTCCGCCAGGCGTTGTCTTGGTGACTGCTCACGTGTCTCACACTTCTGACGAACGCGTAGATTCTGGTCATTTTGTCGGTCAGTTGTCCAGTGGGAATACCTCTGCCTTCGGTGCTAGTGCTAGCACAATGGTCGACACGAACAGCCAACAGCAGGTTCCTGGCATCAACAGCGCTTTTGTGGCACGGTCTTTGGGGACAGGAAGGAACCGCAACTCTTCCGCTTCCGGGAGCTCCCCACACAGCGCCAGCGTGACATCCAGCAGACCGGCTGACTATAGTCACAGACCCACGTCAAGAGCCGGAGACACAGCTCCTGCTGTACTACCGTCCACTGATCGTGCTACTAATGGTGCTGTCAAATCAACGCGTCTCGTGCAAGTGAAGGAGACGCCGAGGTCTGGTGAATCACGGGACAGTTCTGAGCGTACTGCGGGCAGTTCCCAGCAAACGGGCCATGACAGACGTTCTGCAGCCGACTCAACAAACTCTCCTGGACGGTCACAGCAACACTCCATGAGTCCGTCGGCGAACAACGTAGATCAGTTGGACTTGATTTAAAGTCCTATTAACTGGAGTACGAAATTTGTGTAAGAGGGATTCATCCCACTTGGACAATTTCATATGCGTTCCATACAAATCTACCGGCGATTACGCGTTATATGACAGACACCTTGAGCTGCTCAAAACTTTGTACTCTGGCAAGGTCTTGGAATGGGGAGGCAGGCAGGATCTATGTAACACTGACACCACCAAAAAGGATTAGAGCATTAAGATGTGCAGTGAACGAGTCAGCTTTGATGTTGAAGGGTGGGATTGACCTCAAGACATGAGACCTTAGGTCCACCACCACCACCACCATCATCATCATCATCATCATGTGCCCTGCCGCATGGCGTTGGCGATCATGGCCCTCCATACGCATTCGTCCCTTGTCGCCGGAAGCATATCATCCTCCACCCTTTCTGTCTTCAGTCACACAGCAAGTCCGTCCAATATTTTCTCCCAGGGTCTGCCTGGATGTTCTCTTTCCCTACACCACCTCATCAAAACAGCCAACCAGTCCATCTGAAGGCCCCGATGACTCAGTTGGTTAGAACGTCATGCTGATAAAGTAGGGGTTGTGAGGTTGACCATCACACGGGCCACATGCAAGCTGACTGGTTCTGTTCATACAGCTGCAGACTCAAGATCTGATGTCTTGAAATTCACCCCGAACCTGAAACACTAAAAACTGGTTGTTTGCTGCCTGTCTTAATGCTCCAATCAGTCTGGTGGCGTCTGCTTCGTGTTCTATAGATCCCGTTCTACCTTCCGCCTCTCCATTTCAAGACCTTGCTGACGCCGCTTAGGGTTCTGCGCAGGCTCGAGGAGTCTACCAGATAATCGCTGGCAAATTTGGGGTGAAGCGCAGATGGAATTATCCGAGTGCAGTGACTCTTGTTAACAGACCACGGTGATGTAAGACGGGAACGATTTATGAACAAACATTATTTTGTCAACGTTTGGTGAAAGTAATTTAGCACCACTGTTGGCCTCTCAGTCGTAAGAGGATGACTGGTACTAAAGGATGAATAAACAATTTCTTTTGTGCGTACGTGTGCCAGGGTACGCGTTGAAAATGTGAATGTGCCTTTTGGAGCAAGCTACAATGCACGGGATGTTTCTACTCCTTTAAGCTGAAGCAACGCACCAGTGTCTGTCAGTGGAATCTGAATCAAAGTGACTGCCAGCGTTCAAGCAAATACGAATCAGAACAACACATGGAACTAGAACGCGTATTTCATATAAGAAAACAAGACAGGCGCAAAGTTTCGGCCAACTGGCCTTTGTCAAGCGTATACAAAAGACACGAAGAATGAATGCACAATACTTAGCACAAAAACAAACAAAAACCAACCGACCAACCAACCACCAACAACCAACCAACCAACCAACCAACCAACCAACCAACCAACCAACCAACACTAACAACCAACCAACCAACCAACCAACCAACCAACCAACCAAACAAACTACCAATCAAACAACCAAACAACCAAACAACCAACCAACCAACCAACCAACCAACCAACTAACCAACTAACCAACCAAACACAACAACCAATCAACCAAACAGTCAACAACTTCCCAGACGTGGCGTCGAGCAGGATAAAATAGCACTGGCATCACCATTTTCTTCTGCTGGACGTCACGTTTGGGAAGTTGTCTACCGTTTATTATTTTTTCTTTTTTTTTTTGTTTGTTTGTTTTTGGTGCTGTGATGTGATTTATTCTCTGTTGTCTATCAGCGAGACAGGTACCATCTTACATACATAATACCTGCAATCACCTTCGATTTTTGCCTGGTATTTTTTTCAATTTCTATTTTCTCTAAAATAGAGATGGTTTCATATCGACCAGAGAGAGATGTGTGTCTGTGACAATTATGTGAACCAGATTTTCTCAGGCCTTCATAGATGAATCTTCACCATTTTTTGCCAAAAGCTGTGGACCGTTGAGGAGTCACAAAAGCGTAAGTTTGGAAGGTAAAGTTCCAAGGTCAAAGTCAATCGCGCCAAAACAGTGCTGAAAATCAGCGCTTTTTGAGGAAGATGTATAAACATCACTTTTCATAAATTTCTCACAATATTCAAAATCTGTTATTACTGCTGTTACAGTCTAGCATTGTCCTCGATGCTCGCGTCAAGTATTACTTCAACTGAAATTTCTTCAAGGTCAACGTGATCATTAGGAAAAGACCTGTACTTTCTGTAATGATTTTTGTGTAAAGCAAGACTGTTAGAATGGCTTGACCGTCCTGCTTTTTTCACCGTCTACACAAAAATTTGATATTGAACATTTAGCTGACCCATACTATATTAATGTACTAACAACAGTCAATACGAAACAATTGTATGCCTAGGTTTAGTTTTGATCAAAGGAGGATAAAGATGACTTTACTTTTTACTGCAATCATGTGTATATGAACAGAGTGTACGAGTTCATTGGCATCGGACGTCGTCTTGAGAAACAGAAACTGAAACTGAAACTCATGTGCACAGACTCAGGCCTTATAGTTTTTATGAAATTGATTTATGAACGTGACTAAAACCAAGCCCCAAAATACTGCTTGCAGGGTCAGACAGAAGGTTGATCTGCTGATGATAACAGATGTAATATTATTGTAGATGTTACAGCGAAAATGTCCAGGACCACATGATCCTTTATTCCAAACGTAGAATGAACATATCAAGTCATTTTTTTTTTTGGGCAAAGATCATCATCATCATCGAACCTGTAACTAGCGTGGTTGTTGATGAGGACTGACGAGGTCGCAGCGCACTATGTTAATAATGCAGGGGTCGTGGGTTCGAGAGTTAGGGGGTTCACAGGATTTTTGTTTGTTTGTTTAGAGTTGTTTCGTTTTTGTAGTGACCCATTAGCTGTTGTTAGAACACCATGTACTTAACACAGGGGTTGTGGGTTTAACCCTCGGGCTGACAACGATTTTGTTTTGTTTTGTTTTGTTTTGTTTTAGTTTTAAACGGGCTGGTTGGGGTTTTTGTTTCGTATGTTTTGAAACGGTTGTAGTCCTGATATGGCTCTAAGCAGTCGGCTGGGCTTTAAACAAAAATGACAGTAACAATAACAACAATAGTTTGTTTGTTTGTTTTTTTGTTTTGTTGTTGTTGTTTTTGATAGGCTGTGCATTCAGGATGTGATGTTGTAATTAAGATCAAAGCATGCCGAGGTTGGTCCAACCTTTGATGTTTGTCACATAGCTCCTCTGCTTATTCCCCTTAATGATGGCGTCTAGTGTACGATCTTGAAGAATGGTCTTAGTGTGTTGTGGCGAGCGACAGGTTAAATCAAGCAAGGATGTGTTGCTTCACAGTTTCTGTACACTCACCAAAGATAATGATCTTGCTCCGTATGCCAGCTATCCACTGGTCTTATGTTCGAGGTGGGATGTGTGAAGCAGTTTCTCAGACACTGGGTCTCAAGGCCTGAAATCTTCGAGTGAGCAAACAACGTCCAAGTTTCGCATCTTCAGGAGATACAGACTATGGGTGAATTGTACAGTGTATTTTGTGCGGTGAAGCTGATCGTGCTGCTTTTCCACATACTATGAGATCTGGCCATTGCTATTGCCATCCCGATGTGCATTTCTGCTAAACATTTGCTGTCTTTGGTCCAGGTAGCCCCCAGGTGCTTGTCACATTTTATTTCGTTATGATGACGAATACCCATTTAGAAATGTGCATGCACACACGTGTATGTGTGTGTTTTATGCATTTGTGCGCATTTCTGTGTACATTTACTTACATACGTGCACATTATTCTGTTGTCTTTTTGTGTGCATGAAAGAGAGGGGGAGAGAGAGACAGAGAGAGAGGGGGGAGGAGAGAGAGAGAGGGAAAGAGAGAGAGAGAGAGCGAAAGAGAGAGAGAGAGAGAGGCTGTTGTCTTCAGAGCGAATTTGTAATTTGTACATGATTTATGTTTCCCTTAATAAGAGCATTGTTTTTGTCTCGCAGCAGTTCTAATTGAACTACACGCAACAGATTTTACTAATTTGAAGATAAAATAATTGAATGCTTCAAATGATGAGAAGTGCACATTTTGAAACAAACCTATGCAACACGTGTATACTGCCTGTCTCCAAAGACACGAACGGTGAAAGTATGGTGAAGCATTTCTGTGATAATTTTTTTTTTCACTCGGACCGTACATTATCACAAGGGCAAACGTTCAAACAAAACACAGCAAATAATCATCTTACAGCTTTTTATCAATGTACAAAATGGCATTTATCATTTAAAACATTTAATTGCTGGGACTGACATTATTATATTGCTGTGATGAACGTTGCTGTCTGTAGTCTCGAAGGCCAGTCACAAAACTGTGTGATGTGTTTATTCAAATCAGCTTTAAATGGTATTGTGATTACGTTTACGAAATGAGGTTAATAAGAAGATGTGATCAATTTAATCTGTCGCCTTTTGTCACGATTATCTCCCTCCTGCCTGCTCTGCAGTGTTTAAAACGCTGAATTGCAAATTTCCGATTTCTGGCAAATAGCAGTGAACGACACAAAACGCCACGTCAGTTTAACCCTTTCACTCCCTTACCCTATCCATCAGTGTCTGCAGGACGCTGGTGGATAGGTTGAGGGAGTGAAAGGATTAAGAAAGCGTCTGCAGGACGCTGGTGGATAGGGTGAGAGAGTGAAAGGATTAAGAAATGGTTTGCGATAATGCTTGCATACTTACTTTAGTCTGTTGCTTGAAGCAGATGGAAGGTTGAACTATTCCTGCACCAAAGCCTTCTATACCAGTATTTTAAAGGTTACCCGCTAGAATGGAGTATCTCAAAAGGAATGAAGACGACAGATACACCCTTTTGTCATGTAACCGATTTACTATCATTTTGTGTGTCCTTAATTTGGTGATCTTGTATATTTGTTATTTTGTACAGTTCAGACAAAACATGCGCTTAACATTTACATTTGTATTCTCTTGATACCAAAATGGTTATTACGTTGTTTATTTTCAAAATTTAGTTTCGCACTGGAACGTATGGCAATGTGATTTCACTTGTCAAGGATTGTGTTTGCTGATACGTTGAACAATGCAATGTGTACTGGCTTTGTGATATTTTTTGTCTGGTTTTGTCAAATCCTGTGTACTTTTTAATACATATTTTCATGTGTACCCCCAAGTGTGATATTTGAAACACTCTACACGCACAACAGCAGTTACAAACTCATTTGTAAGTTTATAGGAATCGACATGTCATGCCATTTGGTTGAAAAAATAAAAATATTCTGTAATCAGTCAGTACACAGCGTGCATATGTGTATGTACATGTGTGTGCGTGTATGTGTGTACATGTGAGTGTATGTGTATGTGGACATATATTTGTGTTAACAAGCATGTATGCATTCATGTGGACGAATGTGTGTGTGTGTGTGTGCGTGCGTGTGTGTGTGTGTGTGCGTGTGTGTGTGCGTGTGTGTTGTGTGTGTGTGTGTGTGTGTGTGTGTGTGTGTGTGTGTGTGTGTGTGTGTGTGTGTGTGAACATTAAAGATTACATTTTCAAATCTCCCTGAAAATCAAACGTCAGTTTATTTCAAATGGACAGGAGGCACTGTGTGAGTGCACATCCACATGAATGAAATGTTTAAGCCAAAACTTCCAAGCTGTCTATGGATCTTGTTCTTCTTTAATTCAGTTTGTTGCGTAAGTCTTGTCTCTCGAGAATTCCCCTGAAGTCGATAAATGAGTCGACTTACTGGTGATTTATCACCTGGTATGGGTCTTCAGGTGGGGTACGAGACCTATCCTGGCTGGCTCATGGGTTTATATGCTAGCTTAAGGCTTGTGCCGTGATCGTTCTGGATCTTCTCCACTTCATGGCACCTGTGACGTTAGTGCATATGGAACTTATCCCAAGCGCGGAGGCACTTTCTTCCACAGGTGCTGTATGGAAAGGAGTCCTGTGGCCTGGGTTCTGCTTCTGCCAGGCCCTGTTCTACTGAATATATCCGCTGATCTGTGCTGTTCAGATGTGATTGTGTTCTGTGTGCAGTGCTGTAGTCAACTTACTCTATTGCTGACAATGTCTTTCCAGTTGGTGGTGTTGATATCACAGCTGATGAGATTGGCCTTCTGAGTATCCTTGTATCGCTTTAATGGTCTTTCCTGGTCGCAGTGCCATTGGTTCAGCACTCCATACAGAATCATCTTCGGGACGTGGTTGTCTTTCATATGGACATGTCCTGTCCAAAGAAGCTGGCATTTGATGAGTTTGAGTAGAAACTGTATGATTGGTAAGCCACACTTCTTCAGAACGTAAGTTTGACACTCGGTCTTGCCATATGATGTTGCAGATCTAGCGCAATGTTTGAAAGAACTGTTCTATGTGTAGCTGTTGAATGTGTCATTGGTAGATAGTCGGGATCTCACAGCAGTACAGTGCACAAGAAAGCTTTGTACACAGCAATCTTTGTGACAAGCCTAATGCCATGTTTTACCAATCTCTTGGTCAGCTTTCCAAAGACAGAATTGGCCTTGGAAATGTGCAATGCCATTTCAGCATCAAGACAACCACTGGTGCTCCTGTACTGCCCAACAAGCCGTCTTGATCTCTTGGTTGTCGATGACAATCGGAGGTGGTGAAGTGGTGAAGTACCAGAAACCTGAGACGATATTGTCTGGAACAGTCTCTGTTTGCTGTGGCTAATTGTAAGACTGAAACGTTCGCAGGCCACAACAAATTGTCAGTGATGCTCTGGATGTCCTCGCACGAGTGTGCAGCCAGTGCACAGTCACCTGCTGAAAGAAAACCCTGCTGGACACCTTTGAGCACTTTGGTTTTGGCTTGGACTATCCTCGGGTTGAACAGTTTTCCTTTGGAGCAGAACTTGACAAACACACTCCTGTCAAAATCTCTGTATGTATTAATCAGCATTGCTGTAAAGAGGATGGAGGATTGTATGAACGATCCCTGTTTCACTCGGTTCTCCCCTTTCTCTTGCACCCTGGCCAGCATGCCACTAAGTATGGCAAGTTATGAGGGCAACTTTAACTTTCGTGGTATCCCCCACAAGCCCTTCCGGTTGATGATGTCATACACTTTGGTCAGACCTACAAACAACATGTGGAGCTCCTGGCTTTGTTCTCTTTGTCCTGCAGGGGGTTATGGCAAACACTGTATCACTCATGCCTCTTTCACAACAAAAGCACACTAAGACTCAGGAATGATTCCCCGCAGTGCACAGAAGGGATAGTTCATGATGAATATCACTTAAGGTCTTAACACTCTTCTTCTTGTAAATGTGCATGTCATTGCATCTTTAGTCTGGTGGAAGCTCTTCCTTCTGCCACATACTAGTACAAGTACATGGTTGTCAGTTTCTTCAGAACCTCGTCCCCATTCCTGTAGATATATATTTGCAGAAATACCGTCGGCTTCTTGTGACTTCCCAGGCGTGGTTTGCTTCAGTAATGTCAGCACTGGACGGCAGGTCTGCTAGAGATTCTTTTACTGGAAACTGGAAGAGTGCTGCAATGGCGTCCTCAGATATTGTAAACTCCCTGCTTAGTAGGGTATTGAAGTGCTAGGCTCAGTGTTACATCAGCTTTTTCTGTCAGCAGGATGAAGTGGTCAGAAATATAGATCAGTGTTGAGCTATAAGCCTTTGGTCTGTTTCATCTGCCGCACTTTTGAATAGATAAGCTGCTTTGTTTGCAGGTACTTTTGATTCCTCTTCTGTTCTGGTCTTCTCGTGAGATGTTACTTGTGAATAGTATGGAGTTGTCAATAAACTTGCTGATCTTTTCGTTACTTTGATCAAACCAGTCTCTGTGTTTACAATTGACAAAACTCAGGGTATCAGGCACAGCGCTGTAAATAGCACCTTTGAATGATTTCCATTTTGCCTCTACATTCTCTCCCTCAAATTCTTTCGTAGGATAATTTTACCCTGGAGCTTCTCTTGAAGGGTATCTTTGCTGCTTTTCAGGTGAGTGATAGTTAACTTCCATGGAGGTCTGTCCCTGGCTGCCTTGGTTTTCCAAGCCAGCAGGATGTCTCATTTTGCTGAAAAGTAGTTGGGTAATCAGATCATCAGTCCGCTCACCTCATGCAGTGTGTGATCAAGCAGGTCTCTTCTGTCTTTCTGTCGCATGGTTACATAATCTGGCATGTGCCACTGCTTGGAGCCTGGGTGCATCCATATGTTCTTCAACTTGTTCTTCTGCTGGAACATTCTGTTGATGATGATGAGCTCATGCCAAGTACACACTGACAATATTATCAGTCCATGGAGTCCACTTTCCAGGACCATGGTGTGTAAGGACGTTTGGCCAAGTGGAGTAGTCCACTCCAACACAAGTTTGAAAGTCTTTATGAATGATGACCTTGTTGTTGTGGTTGATTGTGGCAATGATGTGGTTGAAATCTTCATAGAACGCTTCATTGACATCATCTCAATTTGCCATCGCTGGAGCATAAGCACTGATGCCTGTAAAGAAGCAGTCTTTAATGAGCCACAGACGAAAGGTTATCAAGTGTCGTCACGGATATGCTTCTCAGTATCTGTGCCAGATTGGTGTGTATGACGAATCTGACACCAGAGCTCTTTGAGCTTTCCAATGCAGTAGAAGGTGTTGCCTTCTCCAACTTCCCTGAACTGGCTTTCATCTACAAATCTTCTCAATTAAGGCACCTGTATCAATCTTAAGCGATTCAACATCCTGGTGATCAAGGCTGTATGCTGCTCTCCTCTATTATCTCTGTCCTAAAAGGTTTGGACATTGCAGGCACCGAAGGTTAGAGGTGTTATCGTTCTCTTGTTGTTTATAATGTTTCAACCGCAAAGTTTGATGATTAGGCAGGAAGCTGGTGGATAGAGTGAGGGAGTCAAAGAGTTAAGTTCTTGCAGTTGGTGGATAGGGTGTCGGAGTCAAAGGGTTAATGAGCATGTCTCTATGTCTCTTGTCAAGTAGGACTGAGAGATGCAGACATTTGCCATGTTAGGAAATCTGAGCAATCCTGTTAAATACACATGCATAAAGTGAACGACACTGAATTGACAGCAAATTTCCGTAAGTGAGCCCATGCTATCTGCCATTCCTGCTTAGCAGCCAGTTGAAAACCATAAAATAAATGTTGGGCCAATGAAGATTCAAATACAACAAAAAAATGTAAAGAGCGTGTGTGCATGCACTGTTTTGTGTATGTCTATACTAGTTGTGCAGACATATGGAGGAAGAGAGAGATGGAGACAGAGACAAGAGAGAGATATATACAGAGAAAGAGAGAGAGAGAGAGAAGACAGACAGACAGGGAAGATTCAAAGCAAAAACCACCACTAACTTGTCTGTTCCAATACAATTTATTCCAATGCAATTTTTACAAAAGTACATGACAACACCGACATAAGGATAGTGAGTCTGTGACCATTCCAGCCAGTTTCAGACTTATAATCCTCATCACATCAATACAAACCTTTACAGGTCTAAGACCGACAATAAAACACCCACCCACCATACAAAGCCATCCCACACCATAAATGGAAAATTAAAGATAATGGTAACCCTGAGGCTGTTGGTGAGTGAGAAATATCGACCTTGACTTCTCTCAGGGCCAGTATTGTAAGGGCAGCTCTCATCCTGTTCCTGCTTCAGCCTTCCTAATCCTGGACAAAATCAGCTACTCATTCACAGCTGGGCGGACAGGAGATGCATACCTTTCTCGAGCCAGACTGGAACCTGCGTAGTCAAACTGGAAGGGAAGGAGCTGTATCTCTATGTCAAAAGTATGTGACAATGCAACAAACATCCCCATATGTTGACTCTGGACACTGACAATGAAAGCACCAAATCCCACAGACACTCATGATGAGATAATGAAGCAAACACCCACCACACACAGACACACACTGATCATGGGGTTTAGAGTTTGGAGTTTATACATGAGAGATAAATCATACTCAGATAGAAATGCTGATCATGACACTGACACCCACCACACATACGAGTAGAAACCCAGACTGATTATGACACTGACACCCACCACATATGAACAACCCCACAATGACATAACATCAATACCTGACACCCACCAGACACTGACTCAGCACACTGACAAAGAAACTTGAAAGGAAAACTTGCCAAACAGAGAAGAAAAAAAAATCCTAAACAAACCGTAACCACTGTCAAAAGTTGGAATCATTCAGAAACAAACCAAAAATGCCATGAAACAAGAAAAGCTGCTCATTTCCAGTATCTTCCTATGTATAAGCTGATGAATTTTGCCTTTTTTATTTACAAAAAAAAATCCTTTATTACTGAAAAACAGGAAAGAAAGAAAAACAACAAAATCAATACAAAAAGTATGTATAAAATTCACAAACATGTATACAAGCCAACTTACTGGCCAAACATATATCAACTTACATATCCTACAAGCTGCCCACACATTGCTTGTAATTGTTCTTCCCTTGTAAAAGACCCCAAATACTGGCTGCTTCCAAATGGATAGCTAGCAGTAAAATGCATTCGAATATTTCAGAGGCCAATTACAAATCGTCGCACTAGTTTCAAGCAGGTTTGCTCTTGCAGTTGTTTCCCTTCTGCTCAAAGGGCACAGCCTGTTTTAAGGAGAAACTGTCCTTAGACTCAAATGACTTATAACTTATTTATTATCATTGGTCTACTGCCTCTCATACTCTGAATGGCTTTAAGCTGAACAGAAATGTGTCACTATCACAACTGTTGGGCCTGTAACAGCTTGATCATTTCCCACTACCAAACAAACAGAAATATTCCGAGAGAGCAATCACAGATTACATAACCATAAGTCAACATGAGTTTCAATGTTCATGTTAACTAAACATTACCATTTTCTTTATTTTCATTGGTAGCCTACTATCCAAATGTTGTTTCTATGTTCTTAATTCTACATTCCAAAAGTTGAACCACCCCTTCTTACAGCACTTCCATGAAAATTACAGGCGACGATGGTGATGATAATAATGTTTGCCCTTCCTATTCCAAGATCACATGGCTTCAGTTCTGGGTGGTGCTGCAGCTGGTGCGAGTCCAAAGGTACATGTTACAAGACATGCTGCCTCCACATTCATGAATTTCAAATGAATGAAATGGGAAAGCCCAATTCAAATCAACTCATTTTCCGGATTTTGCTGGGGTTTCATTCTGCGATTATAGCAGTGTATAAATTCGAGCAAAGTGAATTTTATACGCATCAAATGTATGGAGAAACCAAAGTGTGGGTCATGCCAGCATCAAGCTACAAAACAGTACAGATCTTGTCAGGCATCACATGAACACTACTCTCTAAAATCTGCCTCGCATATCATATGCATACTACAGCGGAACACAGTAGTGGACATATACCCAGCAAATATTTCAAAGACATGGGGGTGGGGGTGGGTGGGAAGCAGCACATTTGTTTGAAATACACACATTTTTGGTACAAAAATAAAAACATTATTACACTTTTTACAATGATCATTCTTTTTTCAATAACTACACACAGTCATGGCAGGGAAAAAAAGATGACAACCACACAATATCCATCTACCATCTAATGACTGACAAAGAGCTAAACAAAAGTCATTTTTCAAAAATTGTTATTGGGCTGCCAATGAAGCATAACATTTACAATGAAAGTTTTACATTTCTCCACTTTCATCTCCAACAATCAAAAAACGGTTTTAAAATTTTCACCCCCTCTCCCTAACCATGTGGAGGATACTGGTGGATAGGTGAGGGAATTGTGGATTATTTTACCAACATGTACCGGTATGTACTAGAGACAACATTCTCTCACCAGAACGACTGAAACACAGAGGCAGTGTTGGCGCTGATGAATGATTTATATTGCAACATGTATCATGGGCACTTACAGCCTGAGAGATTCAACAGAAACATCCACTGTAGGCTGTAGTTCCACTAGCTGGTGTGACCGACGACTTCATGGTTCATCTGAAACATGAGTGACAGAACATATGTTATTGCCCTAAAGTATAATGTCTGTCCCTGTGATAGACATCTGAATAACAACATAACTGCTGCAAGGCCAGATACACAATGATCATCACAAAAATGTAACCATTCCAGATATACGTAGATTAATAAGAGAGTAGAGACAAAGAAACAAAATAACTCTGAACAGGTTCCTTACATGTCCATTTGAAATGGAATTCTGTGATGGAGACAAAAGAGCTAACAAATCAAAATGATGTTAAACAATCAGATTTTTTAATCTTCTGAACACAGAAATGATTAAAGGGAATAAAAAGCAAAAAAAGTACTAAGAAAGTGTTTTCCTTGAACACAATCCCAAAATTCATCATGACCTGTAGTGATGCTCTCTGGGATTGTCTGACAAATGACTCTCCTCTCCCCGCCCCCCACCCATAATATCTACAAATGATTCTCCCCCACAAGCTTTGTTGAATGTCATCAGCTATGGTGAATTTCTGCAAGATTAAGGACTCGACATCTTGTTATCAAGCTACGTGGAAGCATTTCTTAACTGATCGAAAACCACTTCCTGACTTAACAATTCAAAATAATCAGTCTGTTGACTATTTCTGTCAATCACATGCTCTCCTGAGGCCTTCACTAAATAGAATAAACAGTCCCTGCTTTATCTACACGTAAGTACTGTGCCATTCCATGCAAGCATTGCTGGTTAGTTGCTAACTCCCTTTTTTCAAAGATGGACTGTTATTGTCTGATCTCCAAACTGACCAAAGCCTCTCCAATTTCTCTCGGTCTCTCCACCTGATGAGCATTTTTAGGACTAGGTTTGAAAGCTTGACTGATACAACAGCTGCCTCTACGAACCTCTGTGGGTAAGATTACTTCTTGATTTTATATTTTATTGCCGTCACAATTCTCCATCATCCCTCTCCCCTAATTCAAATCTTCGACTATTATCCATCCCCCTCTAATCCCACCTTCCCACACACTCACCTTCCACCAAACTACAGGTCCTCAAAGGGAATAGTGCGAGCAATGGTCATGGTGTCTTTCAGCATCAAGTCTCTCAGTGCCCACAATGCATTGGTCACAGTGCCATGGTAACCAGTTCCTTGAGCCAGCCAATGGGATGGCAGGCGTGCTTCGTTGGGAACTGGCGTGTTCTCTGGAGTAGCAGCCAGCATCTTGGGGAAGTTGCTGACGGTTCTTGTCTCCACATTCAGACCCTCAATGTATCTGAAACACATCAACAACCAAACCATTCTATGTTCCACTTCATAACTCTTTCTCTTTTTTTGTCTGTCCGCCTGTACCATTTCAGGTGTTGCAGGGAGAAAGAAGTGACAATGCGCATCGAGCTAGAATGCCTGAAGCAAAACAGTGCTGTTATGTCAGTGTCTCTTTCACGCCATCAGTCCAGGTCTTCCTTCATCTGCCTTTTGATTTAATTCCTGGTATCTTGAACCAGCTGGTTAAGTTGCATTTTGGCCAAATGACAAATCCACTTTTATGTTAGTATGTGAAGTATGTTTTATTTTTGTAGGTTTATGCCTTGGTCATAATGGAAATCGATTGAACCAAGCTAAGGATGAGCTGTAAGACAGATCCAATGGGACCCAATGCTATATCCTTCAGTAATAAAGTGTACACTTCTGAAAGTGATACTCTTAATTTTCTGACCAAAACTGCAAGTGCATGAATTTTTTTGGATCCTGGTTGATGCCAGGATACATTATGAAAAAGCCGAGATCACAGCCCTGTCATGCAGTCACAATCCAAAATGGAACTCCACAGCATCATCTTTATCATCCACATTTTCATTATCATGGCACTGAGAAAAATTGTCCCAGCTTCTGGGGCCCATTGCGGCATGCTCCGATGATGATCTATTTTCGATAGATTTAGTGTATGTTGGAGAGCCATAGTAAGCAGTGTGGGGTTGGTAACACAAAAGTGATGGGTCGAATTCTGAAAAAAAAAAAAGCGTTCATATCATATACATCAGAAATGTATACTTATGTGTATTCATGAAGGAACCCCTACAAGTGCCTGTGTAAAGTAAAGTTTGCAGCAAACAAGCTACTAACTGTTAATGACACCACTCACTTGATGTAGGCCTCAGAGTGCAATAGTCTCTGTGTGCGTGGAGGCACAGTGACGAACATGGGTGAAGCAGGGCGTGGGGGGGTTGAGGAACTGACTGCCCTGCACATCACACACACAAACTGACAAGACTGATCAATCCACCCACACAAAAATCGCTGTTTGATAACCAGAATACTTCTATCACTATCGTTACTACTGCTGCTGTTGTTATTACAATTACACCTACTACTATAACACCAGAATTTATTGGGCCTTGAGACACATGTATTGGTTATGATCAAAATAGATGATGCCAAACCTAGTGAAATAAAAAAACCATCAATATTTACGCCCTGCTATCCTTAGAGACATTTCAAGTACTGCTAGTGAATTAGAAACACCACTGAAAATATAGCTGCCTTGATGAAACCAAACAAACTGAAAGCAAATGGTTATGCTACATTGATAAATTGTGTAAACATGTATCCAATGTTGTACTGCACGATAATATTTAGGCTGCAATGATGTAGTAATGTGTCTATCTGACTATGTTTGTACTGCATTCATGTGTTAACATGGCAATGTTTATTATGCTGTTTATAAACAGCAACAAGCATTGTCTGACATGGACAGTTTGTGCTATACAAATTGAATTATTACTATTGTTATCAATATCACAACTATTATATATTCCAGATATGATCATAAAAAAACATAAATCGTTCTTATATAGCGCTATTCTCCAAACTCAATTGGATTCACTGCACACTGCACTTTATCAAACTTTTTAGTGAAACATGAAGAACTCAAACTGTTACTGAAGTTTGCACAGTTTACCACTTTCTATTGTGTTGTTGCACAGTTTACATCTTTGGTGGGTGTGCACGTTGGGTGTTTTCATGTTTCCATATGTCAGTCACTGACATAACATACAGGATCTTTAACATGCATATTTAATAGTCTGTATGCACATACACATGAAAGGGTTTTGGCACTGGCAGGTCCGCACACGTGTTGAGACAAAAAAAAAAAAAAATCTCTGCCCTGTACCTACCAAGCGGAAAGTGTCTGGACAGATCAAATCTTAGAATCTTCTGACTTAACCCTTTGACTCCTGTACCCTGTCCACTAGCATCCTGCATTGTCAACCACACTAGCAAATAAAAAAACTTAACCCTTTGATTCCCTCACCCTATCCACAAGCTTCTTGCAGGAAGCTGGTGGACTGGGTGAGGGAATCAAAAGATTAAGTATTTGCTGTTGGTGGACAGCGTGCAGGAGTCAAAGGGTCAAAATCTGATGTTTACCACTTGACTACTGCGCCTGTCAACATCTCTGTTTACTACAGATTTGAACGGAGTACCGCACAGATTCACCACACAACTATAGTGCATATATTTGGTATCCCTTTCTGTTTTGAAATCTTAAAGTTTATGTCACCTTCAGTTTTAAGTCTAAGAGCATGAGTTGATAAAACTTTGTTTTTCTTTGTAACGGATTTGAATGTAGACAGGCACCACTGAATGTGATTATTCCCATCCAAGGGCGTCTCCGCATGAGCAGATAACAGATTTGAATAAAGAGAAGCACTTCTGAATGTACTTATTTTCATCTCAGTGAAAGTTGTAAAATCTCCCTTGAACTAATTTAACTCAATCGCTTCGTGCCGGAAGAAAATCTCCATCACTTCCGTTTACTGCTTGGATACACGACGTCGATTTATCGACGGCGGACATTTGTTGGTTTTTTTTACGTCAGAAGCGTCAGTTATAGGGAAAACTCACTGGGAACCTAAACTAGGGTATGTTTACAGCATTTATTTACCTTAGACCGTTTGTGGCAATGTGAAACAAAGACAACAGTAGCCTTTTTTCATCGCTACCTGCGACATGCGAATTACGCAAATGGCGTCAAGGAAAGCAAGTCAAACCTCACAATTCTGTAAATATTTTGTGCTCTGGAGCAACTGTACGCAAAAAGTGACAACTACCAGTAATCTTGTGATTTGAAACATCCATGGCATGGAAATCATGTTCTGGACTTCATCTAAAACTGTTTCACAGTGTGTGTTCATATCCATCAAAACAAAAAAATTACCCCCCCCTTTGGATACCTCATCATTTACAAGTACATGGAATACCATAAATAAAGTAATATTATTTGTAAAGATCTAATCCTGGTCTTTCTGTATCACTTTACTTTGTTTGTCTACTTTATTTGGTTGTTTTTCTATATTTTTTTAAAATGTGTTAAATATCCTCCAAATTGAGGGGGCAGAATGACCCTGAAGACTGCGACTCGATTGAGTTAACTTTTTCAGAACCATGTGCTAGTTTGGACCCTGAGAATGAAGGAGACATCCAACAACAGTTTAGAGTGAGGGCTACTGCACTGTGACTAAACCCTCTCTTTGCCTTGGTAGCTGGAATTGAAGTGGAACAGAACACCACCACCGACACGATGCTACCTAGATGGTCATCAGTACATAGCAACAGCAGTAATGAAGATAAATGACAGTGGATTTAAACAGAAGAAACTACTGATTCTGTATTTGCTACAAATCCAAAGAATCTAGGTTTGCTCAAAAACAATCATCTTACTGCTTGAAAGAATAAAATGTCTGCTTGGTTAGTTTACAATCAATGGGTTTATGAATGATTTTATAATAAACAAAATGTTTAACAAGTCCAACTTTGCGACAGAAAATTCCTTGGCATATTCCCAGGAGGGAACAATCACAGCATGACTGCACACAGGGGATGGAGGATGAAGACTGGGGAGAGGGTACCAAATAGCTTTATCTTGAATTAAGCAGCAAGGTGTATTATTAGAATGAACATGCTATACAACATTCTTTCTAAACTGTACTAAACAAAGTAAATTTTACACAAGATACAAACTATATATCATCATCAACAAACATACATGTTTTGGTAACAAAAATCTGTATGAATTCAAACATATAAAAATTGTTTATAGGTGAAAATATTATCCACAAAGTCAAGTAACACAAAAACAAAGTCAATTATGATGCAAGAATGAATCTGTTTTAAACATCTTTGTTTAAAAACAGCAACAACAACAACAAAATGTGAGTACATCAGAAGTCATGAATTAAATAATGAAAATCAAAACTGTACTTAACTGTGACAAACATTATTTCACTATTTCACTTCATTTTTACCACAGAAAGAACCTTGCAAATTAATACATACACATGTTATAAAATGAGAGTTTATCGACAGACAATATAAGAGCTAATGCAAGCTATTAAGCTATTTGTAGAATGAATGGTTCTCAGCCGTACAACATTCTGCACTACGTGTTATTACAATTTAATTTACCTTGCCATAATAAAAATTACTACATGTGTATTATGATTTAATCTTCCAAGGTATAATAAAAACTTATGATTAATCTTCCTTGGTAGAATAAAAGCTATCACCATATTCCTTCCATTAGTAAAACAGAAGCAGCCAAGGTTATGTCACACAATTCTGTGCAAAGAGATGCTTTTGTTATTTATTCCAGTGGAAGAAGATAAAATGCAAGCACTGTGAGAAGGGGATTTAACCAAGACAAATACTTCTTTTTCTCCTGAAACCAAAGTCAAAAACATGTTAAAGTCAGAATGTTACAGTTACTATTTATCTAAACTTATGATCAGACTGGGAGATGGGGTAGACTGCAGAAGAGCAAGACTGGGTGGAACAAACCACTCTTGAATCGTCATATTTTTTGTCACATTATTGCTTGAAGAAAACTCGATTATCACTGAATGCAGTATGCAGTGCCCAGATTGGAAACTGGGTGGATCGGGAACTGTGGCCATGGTAAATGAACTCTGTCACACAAAATGTAACCAGCGTGTAACTGCTACCAAGTGGGAGAAATCTGTCACACAAAATGTAACCAGTGTGTAACTGTTACCAAGTGGGAGAAATCTGTCACAAAATGTAACCAGTGTGTGATTCTTACAAGTGGGAGAAATCTGTCACACAAAATGTAATCTGTGTGTAACTGTTACCAAATGGGAGAAATCTGTCACACAAAATGTACCTGTGTGTAACTTTACCAATGGGAGAAATTTGTCACACAAAATGTAACCTGTGTGTAACTGTTACCAATGGGAGAAATCTGTACACAAAATGTAACCAGTGTGTAACTGTTACCAAATGGGAGAAATTTGTCACACAAAATGTAACCTGTGTGTAACTGTTACCAAGTGGGAGAAATCTGTCACAAAATGTAACCAGTGTGTGATTTTACCAATGGGAGAAATCTGTCACACAAAATGTAACCTGTGTGTAACTGTTACCAAATGGGAGAAATTTGTCACACAAAATGTACACCATGTGTGTAACTGTTACCAAGTGGGAGAAATCTGTCAACAAAATGTAACCTGTGTGTAATTCTTACCAACTGGGAGAAATCTGTCACACAAAATGTAACCTGTGTGTAACTGTTACCAAGTGGAAGAAATCTGTCACACAAAATGTAACCCATGTGTAACTGTTACCAAGTGGGAGAAATCTGTCACACAAAATGTAACCTGTGTGTAATTTTTAGGGGGTGGGAGAAATGGGTGGAAGTAAGGAAATGATGCTAATCTGCAACTGGAATAGGACAAAGCAGGACGACAGAAACAGTGCCGGATTAATGAAGGAATTCAAAAATGCGAGCAATTTTATATGCAATACATGTGATTAGTAAAACAGAACACAAGAAAATACAAAAAGCAGAAAACAGATATTGACAAGAACATGTCAGTAGAAGCGTTACTCAAGTTGTAACATCGTCCCGCTTGCTGATACTGGCTGCAAAAGAGTTAGATGTTGGCCATCATGCAAAACACTGCACTGAGTAACACATACACCCCTCCACTGGGCTAGTCAGTTAACTCACTGCCATAACCCACACAAACAAGATATGGATGATTCCATGCTATAAATCTGATTCATGTAAAAGAATGCTTGGTGAATAGATAACAATTCAGCAAAATCATGTCATCACAGTTTTTGCTGTCTTTTCTTTCTTCTTTCTTTTTTTTTTTTTTTTTTTTTTTCGCATTCCGAGCAATTTTCTTATACACGTTGGCATGTTCTTTGGCCTACACTGTGAAAGTATGAAGTCATGTTGTTCAGTTTGCATACTCCATTTTCAGTGTGTGCACACTGAGTAGTTTTGAGTTGCATAAACCACTGAACATTTACATGACTTCCAGGATCTTCAACATGTGAACGTGATTTCTGCATGCATACATACACCAAAAGTGGATTTCAGTACTAGCAAATCTGCATGTATGTTGACCTGGGAGGTTAAAAGTGTTGCCCACCAGGCATTAACCAGGTAGGTCTGAAGCAAGACTTTCCAACTGAAAGTCCAATGTCCTAACCACCTGACTATCATGATCATCATGGTACACATAAATACATCTATCATGTATAGTCTGAGCTATACAGCTAATGCTGGACACTATGAATGCAACTTCTGATTCTGCTTTTAGGTGAACTGATGACAAGGTATCTACATATAAGAGAACTGGTTGATTTCTATGTGTACATTTTCCCCCTTGAGATAAAATCTTTATCATAATTCTCAAAATAACATCTTGAAATTCTAACGATGGGAACAATCATGACAGGATTGAACAGTGCTGCTTACAGTGTGTCTTTCTGTACTAGGCAAACGAAAGTTCTGTACCATGCTGAACCACAGCCCTTGTAACCACGTGGTTGACATTCCAGTGTCAGTGTGAATGAAACTAAAGCAAAACAACTGTTTCCACTGGGAGTGCATAATATAGTCAAAACTAGCAGCAAGCTCATTGCCTATGTGTATCATAAGGCCTATCTGAATACGTCAATAAGACTCCAAGCAAACTCTCTCTATTATGATGAGTATACTTCAACAATCCTTGCAACTATACCAATGCAACTAAAGGAGGGTGCAGATGCCACTGAGTGGATAAAGATCAGCCACATCAAAGAAAACTGCTGTGTAAGTATGCATGTATTAATCAACAAATACAAACGTTGGATGCAGATTAAATACACAAGTACAGATATTAGATGCAGATTCATTGCAATATTAGGAGGCACTGTGAGATTAGATCCAATTAATTGCTGATTAGGTGACGGCTGGTACAAGATGACAAGAAAGACTCTGAAGACAGCAAGACGGAGGACTGATGAAGATCCTCAGGCAGTACAAGCCTACAGAACTGAAGACCAGAGTCAGCAGCGACTCGAGAGAGTACAGCCTGGCTACACAACAACAGCCCAGTGTCAGTCAGACTGAGAAAGAGGAGGCAGGGTTCCCACACACCACCAGCCCTACCTGTGAGAGTCCCAGCACCCTGGGGACAGTCCCTTGCAGAGGGACTGAGAGGGGGGAGGTTAAGGAAAGGGTGCATGCCGGGGATTAGGGGACTAGCCTGACCCTGGGGAATGGATGGGAACGGCGCCATTGGAGGTCCCATCATGTGTGGTGGTGCCAGACAGCCAGGTTGGAGGTGGTGGTGGGGATACATGCCGGCCTGGGGGGACACGCTGTACATGTTGCTGCCTGGGGGTGAGCACAAAACCACACAGAGCTCAACACTTGAGGATTCACATGCCATGCCGCACAAACCACTACTTACTCTGTTAGCTAGCATGGAACTACGGCTACACATTCCTGTCACATCCCCACCCTTCAAATCAGCTTCCTGCAGGAAACTGGTGATTTGGGGAGTGAGTGAAAAGGTTAATCTCATATCTTCTGGCTGGCTTCAGGCTTACCAGCTTCTATGTTAATCTGTTCCATTGGTGCCATCATTCCTCACAAACATATTCCCATTCACGACAGCCCATCACACACATAATGTACTCTGACCACAACAAACTCCAATGCGCTGTAACACTGTCACTTTAACTGCTATCTGAATA